>OX940990.1:0-600000 GCA_954871275.1 Leptopterna dolabrata
TCTCGATTGACGAATCTCTGAACTTAACTGCATAACATTTACTTATCTTTTCAGCTTTCATAATTGTTTCCTATTTTGTCATATTTTCTGTCATATTTCTGTCATATTTTGTCACATTATCTGTCGCCACATTTTACAACCTACCTATAGTATTGCACTAGGCTGTCCAAAATTCCCAAAACTACGAAATCATAGTCTCGTTCGAGGTCCGATCCTTATATTGATTGGATTAGAACACTCCGTTGGTCCAGATTAGACAGCACCGAAATGGAAGGTTCATCGGAAACCCACCAAGGAACAAGCGCGGGAAACGAACAAAATTCCGTCGGAACCCCGATTACGAGTAGGCAAAATTTCAATCTCCCTTTAAGAACCCAAAATTCTATGCCCTTTCCAACATTAAAGGAATCACATTTCGCATTGCTCCCAGACTTTAACGCCACCGATCCCCTTATCCTTACCAGATTTATAACGGTATGCGATAAACTTTTCAACCATTTCTTTGACCCCACGAACCAAAATACCCTACAAAATGATTTGTTATTCGAGGGCATCCTATCAAGAATCAAAGGCGATCCAGCGAAACGCGTTTTCGCTGCCGACCCTCACAACTGGGCGGAGTTACGCTCCGTCTTACTGGAGTCGTACGGAGATCGCAGGGACAAGTTCACTCTTACAGCGGAACTAGCCCGTCTCAGGCAGAAACAGACTGAAAGTTGCTTTGAATTCTATTCTCGATTAGAGGCAATTTTAAACAGTACCATCGCCTCCTTGCAGAAGGAACAAAGTTCGCAAGAACTTGTTGACTTCGTGCAGGGCTTAGCCCTTCGAGTGTTTGTAACGGGACTGGATGATTCAGTAGGATCTCTGATCCGAGCAAGGAACCCAGCAACCCTAGCGGAATGCATGGCGATTTTGACAAACGAGTTTCAGTTTAGAACTAAACCCAAATTAGCCCCGCCACAAAAAACCGGCCCCGCCACTCCTCAATTCCGTCCCTCTGGCCCGAATAACAATTACCGACCTTCATCAACACCCTATAACCAGCCCTTCAGGCATTACCAAAATTTTCATAGACCACCAGTTCACCACTCTTTCAACCAAAGACCCGCTACGCCAGGTCAGCAACCCCCCAAAAGACAATCGCTTCCAAATCGACCATGGTCCCACCAACTCTCACGCTCTTCCAGTCAGGATCACTCAAAGAGCAACCTTCACAATGTAGAAATGCAGTGTGAAGACTCGGAAATTCGGCAACCCGAAGCCCCTGAGTATTCGCCAAATTCAGGATATTTCGTTTATGACCCTTTCCTGCAAGCCCCGGTGTACTATGACCCCAACCTAATTCAAACATTTGAAAATTTATCAGTGGAGGACCAACCTCCAACTGAAGACGACCAGAACCACACACAGGACCATTTTTTAGGACAACCTCAGGACCCGTCAGAGGTCACCCAACAGTAATTTCAGCTCCCGCTCCAACCTTTTCGGCCCCCGCAACTGCTCCCAAATTAAATCCTATACCAATGTTAAAACCTGCCCCTAAATCAAAAGCTCCCATCGAAAAATTTGAACCAGAACACATCGAGTTAAATCACATCGGCTACCAATTACCTTTCATAGTTTGCCCAAAAACTGGGATAAAATTCCTAATCGACACCGGATCAACTCGATCCTTCGTTCTCCCAAAAACAGCGCATAATTATTTCAAAAAGAAAATCCAACCGGCATCGGGTATAGTTAAGACAGCCCACGGCTCGTCCACAATAACGGAAATGACCCTGATGCCTTGTGGGGAAATTTTCAATGAAAAACATCTAAATCTCCCCTTCCGATTATTCAATTTCCATAGCCACTTCCAAGCACTATTGGGACTAGACAACTTACGGACACTAAATGCTTCCGTGGACCTGAAAAATAACTTGCTGCGTACACCAAACGTCAACTTACCCCTCTACTTTGCGAACGGATGTCTGTGCCCCGAGGAAAATACTGTGTCATTCCTAATCGATGCCAGGACTATTCAGCAGGTACAGGTAGAGATTGGTAATATCGAGAATGGCGAAGCTTTGATCGACTCTATCAATTTCCCTGGTTTGCAAATACCATCAGCCATAGTGAGGGTTAAGAACTCAAAAGCATTTGTACACGTCACGAATTCAGAAGAAAAACCTGTTAGGTTCCACTTGACTCACCCAATCCATGCAGAACCAATCCCTAAAGGACAGTTTAAAAATGAGGAACCCGAAAACAACCTTAACAACTATTGCGATACCTCCCCCTCCTGTAAGCAAAACCGTTGGATAGACTATTCGAAATTTAGACTAGACCACCTAAACCCCGAAGAGAACAAGGCTATTAGAAAATTGATTCATGACTATGCAGATCTTTTCCAAGAGAGTGAAGGTCCTTTAACTTTCACGAATGATGTCAAACACCACATTCGTACAAAGGACGAAATTCCCATCTTTGTAAAACCATACAGGTATCCCCACATTTATAAGGAAGAAGTGGCCAAACAAGTTGACAACCTACTTGCCCAGAGAATCATACGCCCTTCTAACTCTCCCTACAATGCGCCCCTTTGGATTGTACCAAAGAAAATGGACGCTTCAGGAAAAACCAAATATCGCATGGTCATCGATTTCCGAAAATTAAACGAAGCCACGATCTCAGATCGGTTTCCCCTACCTAACATATCCGAACTCCTCGACAAACTTGGCCGTTGCAATTACTTTTCGACCCTCGACCTCGCACAAGGTTTTCATCAAATTGAACTAGATGAGGACTCAATTCCCAAAACCGCTTTCTCCACTGACAACCAACATTACGAATACCTCAGAATGCCCTTTGGCTTGTGTAACGCCCCGGCTACATTCCAACGAATGATGAACAATTGTCTGAGGGGCTTGAATAATGAGATATGTCTGGTTTATCTCGACGATATCTTAATATTCTCGGCTAGTTTGCAAGAACACGTTGTTCGTCTGAGGAAAATTTTCGACCGTCTTCGACAGGCAAACCTGAAAATCCAGCCAGACAAGACGGAATTTCTGAAAAGGGAGTTAGCATATCTAGGTCACGTAGTAACCCCCGATGGAGTCAAACCAAACCCCGAGAAAATACGTGCGATCGAAAAATTCCCAATGCCTCGCACAAGAACCGAGATCAAAAGGTTCTTAGGGCTCATTGGCTACTACCGTAGGTTTATCAAGGGCTTTGCTGCTCTGACTAAACCCCTGACCTCCGCCTTGAAAAAGGATGGAAAAATAACATCCAAGTCCCCAGAATTCGAAAGAAGCTTCAAAACTTGTACCACGCTTCTTTGCAATGACCCAATATTAAAATACCCCGACTTTAACAAACAGTTCAGAGTGACTTGTGATGCAAGCGATTTTGCTACAGGCGCTGTCTTGAGCCAAGACTTTAACGGTTCTGATCTCCCAATTGCTTATACCAGCAAAACGCTCTCAGAGACAGAGAAAAAATATGCTACTAATGAAAAGGAACTTCTTGCAGTACTAAATGCCCTGAAGGCCTTCCGCCACTATCTATACGGGCAGAAGTTCCTGTTATTCACTGACCATAAACCATTGCAATGGTTATTTGCAATGAAGGACCCCAACTCCAAACTCTATCGATGGAGGTTGAAAATCAGTGATTTTAACTTCGAAATCCACTACCACCCTGGAAAGTCCAACTATGTAGCTGACGCTCTCTCTCGAATTGAGCTTAATCACCTGGAATCAGATCCACCAGCCGCAAATCCCATGTCACCGATCAATATCGAGGAGTTGCTTGAGAGCATTCCAATGGAACTCCCCGAATTGCAACTGGACGCACTCCTCGCAGCCCCTAGTTCCCCCAGAACCGCAGAAAACGAAAATCGAGCCATTTCCGAAATACTGGCAACATTCTCGCGTTCTAGGCAAGCACTTGCAGGAAGCAATCAATCTCTAGATGTCCACGCCGACACTCAAGCTCCCTCTTTGACGGCCCCCGAACACACTACCACTAACGTACCGCCCATGGCAATCCCCGTAAGAGAAGGACCCGTTAACCAGGCCAAAAATCAGATAATATTCAAATTAGTGACCTCACTCCCACGGAAACCCTCAATAAAGCACCTTTTTAATTCCACCAAAACCCGAGTGACCGCAGAACTATCCCACTACCATCTGGACAAGGACATAGTCGAGTTCGTCAAGGAGTATGTCAGGCCCCAAGTTCGTTATGCGATCTACTTCCATGACGATCCAGACGATCGATTCTTCCAGAGATTTGCTGCCATAATGACTCGCACATTCAAGGAGTCAGAAATCCTCATGGCCAAATTTCCTAAATTATTGGAAGACATTGAGTCTGAAGAGGACGTCCAGGAACTCATAAAGTCCTATCATGTAGGTAAGACTAATCACCGAGGAATTCCTGAGACGTATGAACATCTTAAACGAAGCTATTTCTGGCCCAACCAGAAAGCGACCATTCAGAGCTTCATAAACCAATGCGACGTCTGCCTACGAACTAAGTACGACAGGCATCCCCTGAAAATCAAATATAACTTGACTCCCACGGCATCCCGGCCTTTCGAGACCCTGCACATTGACAAAATCACCATAGACCGAACAAAATTCTTGACCGTTTTCGACCCCTTTTCCAAATACGCCCAAATGTACATGGTACCGACTAATACTAGTCTCGATGTAGTTCGAGCCTTGCTCAAATATTTCTCGCACCATGGCATTCCCAAAAAACTCATTTCCGATAACGCGGCCGACCTAAACTCTTCCCTAGTCAAGGAATTATTAGCTAACCACAATATTGATGCTCACTTCATATCGAGCCAACACCCAGATTCGAATGGCCCTGTCGAACGATTCCACTCGACCGTAATTGAACATCTCCGGCTTCTGAACTGCCAAGAAGCATTCAAAAGAGACGATGTGGAAACCCGGGTACAGTATGCCTTGATCGCATACAACAATTCGATCCATTCTACAACGTCCCTGACCCCGTTTGAAATAATCCAAGGTCACATTTCAGACGAAAACCTCCTCAAGTTAAACTTGGACGAACGCCTCGCCAACGATTACCTCGTCAAACACCGCGAAAAAATGAAAGCGCTCTACCAAAACATTAAGGACAATGGCACACAACTCAAGGAAAGGGTAATGGAAAACAGAAATGCTACTCGGGAAGATCCTCCAGAAATCCCTGACACTGTTTATGTAAAGACCAAACAACTTCAAAGTAAAACCAAACACTTGTATAACCCGGAACAGGTGAAGTCCATAGACAAAACCAAGCACACGGCCGAAATAACACCCCGGCATGCTAACACCCAACCAAAGATCCACATGTCTAACATCAAAAGGCCCAGAGTAGTACCTCAAACACCGATGTCTAGTTCTTCCAGTTACACACCCTCCGAAGACAGTTTCCCTTCACCTGTTAACCTCCCCATGACTCCCCAAACGGCCACTTTCTATTCCTTTCCCCCACCGACTAACAGCCAAAAGCGGGATAGACCCTTACCGTCGCCACCCAACTCGAGACCGCCTCCTTCAGAGACGAGCTCGTCGAGCCCTGCCCCAAAACGACATTGTAAGGACCTCTCCAGAATCCCAAGAATGGAGTTAACTCCTTCCCCGGTTCCTCTACCTTCTCCTGATGGATCGTTACCCATACCACCAGACACCCCTCCATCTAGGTTCCCTCGCAAAGCGTTACCTATACCACCAGACACCCCTCCATCTAGAGTCCCTCGCAAAGCGTTACCCATACCACCAGACACCCCTCCAGCTAGGCTATCTCGCATAGACTCCCCTCAGCCCAGTACTTCTGGAATTCCTGTTCCTATAGCAAGGAAACCCTACCACTCCCCACCACCCAGCTCTGGTTCGGACTCTAGCTCATGATCCTTATTCCAGGACGTTACTGGCTTGAACTACTTCCGGATTATGGACAGCCGCTCTGCCGCCACCGTTCTTCTATCACTCTCGGCTATTCTAGTTACCAAAGGATTGGAAATCGAAAATATCTCCTCCAATTTAGGTCTGTTGCCCATACGATTAGGCCCCGCTAGAAGAATTAACTACTACCATACGATCACTCACTACTATCAGTTAGGAGAAATCCTCAAACAGATAAACCAAATTCGAGCCCATTTCCAGGATATCACTAAAATAATAGAAAGCGACAACGAGGTCCAAAAGGTAGTCTATGCCCGAACTCAAGTGATTGAGCACATGTTAAAGTCAGCAGATGAAAGATTATTTGGTTCAACCCTACCCCGCCGTCAGAGGCGCGGATTACTAAACGGACTGGGCTCTGCAGTCAAATTCATCACAGGAAATTTAGATGCCAACGACGAGGAAAAATTCAATCAAATCCTCCAACATTTACAGTCCAATCAGGAAACATTGTCCCATCAAATCAGTCATCATTACTCAATAAACAACCGTCTGGTAGAAGAGTTAAACAATACCATCGACACCATAAACTATAATCACGACATCCTGGCCGCCGAAATCGAACAATTGAAAGAAGCAAGCTCCTTTGAAACTCACGTACGACAAGTCGAAAACGCCCTCGAACATAACCAACTACTGTTACAGCTAGTCTCAGACCTAACCCAAGATATTGAAAACTCCATCACCTTCTGCAAGCTAGGAAGAATTCACCCCAGCATTATCAAACCACAATCCCTTCTAACAACCCTCAGAAACCTGACACCATTTTACGGCGACAGACTACCAAAATTCGAAGGCGAATCCCTCTGGGAAACCCAAACCCACATCAAGGTCAAATGCATTGTAAGCACGGAAGAAATAGTTTATTTCCTCGATGTTCCTATCGTCCACCCCTACCATTACGACTTAATCCTCCTTCAGTCACTTCCTGCCTTCATTCAGGATAATTATGTAACTATCCTCCCCGCCACAAAGTATGTACTGAGGTTCGAAACCAATTCCGAACTAACATTTTCAAACGACCCATGCGAATACGGAATTAACCACTATCTCTGTCCCAATGGCCTTCAGCTATCAAGCGAACATGACTGCGAGACAGACATCCTTCTCAAGGGTTTAAATGGTCGTTGTGATCTGATACAACTAAATCTACAGCAAAATCATGTAGAACTCCTGGAAGAAGCAAACCGCTACGTTTTCCTATTCCCTTATGAGGATCAAGTCAAAATTACTACCCAAGGTAATATAGAATTCAGGACCCTCCAAGGAATATTCTTAATCTCTCCGGGCAATAGTACCATTGAGTACAGGAACCAGACCCTAACCATTCCGTCTACCCAAACTGCGCACACTCCTTCTCTCGTCAAATTCCAAAAACAACCTTGGGATTTCAATCGGAAACCCTCAGCCGTAATGAAATTGAGAAACTTAAAACATTTAACGCCCCCATCAATTCCCATACTTACCACAAAGGAACTAATACTAAACTACCTCTCCCCTAGCGTTTGGACAGTCTTACTTTATGCCCTATTAATCACCTTCTTCACTTACACTGGTTACCGATTTTGTAAACACAAGCAGACCCGTCAAAATTCACATTGTAATTCCTAAGTAATAATACTGTCGATTATGTCATCAGGTAATCGGTGTTGTATTTGTATTGTTGTATTGTGTTGTATTGTAATTGTATGAGTTGTATTTTGTTGTTTTATAGTTACGTTGTATCATGTTGCCACCAGTTGTATTACGTTGAAAATTGTAATCACACTTTAAAATTGAAAATTGTAATCACACATTCTAAAGTCGAAATTGTAAAATTGAAATCCAATTGAATTCAATTGAATTTCAATTTTTCTATAAGGAGGGAAGAGTTATGACTCACAACCCGCCCTTTCTGCTGACAGTATCATACTAATCTATATAAGCTCCCTCGGAGCCGCCGAAGCCTTCAGTTCTCGGCTCGCTGCTGTACGATCAACCCTGTGTTCCGTGCTCCCCGTAATTTAACCGTTACGAAGTCTTCCGTGTATTTTCCGAAATAAAGAACACTTGTAAATTCTCAGTTCGTGCTTTTTAAAAAGTCAACTCCCAAGGAACACAGGGCGGCAAATACCTTTCAGAGCATCCTGAATTCATCCCCAGATTTCAATAAGAATTTATAATTGTGTAGGTATATAATATATATTTATTTGTTACTCTAGACAATATCTGTCCTTTGGTACATGATAAAAATTTGAAATTTCCCCAAAACGTTCGCGTTGCCAAACAAAAGGATGAGCTAGAAGAGGAGCAATTTTCAAAAATTCTAAGGGGGTCAAATTTTAGTTTTTAGAGGTCAAAAATTGGTAAAAACGGGTAAAATATTAAACAGTTGATATAAAATCACTGGAAGTGGTGCGGAAAGGTGGTGAGTAAAGACAGAAAATGCAATTTTTTCATCGTTTTCCACACAGAACAGGCGCCAAATTTCTATTTGTTGGGGTCATAGTAGGTAGTAACGTCTAAATTCATTATTAATTCACCTGACGTTGTGTGGGATGGGAATTCACCACAGGAAGAGCGGACTGTTTGGATGCTAAAAATATTTTTCCCAAAGAAGAGAGTGGCAAATTGGATTTGAGTTTTCAAAGATACACAATTACGTATTCAGAGATATACATAAATGTTATTGCCATCAAACATGAAAGCTGAAAATACCTAAAAAGCTCACTAGTGGATTGCCGACTGTTTTTCTTCAAGAGGATTTTACAAATAATTATGGACATTTAATGACGGCGTTTGGGCGTTTAATGGGATGTAGGTACCTGCTAATCTTGTAGCTGTAATATAATACCAGTGCAATCAGTAGTTCGTTGGCAGGTCTCTTCTTTTTCTTTCCTTAACAGCCCAAGGAGATACAAAATATAAACGTTAAAAACACTGCAAAGTCCTTGTCACATGGGTTTATTATTCTACTGGACTTACCTACAGAAATTTTGGCTGTTCATTTAATGTTTATTGCATGTGCAGTAATTGAATTAACCATTTCTGATCCCCCAAAACACGGATTAGGTACGCCCTTTTAGCGAATTTTCAAAGAAAATGAAGCTATTGCAATGGCTTCGAAATTTAAATAATATAAATTTTTGGAAATTTTCTTCATAGAAATCCGTTTCAGACCATTCTAAAACGATTCCTGAAATTTAACACTTTTTTATATGTATATATATATATATTTATTTATATATGTGTCACTCCAGACGATAACTCTCGATAGAATTGAGATAAACAGCTCAAATTGGCACAAAAAATCTATCTTGGCAATCGAAAGGCTAAGTTCGAAGATGGGCGAAATTGGCCTACTCTAAGGAGGGTTTTGGCGCATTTAAAGTGCGCAAAAATTACCCAAAAATCCCCAAAATGTTATTTTCCAACAAGTGACCCCTCATTTCAAATGTTTTTGCACGCTGAACACGATGGTGGAATCGGATTTTAGATATCTTGATCCGTTCTCAAATTAGAGCATTTAAAGTGCGCAAAAATTACCCAAAAATCCCCAAAATGTTATTTTCTAACAAGTGACCCCTCATTTTAAAGGTTTTTGCACGCTGAACACGATGGTGAAATCGGATTTTAGATATCTAAATCCGTTCTTAAATTAGAGCATTTAAAGTGCGCAAAAATTACCCAAAACTAGGATGATCTTTAAACTCTTCCCCCCCCCCCACCCCCTTAGAGTGGTCAGATTGAAAAATGTGAGAAGTATTAATTGAAGACGAGAGTTCGAAGCAAAAAAGGGGGAGGCAAACGATTAGTACAACTCCTTGAATTTCCCATTTGACATATAATTGTTATGATACCTTCATAGATAGACAAGTACCGGCCCACGTATTACTAGAAGGAAGACGAAAGAAAAAATCTATTTCAAATTATTCAATTTAGGTACTAACAGTAGGAGGAAGAAGGTTAGGTAGGTATCTTATCAATTTATTATCAGTATCATACGAATATTTGATATTCAAAGGTAGGTAGGTACTTAACATGATAAAAATAATATCAATGAAGAAGGAAGGATCTACCTACCTAGTAGAGCAAATCTTGAACTGGTTTTAGATACCAGGCCTGAAATCGTAGTCAAGAGGAAAGGCCATTCAGAAGGAACAAGGAATCTACTCATAACAAACGGTAGAATCAGGATGGACAAAACGTACAAATTAAAATAAATACGAAGAGAATATACATAGAAAACCAAATTTTAGACCGAAGTTTTCCTTTATTCAAAACCATAGCCATTAATTCGAATATTTCTTTGAAAATTCGCTCATTAAGTCATGCTGCATGACTGGTTTTTTTTTCTTCAAATTATCTTTGATCATTGATAGTGCCATTTAATATTCTTGATTCACCTGTTCACTCTTTTTCCAGTGTTATTATACAGATTGATGGTGATTTCAGACAATTTCCCTGGTTTTTGACTCATAAAAAATCAATTTTGGGAGCTGAACCTTTTGGTAGAACCTCAATTTCCCACTCTGGTCAAAATCGACTTCATATTCGGTCTTCTCGTCCCAAAAACGTAGAAAACGATACCTCAAACGCTCACGTGTTCCCAAAACACAAAAGTACCTATTTTTACACACATTTTCACTCATAACACCCCTGGTTATATTCCGATCGGGCTGCAAAGTTTCGGGACACAACTAGGGCCCAAATGGAGCATGTGTGCGAAAAAAACGAATTTTTTAGACCGAAAATGAAGCCGGTACACGTGATACGGCGGACGGACATTGCATTTTTGGAATCTACGCACCTTGAAACGGAAAAGAAAAAATTTTTTTTCTGAGCGAATACATAGGTGTGTTATTCACAGAATAATAAACAAAAATCGTAAAAAATTGATTTTTTCCCTCTATAATTGGGAGAATGTTGACATTGTAAATAGGATACATTAAAAGGTGTTCTGGACGTTTCGGTGTCGAATGAGAAGTTGTTTCCTACATTTTCATTCAATTTGACGAGGTATTGACGTACTTCCAGGGGGCCTATTCACTAAAATAGATAGTGGAAAGTAGATTATCTATTTTGAAAATCTCCCGTGGGAGACAGTCTCTTCCAATGTCTCTCAGGTTCGTCTATTTTACTGAATAGCTCCATTGGCCTTGAGAAAGAGATATGGATCCTAATGCATGAGAATCCCATAGTATCCATGAAGTGCGAGATGTTTGTGCCCTCCCGGAGTTCAATTCCTTAATAATGAACGCATTTCTTAGTAATACCTATTCAATGGGTACCTACCTACCTCAATCCATACTTGAACGTTTTTACTCACGAATCAATAATATGTATATATTTTTAATTAAAATTGACTTACCTTTATGAAATGAAAAAAATACACGACCAAAATTACTGATGTGGTTGCGAATGAATGAGGATATTACACGATCACTGTGAAACAAACGAGAAATAGACTCTCTTTCGAGGAAAGACACCTAATTAGGTGTCTCTCTGAAAGAGATCGAGAATGCCAAGATGGCCGCCAACTCTCTCTTACTACTGAATAACCCTGTCATGGATACTATAAAAATCTATTTTGCCTAAAGAGAGAGTCGGACCTGAAAGAGATGTCTCTTTGGCTTAGTGAATAGGCCCCCAGGTGTTTGTGGATCAGTTGACCATCTAGTAGACTCGTCCCACTGATCATTGCCTCTCCCTTCTGACATCTGGGGCTGGATTCATGAATTTTGACCAGTTTTGATCGGGTATGGAACACCACAGCACTTCAAATCTCCCCCAGTGCGGAGTTTCTTATGTGAGTCTTTACCTTCGTATACAACATGATTTTGTTCGTGTTTATCGAGAGGGAAAGAGAATTTATTTCCACAAAAAATTTACAAGACATGAAATCAGTTGGTACATACCCACTGCAAAAATTTAAAAAATCCATAGAAAATTTACGAACTAAGTATAAATTAAAAGGAACACATTTTGGATATTTAAAAATGTAAAAATGATAGAAGTTTTAAGTAGGCACAAATAAATTGAAAATATAACGTACATTGATATCAGTGAATCAGTGAAAGAAATATATTAGTTATATTGGAATGTGGAACCCACAAGGCAAAACAGCCTGGGTCTAGGGATAGTGCTATAGCATTTTTCAGTCAAATTAATAATCGTTCCAACCAAATTAATAATCGTTCCCACCAAATTAATAATCGTCCCAACCAAATTAATAATCATTCCAACCAAATTAATAATTGTTCCAACCAAATTAATAATTGTTCCAACCAAATTAATAATTGTCCCAACCAAATTAATAATTGTCCCAACCAAATTAATAATCGTTCCAACCAAATTAATAATAATTCCCACCAAATTAATAATCGTCCCCACCAAATTAATGATCGTTCCAACCAAATTAATTATCGTTCCAACCAAATTAATAATAATTCCCACCAAATTAATAATCGTCCCAACCAAATTAATAATCGTTCCAACCAAATTAATAATCGTTCCAACCAAATTAATAATAATTCCCACCAAATTAATAATCGTCCCAACCAAATTAATTATCGTTCCAACCAAATTAATAATCGTTCCAACCAAATTAATAATAATTCCCACCAAATTAATAATCGTTCCAACCAAATTAATAATCGTTCCAACCAAATTAATAATCGTTCCAACCAAATTAATAATCGTTCCAACCAAATTAATAATAATTCCCACCAAATTAATAATCGTCCCAACCAAATTAATAATCGTCCCAACCAAATTAATAATCGTTCCAACCGAATTAATAATCGTTCCAACCGAATTAATAATCGTTCCAACCAAATTAATAATCGTTCCAACCAATTTAATAATCGTTCCAACCAAATTAATAATCGTTCCAACCAAATTAATAATAATTCCCACCAAATTAATGATCGTTCCAACCAAATTAATTATCGTTCCAACCAAATTAATAATAATTCCCACCAAATTAATAATCGTCCCAACCAAATTAATAATCGTTCCCACCAAATTAATAATCGTCCCAACCAAATTAATAATCATTCCAACCAAATTAATAATTGTCCCAACCAAATTAATAATTGTCCCAACCAAATTAATAATTGTCCCAACCAAATTAATAATCGTTCCAACCAAATTAATAATAATTCCCACCAAATTAATAATCGTCCCAACCAAATTAATAATCGTTCCCACCAAATTAATGATCGTTCCAACCAAATTAATTATCGTTCCAACCAAATTAATAATAATTCCCACCAAATTAATAATCGTCCCAACCAAATTAATAATCGTTCCAACCAAATTAATAATCGTTCCAACCAAATTAATAATAATTCCCACCAAATTAATAATCGTCCCAACCAAATTAATAATCGTTCCAACCAAATTAATAATCGTTCCAACCAAATTAATAATAATTCCCACCAAATTAATAATCGTTCCAACCAAATTAATAATCGTTCCAACCAAATTAATAATCGTTCCAACCAAATTAATAATCGATCCAACCAAATTAATAATAATTCCCACCAAATTAATAATCGTCCCAACCAAATTAATAATCGTCCCAACCAAATTAATAATCGTTCCAACCGAATTAATAATCGTTCCAACCGAATTAATAATCGTTCCAACCAAATTAATAATCGTTGCAACCAATTTAATAATCGTTGCAACCAAATTAATAATCGTTCCGACCAAATTAATAATCATTCCAACCAAATTAATAATCGTTCCAACCAAATTAATAATAATTCCCACCAAATTAATAATCGTTCCAACCAAATTAATAATTGTCCCAACCAAATTAATAATCGTTCCAACCAAATTAATAATAATTCCCACCAAATTAATAATCGTCCCAACCAAATTAATAATCGTTCCCACCAAATTAATGATCGTTCCAACCAAATTAATTATTGTTCCAACCAAATTAATAATAATTCCCACCAAATTAATAATCGTCCCAACCAAATTAATAATCGTTCCAACCAAATTAATGATCGTTCCAACCAATTTAATAATCGTTGCAACCAAATTAATAATCGTTCCGACCAAATTAATAATCGTTCCAACCAAATTAATAATCGTCCCAACCAAATTAATAATCGTTCCAACCAATTTAATAATCGTTGCAACCAAATTAATAATCGTTCCAACCAAATTAATAATCGTTCCAACCAAATTAATAATCGTTCCAACCAAATTAATAATAATTCCCACCAAATTAATAATCGTCCCAACCAAATTAATAATCGTTCCAACCAAATTAATAATCGTTCCAACCAAATTAATAATAATTCCCACCAAATTAATAATCGTTCCAACCAAATTAATAATCGTTCCAACCAAATTAATAATCGTTCCAACCAAATTAATAATCGATCCAACCAAATTAATAATAATTCCCACCAAATTAATAATCGTCCCAACCAAATTAATAATCGTCCCAACCAAATTAATAATCGTTCCAACCGAATTAATAATCGTTCCAACCGAATTAATAATCGTTCCAACCAAATTAATAATCGTTGCAACCAATTTAATAATCGTTGCAACCAAATTAATAATCGTTCCGACCAAATTAATAATCATTCCAACCAAATTAATAATCGTTCCAACCAAATTAATAATAATTCCCACCAAATTAATAATCGTTCCAACCAAATTAATAATTGTCCCAACCAAATTAATAATCGTTCCAACCAAATTAATAATAATTCCCACCAAATTAATAATCGTCCCAACCAAATTAATAATCGTTCCCACCAAATTAATGATCGTTCCAACCAAATTAATTATTGTTCCAACCAAATTAATAATAATTCCCACCAAATTAATAATCGTCCCAACCAAATTAATAATCGTTCCAACCAAATTAATGATCGTTCCAACCAATTTAATAATCGTTGCAACCAAATTAATAATCGTTCCGACCAAATTAATAATCGTTCCAACCAAATTAATAATCGTCCCAACCAAATTAATAATCGTTCCAACCAATTTAATAATCGTTGCAACCAAATTAATAATCGTTCCAACCAAATTAATAATCGTTCCAACCAAATTAATAATCGTTCCCACCAAATTAATAATCGTTCCAACTAAATTAATAATCGTCCATTTCAATTTAATAATCTTTCTAGCCAGTTTAATAGTAGTCTTTCCAATTTAATTTAATAGTTGTTCCAACCAAATTAATAGTTTGTAGGTATTTTCGAGGGCTGCAATGTAAGCTGCAGACTGGTGGATAGCAGTTTACAGGGAAATTAGAGTATAGGTAGGTACCTTCCGTATGAATACCTTCCTCTAGCATAAATATAATACGTGTAACTACTACATGCATCTTTTTCCTTGATCTCGAAATTGCGGATTATTAAACTGAATGGAACGATTATTAAACTGGTTGGACCAGTTATTAAATTGGTGGGGACGATTATTAAATTGGTTGCAACGATTATTAGTTTGGTTGGAACGAATATTAATTTGACTGAAAAATGCTGTATTGATTCATTTAAATGGCCGCGATTTATTGAGTGAGCATCATATTGATATATCAAGGTAACCCACATTTGAAACCAGAATTCGGTGTATTTCGACCCATTTTCACTTCAAAACGTCGATCTGAACGAAGAAAACCCTCTGAAAACCGCGTTACAGTTTAGTTGATGATAGTACCTATATAGGATCTAGCATGTCTCTCAGCTCGGAATCGTGAAGTATGTCAATACCTTCTCATGAAAAGGCATCTTGTTTTTCGGAGAGTTTTCCTAGCTCAGATTAACGTTTTGAAGTGAAAAAGGGCCGAAATATACAGAATTTCCATTTCAAAATGATCTTGTCTCTATCCTTGTACAGCCAGCTCTTACCGTCTGATCCTTCTTTTCTCCTCCCATTTCTTCGCCTTGCGACTCTTATGGGAGAGTGCTCTGTTTTCATCGAGCCAGACGGTTAGCAGTCCTCCTTCTGCGTCACCCCTGTTTAGCGCTAGGGGGTCCGGGATGGGCCACGTGGAGGCTGCGCAGGCGGGAATAAGGAGGCGGCGGCCTCCTTATGTGCCTACTTGTGCCTAGTTATTGGCCGTTGAAATTTTTAACCGGTTTCTGTTAGTATCAGCTCGGCCTCAGTACTCACCGCCTCTCCTACAACTTGCGGTTATTCCATCATCGGCAGGCTTGTTTTCACTCAAGTTTAATATCACAGCTCTGTTTGGATATGTATCACAGTCATTCATCTGACAACTGCACGCCAACATAAACTTTCATTCAATAAATTACACGCACACAGTCAATTGTTGCGTCCTGCATACGCTACCTATCGGCTCCCTGAGGTGATCTGGGCGATCTTTTATCAATCCGCTAGAGTGCGAAACGTCGCCTCCTTCATGAGGCATAGTAGTAGTCCAGTTTCAGTTACCCGCACGCGCTCGCTCTTCATATGAGAAGTGAAATACCTTTTGTTTCCCGATACCAAGGCAGCATTTCTTTATTTTAACCCCCAATCGCTCCTTCCGGCTCAGACTTTCTCTTCAAGCGCGAATATTCGCCAAGATTATTCCGCACGTCGCAACGCTTCGGCAGCTTCGCACGAGGGGGCCCCCTACAGCATCAACCTCGACGGAGAATAAGGTCAGAAAACTATTTTATTTAAGTCTGAGCCGTATTACCACAGTCCATATATTTGCTTCTCTCACATTTCATTATTTCGTAAAATAACCGCAATTTTTCTTAGAACCCCAAGCCTTCGCTCACCCGCTTTGTGTAGGTATCAAACCCCACAGTCAATAAAGTGTGAAGTGAGCAGTGAAGATACTGAATTTGTGTAAGCTGAGTGCTCGATATTGCAATGGACTAGCAAAGTGGACTGTATTTTAATGAAGAAGAACTGTACTATAACAATAAATAACCACTGACTAGATGATGTGACTCTTTGATGGTTAGGAAAACAAATGGACTCAACAACCATAAACAACGTTTCACCAAATTTACTGAACAGCGAGTGAGTTAACTTGTGACATTAAAGATAACATTGTGACTAGAATAAATTCCTAACTAGCGGCCACTTAGAACAGATAGATATATAGTTGACAGAGAATTTATCACAGGAAAGAAGTTGGTAGGAACAAACTTGACGTGGGCAGGTAATGTATTAATTCCCAGATTAAATCCCAGAAGAAGAAAGTAGGTATAGATGATGTGAAGAGTGAAGATGATGGGCCCAACTCCAGATAGGTAGAAAGAGAAGATAGTTATGTGGTAGGTGTGGTGATGTGCAGCCTGACTAGAAATTGAGATGCATGCGAAGAAAGATGTCTAGAAAGAATTGATAGGATCTCACCACAGTTCCTGGAACCTGCTCTGGTGGCCCAACGGCCTTATCAGGTGGAGTAAACCGGTTTCCGTGAGATCACCGAAGTTAAGAAACCTCGAGCGTGGTTAGTATTTGGATGGGTGACCGCCGTGACAGGTGGTGACACGTCCAAGTATGACCCATGTAGCTGCTGGGCGAACCCCTCTCCACTCAAGGGGTCGAGGCAATGAGTAGC
Source organism: Leptopterna dolabrata (assembly GCA_954871275.1). Lineage (NCBI taxonomy): Eukaryota > Metazoa > Arthropoda > Insecta > Hemiptera > Miridae > Leptopterna > Leptopterna dolabrata. Next base: position 17,515 of record OX940990.1, read on the forward strand.
CAAGTAAAGAGCGAAATGATCAGATCGAATTCTGATCCTCCATTGGAGGACAGCTGATCACGTCCGCCACGCTGGCAGGGCAGTCGGACGAAAAGCCCCAGCCTGAAATGGCTTTTACTTTACTTTACTTTACTTTTACCTGCTCTGGTTTTCCAGCAACAGGTGGTCAGTTGTTGGATATGTTTCACCAACACTGAAAGGTGTCAATCTGGTGACTCTCCTTGATTTTTCGGAGAAGCTGATGCAGCGCTGAACGATTTGATACCAACTTTTAACGCAACAACTGTCATTCTGAGCTCGGCCATAGTTGAATGCCCCTTCGTAACCTCCCGAGTAAGGTCTGGTCTACCTTCACCATACTATGGTGATTCTCAATTGCTGATTAGGTTGTAGTTTTCCAAACACCCTACCTAATATATCCTCCTGGCACCGGTCTGTTAGGGCTTTCTTAGGCCAGGAGGCCGACAGCCCTAAGAAAATGAACAAAATGAAAAATAATAAAATGCTGTGCAATTAAAAAACCAACAAAATGATAAAGAGGTTGCCTGCTGCCTCCCCGAGGTCAGCAGGCCCCCCCATCACTCCATCGGTCCCCCCATTCACACTCACATGCACACACGACTATCACAAAACACTTATCACAGCACTTACACATAGGTATTTACACATTCACTCTATGCGTCACATTCGTACTATAAATTACATTCACACACACGCACACAATAAACGTGTACACAAAGACCTAACCTAATATTGAGTGTCGACCGTTAGGCCTTTGTGTGTTTCGCCTGTTCCACAGCCACAAGGCGTTACAAGGGCGTTTCTTCCTATATTCTACTGCCTAACGGTTGCGCCATCTCACTCCTGCTGCGCTGTTCGCCACTGTGTCGTAACACAGTGCCTGGGATGGGCCACGCGGAGGCCGCGCAGTTCGGATCAGGAGGAGGAATCACCTATCGTGGCTCCTACCTCAATTATGCTAGCGATAGCCCCCTATGGCGTTCATTTCGCATTACCGGCCTTTTTTTTTAGTGTCGACCGGTGTTCCCTCTCCTCATCATAATTTACCTCCCAAAATTCCAATATTTCCCCAATTTCCTTTTCCCAGTCCCAAAATTGTCCTCATTTCTCTTCCCCCCCTTTTCTTAAACCATGATTTTTCCTTTTTTTCCCTCCCCAAAAACCTATCATCTGTCCGTGAAACGTGAAATCCTTAATGTCAAGTGAAGCATCCAATTTTTGAGTCTAAAATCTGTATTTTTTGACACGAGTCCTGTTGTTCCCGTGCTGTAGGTATTGAAGGTGACACGAATGCGGTTATATTTGTCCCGAAGGTGGTAACCACGTGTACGAATACGGTATTACCTACTGTACACATCCATACTGGAATTATTCAATTGTCATTATTATTCACGTCTTGACGCCATTCGCCCGCAACCAAAGTCTAGAACAATTATTGGCTTAGGCCCGGTTCAAAAAATGAGTGTAACCCTGGGGTTGAAGTTTACCTTAAGGTTTCCCAACCATGGTAACAAAAGTGGCGTTCAAAAAAATTCAGTAATCGATCATTAGTGCGATACATCGAAAACTTTACGAGCTATTGGAGGGGTTACGAGAAGTTTACCATGGTTACTCTCAAAACGAATATGGCTGCTCATTGTTTTCGGTTTTCCTATTTGCGCTGCATCGTTCAGATCCTGTCCTATTTTGTGTTATTCTGGTAGTAATGAATCGTTATAACTATTACGCCAGCGATGAGGAGGATGATGACGACTTCGTCGAACTAGGGCTCGTCGTGGAACCGAGAAGATATCGGATCAGAGCGAGACATCACAACCTTTTTTTTTCAACCCTAGGGAACGTGAGAGGTCTTTCACGTCATTAACAACAAAAACCTAATATATTTCATCTGCTTTTGGTCAAAGTAGACGCAGTGGCGTTGAATTCTGCTTCTACCTCCTCCCAGCCCTGACGTGGTCAGTCCGCTGGCACTCCAGCACACTTTTTTGAGCTTTTACAATGTTAATCAACACGCGTTCTTCAATCGAAGAAAAATTAGGTGCTTTTCGGCTCATCACACAGCAAAAAACAAAACACGTGAGGTAAATAGTGAGTAGTGAGATTGCGGGATATAGGTTTCTAGGTAAGAATGGGCAACAGTGTTATACGCCGAGATTCCATGGAACTATATTATCCATGAATCAGACTTCATGGATTTATAGTGTCCATGAGCGGTTTGACGTGGATTTTTCGTGAAGTATCCAGGGCTAACTTTGAAGTTATCAAGTTTCCCAAAATAATCGATTCTATCAAGGTAACCTTACCATAGAAAACTTTTTTGAATGCACCTGCTGCGAACCCCAGGGTTACCGAAAAATCGAAAGTAGCCCCAAGGTTAGGTAACTATCATGGTTACATTTTTTTGAACCGGCCCTTAATAGGTGTACGAGGTCAATAAGTTCCACGCTGCAATGAACGTGTTAATTTAAATTCATTGGATAAATATCAGAAGTCACCGTAAAACTATCAATGCAAAAAGATGTGATAGCCCCCCCCCCACAAAACAACCCTGTGGTAAAAATGTACCCGCAAAAAAAAAAAAAAAGGTTGATATCCATTTCGCTCGCTAAAGTAGCATGGCTTTCAACACCGCACGGCATGGCGGATTCGTTTATAGTACAGGTTACGAAAACATTGGTTCACTTGGAAAATTTTCAGTACCTCAGTAGGTATATAATTTCTAAATATGAATCACAATGTGCTGGAACGTGTACATAGGAAAGTTGAGGTCCTTGATTATTTATTGTTGGTTAAAAATGGCCGCCGTCGATTTATTCGAGGACCATAATCTCGTAGTCGTAGTATTTGAGCTCCTTCCCCGCCCAGGCGATGTAGAGGCAGCCGTGGCTCGGGTGGACCTGCGGGAGAAACAGATCGTAGAAGAAAGGTCAAAAATACTGGTTGGATTTTGACGTAATGTAAATTACGGATCCCACACTGTGGAGTTGGCATTGAAAGAATAACGGGTAGCTGTTACAAATTGGCGGTTACTGAATGGAAAAAAAATTAACGTAGTCGCTACTTCAAATCTACAGTAACAGCTACAGTTAGGTGGAACGAAAATACAGATCTTATCACCAAGAAACAACAAGAAGAAACCTTCACCACGGTAATAGCCTAGCAGCTAGGCTGTTTTCTTAACCTTTGCAACACTTTGTAACAGTTATCCATTATTTTGGTAATCGTTGTCTTTCAAGGTTTCGTCTGTTAACGAGGTGACCATGAAACTGAATAGCCTATGTGAGTTCGTTTCTCACAACCGTTATTGAATACCTTTTACTGTAAATATTACTTCATCTGTTAAGGAGGTTATCATAAAAACCAAATAACCTAACCAAATTCGTTTCTCGAACCGTTATTTTGTAACTGTTACTTCAGCTGTTAAGGAGGTGGCCATGAAATCCAATAACCTAACCGAATTCATCTGCTAACGAGGTGAACGTGAAAACTAATGACCTCTTGCAGCCGTTATTTTGTACCTATTATTGTAAACTGTTACTTCATCTGTTAAGGAGGTGACCGTGAAACCAAATGACCTAACCAAATTCGTTTCTCTCAACCGTTATTTTGTAACTGTTACTTCAGCTGAAGGAGGTGACCATGAAATCCAGTAACTTAACCGTTATTCATCTGCTAACGAGGTGACCGTGAAACCTAATGACCTCTCGCAGCCGTTATTTTGTACCTATTATTGTAAACTGTTACTTCATCTGTTAAGGAGGTGACCGTGAAATCCAGTAACTTAACCGTTATTCATCTGCTAACGAGGTGACCGTGAAACCTAATGACCTCTCGCAGCCGTTATTTTGTACCTCTTATTGTAAACTGTTACTTCATCTGTTAAGGAGGTGACCGTGAAATCCAGTAACTTAACCGTTATTCATCTGCTAACGAGGTGAACATGAAACCTAGTGACCTCCCGCAGCCGTTATTTTGTACATATTATTGTAAACTGTTACTTCTTCTGTTAAGGAGGTGACCGTGAAACCGAATAACCTATCCAAATTCGTTTCTTGCAACCGTAATTTTGTAACTGTTACTTCAGCTGAAGGAGGTGACCATGAAATCCAGTAACTTAACCGTTATTCATCTGCTAACGAGGTGAACATGAAACCTAGTGACCTCTCGCAGCCGTTATTTTGTACCTATTATTGTAAACTGTTACTTCAGCTGAAGGAGGTGACCATGAAATCCAGTAACTTAACCGTTATTCATCTGCTAACGAGGTGACCGTGAAACCTAATGACCTCTCGCAGCCGTTATTTTGTACCTATTATTGTAAACTGTTACTTCAGCTGAAGGAGGTGACCATGAAATCCAGTAACTTAACCGTTATTCATCTGCTAACGAGGTGAACATGAAACCTAGTGACCTCTCGCAGCTGTTATTTTGTACCTATTATTGTAAACTGTTACTTCTTCTGTTGGAGGTGACCATGAAACCTAATAACCTATCCGAATTCATCTGCTAACGAGGTGACCATGAAACCTAATGTCCTGTGTGAATTCGTTTCTCGTAACAGTTACGTTGTAGCTGTTATTATAAACTTCACTTCATCTGTTAAGGAGGTGAGCGTGAAACTTAATTCTTCCACGCAACCGTCATTTTGTAGCTGTTATTGTAAACTATTACTTCATCTGCTAAGGTGACCATGAAACCGAATTACCTAATTGAATTCATCTGTTATCGAGGTGACCATTAAACATAATAACGTAACTGAATTCGTTTCTCGTAACCGTTATTTTGTAACTGTTATTGTAAACTTATTTTTTTGGATAAAAACCGTTATCGGTGTTATGCAAAAGTAGCTGAAACGCCCATCCCTGCAATGGAGGCTCTGGTGTTCGGATGTGGTCTGAGGAGTTGGATGGCTAAATACCGTACGAACTGCTGAGGAATCTCCCGGTTTATCATTTCACTTGAGCCCATTGTTTTCTGTGATTTCCATCAAATTTGGTTATGAAAGGGCGATTTGTTCATTACAGTTCTTGCGGAGCTGTCGTATGCTTCCCGCGGCGCCCTGACAGTTCGGGGGGTGTGGGTGGACAAAAACCCCCAACCAACCTCGGTCAGCCAGCTGCATGGCAAGTGGTCGGTGTTAAGGCTCGTGCATACAGAACGCCGACCGTCCGCACGGGCGGACTGGGGCGTTCACAAGTATTGCGGACAAGCAGGGCGAACCAGTGCGACGAGAATACCGTCATTCAAATTGTGGTTTCGCTCTCGGGAACCTGGGTGGTTGGTTTTTGTTAATTATATATAAAAATGTTCATTAGTTCTTCTGACGAAGAAGAATTGGTTCTTCTTTTTTGTCTCTGAATCTGGGCAAAGGATAAGAAGAGGAAATGGGTTCCCAAATTGAACAAGAAAAGAGAAGAATTTGCTTTATCCAGTTTCCTTGCAATCTCTCTCCACGTATCTTTTCTTCGCAACATCTTTATAATTAGGATGATTGGTGTCGTAAGGAAAAACACGCTCCCGTACGAGATCAATCAATTTTTCCGTGTCACTCGACATGATGTCAGTGCGAACTCTGTAATTTTTCACAACCCGGACGCCACAGATTCGCCACGACCGCGGCGGCAAGTTGCCTTCCTGTTTGAACAGGAATGTACAGGTCCGCCCGGACAGTCCGTGCTCTTTGTGCGTGGGCCTATACCAGGGCTTCTATGTGAAGCGGGGAATTCGCGACGCGTCCCTGACCACCCTTTCCCGTTCATGGTCCCAATCTCCCTTCCAGTGTTCTCTCCTCTCCCTCGCAGAGCGTTGTATTTTCACGACCCGTTCTGAAGCGCCGGACCTACTGCTCAGTCCGTTGCCATTTCTTCGTCCAGAAACAGTTAGTTTCGCAGTTTTTAAAGTTTTCAACATTTTAATTAAACGGCTCCGTATTTTTTCTGTTTGTTAGTTGTCGGTGTGTGGCATTAACTGCTTTGGCCTTGTGCGAGAAACAAAGGAAGAAAAAGAAGATGTGGATGAAGCAGGTGTACCGCGGAAGGCGTGTACAGAGTCATGCAAGACTTATTATGAACGTTTTGGATGCTGAAGATATCCAGAATTTCTTGCGTATGACACCCGAGGTTTTCACCAATTTACTTAATATGGTGAGGCCTCGCATCGAAAATAAAAAGTACGGTTATGCGTGAAGCAGTGAGTGCAGAGGAACGGTTGATAGTCACGCTTCGTTTTTTGGCCAGTGGCAGGACGTACAAAGACTTGAAGTATAGTGCTGCTATATCGCCATCATTGATGTCAACCATGGTTCCAGAAACGAGCAGCTCCTCTCGTATGATCCTTCTTTTCTTCTCCCATTTCTTCGCCTTGCGGCTCTTATGGGAGAGTGCTGTGTTTACATCGAGCCAGACGGTTAGCCGTCCTCCTTCTGCGCTATTGGTCACCCCTGCTTAGCGCTAGGGGGTCCGGGATGGGCCACGTGGAGGCTGCGCAGGCGGGAATAAAGAGTCGGCGGCCTGTGGGCCATGCTTCTTATTGTTCCTAATTGTGCCTAGTTATTGGTCATTGAGTTTTAAGCAGCTATCTACAATTGTCTCAAGCAGTTTGTCCCCACCCTTCCACCCCTAAATCGGTTGGAAATCTCTCCCGACCGCCCTGCCTGGTCACCTCCCCAAAACGTGACCAGCACCACTGATTTTCACCATCGGATTTCAAGGCCGACGGTGATCGGGCCCGATTTAGGGTCCCGAAATCATGTTGTGAAATCCCCCCTTTAACGAGTCCTCGGTTGCTCGAATGCCGAGCCCACCGAGCGTATCGACCTCCGAACGGTTGCCGATGCCCTGGCAAAGTACAACATACCTTGCCCGGAGTGAGGGTGCCGCAGTGCATGGTGCGCCCCATGAACAGGGGCTCTCCGTCTTTGGTGTGGCCGACTCTGATGGCTTCCGGAGGTATGCCGGCCCCTGTTCGGGACGGCCTCCACGCCACGTGGTTGCTCAACAGGACCTGTGGAAATTGAATCAATTTATGGAAATGTCACAGAATAGCTATTGATGATTAGTAGCCCCAGTTAGATTAGGCAAAAAATGTTAGGTAATGGACTAAACTATGTTTCTTTAGGTCAGTATATAGCAACTGTGCGCAGATTCTGAATTTACTCTGTGGTATGTTTTTCCTATGTATCCAATAAGCCAAAAGCTGAAAAAACTGCCAAAATTTGCCGTTTTTCTGGATCCCAAAAGTATACCTTGCCTCAGAAACCGTTGCAAACTTTTATTACTCTTATTTGGGATGGCCAAATCGGTTTAAAACCATTTCCAGCATTACATGATTTTTTTTTTTTTTAGGCGCAGATAAGTCAAATTTGCCTGTTCAGGTCACTCGGAGCTCAGGTCGGCGATCAAACCACCGTCAGTAACAAACAATAACTTATTGTTATTGTTTCTTAAGGATGGTTTGAACCAACCATCGTTGTTAACGATGGTTCGATCACCGAAACCGGTATACCAGTGTACTTTTTGCGTTTTTTTTTTTTTTTTTTTGAGAATTAGTGGAAATAGACTATTTTGTAATAACTCCGTTTTTCTTTGCCTTATTGACTTCACCAATCAGCAGCAATCTCGCAGTGCTGCATAAAACAGCAGTTTCATCAGTATCTGTATCATTTGTCTCCGCCCCGTATTTTTCAATCGAGAACTTGGGTCGGGCAACATTCCGTTGGCCAACAACAAAAAATGTCCTCGGGCTGTCCAAAAATGCCAAAACAATTCTTTGGCTGGCCAAAATAGTTAGAGGAAATATTGATAGTATTTTCCTGCAACATATCGAAGTTTGGGCCTATCTGCGGAAGGAAATGGCTTTTCTTTCCGTTATCGTTATCTTTCCGTTATATTTCCATTATCTACATGTTATCGAAGATCAAAATATCGAAGTTTTACTGTATAACCCTCCAAAAACCTGGGGAAGTTAATAATGAAAAGGACCTGAAGCCTTACCTGGTAGTGATCCTCCTCGTACTGCTTCCCTGCATAAGAGACGAAGGAGCAGCGGTGCGCCGGGGTGATCTTCGCCGGGAGGAGGTCCCTCCGGTGCCAGGCCCGCCCGACAAAAATGGGCATCCCGTTGACGTCGACGCCGCCGTGGACGGCGCCAGGGGGGACGTCCCCGTGCGAGCTGTTGACCCAGTGCAACGAACCGGCGCAGTTTGGCGGCGCCGACCACGTCCACGGAGGTGCTTGCCAACCTATCCATAGACATATCCATGTCAATATATACATATCCATTCATGAGTGAAAACGTCTAAGTACGGGTTGAGGTAGGTCAAGCGAGCTATTCAGTGAAACAGACGAACCCGTGAGACATCTGGAAGAGATTGATTGTCTCCCGGGGGTAGACTATCTCTTCCGGGTGATGGTCAAAATAGGTGAGCTCTTTTCACTATCTCTTTTAGTGTACTCGATTTAGGGCTTTCCTGGGAGGAGCGCGAGGGTAGACATTGACCACGGAAAGTGATCTACACTTAAGGGGCATCTGTACAGGTAAATAATAAACTGTTGTGTAATAATTTGCAGCGTTTTGTACTTGAATATCATCACATCCAACCAGTGAGATTATTACCAAATTATATTACTAACAAATTGAGCGCTGAAGTACAAACTTACTCATTGTCGTCTCGGTGAAGTACGCGGGAACCGGAAAATCAGGTGGAACACTGCTCAGAAGCACTTGATGTTATACGGATTCTGTCTCTTCACTGTCCGCCTCTGCAGGTTTTCTGCAGTGTTATCTCGAGTGTTTGGGATTCTCGGAGTTTCGATGGATTACGAGCGGATCACCTGTTTCAGGATGGCGACTCATCGGTGTTTGCTTTGAGTTGAAGTGGTCGGTGGTCGTTTTCCAAGTCGATGTGCCCGTTCGGAGACTGAATGAGTCAGTGTGGTCCCGAAGTATTCTCGTAACGCATTTTGGTGGTTTAAAAGCGACGTTTTGCTATTTTATACCCCCAAAACTCAAATTCGCCTCATTGAGAGACAAGTTGATACAAGTAAATGTTGTCCAGAGAAAAATATATTTAAAAAAAAATATGTTTTAATACCTGTATGTTAGTAAAAACATACAGTGACGAAGGAAACGAGACTGTCCTGAGGGGCTCGAGCTGCTCGTATTTACGTGCTCGCTGTGCTGCATATCTTGTATACAGGTCGACCTTGGCCACTGCCACCAAACTTGTATCCACACTGTTATGAAGAACATGGAAATATCGTGTGGCAATCTCCACACCAGAACTTTCAACTATGATAACAAGAACGTAAGTATAAGTACGCTAAATATTCGCTCTTTAATTTGATTCGATGTACAGTTCCTGCACAGATTGGTACACCATAAATTATGTATTATGGTAATAAAATGCTTTTTGTTACAAAACAACTGTTTTGTTAAAAAAACAGTTTTTTTTAATTTTAGGATTTTATTTTCCTTATCGCCATCGCCCATATTACACGGATTTTCGATTGTTCATATTGATTTTTCGTCGAAGTTTGTCCAAATAACTCGGAAAGCCCACCGTGAGCAGTTGGCGAAATCGCTCGACGGCGCTACCACGGAAGAAGAGAGAAGGAAAAGTCACTCCATGTAAAATGGGGGTGCAGCCTTTTCTCCGCCACGACGAACCCGGGCCCTAGTGGAGGCGAGCGTAAGCTTGTAGCCTCGTAGTACTACTAATCATCACGAGAGCTGCTAGTGCATCGCAAGACCTCCACGCTCCGCCACTCCCCTTCCCCTCCGCGCGGTATCCACGTTTCAACGGCTTTTTTTCGTTCTCGTTTTTCTCCGCGATCCACCATTTTGATATGTGATCTTGTGCCTTGCCTGGTATTATTTCCTATATTACTTTTCTGCTTTTATAATTTTTATCGTCTTCATCATTCCTAATGTAGTACCTAGATAGTTCTGTGACGTAGTTTTCCACTGCGTGCCTCCACCAAAGTGTTGCGTCAAGTGGTGCAAATATCTAACCCCTTTTTTTTAGTGTACTTACATAACAAATTTAATAAGTATTTCAACTGTATTAATAAACTATCAATTTTAATAACCTGTATTAATTCAATTGGGTACCTAACTACTTATTGTCGTTATTTACCTATTTGTTGGGTAACTACTTGGTAATTTTTTTTTTTTTCATTTCACGAATTTTTGTCTACATCAACTCCTATGAATAGAAGAATTTACGAAATCAAGCAGTGTTAGGTAAAGCAAAACAGAAACATAACACGCCATGGTAAATAGAACATTAAAATAGCCTCAAAAAATATAATTTTGATATCAAATGACAAAAATAGGTCAGGTTGTCTGGTGGGGGGTGGAATGTCAGGCACGCCGCGCTCTATCGATGCAGGCGTGTACTATGGGTAGTTCCACTCGCCACCGTTAGATTGCTCTGAAAGGGGGCTTCTCAGCATGCCATTTTACGTGCTCTTCCCTGGCGCTACCTACTAGAGGTGTGACGATACCGATCTTTATCGGAACCGTTCCCCGCTGTTCCAGCTCCATGACTGGAACAGTTCCAAATTACCGGTCCTGTTCCGCTTACCGATCCGCCGGGGGGGGGGACTAGAACAAGGTATTCCACCCCTCTCCCCACCGCATCAATCTCCTCTTGCTAACGCTCTTCTCCTGCTCCTGCCTAGGGTTCATTCGACTTAGGACTTTTCGGACTTCTTTCATTGGGTATTTACCCAGTTGGGTATTTCCAGGATTATTCGTAAATAAAGAAGTCCGAGAAGTCCAAAGTCGAATGAACCCTAAATCCTGAAAAGACGCTCAAATTCGGACTCGGGTCAAAGGCGGAGGGAGAAAGAGGAGGCAGCTTGTCTTTTTTTTTCAGTTTGCTTTCTGGGTTCCTCAGTTTTATTTCTAATTATTTCTGATGTCTTTTACATTTTATGGAATCTGTTTACTAGTTTTGACCAATGAAGGAACCCAATATGTAGGGATTTCAACCTGCTTAAAATACTTAAGGGGAAAAAGAGTATTAGGCATCACTTTCATAGTAAGAAGCAAAGGGAAGTCTGGTAAATTCAATCAAAATCCCTGGAGCCATTTAAGAGAAGGGTGTAAATATGTACCAAATGCCAAACAAGGCCGTTTTCGTTTTTACTTTTTAAAGGTAAGCACCTAGGTACATTATATTACTTACTTCATTAAACATTTTGGTACCAAAATTTTAATACCAAAATTTTTAATTGCGTTAAAGGTTAGGTACATGTCGTATGCATTCTCAAAAAATAAAGGTTGGATATAATAAATTATGTGAGGAATAATAATGAATTTAATTTAAATAATAATGGCGAGGGAAATGTTTTCGGAAATGATCGCTAAGGATCGACAAAGCGGAAAGCGGTCGAGTTGGAGATCGGTAAGGGATCCAGTTCCGAGGACCGATAGGGCGGTATGGTTAGTTAGAGGATCGAGAACATTTTGAACGAGTCTGGATCGGGAAGGTGGAACTGGATCGAGAAGGTGGAGCACTGGAGCTGGCACCCTTCACCAGCCAGTCTTCGGATCGGTAGGACCGGTAAGTGAAGCGGCCTGGAACAGTTCCATTGTGAGACTAGGTTCCACATTCCCGATCCGGCGGTATCGGCACACCTCTACTACCTACCTTCCTCTCGAGGAGGCTTCACAATTATCCGCCGAAGCAATCTTGTCATCTGTGCGTACCACTCAGTATTTCACAGACCGACTGTAGGAGCGGTTTTCCTGAACTAGGTATTTTGACTCTCCCGGCCCGATGTATTTTATTTTAAATTGTTTAATGTACGTCGGTTGCAAAGCACCCCCATGCATTTCCAAAGCCGTCCCTATACATACATATAACACAAAAAATGCCAAAGCGATAGCTTTAAAATTTAAAACCGTGTAATCCGAGTGTAGCTCGTAACTCGTCTGGTTGGTGGTGCCATGAATTTTTCAACGAGCTTCCAGAGTCAGTAAAGAAAGTCAGTAACAGTATTAAACCCTTCAAATAATTTTGATTTAAAATAAACTCCGTATGACTGATGAGTTTTTGATAAAATCAGAGTGGCCCGTACCTACTTGAAAATACTGTGATATCTACTATTTAATGACGCGTACCTGACAGTGGAAGATTTTTCATAAGAGTACTCTGATCAGTTGTGCTAATATATTTTAGTTGACTTTTGTCTTGACATTTTTCTGTGATAACGCGACGTGATAGCATTTAGGTACTTTTTTTTTCAACTCGTCTTTGTTGTTAAGTACATGATGTATTTTATACGAGCTTATTTTGATATTCATCAGTAATTGTTGCAAGCAATTTACACCCAACAGCATAGGGAACCAGAGCTTTGATGAGCAAGTGAGTACCCGTCTTGAAGCTCCTGTTCTACTCTCCCCATTTTGCAAATTCTTTACACCTGCACAGGTCAAGTCAGCAGTCATGAACTCTCGCTCAAAAAAGGCACCTGGCCCAGACGGAATAACGAAGCCTCTGCTACTACATCTGCCAAGGAGGGCTTTAGTGCAACTAACGCAAATTTACAACGCGATACTCAGACTGACGTATTTTTCCACTAAATGGAAGTTTGCACAGGTTGTGATGGTCAAGAAAAAGGGAAAAGCCTCGAATGATTTAAAAAGCAATAGACCCGTCAGCCTACTTTCTCTCCCGTCAAAAGTTCTCGAACGGCTTCTACTCCCTGAACTTCTCCAGTCGCTGGAACGTCTTCTACCCCTTGAACAATTTGGATTTCGACCTCTCCACTCCTGTCCTCAACAACTCCACCGTGCGGTTGATGAAATCCTCCAGTCTTTTGAGAAAAAACAGGTTTGCTTTGGCCTGTTCCTAGACGTGGAGAAGGCTTTCGACCGTGTCTGGCACCAGGGGTTACTTTCTAAATTGAAGGACCACCTTTCGGATACCTACTTCCGCATTCTGCAGTCATACCTTACAAATAGAACATTTGCTGTACGCCTCCAACAATCCGTGTCCAAATCCCATAGGATCCAAGCAGGTGTCCCCCAGGGAAGCATTCTAGGGCCCCTGCTTTACATATTTTATACCCATGATGCTCCCAGCCAGCCAGGCATTACAGTGGCACAGTTTGCTGACGATCAAGCTGCTCTCTCCCGACACACGGATGCAGAACCAGCACTCACAACACTGCAAGAGTACACTGATCGTCTTTCCGAATGGAGTTCCCATTGGAAAATAAAGCTAAATCCTGGCAAAACCACCCTAGTTTGTTTCACTTACAGAAAAATACTACCAACTTTTGACATACTAATCCACAACGAACCTGTATCAAAAAGTGATTCAGTCAAATATCTGGGCATTATTCTGGATAACAAACTAGTCTGGAATGATCAAATCAAATTCACTGTGGCCAGTCTCCGTCATCGCACCCGCAAGCTCTATTACCTACTTACAAGCAGCCAAATCCCACTGAATACAAAGCGTCTTATGTACATAACCCTCTTGAAGCCCATTTGGCATTACGCCTGCGCCATACGGGGTTCAGCGAGCGACACCCAAATCCAACGTATTACCACTCAGCAAAACAAAATTCTTCGAATTCTCACAGGAGCACCCTGGTACGTGCGAAATGCGACTCTGCATTCAGATCTCAATATGCCAACAGTTCCAGAAACTATCTCTACAGCATATAACAGCATGGTTTCCCGTATGATCTGTCACCCTAACCCTACCATTGCGGCTATACCTCACGAACCTCGCCCGTCCCGACTTCAAAGACGCCTCAAACGGAAATGGCACTCAGACCTACTAGTTCCTGAATCCTGAAAATTATTTCCCACTTCTAGTTACCATTATTCTTGTTCCTGTTCAATCTTGAATGTATTTTTTTTCCGTTGAACCATTAGTAGTCATATTATTCTGTGATATCTAGGCCATAGGCTAATACCATCAGTCCATTAACCCATAGTACTAGTATATAACAACCACTGGGTTGCAAATATATCACAAGTGTCATACGATATAGTGTATAAGTCTGAAATGTGCAAACTTGATAGTGTATACCACAATAAAGTACCTATCTAAAATTAAAAAAAAAAAAAAAAAAAAAAATCAGTAATTGTTTGACGGAATCTTGTTACCTACTTATTGATGTTTTTATCGTGTCGGCACCACTTAGTTCCTCGCTAGTTTGCCTATCTGCCTCGACGTCTGTCGTATTGTCTTAAATTTATGACAGTTTTTCTCTCTAATACTGTTTTGTAAGTTCGTACTTGACAGTTGTCCGTGCACTGTGTTTTCGACAAATGAAGCAAATATATGAAGCATGCGAAATAAACGAGGTTTTTCTGTACTTCCATTTGATGTTCTAAGGTGATTTTACTCAAAATTTCCAACAGGAGATAGGAAATAGAAGGAGATCAACAAATAAATATTTATATATTTATTTTTTAAAAACAAAGAAACAATATGGCGGCGATTATTTACTCCGAAAAGTGTTTGACGCTGGACTGTCGGGAAGACCACGTGTTCTTGTCGGTGAGGTAAAGTTCGAGGAGGACTTTCTTCGCGACGACTCTCCCCGACTGGGACCCCAGCAGCGATCGGTCCAGTTCGCTCATCATCTGAAAAGTACGGGGCGAGCTCGCTTGAATTATGAGTTTCAGTCGCGCATCAGCCAGCACCACGGCTTCATTCATTCTTGCTACTGCATTGTCAAGGTCCTCAGGAGGAGTTGAAAGATACAGCTGCGTATCGTCAGCAAACTGGTGGCATTGTGAATGTTGTAGGATGGTGGCCAGGTCATTCACATATAATGAAAAGAGCATTGGTCCCAAGACTGAACCCTGGGGGACACCTCTAGCTCTTCTAGCTGCCGAGGTTGACCCCGGGGGGCACCAGTACGCAGAAGCCATGGAAACCTACAAAAAAGGAGCCAGTGAGGGGCTAAAGCGTTAAGCTCGGTTCACATAGAGATGCAATTCCGGACGGCAATCCGGTACGGCAAGTCCTTCTGCAACGCTATTGGCCAACGCAAAATGGATTATTGCAACGAAATGTAATGACTAGGGACTGGAATTTGCATATTTTGCATAATGTATTTTTTATCGTGTATATCGTTATACTTTTCCGTTTTGATGGTATCTGAAGCGTTTAAATAGCATATTTTGTTCGATTTCGGAGATTTTTGCATATTTTGTCCGTTTTGTGCGTATTTCTGAATTTTTAATCGAAATCAGGGAATTTCCCTATTTTTTGACATTCCAATCGCCAAATCCTCCGAGATATGTATGTGTTTCTGAAAAGGGGTACCGTTTACCCACCGTGCCCAGAAGAATCAGCCGAAAATGCAGCACTCCGACCTCTGATCTGGCCTTACCCCAGGAGAGCTCTAAGCATTGCAAATTGCAGCAAATTTTTACCCATCGTGTCCCGTGATGTCGAGACCCTTAGGACTCTCCGCTACACTGTATTCCTGATGGGAGAGAGTCATTTTTCGGTACCTACCGTGCCCCTAGTTTTCAACGTATCGTCTTGAAATTTTTAGGGAAGTTTCACACTATAGTGACCTTCATTTGTGTCTAGCCGTTTTTTTTTATAACTCAAAGAGAAACGTTTTGGCAGCAGATCGAAAATTTGAAATATTTATTGCACCTTTGTGAGGCTGTATAACCCGTTCTAATTGAAATTTTCAAAAACGGCCCGAGCGAAATCTTCTGCTACTATCCCCGAACAAATTTAAAAAAAAAAAAGCAATCCAATGCGATCAATACCGACCGTACAACGTGTACCGATAGGTCAGAAAACGTGGTTTTGAGAAAACGCCATATTAGTGAAAAGAGAAGGATACCACCTGTAAGGATCTCTCTCCTAGAATTCCGCTCGTTTTTTTTCCGCGCAGTTTTCAAACTCTTCTGAATGTGAAAATAGGGTTATAACCTTCCAATCTAGATTTCACGTGATCCTAGGATTCATAATTTTTTTGTTGTTTCTACGGATACGGACTCGGAAGTCGGCTAAAAACCGTTTCTTCCTCGCGAAATATTTCTGACTTATCCGATTCTGCCAAGTGGTTTGTGGTGAGAATATTAAATCACGATTTTTCCAAAATCTTCAGAATTTAATGTAGTTTTTTTGGAAAAAAACTCAAAATTCATTTTTTTTTGAAAATTTTGCCCTGAAAGTTGCTCCTCAGTGACAACCGTAGGAGATTTATGGTTAAAAATTTGGAAAAATTCAATTGTGATCCAGTGCTATAACTGTGATAGCGGGTGACTTCTTTTGTATAAATGTTGGATAAATAAAATAAAATAAATTTTGTATAAATTAAATAATAGTTTGTCTATAATGTATAGGTGAGAAAAAAAGGTGTGTACATTTTCATTCCATTTCTTCCTTGATCCTTTTCTATAATTTTTTAAGGACGCGATAATAACTGGAACATAATGTATAGACTACCTGTACGTCTCAGCAAAATTTAGTTCATTTTAGAAATATTTTAATTTTTTTTTAAACGTAATTTTGCTTGGGATGCATATTTTGCCCATTTCGAGTGCATATTTTGGCCGAATTTTGTGCATATAATTCCAGTCCGTAGTCGTGGATACTGTATCAAAATCTCGAGATATTTTCTGCTGTCAGATCCGTTGCCGTATCTGCGCAAAGGTTACTGCGCACACCTGACCTGTTTGTTTGTTCAGCCATATTGGAATTTGACATTCCCGGTAGATTTTGCCGGTTAGATTTCCGGTTATGATTCCGCTGCCACGTGAACGCCTCTGTGGCAAAAATTATGGCGAACACGCTGCCGTACCGGATTGCCGTCCGGAACTGTATCTCCATGTGAACCGAGCTTTATTTTCTGATAACGTATTATTCGCTCACAGTTATCGGCCAGTAACAGGTTCCGATAGCAGGTTATTCTGATAAGAGGTTACCAGTTTACGGCGCTGCTAATACAAATTAATTGCTGATAGACGGATACCGTCCTAAAATAGGTAGGTAACTGTGCGACCTCAAAAATCGGTTCACATACAAATGCTACCGAACGAAATCCTATCTTTTCATTTGGACAACGAAGGCGACATCGCTCCCAGGCGTGTGCGCTAAGTCAGCACTACAGGCGGCAAGGCATTGAACTGTTAGACGAAGAAAATCTTCCCTGGCTACTCGACGAGTACGGGAGTCTCCGCGATGAGCCCAGTGTGAGTTTTATAAACTATTGGCGCCATCCGAAGAACGGGAAAGCCGGTCTTGGCGGATTGACGCTCCCACGCCCTAAAACGTCGAATGTCCGGAGGTAGCGACTCTCGGACGCCCCGCTATACCGGATGCCCCCTTCCCAACGCTGCTGCCGCCGTCTACGCCGCCGAAAAGGACAATTCTCCGGGCACGAGTGCGCGGGTGGAAAAACGGGACTGGAGAGCTTCGGAATAACAAGGTACAATAAAGACACATTATAGCACCATACAATTAATAAGAAATAGTTAAAGATAATAATACACATTAATAACGTATATCCACTGCTTTTTCTTTTGCTAACTCCTTGTCCCCAGCAATCGAGTCGGGTATTCAGTGAACAAGCAAGACGTGGGAACTCTCCGGCAAAGGCCATCAGCCTGCCGGAAGACCAGCCCGGAACCGAATAATATTCAGATTTCGGGATACAAATTCTGCGACTTACAGTACTAATACTACTCTGTAGCTCTACAGGCCTATGTGGCCCTTGGCTTGACGAACTACTTCCCTCCATCGATCCCGATTCTTGGCAGCTTCTCGCCAGTTCCTAATTCCCAATCGGCGCGCGTCCCTGTCCACCTCATCGCCCCATCGGCTCCTTGGTCTCCCCCTTCTCCTTGTGCCTTCCATTCTCGCATCTTCTGCCACCAATGGCATCCTACCCTCCGGCATTCTTCTCATGTGGCCCGCATATCTTAATCTTCCTGTTTTGATGTGGTTTATGATGCTTTCGTGTTTGAGAATTTCATCTATTTCAGCATTTGTACGTATGCGCCACATCCCTCCTTCACACACGCCTCCACAGATTCTGCGAATCACTTTTCGTTCAAAAATCCTCAGCCGATTCGCATCTGTGGTTGTCAGGCACCAAGATTCCGATCCGTAGCAGACCACGGGTCTGACCAAGGTCTTGTAGAGCCTCTTTTTCGTGTCTCTTGTCAGCAATCTTGATGTGAAGAGCCGGATGTTTGCATAAAAGGCCCTGTTTCCAGCCATTATGCGTTTGGTAACTTCATCGCTAACCGTATTAGTACTATTTAGGGATGATCCAAGGTAAGTAAAACAGGGGACACATTCGAACTCGAGGTCAGCACTGCCAGGCTGCCTGCATTTGCGACTTACAGTAAGTAACCTGTTAAGGCGCGTATCCACTATGTTCGCGAACCAATGGCGCTCCGATGGCTGTCGGTTTTTCCGCGAACACAAAGGGGAGCGCAGTACGTTCGTGGACGCCGATCGGACCAGTGTTTGTGTTGCTGCAACGTTGCGCAATATTTTTATAGTGCTATATGTGTGTTTTAAGTGTTATTGTTAGTTTGAACGTTTGGTACTTGTGCATTATCTCCCCTCCGCACAAGTACCGAACGTTTCTTTTTGTTTTCTGTAGGGCAAATAATGGAATGGACAGAGGAGACACAGATACAACTCATTGAGTTGTATAAAAAAATAAAGAAAAGAAGAAAGTGCAATCAGATTAACCCTTACGTCCACGCTTAAACTTTTTTCCCATTAGTACACGCTAGCGGCACTCCGTACCGCACTTCTGTTTCTCGCATCTGCCAGCTACCGGCTCTCCCATCTAATTGTGCTATGGCTCTAAAACGAATGGGTAACATCAACAGAATACACAGCCGTGTTTAGATAAAACGTTATCCTTCAAAATCTTATAATTTTCTGAACTAAAACAACTCAAAACCAAAACAAATCGTAAAATTCACATTTCTCTCAATACATTGCCCTCAGACTAGCAGTGACTAACTTCTTTCTCTTTACAAACAAAACATTACAAGAAATTCACTTTTTCCTCAGTATATTGTACCTGTAGTGGATGCACAAAATATCACTAACGATTTTTTTTTGCCTCCAGGTAAGATCCTAGATACAAAAAAAAATCAGTGACGAATGGTCTCAAGAAATCACAGCAAAATCGAAAAATCAAAGTGACAAAAAATGAGGGGACAATTCAGTTGTTTCCCCAAAAACAATATGAGAGGCAAACTTCATCTCGGAAAGCAACAAAAATTACCACCGTCATAAACATCGCAAATACACCCATCAAATACAGCAAGGAAAAACTAAAACTAAAATAAAATACTATAAAATTATAAAAATACAATTAAGGAAGTTTCTGCGAAAGAAAAACAGTGAGAAATCAAGGAACAAGAAGAAGAGAAGTGATTGAGAATACTTGCATTATTACACGCTGGGGGTACTGCGTACCGCAACTTCAAAAACATAAAGGCACGCTAGCGGAACGGAGTGCCGCTCGGATGGACCTTTTCACTTTCAAATGCTCTCAACAACTGAATGTAGAATTCCCGAAACCTGCATAGCATCCACGATGCTCAGGGATAGTTGGAAAGAGAATACCTGGGGCCCTCGTGTCGCCTGGGGTGCTCAGAGTGCGTGCAATCGAGTTTTTCAAAAAATGCGGTACAGAGTGCCGCTTAGCGTGCACATAAGGGTTAATAAATAATAATAATAATAATAACTTTATTTCCAAAATAGGACAATGTTCCCGCCTAGCATTGGAATGCTCAAAGTAACTTATATTGCGTATTTATTATAAAAGAACAAAGAATATTTATTGAAGATCGTAGAATACATTTTAGCTTATTACAAACCATCAAATACCAAATTGGTACATAACAATAAGAATATTTATTGGCACATTAGGCCTTCAGGCCCTTGATGTACAGCCAGTTACAATATCGAGTTGTGGGTAGAAGAGAAAACATAGGTACCTAAACGGTGGCACAAAATAGACAAAAAACAATAAATTATATGTGTGTAAGAGCTGTACCTTATGGGGAGGATAACTTCGAGTAGTTCATTTCTACTCCACCGGAATTGAGTGCAGAACTGTCTGGTGCCGAGCTTTGGAACATCTGTGGATCAACACCAGACAGTGCTGCACTCAAATGAGTGGAGTGAAAATGAAGTACTCGAAGTTATCCTCCCCACAAGGTATAAAATATAATTTTAAAAAACCGTTGCCGTAGACGTGTCTAGCCGCCAGCGGTTTGTGTTCATGATGGTACATTTACTGTCGAATGAAATCTGGGAGACACCCCCGGATTATAACAGTTCAGATCAAGGATCAGAGCAAGGGAACATGGAACATGTTTTTTGAATAGGTACATAATAACAGATGATACATAGATATGTAGAAAAAAAACCACACAGTTATGGCAGAAGGAGCATCCCCTTAGCTCTGAGATGGTCGAGGAGAGAGGTGGCCCACTCCTGAGAAGGAAGGCAAAGGGGGAATCCCACCCGTTTCCAGTGGCGCGTGACGAGGGATTGCAACGGTGAGGTTTTTCTGGGTGGATGCGAAAATGGTGAACGGCGTTGGAAAATAATAAAAAGGAATACGCTCTCTCTCCTTGGTGGTCGTGTCGATTTGGGGAAGTTTCGTAAGATTCCGCAGAAATATGCTAACTTGTCTCGAAGTAATGCATGGTACAGTGAGGGGAAGGCACCACGTGTGGTAGGAGAGAAGGTGGGTTGGGTGGCAGGAGTGGGGCAGAGAGAGAACTGTGTGGGTGACGGGTTTACGAGGGCAGCAGAGTGTTACGCGGACACGGATGATCTCCAGCCGGGTTTACCCCCGTAAGAACATGTTCATGTTGAAAAATTGATTTACCCTCCCCTCACATCTCCTCACCTGACAACCTTCCCCCACTACATTTCTTTGAATTTCAAAGAAGAAAAGCCCCAGGCCTACAAGAACCCTGGAAGACCTCGACACCATCAGAACCCAAGACTCGAACCTCAACATTCACCACAGAACACTGCCTATGTCCGACATGGAAGGAGGACAGTTGAGCTGAGAACCCCACTCCACAGTACGCAGTATCAATGATAACGAGTTGATTGCTTCATTTCTTGTGATTGGGAGTGGTCATTTGTGTCATTTCGGATAAGATATTATTAGAAAGTCTCAGAGGAATTACTTATTTCCAGTGTTCTCTGATCACACAATGGCTGATGAGGTAAGTGCAGAAGGGTTTTCCACTTGAGACTGATTGTTATTCCATCAGGAAATAAGACATCTCATCCATCCAACTCCTGCTCTCCCACCTGTCATCATCCTGTCCCATTTCCGTGTATTGCGACTTAATTCCGCCTGTGATTTGTTAACAATATTTGTAAGGAAAACTACAAGTTCAGAACTCGCGGAAGAGTATGAGTTTCTCCCGAGCTTCGGTGCACAACTGTGACCCAAACTGTGTGCGGAACAACGACGATTTTAGACCGTAATTTAACGTATATTTAGGGCTGAAACTTTGCTAGAACCTCGATTTCCCACTCTGGGTCAGAATCGACTTGATATTCGGTCTTTTCTTCCCCCAAAAACATGGAAAACGATACCTCAAAAGCGCATGTTACTAACATGTTACGAAACCACAAAAAGTGTAAGTTTTTACACACATTTTCACTCATAACACCCCTGGGTATATTCCGATCGGGCTGCAAAGTTTTGGGACACAACTAGGGCCCAAATGGAGCATGTGTGGGAAAGAACGAGTTTTTTGGACCGAAAATAAAGTATGCGTGATACCCAATTTATTGAATCCACGCACCTTGAAACGGAAAAAAAACCCTGCAAAGTCCTTGTCACTTGGGTTTATTATTCTATTGGACTTACCTACAGAAATGTTGGCTGTTCATTTATTGTTTCTTTCATGTGAAATAATTGAAATAGCCATTTCTGATGGTTTCCACAGGTTTTGGACCCCAAAACACGAATTAGGCTCCTTTTTTTCAAGTTATCTTTGAGAGAGAGAGAGAACGATTGATTTATTCAACGCAGGCACATACAATATTCATTAAGAGATCTACATAACTATACTAAAATGACATTTTCTAAAACAAAGTAAAATAATTATTGTAAAATATTATTAAATATCGGATTATGCCACATTGGATCGGCAAAGGCAATGCCTGTCCGCGGACAAAATATATGGATTAGGTGTACGTTCTTGCCTTACTTAAATTTCAAAACAATGTGTTTAAAAGAAATTTTTTTATTTTTATTTTTTAAAATTAAAATCATATGAACACCATTTAAAATAAAATACAACATGTACGATATAAAAAATTTAATATGAAATAAGGTATTTGTGAGGGAACTGCTATTGAAGGGTTTAAAGATATTTGTTACTGTCAAAGGCTTTAAAATTTTTTAATGTATATTTAGTTACTTGTCGAGCATAGATTTGATGTAAGTTGAGTAGGTCAGACAATTCAAAGAGTTCGTTAGTGGGGAATCTACGCGGTTTGAAGAGCATAATTTTTAAGATTTTTTATGTAAGATTTCTAATTTTGTGAGCAGAGTTATAATATTCATTGTCCCCCAAGATGTGATACAGTAACAGAGTATACTTTTTACCAGTGCATTATAAAATATCATGAATTTATCAATCGAGAAAATTCTTCTGAGTCTGGAAAATTGATAATTTAGAAAACGAAGTTTGTTAGAGAGTTATTCTGTTTGGGCGTTCCATCGAAGGAAGCAATCAGTTACTATGCCAAGGTACTTCGTCGACTCGACTTTCTCCACAGGATGACATACGTTTGTTGACTTAGCCTTCTTTCACACGGGAAGCCGCACGGCTCGTGGCTCGCAAGTCAAGAGCCTTTTTCGCTCTTGACTCCCACCTTTCACAAGGGCCTCATTTGAGAGCTTTTTTGGCTCTCGAGCGCTCAGCCGCTAGTTCCGCCCGGTATGGATCGCATGCGTGCTTTGTCCGTTTACATGCTTCATCGTCGCCACCGTCTTCGACGCCAAAAAACGCCCGAAGTACCAGACGGTGTTGGGTACATCCGATAAACCAACAGCGGGATGAAGCAGGGTGATTCGGCCTTTGCACGTCACTTGAATGAATCCGGTCATAGCTTCAATTTTGATCTTGCAGACAGACAGTTCATTGAATATCTTCATTTTTGCCCAAAAGGATGTACTTGAAAAATGCGAAATTATTAAGAGTGATAGGTTGGGTAAATCTTTGAATGATGTAGTTCCTTTAAGTTTTTCTCCATTATTGCATTCATTTCTGTAACAGCTTGGTTCCACCCCTCTTCCCCCCACTCTTCACCTCCCTATCACCTCATGTTCCTTTCACTTTTTGGCATTCTCTTCCTGGGCCAATCAGAATCGACCCCCTTCCTTTGTTCCCTTCACCATTCTTCTTCACAACCAGTCAGATTCGACCACCCTCCCTTTGTTCCCTTCACCATTCTTTTTCACAACCAATCCCAATCGACCACATTTCACTTTGTGACTATATATAAGGTCACCTCTCCAATATGTCTTCAGTTATTGTGTGTTACTGACGATGGTTTGATCACCGAAACCGGTATAACAGTGCTTTTTGCGTTTTTCGTGTATTAGTGGAAATAGACTATTTTTCAATAACTCCGTTTTTCTTTGAAATGGGTTTCCACGATTTCGTCGCGAGTGATTTAGTTCGTATGAAGCAGGAGTTTTCGCCATGCTAAACCAGCAACTTCGGCAGGATGGCAACAAATTTTTTAACTATTTCCGGATGTCGGTGGCTTCATTTGATGAGCTTCTCAGTAAGGTGAAGCGTCGTATTCAACTCGAAGATACAAACATGCGGAATTGCATTAAGCCTGAACTGAGGCTGGGTGTAACGTTGAGGTATATTCAAATCTAAATTCGCCACAACAGGTAGCAATAAACTGAGGAGCGAGAGCCGTTTTCGCTCTTCGTGTGAATACCGGCACCCCTCCTTTGCATTTCGTGGAAGAGCCGTAGACGCGTGGCTCAAGGTGCAGAGCCGTGATCACTTGCGGCTCGCGAGCCCTAAAAGCTCTCGAAGAGCTCTCGCTCCTCATGTGGAAGCTCCATTGCACTCAATGCATTTCAGTCTCACGCGCCGTCCGCCTGTTTGCGAGCGAGAGCCGTGCGAAAGGAGCCTAAGGGTTAATGCATGAGCAATCAGATGAATGAAGTTTGATATTCAGGTTAATAGTTGGCTGTCCTGATGATTTGTAACTACAGCACATGTGAAAGGTTTTGTTAAAATTTAGAAACAATAAGTTATTACTAAGCCATTTATTAATCTCCCCGAGACAACTTTCGGCTTTCCTATACGCCTCCTCCCACGTTTTCCCATTCACAAGAACAACAGTGTCATCAGCGTAGGCTACCAAGTTTCCTTCTATTGAGATGTTGTACATAGCGTTTATATAGATAATGAACAGGACTGGCCCCAAAACCGTGCCCTGAGGAACTCCGTGTTTGACTGGTTTTGAGTCACTTAGTAGCTACATAACATATTTTGGTTTTCTGGGTTCTGTTTGATCATTGGTAGTGCCATTTAATCGTCTTAATTCACGTTTTGACACTTTTGGTTTAGTATTCGCTCAGCGAAAAAATTTTCATAACACCCCCTCAAAATTTTTTCTTTTCCGTTTCAAGGTGCGTAGATTCCAAAAATGCAATGTCCGTCCGCCGTATCACGTGTACCGGCTTCATTTCCGGTCTAAAAAATTCGTTCTTTCGCACACATGCTCCATTTGGGCCCTGGTTGTGTCCCGAAACTTTTCAGCCCGATCGGAATATACCCAGGGGTGTTATGAGTGAAAATGTGCGTAAAAATAGGTACTTTTTGTGTTTTTTGGGACGAGAAGACCGAATATGAAGTCGATTTCGACCAAAGAGTGGAAAATTGAGATTCTAAGGAAGTTTCAGCCTTAAATTTACGTTAAATTTTGGTCTAAAATTGTCGTTTTTCCGCACACAGTTCGGGTCCCCATTTGGGAACTGATTTGGGTCCCAGTTGTGCTCTGAAGCTCGGCAGCCCGATCGGAATATACCCAGGGTTGTTATGGGAGAAACATGAGTGTTAAAATAGGGGTTTTCGAGGGATTTTTGAGGTTTTAGTGAACATGAGCTTGTGAGGTGTCGTTTTCCATGTCTTGGAGCGAGAAGACCGAATATGAAGTTGATTTTGACCGAAGAGTGAAGAATTGAGGAAGTAACGAAGGTTCAGCTCCCGAAATTCATTTTTTATTAGTCAAAAACCTGGGAAATTGTCTGAAATCACCATAAATTAGTATAATAACACTAGACCTGGTGTTATCAGGTGAATCAAGACAGTTAAATGGCACTACCAATGATCAAAGATAATTGGAGACAAAAAACGCTGCAAATCGCGCACAACGGTTTATTATTTTGTACAGAATACCCTCCTGTTACAGATCACAGCTCTCCGTTTAGATAACCCGTCTATATAATATAATATGTACTATTCTATACATATTGTGTAGATCGCAGACCCTCCGTAGGTTAGTACCTAACCCCGTACTCGTTACTAGGTACCTACCTAAATCACGGGTTAAATGTTGCTAAAATAATACTGTTGATAGCAAACAGTAACTAAAATGGCAAAAAGAAAGGCAAACAATGAAGTTCTGAAGGGAAATTGTTGATGTGGAGTGAAATAGGTGCCCCTTCAGCGTATATCACTGTTTTCTGTGGTCAGTACCTGTAATGAACCGCTGTGTAATAACTTGCCCATCAATAATACTTCAGTTTGTTCAAGTTGGAAAAGTACCGATCAACAAAATCCAGCCCCTTCTTGGTAGATGAACCGTTGTGTAATAATTTACCATTGTGTAATAATTTACCGTTGTGTAATAATTTACCCATCAACAATACTTCAACGTTTGTTCAAGTTTCAGAAGTACCTACCAACAAAATCCAATAGTACATCACTGTTCAAATGAAATAATATCGCAGAACAAGCAACTCGACTTCATACAGCCATCCTTGATTATAATCAGGTGCTCCCTAGTGATGATATCCGGGCCGGATTTATACCGTTTGATTCACGATCGTGTTGACGAAGCTTTTTGGTGCTCACGAACGGCTGGACGTAGAATGCTCCGGGTGGTCTCAAAAAATTGTTTAGCTCAAGTCAAATTTAATAACGTAAAAAAAACCATACCCTTCAATCGGAAGTTTTCGAGCTACGGCGTTCTGAAAATTTCAACCCCTATTTTGAACCCCTTAGAGATGACTGACAGTAACGTCGAGCTTCGAGGACCAACTGGACCCAGAACGGAACCTATAACCCGAATTTCATCAATTTTGTTTCATGGTAACTAAGAAAAGTGGCCAGTACGGCGGACAGACAGAAATATTTTTATTGCATTTTCGGATTCTACATACCTAGAAACGTAAACCATCAAATTTTGAGGGGGGGGTTAGAATTTTTTGTTTCATGTTCGATTCCAATGGTTCATTATTGAAAATAATAAACCAAAACGCTGCAAAGTCCTTGTCACATGGGTTTATTATTCTATTGGACTTACCTACAGAAATGTTGGCTGTTCATTTATTGTTTCTTTCGGTCTTCTCGCTCTAAAAGACATGGAAAACCATAACTGACAAGCTCATGTTCACTAAAACCTTAAAAATTCCTCGAAAACCCCTATTTTTACACTCATTTTTCTCCCATATCACCCCTGGGTTTATGCCGATCGGGCTGCCGAGCTTCAGAGCACAACTGGGACCCAAATGTGTTCCCGAATGGGGACCCGAACTGTGTGCGGAAAAACGACAATTTTAGACCAAAATTTAACGTAAATTTATGGCTGAACCTTTGGTAGAACCTCAATTTTCCACTCTTTGGTCGAAATCGACTTCATATTCGGTCTTCTCGTCCCCATAAACATGGAAAACGATACCTCAAAAGCGCATGTTGCTAAACACCAAAAGTACATATTTTTACGCACATTTTCACTCATAACACCCCTGGGTATATTCCGATCGGGCTGCAAAGTTTCAGGACACAACTAGGGCCCAAATGGAGCATGTGTGCGAAAGAACGAATTTTTTAGAGCGAAATTAAAGTAGATATGCGTGATAAGGCGTATGGACATTGCATTTTTGTAATCCACGCACCTTGAAACGTAAATGAAAAAAATTTGAGCCGGTGTTATTAGAAAGAAAAATTTCTGAGCGAATACATAGGTGTGTTATTTACGGAATAATAAACCAAAACTCCCTGGCAAACGGAGCTGTAACTCACCGATGTCCAACGCATGCTGGTGACCCTCCATAAAATTATGTCTTCTCGGTGACACTTGGATATGACCTGATTCAGGAGGTCACAGGTCCAGTTATCTGTGCGTTATCCTGTGGTTATTCCACCCACCTGTAGGTCATTTGATCTTGAAGCTAACTATTTCTTCTCGCTTTTCTTCTTCAGGTGCAGAACTGCGTTGTGCGACTGTGTGAGGCAGTGAGGAGCAGGAAAGACGAAGACGAAATCAGGTGAGAGGCCTCACATTACTAGGAGAGTCGAGGAGAGGCTCGGGACAGCAAAGGAACCAAGTCGGAGCCTGTGCAGTAGAGCGCCGGTGAACCGTTCGGTCAGGAGCTAGCACCTGGTTATGTGAAGCTGGGTTCACATGGAGACGGCAATCTGGCACGGCATCGAGTTTGCCGGAATTTTCGCCGCAGAGGCGTTCACATGGCAGGGGAATCATAACATAACGCAAACGCAAAAAACAAACAGCTGCTCGAACTCGAAACAGCAAAATCAACCACAAATGTTGAATTCAAATATGGCGGAACAACCAAACAGGAGACGTGTGCGCAGTAACCTCCGCGCAGATACGGCAGCGGATCCGATAGCGGAAAATATCTGGAGATTTTGATTTAGTATCCATGACATTGTGTTGCAATTATCCATCTTGCGTTGGCCAATAGAATTGCAGAACGCGTAGCCGTGCCGGTCTGCCGTCCGGAATTGCATCTCCATGTGAGCCTAGCTTGACTCTGTTCAACTAGTTCTGTCCCTTATCAACTTGACCCGTGTCAGCCGTCTGTGCTGTGCTGTGCGTTTCCGCCGGTGTCTTTTGTTCACTGTTCTTGTTTTGTAGGCACTTACCTACTACCTGCTCTGTAATTGGCTCAACCGGTTAACATTTAAATAACTTAATTAATTAACAGGCATTAATAAGTTCTCGTCACGCAGCATCATCATGGGGGAATTTTCCGATGAACTCACAAATGAACTCTTCCTTCAGTTTTGTATCCATTGAGTAAAAAACAAAAAGATGTCCTCCAAAATAAAAATTTCCACAACCATTTAGCGTTTCAGACATCGAGGAACATTTTTGGTTCTATGTCTGTCTGTGGTAATTCCTTGTAATGCCCATAACTACCCGAGATAATGGTCGAAATGGGCTTAAATTTTGGAGGGTAGGTGCGGGTTGTCCCACAGGTGGTCTCATACCATAGTCATTGAACAAGTACTGTAACATTCATCTACGCATGTGCAAACCTGAAATACTTGAAACGCCCATAACTACCTTAATAAATATCATTGAAATGAGTTCAAAATTGGAGGGTCAATCAGGAATAGTACTTTGATAGTTCCATACGAGTTTCAGTGGAATCGTACGGTAACTTTCCGTCTGCGCATGCGCAAACGGAATATTCGAAACTCCCATAACTAGGTACCTTGAATATCGTTGAAATGTTTTCACACTTGGAGAATCGATCAGGAATACTACTTTGATAGTTCCTTGTGAATTTCATTGGATTCGTACTGTAACTTTTGTCTGCACATGCGCGAACATGAAATGTTGAAATGTTTGATCCTACTACGCATGTTAGGTAATTTATTACTGCTCTGTTTATTGCTATTCAATCATTCTGACGCAAGTGAGGAAGCTGTTACTGCCCACCCAACTTGGCAGACGTTTTTAATTAGGTCAGGTAACATCAAGCGTTTTTAATCATCTTTGAAATACCTACAGAAATAGATAATTGAATTTAATTTTCAATTTTGAGTAGATTGATACCTATTGTATATGGGTTACGTCTGTTAACCAATCCCCACCGTTTTTTTGTAACATTCTTAACAATTTTTCAACGTAAAATTCAAATTTGAACATTCAAAACTGTTGGCCTCTGAACACTAACTTCCTTTATTAATTGTGTGAATCGTATCTAACATTTCTTATGGAAGAATCCACAACAAAACACCTAACTACCTACGTACCCTAAAATATGCTCGTTATTCATACCTAACCTGCATGAGAGGTACCCGGGGCACCTGTAGGGCCACCTTACTTCGAAAAGTAACTCTGATTCGTATTTAAACTGGTAAACCCCCTAACAACCAGCATCAAGAAGACCTTTACAAAATTTTTCTTGATTGAATCAAGTGAAATTACTATTAAGTGACATTTTGAGGTCTTCGTGGGTGCATGTTTTTCCTGGCGTGCGGGGTATTGTGTATAATTTGTACTTACCCCTGATGAGCAACCCATGTGAATGTCACCGAAATCCCTTTAGCCGTTCTTGTAGAAAGGCATTTTGACCTAAAAATGACGAATTTTCCACCCCTCAATTTACTATGGATGGAGCTGATTTTTCTACAGTAGCGGGCTCTTGAATTCGGGAACACACTAACATACTGTATTTTGTACGCTATTTACATACCTTTTTCCTTCTTTTTTTTACGTAGGTAACTCCTTGAGGTGGAGGGGGCACGTCATTAAATAAAAATAAATGAGTAAATCAAATGGGGAGACGCCCAGCATTACCCGATGCCGGCCCTAGACATACACAGTTAGGCGCCTGCATACATTAGTCGGTACACTTCTTGTAGAACGTATAGGTAGGTAGGTAAATTAGTATGGGTTCAGATTTGGTCAAAACCCCCATACTTGCCTATTAATTATCCTGGCAGATGTCCAGAAATTTCTCTTCAGTCCGATTGCAATAATTTCCAATTAGGTACCGAACCGGGGTGGTGTGGGAAGTCGAAAAATGCCGCTTGATTGTGGTTCCGTGTTGATGGAATCCAAGAAGTCCCTGAAGGAAGCGGCTGCAACTGGGAAGTTTTGTCGCAAGCTGGTGGCTGTTCATTCCGAACCAGTAACAAGTACGTCAAGGAACGCAAATATAAGTTCGTGATGGAACAGCTCATCTTCGATACCTTTGCTGTCCCGAGCCTGTCGTGGAGAGTCTGGAGCATTTAGGCGGAGATGCCACTTCCTAACCAATGAGCATGCGCCAGGACTTGGACGATATTCCTCTCCATTTCTGGTTAGCTTCTAATAATACTATCCGTAGATCAGCAGTAATCAGTGTGCCCCTCAACGCTGGCGATTATCATTACCAACAAGATGAGTCATTGTCAAATCAAATGGGCAATTTTTGTTGACAGCGAGGAATTTAAGTAAAGAAAATTTTTTTGGAAAATATTCAGAACTCTAGGGAAAATGGTAGGTAGTTCGCAGCGCGTTTCCAAAACTAAGTGGTATTTTTTGAATGAGAGCGATTAAAATTAAAAATGCGGCAAAACTGACGTATCAGGTGTATTGACATCTGATTTGGCTGTCGACCCAAGGAGACGGAGCGAAGTTTCCGAGGCGAAGGTTCTCAATGCTGCCAACAACCCAACATTAGAAATGGCAAACCTTCCTGCCTACCTTCAAGAACCTCTGCTGCGAACTTTCGTGAACCTTCCCTTGGTTTGATTTTGAGGACATGTTATTTAAGCTTATGTATAAATTTGCATATTTCACAATAGACATAGTTTAAAATGATGCACTAGCGCTCTTAGTGGGATTTGAGATGAACTACCCGGCAATTTACGTGATATGTCATTTCTAGCGGGAACTCGATAATGCAATTTTACATCGGTTTTCTGCTCAGACTTTCCGACATAAACACCTCGTTATGTGGTAAAGAAGAGTTCATTTCCGTTACTAAACAGAATTTGGCCAACAAAAAAATGAGAATTTGCAACCCACAAAAATTGACCATTCTCCTTTTTTCGGCCCAATTCTCTTCAGTAACGGAGATTAACAGTTATTGACCGCATAATGAGGTGTTTATGCCTAAGCAGAAAACCAATGTGAAACTTCCAGTGCCCCCTAGCAGTGTTGTATCAGGTAAATTCCCAAATAGTTAAACTCAAATCCCGCTTAGAGCCGCTAGTGCATCGCTTCAAAGGATGTACAGAACAGCAATGGATGGAACTGCAAATTTATAAATAAATTAAAAAAATATGTCCTCATCCAAAGCAAGGGGGAGGTCGTGGCAAAGGTTCTTGAAGGTAGCCAGGAAGGTTCGCCATTTCTAATGTTGGGTTGTTGGGAGCATTGAGAACCTTCGCCTCGGACACTTCGCTCCGTCTCCTTGGGCCAACAGCCAGTCGGGTGTCGATACAACTGATACGTCATTTTTTGCTGCATTTCCACTTATGATGACCCCCTATTTAAAAAATCGCTTATTTTTGAAAACTGGCTTAGCACTGCAATTTTTCCCTAGAATGTTTTTCAAAAAAAAAATTCAAAAATTCCCCATTATTGAATTTCACAGTGCCTATTCGTTTTCTTCCCCTAATTCCGAATTAGGTATCTAAGTAGGACCGTTATTTTTATTGCTAAGGCAAAGGAGCATTGGAAAAAGTACAAAGATAACTAACAGCCTCCGCAAGCCAGGGATGTTGTACATAAGTGTTGTAGTTATGGTGGAAGGTTTGCCTGCGGATGGTCGTTGCACTGCAGAATCAAGTCGGCTTAAAAACTGTCACATCATGGATATGTATTAAGTAATCATATTAAGTAATTAATTATATTTATCAAATTCATTGAAAAGTTTGTAGATTGAGGAAAGAAGTTGTTAGGCAGATCTGAACTTGGGTTCGTGTTTGGCAACACTGGGGTGAAGATAGAATAGTAGTCAAAGTGATGGCTGGAAAGCGCTGAGTCCTAGCAGTGGTTTGAAAGAACCTCCAATCTACAGGTTGTATTATTAGAAGCTAACCAGAAATGGAGAGGAATATCGTCCAAGTCCTGGCGCATGCTCATTGGTTAGGAAGTGCCATCACCGCCCAAATCCTCCATACTCTCCTGGTCTTCTTCAGCCTAATGTGCTGGTTATTGTCCATTTTCACAATGTGCCACACTTGAACGAATATTTAGGAAGTGGCATCACCGTCTAACTGCTCCGGACTCTCCTTCACATTACTTCCTTCACTCTTAGGTCGGTTCCCAATTGCTGCAAATGTTATCGGGACGCTGCTTCATTTCAGTCTGTGTCTGGTCAGCGTTCCATTGCACAGCAGGGACAGGAATACCCGTCGTAGTGGGCAGCATCAGTCTCTTGTCCGGAGGCGTTGCGTCCATAAGGCCACTGCCCCGGCCCCGAAAAACATTGAGTAACATTGAAAACATTGGTTGGGAGTACGTTCATTTAGCATTTGAATTTCCCTCCGTACATCGTATTTAGCATTTACCACAAAGATTACCTGCGACCCGCCAGATTTCTCTGGCTATGGATATTCAGTATTCCAGTAGAGCATCCATGGAGGTTCCTTAATGTTAACGGATTATAGCGACAGTGATCGATGTCCTGAAATAGAAATCTAAGCTCCTGAAACTGGCAGGCCTTGAGACCTAGTGTTCCCATGGCAGCTGAGAAAAGAGGCCCCTCGGCGCATGCTCAGTCAAGTAAAAATGTAGTTCACCACACCCACTTTGGGCCCTGTCCCCAGTATCAGATTTCCACCCAAAAATAGTTTTTTGGTTTATTATTTTCAATAATGAACCTTCGGAATCGAGCATGAAAAAAAGAAAAAACTGACCCCCCCTCAAAATTTGATGGTTTACGTTTCAAGGTACCTATGTAGAATCCGGAAATGCAATAAAAATATTTCTGTCTGTACGCCATACGGGCCACTTTTCTTAGTTACCATGAAACAACATTGATGAAATTCGGGTTATACATTCCGTTCGGGGTCCAGTTTTGGTCCTCGAAGCTCGACGTTACTGACAGTCATCTCTAAAGCAGGGTTCACATCCATCCGGAAAGCTATCCAGAAAGTGCGTACGAGCAGCTGATTGGTTGGTCATCAGCTGGGGAGGGGGGAATATTCTTTCCGGAGAAGCACTTTTGAAGCGAACTGTACGCATCTGATTTTTCAGATATTTTCCGCTCCGCATCTGCGCAGTTCACTACTGCGCATACAGAATGGCGTCGGCAACCGAAACAGCTGTGGGAGGAAGCGCGAGAAACGAGTTGTCAGCCAAAATTCCGGATGGTTATGAACGCCTTCCCAACTTCCGCGATTCCCCTCCATCCCTTCCACTGCTTTTCACTAGCTTCCCCTATCCGTATTTCCAGACGGCTCCGGATGGATGTGAACCCTGCTTAAGGGGTTCAAAATTGGGGTTGACATTTTCAGAACGCTGCAGCTCGAAAACTTTCGATAGAAGGGTATGGTTTTTTTTACCTTATTAAATTTTTCTTGAGCTAAACAATTTTTTGAGACCACCCGGAGCATTGTACGTCCAGCCGTTGTTATGCACCAAAATGCTTCGTCAACACAATCGTGAATCATTATTACACAATGGTAAATTATTACACAACGGCAAATTATTACACAACGGCAAATTGTTACACACGGTCAATTATTACACAACGGCTCATCTACCCAGAAGGGATGGATTTTGTTGATAGGTACTTTTGCAACTTGAACAACCGTTGAAGTATTATTGATGGGCAAGTTATTACACAACGGTTCATTATTCTATCTCCGTAGAAGGGGAACCTATACAGGTAAATTATTACACAACTGTTTAGGTAGATACCTAGTAACAAGTACGGGGTTAGGTACTAACCTATGGAGGGTCTGCGATCTACATAATATGTATACAATAGTACATATTATATTATATAGACGGGTTATATATACAGAGAGCTGTGATCTGTAACAGAAGGGTATTCTATACAAAATAATAAACCGTTGTGCAGGGATTTTTCACAATCGATTCGATCCCATCGATTCAACGATATGTCATCTCGATAGGAGGTGCTCAAGTCTTCCGATTTGTTTTGGTTCTCGTGAATCACATTCGCTTTCTCTGTTGATTCTGTTCTCTTTTGTCAATTTTCCATTTTTTGCTTCAAATTTTGTGGGTTAGTTTTCAGTTCAGTTCCAGTGACAGATTTGTATTTGTGGTGCCTACGTGTATTTTGTCCTCTTTACTGTTTGTGGTCTTGTGGATTGATCGGCGTTGTAACCCACAGAAAAGTAGGCTGACTCCTAGTCAATGGCTTCTCCATTCAAGTAGATACCGGCCGACGGGTCAGTGTTTCGTTGTATTATGGTTTAGTGTATTTTTGTAACACTA
The DNA here is from genome assembly GCA_954871275.1 of Leptopterna dolabrata. NCBI lineage: Eukaryota > Metazoa > Arthropoda > Insecta > Hemiptera > Miridae > Leptopterna > Leptopterna dolabrata. The sequence continues at coordinate 51,962 of OX940990.1, forward strand.
AATTTAGTGGCTAATTTACAGTAGAAATTGTCTACGTTTTCCTACAGCGATAGAGTGTTGATTATAAGTTCAGGAAGCTCAATATCACTCAATCAGTAAATAAAGGGAAGGGTGTTTATTGTTGCCTCGAGTTGTTTTTTGTAGGTAAATCTGTTGGTTTTGTGTTCTGGTTCGGTGGCCCACCATTTTCATAGCCCACGCACGGCTACTGCTCTCGTCTGCCACCAACTGATTAATTAGAACATTCACTTCAGATTGTGTTGGTTGTACCTGTGAAGGCTCACACATGTGTGTTCAGAGTGAGGTAGTGCATCATGTTTTTGAACTGCCTGTATTTTCTTTCTGTTCCTATGAAATACCTACTAAGGGGTAATTTCGTGTTATGATTGAGTATTTGAGCTATCAGTTCCTACTATTTCAATATTTGGATGTATTTTATGAGGACGATGAACTTCGAAGTTTTGTTTTGGTTTATTATTCTGTGAATAACACACCTATGGATTCGGTCAGCAAAAAATTCCTATAACACCCCCTCAAAATGTCTTCTTTTACGTTTCAAGGTGCGTAGATTCAGAAAATGCACTGTCCGTCCGCCGTATCACGTGTACCGGCTTCATTTTCGGTCTAAAAAATTCGTTCTTTCGCACACATGCTCCATTTGGGCCCTAGTTGTGTCCCGAAACTTTTCAGCCCGCTCGGAATACACCCAGGGGTGGTATGGGTGAAAAACGCCGCCAAGTCCTTGTCACATGGGTTTATTATTCTATTGGACTTACCTACAGAAATTTTGCTGTTCATTTATTGTTTCTTTCATGCGCAGTAATTGAAATGGCTATTTCTGATGGTTTCCATCAATTTTGGCGCCCAAAAACACGCCCTCGGCTCCTTTATGCTTTATTATTTCAGTTTTTTAAACAGATTATCTTTGATCATTGATGGTGCTATTTAATTGTCTTGATACACCTGCTAATACTACTTCTAGTGTTACTATACAAATTTATAGTGGTTTCAGACAATTTCCCAGGATTTTGACTCAAAAATGAATTTTGGGAGCTGTACCTTCGTTAGAACCTCAATTCCTCACTCTGGTCAAAATTGACTTCTTATTTGGTCTTCAAGTCCCAAAAACATGGAAAACGATATCTCAAACGCTCATGTTACTAAAACACAAAAAGTACCTATTTTAGCGAATTTTCAAAGATAATGAAGCTATTGCAATGGCTTCGAAATTTAAATAATATAAATTTTTGGAAATTTTCTTCATAGAAATCCGTTTCAGACCATTCTAAAACGATTCCTGAAATTTAACATTTTTTTATATGTATATATATATATATGTGTCACTCCAGACGATAACTCTCGATAGAATTGAGATAAACAGCTCAAATTTGCACAAAAAATCTATCTTGGCAATCGAAAGGCTAAGTTCGAAGATGGGCGAAATTAGCCTACTCTAAGGAGGGTTTTGGCGCATTTAAAGTGCGCAAAAATTACCCAAAAATCCCCAAAATGTTATTTTCCAACAAGTGACCCCTCATTTTAAAGGTTCTTGCACGCTGAACACGATGGTGGAATCGGATTTTAGATATCTTGATCCGTTCTCAAATTAGAGCATTTAAAGTGCGCAAAAATTACCCAAAAATCCCCAAAATGTTATTTTCTAACAAGTGACCCCTCATTTTAAAGGTTTTTGCACGCTGAACACGATGGTGAAATCGGATTTTAGATATCTAAATCCGTTCTTAAATTAGAGCATTTAAAGTGCGCAAAAATTACCCAAAAATCCCCAAAATGTTATTTTCTAACAAGTGACCCCTCATTTTAAAGGTTTTTGCACGCTGAACACGATGGTGAAATCGGATTTTAGATATCTAAATCCGTTCTTAAATTAGAGCATTTAAAGTGCGCAAAAATTACCCAAAACTAGGATAATCTTTAAACTCTTACCCCCCCACCCCCTTAGAGTGGTCAGATTGAAAAATGTGAGAAGTATTAATTGAAGACGAGAGTTCAAAGCAAAAAAGGGGGAGGCAAACGATTAGTACAACTCCTTGAATTTCCCATTTGACATATAATTGTTATGATACCTTCATAGATAGACAAGTACCGGCCCACGTATTACTAGAAGGAAGACGAAAGAAAAAATCTATTTCAAATTATTCAATTTAGGTACTAACAGTAGGAGGAAGAAGGTTAGGTAGGTATCTTATCAATTTATTATCAGTATCATACGAATATTTGATATTCAAAGGTAGGTAGGTACTTAACATGATAAAAATAATATCAATGAAGAAGGAAGGATCTACCTACCTAGTAGAGCAAATCTTGAACTGGTTTTAGATACCAGGCCTGAAATCGTAGTCAAGAGGAAAGGCCATTCAGAAGGAACAAGGAATCTACTCATAACAGTTTATAATTATTACGTAGGTAATTATATGAAATTAATACCTACGTACAAAATTATTGTGTAAAGAGTTCGTAGCAGTTAATAACAAATTATAACCACATGGATAAATTAGAAATCAAGGTAATAAAAAAATACTAGTAACAGGGGCATCTAGTAGGAATATACCTAATAATTATGTTCCAAAGCTACCAATAGGTACTGACCTTCTTTTGAAAAAATCACAATATTGGTAATTACCTACCGATCATGTGATTTTTTTTAACAATAAATTAACTAAATTTATGTATTATAAGGAACCTACTTAATACAATATTTTCCGTTGCCTACCTACTAGTTTTCTTGAGCTGACGGGAATTTAAAAAGGCATTCCTTCTTTGTGTTTCTGCATGGCGGCGGCATCCAAGCTTCCTTTTCTCTTTCATTCACTCGATCGCCTGATCCCGTTCTATGCAAACGCTTTCACTAGCCCGAAAAAACTCTATTACATCATAGAATCTCTATCATCATTTTCAACGTAGCACCCACATGTTCTTCCAAGTGATCCTTCCAGAAACCACATCCTTCCTTCATAGTTTATTTCAAGATTGAGCCTGCATGAAAAACAACCTGCACTTGAAGCACTCATGATTTTCTATAACAACTCCTTTACCTACTGCACTCTCTTGAGTAGGTAAGTCAAAAGTCCTAACTACCCTATCCTACCTAATATGAACCCACAGCGATCAAATAAATAAGCACTTAGTACAATTACGTAATAAACAAACGGTAGAATCAGGATGGACAAAACGTACAAATTAAAATAAATACGAAGAGAATATACATAGAAAACCAAATTTTAGACCGAAGTTTTCCTTTATTCAAAACCATAGCCATTAATTCGAATATTTCTTTGAAAATTCGCTCATTAAGTCATGCTGCATGACTGGCTTTTTACTCACATTTTCACCCATAACACCCCTGGGTATATTCGGATCGGGCTGCAAAGTTTCGGAACTCAACTAAAGCCCAAATGGAGCATGTGTGCGAAAGAACAAATTTTTTAGACCGAAAATGAAGCCTGTACACGTCATATGGCGGACGGGCATTGCATTTTTGGAATCTACGCACCTTGAAACGTAAAAGAAAAAATTCATGTATTACCTTCCCAAACTATAACACAATATTTCCTTTATACCGATCACCAGGGAACCTGACTATCGCACCGCTCTCTCGTGAGACAAGGCCGCTTTGGTGAAGAGAAGTTGTATCTTCTATTTATCATTTCCCTGTCCACTCAGTAAGAAGAAGACCCAAACAACGCGTTACTTAACCACTTAATGTGACTGGGAACGTCAACCCTACCATCAGCCTCATCTGAGGGTTAGATTCTTCATTTTGTATGGTTTAGGGGAAGGTGACCCGTTCGCTTCACGGCACCAGTTGCCTGCAATATCTCCATTAATTCAACTAAATTGTTATGAAATTTACTTCCTCGTTCTTACGTTACATTTATGTCAGAAGTTATTGTTGGATTTGTTATTACTGTTGCAGAAGGCTGCTTACAGAATTGGAGGATTCCAGTAACTTGGCAGGCAGTCGGCTACACACTGCTGTGGAGGCCGGAGGTGAATACTTGGTCAACTTAGTGAATGTTAGTGATGGACAGAAGAGGAGGCCTCTGCATTATGCTGCCCAGTGGGGGAGTGTTCCAGTTGTTGAAAGGCTTTTGGAACTGGGAGCGGACATCGATGCTGCAGGTGGTGATTCATTGACACCTTTGCACAGAGCTGTTTATCGTAAGAATGAAACCATAGTGAACCTCCTTTTAGACAGAGGAGCCCAAGTGAACGTGTTGGACGGATACAGACATAGCCCTCTGTATCATGTTGCATGGTGGGAGAGTGTTCCAGTTATTGAAAGGCTTTTAGAACTGGGAGCAGACATCGATGCTGCAGATGGTGATTCATTGACACCTTTGCACAGAGCTGTTTGGTGTCAGAATGAAACCATAGTGAACCTCCTTTTAGATAGAGGAGCCCAAGTGAACGTGTTGGACAAAGCCAGAAGTAGCCCTCTGCATTATGCTGCACAGTGGGGGAGTGTTCCAGTTATTGAAAGGCTTTTGGAACTTGGAGCTGTCGTCGATGCTGCAGATTGTATTTCACAGACACCTTTGCACAGAGCTGTTTGTTGGAAGAATGAAACCACAGTGAACCTCCTTTTAGATAGAGGAGCCCAAGTGAACGTGTTGGACAAAGCCAGAAGTAGCCCTCTGCATCATGCTGTAGAGTGGGGGAGTGTTCCAGTTATTGAAAGGCTTTTGGAACTCGGAGCAGACATCGATGCTGCAGATGGTGATTCACGGACGCCTTTGCACAGAGCTGTTTTACATAATAAGGAAACCACAGTGAACCTCCTTTTAGACAGAGGAGCCCAAGTGAACGTGTTGGACATAGACAGAAGTAGCCCTCTGCATTATGCTGTAAAGTGGGGGAGTGTTCCAGTTATTGAAAGGCTTTTGAAACATGGAGCTGATGTCGATCCGATCAACAGTAGTAACCTGACTCCTCTTCTAATAGCTGCCTTGGGAAGGAGAGATGAGGCTGTTATCGCTCTGCTGAGACACGGTGCCGGCATAAAAGCCAAACGCGCCAACCGCTTAACAGCTCTGCACTCAGCAGCACAGTGGGCTGACGAATTGGTTGTGGAAAACTTGATCTATTACGTAGCAGATCCAAAAGCCAGTGATGACGTCAACAGAAGTCCTCTCCACTGCAGTATCCTTAACGGTCATCCAGAAGTGACTCGTATTCTCTTGGAAAACTATGCTTATGGGTCAGACATGTGTGGCTTCTTAACTTCTGTGATGAGAGGGAGTAGGGAGATGTCGCAAGTCCTCAGTTTGCACTTTTTGGACTTGGAAGTTCGCAATATGTGGGCAAAGGCTCACAGTGGAGATTGTTGTAGTTGCAGATCAACTTTAAAAGATGTCATCGAAGGCGATATCGATGGTGCAATTGAGATGATGAAGAGGAGATCTATCGTAGAGGGGATCACATTGTACGACCTGATCACCAAATCAAAGAATCAAATGGTCCCATTAGTTCGCAATACGAGCTTACTCGAAGCACTGGCCTCTGTCGACGTTGCCAAGGACTTCCCCGTATTCGCCGGACTCTTCAAATACAAGTGGGAGTCTGCATTGTCCCGTGGGAGACTGATTCAGGACGGCGTTTCTGCGCTTGGGTCCCTGATGATTGCAAGCGTCGCATGTCGAGTCAACGTCAACGACGCTTTGGTAGACGCCCTCCGGAGTGCGGGGTGGGGGTGGATGCTGGGTTTCCTCAAGGTTAGCCCAGAGACGCCGACAGCTGATTTCATCGAGCGCCTCAAACAACTCGACTACCTCCTGCCTGTCGCTGTCGTGGAGAACGTCTTGAGCAACTTGTCCGACGCTGACCTCAGAAATTTGATCACCGCTGCTCAGCTCACAAATTGACCCCCCCCCCCTCCCCACTGTATTCATACATTTCACACTCATAATATTTCTGTGTACTATTTCTATTAAAACTAACTGCCAATCTGGAAACACGAAAAATGGTGTTTGGTGTCCCACATCCCCCCTGAAATACCCACTAAAAAGAGATCCAGTCATGCAGAATGTCCGTGTAATCGAATTTTCAAGTAAGTCAGTAATCAGCTAATTTTCAAAGAAAATTGTTGCATTGGGTCCAAAATGTATGGTACCTACATGAATTTTTTAATCGGCAAATACCTTTCAGAGCACCCTGAATTCATCCCCAGATTTCAATAAGAATTTATAATTGTGTAGGTATATAATATATATTTATTTGTTACTCTAGACAATATCTGTCCTTTGGCACATGATAAAAATTCGAAATTTCCCCAAAACGTTCGCGTTGCCAAACAAAAGGATCTGGAAGAGGAGCAATTTTCAAAAATTCAAAGGGAGGCAAATTTTAGTTTTTAGAGGTAAAAAATCCGTAAAAACGGCTAAAATATTAAACAGTTGATATAAAATCACTGGAAGTGGTGTGGAAAGGTGAGTAAAGACAGAAAATGCAATTTTTGCTTAGTTTTCCACACAGAACTGGCGACAAATTTCGATTTGTTGGGGTCATAGTAGGTAGTAACGTCTAAATTCATTATTAATTCACCTGACGTTGTGTGGGATGGGAATTCACCACAGGAAGAGCGGACTGTTTGGATGCTAAAAATATTTTTCCCAAAGAAGATTGGGTCAAATTGGATTTGAGTACTCAAAGATACACAATTACGTAGGTATTCAGAGATATACATAAATGTTATTGCCATCAAACATGAAAATTGAAAATACCTAAAAAGCTCACTAGTGGATTGCCGACTGTTTGTCTTCAAGAGGATTTTACAAATAATTATGGACATTTAATGGGTTATAGGATGTAGGTACTGAAATGTGTTCAGACGCCCGTTGTTACCTCTTATGGATGGATGGGGAGTGACTAGAGGTGACCAAAAATGGGAACCTGAACGTATTACCTGTGAATTTCGTAGGTGAGCAGTTGGCCCTGCAGCGATTTTGCACAGTGACGCTACAGGTTTGGACGTCTCCAAGGCAAAGTTCTCCAGCTGAAAGACTAGTGAAATTGTGACTCTACGGTGTTCTGATAATGATTGAAACAAGAGGAAGTTGACGAAATGAACGAATTTATTGTAAAAAGAGCTAGCACAATTTGGGGTCACGAAGGCGGATGACTCGGTACAAGAATAAGAATTTACTTCAAGTGCGCGGATAAACGGGATTCTACTTACATAGCAAAGGGACAAAACTAATAGAACAGAATCTTTTACAAGAGGTGTAGCAATATGTAGTGATTGGTTGGCAACAGAGTCGGAGTCTTGGATGGGTTCAGATGGGGCTTGATAACTGGGTTCGTTGAGTGAAATGTTGAAGACTTTGGGGATGAAATCAAGGCTCAATTTGAGAGAAATCTGCAGAGGTACTGAAACAAAACAGGAACGTTCTGAATTACCTCTGTAAGGAATTGTGTGCTTGCAGAAGGCCTGAGGGGCGCTGTTACGCGACAGTGTCGCTTAAGTTTCTGACTATGAAATAAAGGGCCTTGGGCCTTACCTCCTGTAATCCTCCTGGTTTGTCTAGGGAAGTCCGTCTCCGGGCTCGTCCTGGCTCCTCCAGTTGGATCCTCCTACAACAGGTTGATGATTACGGCAGCACCTTGTGGGTTCAAGGTAGGAGCTCGCCGGGTGCTGGCCGTGGCTGGTGGTATTGAGAAAACCTCCCGTCCTCTCTCTCTTGGCGTCAGTTTAAAAGGAATATTCGAGGGGAAGTCAATTTTACAGTCCAAATCACAAACAACGAATCTACTACTGGGGTAAATCAAAATGGCTATCACTCTCTCAACTCAACTCAACTCTAACTAGATAATCGCAGGTCTGGTCGCAGGTCAGGTCTCTGGGGTTGTGTTCTGGCGGTCGGGAGCGGGGGTATTTATATTCACCCCTCCTCCAGTTGCGCTGGAGAGAGGCGCAGAAGGCCTCCTCCCTCTGAGTTCTACCGCCCTAGTCAAATTCAGAAGTACCGCCCGAGTCAGTGGCGGCCTCCCAACTGATGTTCAAATTTGACTACAGTACCTTCTAATCTTGAAGCTGTAATATAATACCAGTGCAATCAGTAGTTCGTCGGCAGGTCTCTTCTTTTTCTTTCGTTAACAGCCCAAAGAGATACAAAATATAAACGTTAAAAACACTGCAAAGTCCTTGTCACATGGGTTTATTATTCTATTGGACTTACCTACAGAAATTTTGGCTGTTCATTTAATGTTTATTGCATGTGCAGTAATTGAATTGAACATTTCTGATCCCCCAAAACACGGATTAGGTACGCCCTTTTTTTTCTTCAAATTATCTTTGATCATTGATAGTGCCATTTAATATTCTTGATTCACCTGTTTACTCTTTTTCCAGTGTTATTATACAGATTGATGGTGATTTCAGACGATTTTCCAGGTTTTTGACTCATAAAAAATCAATTTTGGGAGCTGAACCTTTTTGTAGAACCTCAATTTCCCACTCTGGTCAAAATCGACTTCATATTCGGTCTTCTCGTCCCAAAAACGTAGAAAACGATACCTCAAACGCTCACGTGTTCCCAAAACACAAAAGTACCTATTTTTACACACATTTTCACTCATAACACCCCTGGTTATATTCCGATCGGGCTGCAAAGTTTCGGGACACAACTAGGGCCCAAATGGAGCATGTGTGCGAAAAAAACGAATTTTTTAGACCGAAAATGAAGCCGGTACACGTGATACGGCGGACGGACATTGCATTTTTGGAATCTACGCACCTTGAAACGGAAAAGAAAAAATTTTTTTTCTGAGCGATTACATAGGTGTGTTATTCACAGAATAATAAACAAAAAACCACAGTCATGCAGCATGGCTATAAGAGCGAATTTTCAAAGTTTTCGGCATCTTCCTCCTCCGCCTAAAATTTTCTGAAAATTAATTTTCGGCCAATGTTTTCCCAACTTGATACCATACAAAATTAAAACAGGAGTAGTTTTACGCAAAGTAAAATTTGGGGTGGAAGGAGGGGGAGGGGGAAATCAAAAATGTTTTGAATACCAGAAGAGTAGGTTACAAATTTTTTGTTCCATTTTTTGCCGAGTAACACCTCGGTTTGTAGATTTTCCAACGCTGAACACGATGGTGAAGTCAGAATTGCGATATCCCATTCCGTTATCAGATTAGAGCAGACGAACCAGGAAGAACATCTCAAGAAATAACCACGTTCCTTCATCTTCAAAGTGCTCCAGTTTGAGAATGGAATGAGATATCGCAATTCTGATTTCACCATCGTGTTCAGCGTACAAAAACCTTTAAAATGAGGTGTCACTTGTCAGACTTTTTCATTTTGGGAATTTATGGGTAATTTCCCCCCCTTAAAACTCCCCAAAACTCCCCCTTAGGGTGACCCGATTCTGCCCATCTTCGAACTTAGCCTGTCGATTGCCAAGACAGATTTTTCGTGCAAATTTGAACTTTTTATCTCAATTCTTTCGAGAGTTATCGTCTGGAATGACACATACATATATAAATATATATATAAATATATATATATATACATATAATTTTTGGTGTCTTTCGGCAGGGAATTCAGGATGGTCTGAAACGGATTTTGGTATAAAAATCTTTCGGAAATTCGAGTTTTAAAAATTTTGGACCGAGAACAATAGCTTCCTTTTCTTCGAAAATTCGCTAAAATCGTAAAAAATTGATTTTTTCCCTCTATAATTGGGAGAATGTTGACATTGTAAATAGGATACATTAAAAGGTGTTCTGGACGTTTCGGTGTCGAATGAGAAGTTGTTTCCTACATTTTCATTCAATTTGACGAGGTATTGACGTACTTCCAGGGGGCCTATTCACTAAAATAGATAGTGGTAAGTAGATTATCTATTTTGAAAATCTCCCGTGGGAGACAGTCTCTTCCAATGTCTCTCAGGTTCGTCTATTTTACTGAATAGCTCCATTGGCCTTGAGAAAGAGATATGGATCCTAATGCATGAGAATCCCATAGTATCCATGAAGTGCGAGATGTTTGTGCCCTCCCGGAGTTCAATTCCTTAATAATGAACGCATTTCTTAGTAATACCTATTCAATGGGTACCTACCTACCTCAATCCATACTTGAACGTTTTTACTCACGAATCAATAATATGTATATATTTTTAATTAAAATTGACTTACCTTTATGAAATGAAAAAAATACACGACCAAAATTACTGATGTGGTTGCGAATGAATGAGGATATTACACGATCACTGTGAAACAAACGAGAAATAGACTGTCTCTTTCGAGGAAAGACACCTAATTAGCTGTCTCTCTGAAAGAGATCGAGAATGCCAAGATGGCCGCCAACTCTCTCTTACTACTGAATAACCCTGTCATGGATACTATAAAAATCTATTTTGCCAAAAGAGAGTCGGACCGAAGAGAGATGTCTCTTTGGCTTAGTGAATAGGCCCCCAGGTGTTTGTGGATCAGTTGACCATCCAGTAGACTCGTCCCACTGATCATTGCCTCTCCCTTCTGACATCTGGGGCTGGATTCATGAATTTTGACCAGTTTTGATCGGGTATGGAACACCACAGCACTTCAAATCTCCCCCAGTGCGGAGTTTCTTATGTGAGTCTTTACCTTCGTATACAACATGATTTTGTTCGTGTTTATCGAGAGAGAAAGAGAATTTATTTCCACAAAAAATTTACAAGACATGAAATCAGTTGGTACATACCCACTGCAAAAATTTAAAAAATCCATAGAAAATTTACGAACTAAGTATAAATTAAAAGGAACACATTTTGGATATTTAAAAATGTAAAAATGATAGAAGTTTTAAGTAGGCACAAATAAATTGAAAATATAACGTACATTGATATCAGTGAATCAGTGAAAGAAATATATTAGTTATATTGGAATGTGGAACCCACAAGGCAAAACAGCCTGGGTCTAGGGATAGTGCTATAGCATTTTTCAGTCAAATTAATAATCGTTCCAACCAAATTAATAATTGTTCCAACCAAATTAATAATTGTTCCAACCAAATTAATAATTGTCCCAACCAAATTAATAATTGTCCCAACCAAATTAATAATTGTCCCAACCAAATTAATAATCGTTCCAACCAAATTAATAATCGTCCCAACCAAATTAATAATCGTTCCCACCAAATTAATGATCGTTCCAACCAAATTAATTATCGTTCCAACCAAATTAATAATAATTCCCACCAAATTAATAATCGTCCCAACCAAATTAATAATCGTTCCAACCAAATTAATAATCGTTCCAACCAAATTAATAATAATTCCCACCAAATTAATAATCGTCCCAACCAAATTAATAATCGTTCCAACCAAATTAATAATCGTTCCAACCAAATTAATAATAATTCCCACCAAATTAATAATCGTTCCAACCAAATTAATAATCGTTCCAACCAAATTAATAATCGTTCCAACCAAATTAATAATAATTCCCACCAAATTAATAATCGTCCCAACCAAATTAATAATCGTCCCAACCAAATTAATAATCGTTCCAACCGAATTAATAATCGTTCCAACCGAATTAATAATCGTTCCAACCAAATTAATAATCGTTCCAACCAATTTAATAATCGTTGCAACCAAATTAATAATCGTTCCGACCAAATTAATAATCATTCCAACCAAATTAATAATCGTTCCAACCAAATTAATAATAATTCCCACCAAATTAATAATCGTTCCAACCAAATTAATAATTGTCCCAACCAAATTAATAATCGTTCCAACCAAATTAATAATAATTCCCACCAAATTAATAATCGTCCCAACCAAATTAATAATCGTTCCCACCAAACTAATGATCGTTCCAACCAAATTAATTATTGTTCCAACCAAATTAATAATAATTCCCACCAAATTAATAATCGTCCCAACCAAATTAATAATCATTCCAACCAAATTAATAATCGTTCCAACCAAATTAATAATAATTCCCACCAAATTAATAATCGTCCCAACCAAATTAATAATCGTTCCAACCAAATTAATAATCGTTCCAACCAAATTAATTATTGTTCCAACCAAATTAATAATCTTTCCAACCAAATTAATAATCGTTCCAACCAAATTAATAATCGTTCCAACCGAATTAATAATCGTTCCAACCGAATTAATAATCGTTCCAACCGAATTAATAATCGTTCCAACCAAATTAATGATCGTTCCAACCAATTTAATAATCGTTGCAACCAAATTAATAATCGTTCCGACCAAATTAATAATCTTTCCAACCAAATTAATAATCGTTCCAACCAAATTAATAATCGTTCCAACCAAATTAATAATCGTCCCAACCAAATTAATAATCGTTCCAACCAATTTAATAATCGTTGCAACCAAATTAATAATCGTTCCAACCAAATTAATAATCGTTCCCACCAAATTAATAATCGTTCCAACTAAATTAATAATCGTCCATTTCAATTTAATAATCTTTCTAGCCAGTTTAATAGTAGTCTTTCCAATTTAATTTAATAGTTGTTCCAACCAAATTAATAGTTTGTAGGTATTTTCGAGGGCTGCAATGTAAGCTGCAGACTGGTGGATAGCAGTTTACAGGGAAATTAGAGTATAGGTAGGTACCTTCCGTATGAATACCTTCCTCTAGCATAAATATAATACGTGTAACTACTACATGCATCTTTTTCCTTGATCTCGAAATTGCGGATTATTAAATGGGCTGGAACGGTTATTAAATTGAAAGGGACGATTAGTAAAATGAAAAAATCAGTCATGCAGCATGACTTAATGAGCGAATTTTCAAAGAAATATTCGAATTAATGGCTATGGTTTTGAATAAAGGAAAACTTCGGTCTAAAATTTGGTTTTCTATGTATATTCTCTTCGTATTTATTTTAATTTGTACGTTTTGTCCATCCTGATTCTACCGTTTGTTTATTACGTAATTGTACTAAGTGCTTATTTATTTGATCGCTGTGGGTAAATTCAAGGAGTTGTACTAATCGTTTGCCTCCCCCTTTTTTGCTTCGAACTCTCGTCTTCAATTAATACTTCTCACATTTTTCAATCTGACCACTCTAAGGGGGTGGGGGTAAGAGTTTAAAGATTATCCTAGTTTTGGGTAATTTTTGCGCACTTTAAATGCTCTAATTTAAGAACGGATTTAGATATCTAAAATCCGATTTCACTATCGTGTTCAGCGTGCAAAAACCTTTAAAATGAGGGGTCACTTGTTAGAAAATAACATTTTGGGGATTTTTGGGTAATTTTTGCGCACTTTAAATGCTCTAATTTGAGAACGGATCAAGATATCTAAAATCCGATTCCACCATCGTGTTCAGCGTGCAAAAACCTTTAAAATGAGGGGTCACTTGTTGGAAAATAACATTTTGGGGATTTTTGGGTAATTTTTGCGCACTTTAAATGCTCTAATTTGAGAACGGATCAAGATATCTAAAATCCGATTCCACCATCGTGTTCAGCGTGCAAAAACCTTTAAAATGAGGGGTCACTTGTTAGAAAATAACATTTTGGGGATTTTTAGGTAATTTTTGCGCACTTTAAATGCTCTAATTTGAGAACGGATCAAGATATCTAAAATCCGATTCCACCATCGTGTTCAGCGTGCAAAAACCTTTAAAATGAGGGGTCACTTGTTGGAAAATAACATTTTGGGGATTTTTGGGTAATTTTTGCGCACTTTAAATGCGCCAAAACCCTCCTTAGAGTAGGCCAATTTCGCCCATCTTCGAACTTAGCCTTTCGATTGCCAAGATAGATTTTTTGTGCAAATTTGAGCTGTTTATCTCAATTCTATCGAGAGTTATCGTCTGGAGTGACACATATATAAATAAATATATATATAAATATATATATATATATATATACATATAAAAAAGTGTTAAATTTCAGGAATCGTTTTAGAATGGTCTGAAACGGATTTCTATGAAGAAAATTTCCAAAAATTTATATTATTTAAATTTCGAAGCCATTGCAATAGCTTCATTTTCTTTGAAAATTCGCTAAAAAAGGACGGATATTAAACTTGTTGGACCAGTTATTAAATTGGTGGGGACGATTATTAAATTGGTTGCAACGATTATTAGTTTGGTTGGAACGAATATTAATTTGACTGAAAAATGCTGTATTGATTCATTTAAATGGCCGCGATTTATTGAGTGAGCATCATATTGATATATCAAGGTAACCCACATTTGAAACCAGAATTCGGTGTATTTCGACCCATTTTCACTTCAAAACGTCGATCTGAACGAAGAAAACCCTCTGAAAACCGCGTTACAGTTTAGTTGATGATAGTACCTATATAGGATCTAGCATGTCTCTTGAGCTCGGAATCGTGAAGTATGTCAATACCTTCTCATGAAAAGGCATCTTGGTTTTCGGAGAGTTTTCCTAGCTCAGATTAACGTTTTGAAGTGAAAAAGGGCCGAAATATACAGAATTTCCATTTCAAAATGATCTTGTCTCTATCCTTGTACAGCCAGCTCTTACCGTCTGATCCTTCTTTTCTCCTCCCATTTCTTCGCTGCGGCTCTTATGGGAGAGTGCTCTGTTTTCATCGAGCCAGACGGTTAGCCGTCCTCCTTCTGCGTCACCCCTGTTTAGCGCTAGGGGGTCCGGGATGGGCCACGTGGAGGCTGCGCAGGCGGGAATAAGGAGGCGGCGGCCTCCTTATGTGCCTACTTGTGCCTAGTTATTGGCCGTTGAAATTTTTAACCGGTTTCTGTTAGTATCAGCTCGGCCTCAGTACTCACCGCCTCTCCTATAACTTGCGGTTATTCCATCATCGGCAGGCTTGTTTTCACTCAAGTTTAATATCACAGCTCTGTTTGGATATGTATCACAGTCATTCATCTGACAACTGCACGCCAACATAAACTTTCATTCAATAAATTACACGCACACAGTCAATTGTTGCGTCCTGCATACGCTACCTATCGGCTCCCTGAGGTGATCTGGGCGATCTTTTATCAATCCGCTAGAGTGCGAAACGTCGCCTCCTTCATGAGGCATAGTAGTAGTCCAGTTTCAGTTACCCGCACGCGCTCGCTCTTCATATGAGAAGTGAAATACCTTTTGTTTCCCGATACCAAGGCAGCATTTCTTTATTTTACCCCCCAATCGCTCCTTCCGGCTCAGACTTTCTCTTCAAGCGCGAATATTCGCCAAGATTATTCCGCACGTCGCAACGCTTCGGCAGCTTCGCACGAGGGGGCCCCCTACAGCATCAACCTCGACGGAGAATAAGGTCAGAAAACTATTTTATTTAAGTCTGAGCCGTATTACCACAGTCCATATATTTGCTTCTCTCACATTTCATTATTTCGTAAAATAACCGCAATTTTTCTTAGAACCCCAAGCCTTCGCTCACCCGCTTTGTGTAGGTATCAAACCCCACAGTCAATAAAGTGTGAAGTGAGCAGTGAAGATACTGAATTTGTGTAAGCTGAGTGCTCGATATTGCAATGGACTAGCAAAGTGGACTGTATTTTAATGAAGAAGAACTGTACTATAACAATAAATAACCACTGACTAGATGATGTGACTCTTGGATGGTTAGGAAAACAAATGGACTCAACAACCATAAACAACGTTTCACCAAATTTACTGAACAGCGAGTGAGTTAACTTGTGACATTAAAGATAACATTGTGACTAGAATAAATTCCTAACTAGCGGCCACTTAGAACAGATAGATATATAGTTGACAGAGAATTTATCACAGGAAAGAAGTTGGTAGGAACAAATTTGACGTGGGCAGGTAATGTATCAATTCCCAGATTAAATCCCAGAAGAAGAAAGTAGGTATAGATGATGTGAAGAGTGAAGATGATGGGCCCAACTGCAGATAGGTAGAAAGAGAAGATAGTTATGTGGTAGGTGTGGTGATGTGCAGCCTGACTAGAAATTGAGATGCATGCGAAGAAAGATGTCTAGAAAGAATTGATAGGATCTCACCACAGTTCCTGGAACCTGCTCTGGTGGCCCAACGGCCTTATCAGGTGGAGTAAACCGGTTCCCGTGAGATCACCAAAGTTAAGAAACCTCGAGCGTGGTCAGTATTTGGATGGGTGACCGCCGTGACAGGTGGTGACACGTCCAAGTATGACCCATGTAGCTGCTGGGCGAACCCCTCTCCACTCAAGGGGGCGAGGCAATGAGTAGCCAAATAAAGAGCGAAATGATCAGATCGAATTCTGATCCTCCATTGGAGGACAGCTGATCACGTCCGCCACGCTGGCAGGGCAGTCGGACGAAAAGCCCCAGCCTGAAATGGCTGTTACTTTACTTTACTTTACTTTTACCTGCTCTGGTTTTCCAGCAACAGGTGGTCAGTTGTTGGATATGTTTCACCAACACTGAAAGGTGTCAATCTGGTGACTCTCCTTGATTTTTCGGAGAAGCTGATGCAGCGCTGAACGATTTGATACCAACTTTTAACGCAACAACTGTCATTCTGAGCTCGGCCATAGTTGAATGCCCCTTCGTAACCTCCCGAGTAAGGTCTGGTCTACCTTCACCATACTATGGTGATTCTCAATTGCTGATTAGGTTGTAGTTTTTCAAACACCCTACCTAATATATCCTCCTGGCACCCGTCTGTTAGGGCTTTCTTAGGCCAGGAGGCCGACAGCCCTAAGAAAATGAACAAAATGAAAAATAATAAAATGCTGTGCAATTAAAAAACCAACAAAATGATAAAGAGGTTGCCTGCTGCCTCCCCGAGGTCAGCAGGCCCCCCCATCACTCCATCGGTCCCCCCATTCACACTCACATGCACACACGACTATCACAAAACACTTATCACAGCACTTACACATATTTACACATTCACTCTATGCGTCACATTCGTACTACAAATTACATTCACACACACGCACACAATAAACGTGTACACAAAGACCTAACCTAATATTGAGTGACGACCGTTAGGCCTTTGTGTGTTTCGCCTGTTCCACAGCCACAAGGCTTTACCAGGGCGTTTCTTCGTATCTTCTACTGCATAACGGTTGCGCCATCTCACTCCTGCTGCGCTGTTCGCCACTGTGTCGTAACACGGTGCCTGGGATTGGCCACGCGGAGGCCGCGCAGTTGGGATCAGGAGGAGGAATCACCTATCGTGGCTCCTACCTCAATTATGCTAGCGATAGCCCCCTATGGCGTTCATTTCGCATTACCGGCCTTTTTTTTTTAGTGTCGACCGGTGTTCCCTCTCCTCATCATAATTTACCTCCCAAAATTCCAATATTTCCCCAATTTCCTTTTCCCAGTCCGAAAATTGTCCTCATTTCTCTTCCCCCCCTTTTCTTAAACCATGATTTTTCCTTTTTTTTCCCCTCCCCAAAAACCTATCATCTATCCGTGAAACGTGAAATCCTGAATGTCAAGTGAAGCATCCAATTTTTGAGTCTAAAATCTGTATTTTTTGACACGAGTCCTGTTGTTCCCGTGCCGTAGGTATTGAAGGTGACACGAATGCGGTTATATTTGTCCCGAAGGTGGTAACCACGTGTACGAATACGGTATTACCTACTGTACACATCCATACTGGAATTATTCAATTGTCATTATTATTCACGTCTTGACGCCATTCGCCCGCAACCAAAGTCTAGAACAATTATTGGCTTAGGCCCGGTTCAAAAAAAGAGTGTAACCCTGGGGTTGAAGTTTACCTTAAGGTTTCCCAACCATGGTAACAAAAGTGGCGTTCAAAAAAATTCAGTAATCGATCATTAGTGCGATACATCGAAAACTTTACGAGCTATTGGAGGGGTTACGAGAAGTTTACCATGGTTACTCTCAAAACGAATATGGCTGCTCATTGTTTTCGGTTTTCCTATTTGCGCTGCATCGTTCAGATCCTGTCCTATTTTGTGTTATTCTGGTAGTAATGAATCGTTATAACTATTACGCCAGCGATGAGGAGGATGATGACGACTTCGTCGAACTAGGGCTCGTCGTGGAACCGAGAAGATATCGGATCAGAGCGAGACATCACAACCTTTTTTTTTCAACCCTAGGGAACGTGAGAGGTCTTTCACGTCATTAACAACAAAAACCTAATATATTTCATCTGCTTTTGGTCAAAGTAGACGCAGTGGCGTTGAATTCTGCCTCTACCTCCTCCCAGCCCTGACGTGGTCAGTCCGCTGGCACTCCAGCACACTTTTTTGAGCATTTACAACGTTAATCAACACGCGTTCTTCAATCGAAGAAAAATTAGGTGCTTTTCGGCTCATCACACAGCAAAAAGCAAAACACGTGAGGTGAATAGTGAGTAGTGAGATTGCGGGATATAGGTTTCTAGGTAAGAATGGGCAACAGTGTTATACGCCGAGATTCCATGAAACTATATTATCCATGAATCAGACTTCATGGAGTTAGTGTCCATGAGCGGTTTGACATGGATTTTTCGTGAAGTATCCAGGGCTAACTTTGAAGTTATCAAGTTTCCCCAAATAATCGATTCTATCAAGGTAACCTTACCATAGAAAACTTTTTTGAACGCGCCTGCTGCGAACCCCAGGGTTACCGAAAAATCGAAAGTAGCCCCAGGGTTAGGTAACTATCATGGTTACATTTTTTTGAACCGGCCCTTAATAGGTGTACGAGGTCAATAAGTTCCACGCTGCACTGACGTGTTAATTTAAATTCATTGGATAAATATCAGAAGTCACCGTAAAACTATCAATGCAAAAAGATGTGATAGCCCCCCCCCCCCTCCCCCACAAAACAACCCTGTGGTAAAAATGTACCCGCAAAAAAAAAAGGTTGATATCCATTTCGCTCGCTAAAGTAGCATGGCTTTCAACGCCGCATGGCATGGCGGATTCGTTTATAGTACAGGTTACGAAAACATTGGTTCACTTGGAAAATGTTCAGTAGGTACCTCAGTAGGTATATAATTTCTAAATATGAATCACAATGTGCTGGAACATGTACATAGGAAAGTTGAGGTCCTTGATTATTTATTGTTGGTTAAAAATGGCCGCCGTCGATTTATTCGAGGACCATAATCTCGTAGTCGTAGTATTTGAGCTCCTTCCCCGCCCAGGCGATGTAGAGGCAGCCGTGGCTCGGGTGGACCTGCGGGAGAAACAGATCGTGGAAGAAAGGTCAAAAATACTGGTTGGATTTTGACGTAATGTAAATTATGGATCCCACACTGTGGAGTTGGCATTGAAAGAATAACGGGTAGCTGTAACAAATTAGCGGTTACTGAATGGAAAAAAAATTAACGTAGTCGCTACTTCAAATCTACAGTAACAGCTACAGTTAGGTGGAACGAAAATACAGATCTTATCACCAAGAAACAACAAGAAGAAACCTTCACCACGGTAATAGCCTAGCAGCTAGGCTGTTTTCTTAACCTTTGCAACACTTTGTAACAGTTATCCATTATTTTGGTAATCGTTGTCTTTCAAGGTTTCGTCTGTTAACGAGGTGACCATGAAACTGAATAGCCTATGCGAGTTCGTTTCTCACAACCGTTATTGAATACCTTTTACTGTAAATATTACTTCATCTGTTAAGGAGGTTATCATAAAAACCAAATAACCTAACCAAATTCGTTTCTCACAACCGTTATTTTGTAACTGTTACTTCAGCTGTTAAGGAGGTGGCCATGAAATCCAATAACCTAACCGAATTCATCTGCTAACGAGGTGAACGTGAAAACTAATGACCTCTTGCAGCCGTTATTTTGCACCTATTATTGTAAACTGTTACTTCTTCTGTTAAGGAGGTGACCGTGAAACCAAATAACCTAACCAAATTCGTTTCTCTCAACCGTTATTTTGTAACTGTTACTTCAGCTGAAGGAGGTGACCATGAAATCCAGTAACTTAACCGTTATTCATCTGCTAACGAGGTGACCGTGAAACCTAGTGACCTCTCGCAGCCATTATTTTGTACCTATTATTGTAAACTGTTACTTCATCTGTTAAGGAGGTGACCGTGAAATCCAGTAACTTAACCGTTATTCATCTGCTAACGAGGTGACCGTGAAACCTAATGACCTCTCGCAGCCGTTATTTTGTACCTATTATTGTAAACTGTTACTTCTTCTGTTAAGGAGGTGACCGTGAAATCCAGTAACTTAACCGTTATTCATCTGCTAACCAGGTGAACATGAAACCTAATGACCTCTCGCAGCTGTTATTTTGTACCTATTATTGTAAACTGTTACATGATCTGTATAACCTATCCAAATCCGAATAACCTATCCAAATTCGTTTCTTGCAACCATTATTTTGTAACTGTTACTGCAGCTGGTAAGGAGGTGACCATGAAATCCAATAACCTAACCGAATTCATCTGCTAACGAGGTGAACGTGAAAACTAATGACCTCTTGCAGCCGTTATTTTGCACCTATTATTGTAAACTGTTACTTCTTCTGTTAACCTTCATCCGCTCGCGTGGGCGGCAGATTGGCCGCCTTTTCGAATTTTCCCGTGTATGCTCGCTCAAAGTATCGTGATAGCCCCAAGAGTGCCGTGTATTCTCTAGTTAATATCTTTCCTGCTAGACTACGTTGACTTCCGATCGTGGTGGACACGTCAGCCCAGTCAGTACTGCTCCAAAGTTGGGGACATCAGGTTCGAGCCAATTTGCCGCCTACGCGAGCGGTAACGTGGCAGTTTCCGCATCGCACGATTTTGAAAATGTAAGTTAATATTAATTTTCCTTTCGCATGTATTTTCAACTGTACTAGTTTCACAGTATTCTAGAATATGTGTAGGGCTTCTCATCGATATTTCTTGTCGTACTCTGCTGTATTTTGAACTGAAACATGAATGTTTTGCATCTCGATTTGGAAAGTTCTAATGTTTTGAACTATGGATATTCTAGTTTTGATCTAGCCAGCTTTCCAATTTGATAAGTATTTTGAGTTTTAACTCATCTTCCTGAGTATAATTTTTGTAGTTTTTTTTTTTTTTTTTTACTAAAGTTCTAATGTTTTGAACTATGGATATTCTAGTTTTGTTCTAGCCATTTTTCGTTTTTATTTTATTGTCACGTTAGTTAGGTATTTGTCGAAATGAGGTAGGTATTATTATGATTATATTCAAACTTTTGTTACCTCCTTTCAATACAAAAAGTTGCGAACTGCAGAATATTATTTTAGTGCAGAAAACCTTCAAAGACTGAAAATGTGATTTTGATATAATATCTACGTTCTTATTGTGATTGCCATTATCTGAATAAAGAATTTATGATAAAAATGTGCTTGTAATGTTGTGCTGGAGTTCCCTGGTCAAAACTAATTTGAAACAAACGAAGAAAAGTAGTGAAAATTATGAAAAATCAAGGGCGGCCAATTTGCCGCCCACGCGATCGGAAGTGTGACTTCAGGAGAGGCGAGCGGGTGAAGGTTAAGGAGGTGACCGTGAAACCAAATAACCTAACCAAATTCGTTTCTCTCAACCGTTATTTTGTAACTGTTACTTCAGCTGAAGGAGGTGACCATGAAATCCAGTAACTTAACCGTTATTCATCTGCTAACGAGGTGACCGTGAAACCTAGTGACCTCTCGCAGCCATTATTTTGTACCTATTATTGTAAACTGTTACTTCATCTGTTAAGGAGGTGACCGTGAAATCCAGTAACTTAACCGTTATTCATCTGCTAACGAGGTGACCGTGAAACCTAATGACCTCTCGCAGCCGTTATTTTGTACCTATTATTGTAAACTGTTACTTCTTCTGTTAAGGAGGTGACCGTGAAATCCAGTAACTTAACCGTTATTCATCTGCTAACCAGGTGAACATGAAACCTAATGACCTCTCGCAGCTGTTATTTTGTACCTATTATTGTAAACTGTTACATGATCTGTATAACCTATCCAAATCCGAATAACCTATCCAAATTCGTTTCTTGCAACCATTATTTTGTAACTGTTACTGCAGCTGGTAAGGAGGTGACCATGAAATCCAATAACCTAACCGAATTCATCTGCTAACGAGGTGAACGTGAAAACTAATGACCTCTTGCAGCCGTTATTTTGCACCTATTATTGTAAACTGTTACTTCTTCTGTTAACCTTCATCCGCTCGCGTGGGCGGCAGATTGGCCGCCTTTTCGAATTTTCCCGTGTATGCTCGCTCAAAGTATCGTGATAGCCCCAAGAGTGCCGTGTATTCTCTAGTTAATATCTTTCCTGCTAGACTACGTTGACTTCCGATCGTGGTGGACACGTCAGCCCAGTCAGTACTGCTCCAAAGTTGGGGACATCAGGTTCGAGCCAATTTGCCGCCTACGCGAGCGGTAACGTGGCAGTTTCCGCATCGCACGATTTTGAAAATGTAAGTTAATATTAATTTTCCTTTCGCATGTATTTTCAACTGTACTAGTTTCACAGTATTCTAGAATATGTGTAGGGCTTCTCATCGATATTTCTTGTCGTACTCTGCTGTATTTTGAACTGAAACATGAATGTTTTGCATCTCGATTTGGAAAGTTCTAATGTTTTGAACTATGGATATTCTAGTTTTGATCTAGCCAGCTTTCCAATTTGATAAGTATTTTGAGTTTTAACTCATCTTCCTGAGTATAATTTTTGTAGTTTTTTTTTTTTTTTTTTACTAAAGTTCTAATGTTTTGAACTATGGATATTCTAGTTTTGTTCTAGCCATTTTTCGTTTTTATTTTATTGTCACGTTAGTTAGGTATTTGTCGAAATGAGGTAGGTATTATTATGATTATATTCAAACTTTTGTTACCTCCTTTCAATACAAAAAGTTGCGAACTGCAGAATATTATTTTAGTGCAGAAAACCTTCAAAGACTGAAAATGTGATTTTGATATAATATCTACGTTCTTATTGTGATTGCCATTATCTGAATAAAGAATTTATGATAAAAATGTGCTTGTAATGTTGTGCTGGAGTTCCCTGGTCAAAACTAATTTGAAACAAACGAAGAAAAGTAGTGAAAATTATGAAAAATCAAGGGCGGCCAATTTGCCGCCCACGCGATCGGAAGTGTGACTTCAGGAGAGGCGAGCGGGTGAAGGTTAAGGAGGTGACCGTGAAACCAAATAACCTAACCAAATTCGTTTCTCTCAACCGTTATTTTGTAACTGTTACTTCAGCTGAAGGAGGTGACCATGAAATCCAGTAACTTAACCGTTATTCATCTGCTAACGAGGTGACCGTGAAACCTAGTGACCTCTCGCAGCCATTATTTTGTACCTATTATTGTAAACTGTTACTTCATCTGTTAAGGAGGTGACCGTGAAATCCAGTAACTTAACCGTTATTCATCTGCTAACGAGGTGACCGTGAAACCTAGTGACCTCTCGCAGCCGTTATTTTGTACCTATTATTGTAAACTGTTACTTCTTCTGTTAAGGAGGTGACCGTGAAATCCAGTAACTTAACCGTTATTCATCTGCTAACCAGGTGAACATGAAACCTAATGACCTCTCGCAGCTGTTATTTTGTACCTATTATTGTAAACTGTTACTTCATCTGTTAAGGAGGTGACCGTGAAATCCAGTAACTTAACCGTTATTCATCTGCTAACCAGGTGAACATGAAACCTAGTGACCTCTCGCAGCCATTATTTTGTACCTATTATTGTAAACTGTTACTTCATCTGTTAAGGAGGTGACCGTGAAATCCAGTAACTTAACCGTTATTCATCTGCTAACGAGGTGACCGTGAAACCTAGTGACCTCTCGCAGCTGTTATTTTGTACCTATTATTGTAAACTGTTACTTCATCTGTTAAGGAGGTGACCGTGAAATCCAGTAACTTAACCGTTATTCATCTGCTAACCAGGTGAACATGAAACCTAGTGACCTCTCGCAGCCATTATTTTGTACCTATTATTGTAAACTGTTACTTCATCTGTTAAGGAGGTGACCGTGAAATCCAGTAACTTAACCGTTATTCATCTGCTAACGAGGTGACCGTGAAACCTAGTGACCTCTCGCAGCTGTTATTTTGTACCTATTATTGTAAACTGTTACTTCATCTGTTAAGGAGGTGACCGTGAAATCCAGTAACTTAACCGTTATTCATCTGCTAACCAGGTGAACATGAAACCTAGTGACCTCTCGCAGCCATTATTTTGTACCTATTATTGTAAACTGTTACTTCATCTGTTAAGGAGGTGACCGTGAAATCCAGTAACTTAACCGTTATTCATCTGCTAACGAGGTGACCGTGAAACCTAGTGACCTCTCGCAGCCGTTATTTTGTACCTATTATTGTAAACTGTTACTTCTTCTGTTAAGGAGGTGACCGTGAAATCCAGTAACTTAACCGTTATTCATCTGCTAACCAGGTGAACATGAAACCTAATGACCTCTCGCAGCTGTTATTTTGTACCTATTATTGTAAACTGTTACTTCATCTGTTAAGGAGGTGACCGTGAAATCCAGTAACTTAACCGTTATTCATCTGCTAACCAGGTGAACATGAAACCTAGTGACCTCTCGCAGCCATTATTTTGTACCTATTATTGTAAACTGTTACTTCATCTGTTAAGGAGGTGACCGTGAAATCCAGTAACTTAACCGTTATTCATCTGCTAACGAGGTGACCGTGAAACCTAATGACCTCTCGCAGCCGTTATTTTGTACCTATTATTGTAAACTGTTACTTCTTCTGTTAAGGAGGTGACCGTGAAATCCAGTAACTTAACCGTTATTCATCTGCTAACGAGGTGAACATGAAACCTAATGACCTCTCGCAGCTGTTATTTTGTACCTATTATTGTAAACTGTTACTTCTTCTGTTAAGGAGGTGACCGTGAAATCCAGTAACTTAACCGTTATTCATCTGCTAACGAGGTGACCGTGAAACCTAGTGACCTCTCGCAGCTGTTATTTTGTACCTATTATTGTAAACTGTTACTTCATCTGTTAAGGAGGTGACCGTGAAATCCAGTAACTTAACCGTTATTCATCTGCTAACCAGGTGAACATGAAACCTAGTGACCTCTCGCAGCCATTATTTTGTACCTATTATTGTAAACTGTTACTTCATCTGTTAAGGAGGTGACCGTGAAATCCAGTAACTTAACCGTTATTCATCTGCTAACGAGGTGACCGTGAAACCTAATGACCTCTCGCAGCCGTTATTTTGTACCTATTATTGTAAACTGTTACTTCTTCTGTTAAGGAGGTGACCGTGAAATCCAGTAACTTAACCGTTATTCATCTGCTAACCAGGTGAACATGAAACCTAATGACCTCTCGCAGCTGTTATTTTGTACCTATTATTGTAAACTGTTACATGATCTGTATAACCTATCCAAATCCGAATAACCTATCCAAATCCGTTTCTTGCAACCATTATTTTGTAACTGTTACTGCAGCTGGTAAGGAGGTGACCATGAAATCCAATAACCTAACCAAATTCATCTGCTAACCAGGTGAACATGAAACCTAATGACCTCTCGCAGCCGTTATTTTGTACCTATTATTGTAAACTGTTACTTCTTCTGTTAAGGAGGTGACCGTGAAACCGAATAACCTATCCAAATTCGTTTCTTGCAACCATTATTTTCTAACTGTTACTTCAGCTGTTAAGGAGGTGACCATGAAACCTAATAACCTATCCGAATTCATCTGCTAACGAGGTGACCATGAAACCTGATGTCCTGTGTGAATTCGTTTCTCGTAACAGTTACGTTGTAGCTGTTATTATAAACTTCACTTCATCTGTTAAGGAGGTGAGCGTGAAACCGAATTCTTCCACGCAACCGTCATTTTTTAACTGTTATTGTAAACTATTACTTCATCTGCTAAGGTGACCATGAAACCGAATTACCTAATTGAATTCATCTGTTATCGAGGTGACCATTAAACATAATAACCTAACTGAATTCGTTTCTCGTAACCGTTATTTTGTAACTGTTATTGTAAACTTATTTTTTTGGAAAAAAACCGTTATCGGTGTTATGCAAAAGTAGCTGAAACGCCCATCCCTGCAATGGAGGCTCTGGTGTTCGGATGTGGTCTGAGGAGTTGGATGGCTAAATACCGTACGAACTGCTGAGGAATCTCCCGGTTTATCATTTCACTTGAGCCCATTGTTTTCTGTGATTTCCATCAAATTTGGTTATGAAAGGGCGATTTGTTCATTACAGTTCTTGCGGAGCTGTCGTATGCTTCCCGCGGCGCCCTGACAGTTCGGGGGGTGTGGGTGGACAAAAACCCCCAACCAACCTCGGTCAGCCAGCTGCATGGCAAGTGGTCGGTGTTAAGGCTCGTGCATACAGAACGCCGACCGTCCGCACGGGCGGACTGGGGCGTTCACAAGTATTGCGGACAAGCAGGGCGAACCAGTGCGACGAGAATACCGTCATTCAAATTGTGGTTTCGCTCTCGGGAACCTGGGTGGTTGGTTTTTGTTAATTATATATAAAAATGTTCATTAGTTCTTCTGACGAAGAAGAATTGGTTTTTCTTTTAGCGAATTTTCAAAGAAAATGAAGCTATTTTGTCTCTGAATCGGGGCAAAGGATAAGAAGAGGAAATGGGTTCCCAAATTGAACAAGAAAAGAGAAGAATTTGCTTTATCCAGTTTCCTTGCAATCTCTCTCCACGTATCTTTTCTTCGCAACATCTTTATAATTAGGATGATTGGTGTCGTAAGGAAAAACACGCTCCCGTACTAGATCAATCAATTTTTCCGTGTCACTCGACATGTTGTCAGTGCGAATTCTGTAATTTTTCACAACCCGGACGCCACAGATTCGCCACGACCGCGGCGGCAAGTCGCCTTCCTGTTTGAACAGGAATGTACAGGTCCGCCCGGACAGTCCGTGCTCTTTGTGCGTGGGCCTATACCAGGGCCTCTATGTGAAGCGGGGAATTCACGACGCGTCCCTGACCGCCTTTTCCCGTTCATGGTCCCAATCTCCCTTCCAGTGTTCTCTCCTCTCCCTCGCAGAGCGTTGTATTTTCACGACCCATTCTGAAGCGCCGGACCTACTGCTCAGTCCGTTGCCATTTCTTCGTCCAGAAACAGTTAGTTTCGCAGTTTTTAAAGTTTTCAACATTTTAATTAAACGGCTCCGTATTTTTTTTCTGTTTGTTAGTTGTCGGTGTGTGGCATTAACTGCTTTGGCCTTGTGCGAGAAACAAAGGAAGAAAAAGAAGATGTGGATGAAGCAGGTGTACCGCGGAAGGCGTGTACTGAGTCATGCAAGACTTATTATGAACGTTTTGGATGCTGAAGATATCCAGAATTTCTTGCGTATGACACCCGAGGTTTTCACCAATTTACTTAATATGGTGAGGCCTCGCATCGAAAATAAAAAGTACGGTTATGCGTGAAGCAGTGAGTGCAGAGGAACGGTTGATAAGTCACGCTTCGTTTTTTGGCCAGTGGCAGGACGTACAAAGACTTGAAGTATAGTGCTGCTATATCGCCAATATTGATGTCAACCATGGTTCCAGAAACGAGCAGCTCCACTCGTATGATCCTTCTTTTCTTCTCCCATTTCTTCGCCTTGCGGCTCTTATGGGAGAGTGCTGTGTTTACATCGAGCCAGACGGTTAGCCCTCCTCCTTCTGCGCTATTGGTCACCCCTGCATGGCGCTAGGGGGTCCGGGATGGGCCACGTGGAGGCTGCGCAGGCGGGAATAAGGAGTCGGCGGCCTGTGGGCCATGCTTCTTATTGTCCCTAATTGTGCCTAGTTATTGGTCATTGAGTTTTAAGCTGCTATCTACAATTGTCTCAAGCAGTCTGTCCCCACCCTTCCACCCCCAAATCGGTTGGAAATCTCTCCCGACCGCCCTGCCTGGTCACCTCCCCAAAACGTGACCAGCACCACAGATTTTCACCATCGGATTTCAAGGCCGACGGTGATCGGGCCCGATTTAGGGTCCCGAAATCATGTTGTGAAATCCCCCCTTTAACGAGTCCTCGGTTGCTCAAATGCCGAGCCCACCGAGCGTATCGACCTCCGAACGGTTGCCGATGCCCTGGCAAAGTACAACATACCTTGCCCGGAGTGAGGGTGCCGCAGTGCATGGTGCGCCCCATGTACAGGGGCTCTCCGTCTTTGGTGTGGCCGACTCTGATGGCTTCCGGAGGTATGCCGGCCCCTGTTCGGGACGGCCTCCACGCCACGTGGTTGCTCAACAGGACCTGTGGAAATTGAATCAATTTATGGAAATGTCACAGAATAGCTATTGATGATTAGTAGCACCAGTTAGATTAGGCAAAAAATGTTAGGTAATGGACTAAACTATGTTTCTTTAGGTCAGTATATAGCAACTGTGCGCAGATTCTGAATTTACTCTGTGGTATGTTTTTCCTATGTATCCAATAAGCCAAAAGCTGGAAAAACTGCCAAAACTTGCCGTTTTTCTGGATCCCAAAAGTATAGCTTGCCTCAGAGACCGTTGCAAACTTATATTACTCTTATTTGGGATGGCCAAATCGTTTTAAAACCATTTCCAGCATTACATGATTTTTTTTTTAGGCGCAGATAAGTCAAATTTGCCTGTTCAGGTCACTCGGAGCTCAGGTCGGCGATCAAACCACCGTCAGTAACAAACAATAACTTATTGTTATTGTTTCTTAAGGATGGTTTGAACCAACCATCGTTGTTAACGATGGTTCGATCACCGAAACCGGTATACCAGTGTACTTTTTGCGTTTTTTTTTTTTTTTTTGAGAATTAGTGGAAATAGACTATTTTGTAATAACTCCGTTTTTCTTTGCCTTATTGACTTCACCAATCAGCAGCAATCTCGCAGTGCTGCATAAAACAGCAGTTTCATCAGTATCTGTATCATTTGTCTCCGCCCCGTATTTTTCAATCGAGAACTTGGGTCGGGCAACATTCCGTTGGCCAACAACAAAAAATGTCCTCGGGCTGTCCAAAAATGCCAAAACAATTCTTTGGCTGGCCAAAATAGTTAGAGGAAATATTGATAGTATTTTCCTGCAACATATCGAAGTTTGGGCCTATCTGCGGAAGGAAATGGCTTTTCTTTCCGTTATCGTTATCTTTCCGTTATATTTCCATTATCTACATGTTATCGAAGATCAAAATATCGAAGTTTGACTGTATAACCCTCCAAAAACCTGGGAAAGTTAATAATGAAAAGGACCTGAAGCCTTACCTGGTAGTGATCCTCCTCGTACTGCTTCCCCGCATAAGAGACGAAGGAGCAGCGGTGCGCCGGGGTGATCTTCGCCGGGAGGAGGTCCCTCCGGTGCCAGGCCCGCCCGACAAAAATGGGCATCCCGTTGACGTCGACGCCGCCGTGGACGGCGCCAGGGGGGACGTTCCCGTGCGAGCTGTTGACCCACTGCAACGAACCGGCGCAGTTTGTCGGCGCCGACCACGTCCACGGAGGTGCTTGCCAACCTATCCATAGACATATCCATGTCAATATATACATATCCATTCATGAGTGAAAACGTCTAAGTACGGGTTGAGGTAGGTCAAGCGAGCTATTCAGTGAAACAGACGAACCAGTGAGACATCTGGAAGAGATTGATTGTCTCCCGGGGGTAGACTATCTCTTCCGGGTGATGGTCAAAATAGGTGAGCTCTTTTCACTATCTCTTTTAGTGTACTCGATTTAGGGCTTTCCTGGGAGGAGCGCGAGGGTAGACATTGACCACGGAAAGTGATCTACACTTAAGGGGCATCTGTACAGGTAAATAATAAACTGTTGTGTAATAATTTGCAGCGTTTTGTACTTGAATATCATCACATCCAACCAGTGAGATTATTACCAAATTATATTACTAACAAATTGAGCGCTGAAGTACAAACTTACTCATTGTCGTCTCGGTGAAGTACGCGGGAACCGGAAAATCAGGTGGAACACTTCTCAGAAGCACTTGATGTTATACGGATTCTGTCTCTTCACTGTCCGCCTCTGCAGGTTTTCTGCAGTGTTATCTCGAGTGTTTGGGATTCTCGGAGTTTCGATGGATTACGAGCGGATCACCTGTTTCCGGATGGCGACTCATCGGTGTTTGCTTTGAGTTGAAGTGGTCGGTGGTCGTTTTCCAAGTCGATGTGCCCGTTCGGAGACTGAATGAGTCAGTGTGGTCCCGAAGTATTCTCGTAACGCATTTTGGTGGTTTAAAAGCGACGTTTTGCTATTTTATACCCCCAAAACTCAAATTCGCCTCATTGAGAGACAAGTTGATACAAGTAAATGTTGTCCAGAGAAAAATATATTTTTTAAAAATATGTTTTAATACCTGTATGTTAGTAAAAACATACAGTGACGAAGGAAACGAGACTGTCCTGAGGGGCTCGAGCTGCTCGTATTTACGTGCTCGCTGTGCTGCATATCTTGTATACAGGTCGACCTTGGCCACTGCCACCAAACTTGTATCCACACTGTTATGAAGAACATGGAAATATCGTGTGGCAATCTCCACACCAGAACTTTCAACTATGATAACAAGAACGTAAGTATAAGTACGCTAAATATTCGCTCTTTAATTTGATTCGATGTACAGTTCCTGCACAGATTGGTACACCATAAATTATGTATTATGGTAATAAAATGCTTTTTGTTACAAAACAACTGTTTTGTTAAAAAAACAGTTTTTTTTAATTTTAGGATTTTATTTTCCTTATCGCCATCGCCCATATTACACGGATTTTCGATTGTTCATATTGATTTTTCGTCGAAGTTTGTCCAAATAACTCGGAAAGCCCACCGTGAGCAGTTGGCGAAATCGCTCGACGGCGCTACCACGGAAGAAGAGAGAAGGAAAAGTCACTCCATGTAAAATGGGGGTGCAGCCTTTTCTCCGCCACGACGAACCCGGGCCCTAGTGGAGGCGAGCGTAAGCTTGTAGCCTCGTAGTACTACTAATCATCACGAGAGCTGCTAGTGCATCGCAAGACCTCCACGCTCCGCCACTCCCCTTCCCCTCCGCGCGGTATCCACGTTTCAACGGCTTTTTTTCGTTCTCGTTTTTCTCCGCGATCCACCATTTTGATATGTGATCTTGTGCCTTGCCTGGTATTATTTCCTATATTACTTTTCTGCTTTTATAATTTTTATCGTCTTCATCATTCCTAATGTAGTACCTAGATAGTTCTGTGACGTAGTTTTCCACTGCGTGCCTCCACCAAAGTGTTGCGTCAAGTGGTGCAAATATCTAACCCCTTTTTTTTAGTGTACTTACATAACAAATTTAATAAGTATTTCAACTGTATTAATAAACTATCAATTTTAATAACCTGTATTAATTCAATTGGGTACCTAACTACTTATTGTCGTTATTTACCTATTTGTTGGGTAACTACTTGGTAATTTTTTTTTTTTTCATTTCACGAATTTTTGTCTACATCAACTCCTATGAATAGAAGAATTTACGAAATCAAGCAGTGTTAGGTAAAGCAAAACAGAAACATAACACGCCATGGTAAATAGAACATTAAAATAGCCTCAAAAAATATAATTTTGATATCAAATGACAAAAATAGGTCAGGTTGTCTGGTGGGGGGTGGAATGTCAGGCACGCCGCGCTCTATCGATGCAGGCGTGTACTATGGGTAGTTCCACTCGCCACCGTTAGATTGCTCTGAAAGGGGGCTTCTCAGCATGCCATTTTACGTGCTCTTCCCTGGCGCTACCTACTAGAGGTGTGACGATACCGATCTTTATCGGAACCGTTCCCCGCTGTTCCAGCTCCATGACTGGAACAGTTCCAAATTACCGGTCCTGTTCCGCTTACCGATCCGCCGGGGGGGGGGACTAGAACAAGGTATTCCACCCCTCTCCCCACCGCATCAATCTCCTCTTGCTAACGCTCTTCTCCTGCTCCTGCCTAGGGTTCATTCGACTTAGGACTTTTCGGACTTCTTTCATTGGGTATTTACCCAGTTGGGTATTTCCAGGATTATTCGTAAATAAAGAAGTCCGAGAAGTCCAAAGTCGAATGAACCCTAAATCCTGAAAAGACGCTCAAATTCGGACTCGGGTCAAAGGCGGAGGGAGAAAGAGGAGGCAGCTTGTCTTTTTTTTTCAGTTTGCTTTCTGGGTTCCTCAGTTTTATTTCTAATTATTTCTGATGTCTTTTACATTTTATGGAATCTGTTTACTAGTTTTGACCAATGAAGGAACCCAATATGTAGGGATTTCAACCTGCTTAAAATACTTAAGGGGAAAAAGAGTATTAGGCATCACTTTCATAGTAAGAAGCAAAGGGAAGTCTGGTAAATTCAATCAAAATCCCTGGAGCCATTTAAGAGAAGGGTGTAAATATGTACCAAATGCCAAACAAGGCCGTTTTCGTTTTTACTTTTTAAAGGTAAGCACCTAGGTACATTATATTACTTACTTCATTAAACATTTTGGTACCAAAATTTTAATACCAAAATTTTTAATTGCGTTAAAGGTTAGGTACATGTCGTATGCATTCTCAAAAAATAAAGGTTGGATATAATAAATTATGTGAGGAATAATAATGAATTTAATTTAAATAATAATGGCGAGGGAAATGTTTTCGGAAATGATCGCTAAGGATCGACAAAGCGGAAAGCGGTCGAGTTGGAGATCGGTAAGGGATCCAGTTCCGAGGACCGATAGGGCGGTATGGTTAGTTAGAGGATCGAGAACATTTTGAACGAGTCTGGATCGGGAAGGTGGAACTGGATCGAGAAGGTGGAGCACTGGAGCTGGCACCCTTCACCAGCCAGTCTTCGGATCGGTAGGACCGGTAAGTGAAGCGGCCTGGAACAGTTCCATTGTGAGACTAGGTTCCACATTCCCGATCCGGCGGTATCGGCACACCTCTACTACCTACCTTCCTCTCGAGGAGGCTTCACAATTATCCGCCGAAGCAATCTTGTCATCTGTGCGTACCACTCAGTATTTCACAGACCGACTGTAGGAGCGGTTTTCCTGAACTAGGTATTTTGACTCTCCCGGCCCGATGTATTTTATTTTAAATTGTTTAATGTACGTCGGTTGCAAAGCACCCCCATGCATTTCCAAAGCCGTCCCTATACATACATATAACACAAAAAATGCCAAAGCGATAGCTTTAAAATTTAAAACCGTGTAATCCGAGTGTAGCTCGTAACTCGTCTGGTTGGTGGTGCCATGAATTTTTCAACGAGCTTCCAGAGTCAGTAAAGAAAGTCAGTAACAGTATTAAACCCTTCAAATAATTTTGATTTAAAATAAACTCCGTATGACTGATGAGTTTTTGATAAAATCAGAGTGGCCCGTACCTACTTGAAAATACTGTGATATCTACTATTTAATGACGCGTACCTGACAGTGGAAGATTTTTCATAAGAGTACTCTGATCAGTTGTGCTAATATATTTTAGTTGACTTTTGTCTTGACATTTTTCTGTGATAACGCGACGTGATAGCATTTAGGTACTTTTTTTTTCAACTCGTCTTTGTTGTTAAGTACATGATGTATTTTATACGAGCTTATTTTGATATTCATCAGTAATTGTTGCAAGCAATTTACACCCAACAGCATAGGGAACCAGAGCTTTGATGAGCAAGTGAGTACCCGTCTTGAAGCTCCTGTTCTACTCTCCCCATTTTGCAAATTCTTTACACCTGCACAGGTCAAGTCAGCAGTCATGAACTCTCGCTCAAAAAAGGCACCTGGCCCAGACGGAATAACGAAGCCTCTGCTACTACATCTGCCAAGGAGGGCTTTAGTGCAACTAACGCAAATTTACAACGCGATACTCAGACTGACGTATTTTTCCACTAAATGGAAGTTTGCACAGGTTGTGATGGTCAAGAAAAAGGGAAAAGCCTCGAATGATTTAAAAAGCAATAGACCCGTCAGCCTACTTTCTCTCCCGTCAAAAGTTCTCGAACGGCTTCTACTCCCTGAACTTCTCCAGTCGCTGGAACGTCTTCTACCCCTTGAACAATTTGGATTTCGACCTCTCCACTCCTGTCCTCAACAACTCCACCGTGCGGTTGATGAAATCCTCCAGTCTTTTGAGAAAAAACAGGTTTGCTTTGGCCTGTTCCTAGACGTGGAGAAGGCTTTCGACCGTGTCTGGCACCAGGGGTTACTTTCTAAATTGAAGGACCACCTTTCGGATACCTACTTCCGCATTCTGCAGTCATACCTTACAAATAGAACATTTGCTGTACGCCTCCAACAATCCGTGTCCAAATCCCATAGGATCCAAGCAGGTGTCCCCCAGGGAAGCATTCTAGGGCCCCTGCTTTACATATTTTATACCCATGATGCTCCCAGCCAGCCAGGCATTACAGTGGCACAGTTTGCTGACGATCAAGCTGCTCTCTCCCGACACACGGATGCAGAACCAGCACTCACAACACTGCAAGAGTACACTGATCGTCTTTCCGAATGGAGTTCCCATTGGAAAATAAAGCTAAATCCTGGCAAAACCACCCTAGTTTGTTTCACTTACAGAAAAATACTACCAACTTTTGACATACTAATCCACAACGAACCTGTATCAAAAAGTGATTCAGTCAAATATCTGGGCATTATTCTGGATAACAAACTAGTCTGGAATGATCAAATCAAATTCACTGTGGCCAGTCTCCGTCATCGCACCCGCAAGCTCTATTACCTACTTACAAGCAGCCAAATCCCACTGAATACAAAGCGTCTTATGTACATAACCCTCTTGAAGCCCATTTGGCATTACGCCTGCGCCATACGGGGTTCAGCGAGCGACACCCAAATCCAACGTATTACCACTCAGCAAAACAAAATTCTTCGAATTCTCACAGGAGCACCCTGGTACGTGCGAAATGCGACTCTGCATTCAGATCTCAATATGCCAACAGTTCCAGAAACTATCTCTACAGCATATAACAGCATGGTTTCCCGTATGATCTGTCACCCTAACCCTACCATTGCGGCTATACCTCACGAACCTCGCCCGTCCCGACTTCAAAGACGCCTCAAACGGAAATGGCACTCAGACCTACTAGTTCCTGAATCCTGAAAATTATTTCCCACTTCTAGTTACCATTATTCTTGTTCCTGTTCAATCTTGAATGTATTTTTTTTCCGTTGAACCATTAGTAGTCATATTATTCTGTGATATCTAGGCCATAGGCTAATACCATCAGTCCATTAACCCATAGTACTAGTATATAACAACCACTGGGTTGCAAATATATCACAAGTGTCATACGATATAGTGTATAAGTCTGAAATGTGCAAACTTGATAGTGTATACCACAATAAAGTACCTATCTAAAATTAAAAAAAAAAAAAAAAAAAAAAATCAGTAATTGTTTGACGGAATCTTGTTACCTACTTATTGATGTTTTTATCGTGTCGGCACCACTTAGTTCCTCGCTAGTTTGCCTATCTGCCTCGACGTCTGTCGTATTGTCTTAAATTTATGACAGTTTTTCTCTCTAATACTGTTTTGTAAGTTCGTACTTGACAGTTGTCCGTGCACTGTGTTTTCGACAAATGAAGCAAATATATGAAGCATGCGAAATAAACGAGGTTTTTCTGTACTTCCATTTGATGTTCTAAGGTGATTTTACTCAAAATTTCCAACAGGAGATAGGAAATAGAAGGAGATCAACAAATAAATATTTATATATTTATTTTTTAAAAACAAAGAAACAATATGGCGGCGATTATTTACTCCGAAAAGTGTTTGACGCTGGACTGTCGGGAAGACCACGTGTTCTTGTCGGTGAGGTAAAGTTCGAGGAGGACTTTCTTCGCGACGACTCTCCCCGACTGGGACCCCAGCAGCGATCGGTCCAGTTCGCTCATCATCTGAAAAGTACGGGGCGAGCTCGCTTGAATTATGAGTTTCAGTCGCGCATCAGCCAGCACCACGGCTTCATTCATTCTTGCTACTGCATTGTCAAGGTCCTCAGGAGGAGTTGAAAGATACAGCTGCGTATCGTCAGCAAACTGGTGGCATTGTGAATGTTGTAGGATGGTGGCCAGGTCATTCACATATAATGAAAAGAGCATTGGTCCCAAGACTGAACCCTGGGGGACACCTCTAGCTCTTCTAGCTGCCGAGGTTGACCCCGGGGGGCACCAGTACGCAGAAGCCATGGAAACCTACAAAAAAGGAGCCAGTGAGGGGCTAAAGCGTTAAGCTCGGTTCACATAGAGATGCAATTCCGGACGGCAATCCGGTACGGCAAGTCCTTCTGCAACGCTATTGGCCAACGCAAAATGGATTATTGCAACGAAATGTAATGACTAGGGACTGGAATTTGCATATTTTGCATAATGTATTTTTTATCGTGTATATCGTTATACTTTTCCGTTTTGATGGTATCTGAAGCGTTTAAATAGCATATTTTGTTCGATTTCGGAGATTTTTGCATATTTTGTCCGTTTTGTGCGTATTTCTGAATTTTTAATCGAAATCAGGGAATTTCCCTATTTTTTGACATTCCAATCGCCAAATCCTCCGAGATATGTATGTGTTTCTGAAAAGGGGTACCGTTTACCCACCGTGCCCAGAAGAATCAGCCGAAAATGCAGCACTCCGACCTCTGATCTGGCCTTACCCCAGGAGAGCTCTAAGCATTGCAAATTGCAGCAAATTTTTACCCATCGTGTCCCGTGATGTCGAGACCCTTAGGACTCTCCGCTACACTGTATTCCTGATGGGAGAGAGTCATTTTTCGGTACCTACCGTGCCCCTAGTTTTCAACGTATCGTCTTGAAATTTTTAGGGAAGTTTCACACTATAGTGACCTTCATTTGTGTCTAGCCGTTTTTTTTTATAACTCAAAGAGAAACGTTTTGGCAGCAGATCGAAAATTTGAAATATTTATTGCACCTTTGTGAGGCTGTATAACCCGTTCTAATTGAAATTTTCAAAAACGGCCCGAGCGAAATCTTCTGCTACTATCCCCGAACAAATTTAAAAAAAAAAAAGCAATCCAATGCGATCAATACCGACCGTACAACGTGTACCGATAGGTCAGAAAACGTGGTTTTGAGAAAACGCCATATTAGTGAAAAGAGAAGGATACCACCTGTAAGGATCTCTCTCCTAGAATTCCGCTCGTTTTTTTTCCGCGCAGTTTTCAAACTCTTCTGAATGTGAAAATAGGGTTATAACCTTCCAATCTAGATTTCACGTGATCCTAGGATTCATAATTTTTTTGTTGTTTCTACGGATACGGACTCGGAAGTCGGCTAAAAACCGTTTCTTCCTCGCGAAATATTTCTGACTTATCCGATTCTGCCAAGTGGTTTGTGGTGAGAATATTAAATCACGATTTTTCCAAAATCTTCAGAATTTAATGTAGTTTTTTTGGAAAAAAACTCAAAATTCATTTTTTTTTGAAAATTTTGCCCTGAAAGTTGCTCCTCAGTGACAACCGTAGGAGATTTATGGTTAAAAATTTGGAAAAATTCAATTGTGATCCAGTGCTATAACTGTGATAGCGGGTGACTTCTTTTGTATAAATGTTGGATAAATAAAATAAAATAAATTTTGTATAAATTAAATAATAGTTTGTCTATAATGTATAGGTGAGAAAAAAAGGTGTGTACATTTTCATTCCATTTCTTCCTTGATCCTTTTCTATAATTTTTTAAGGACGCGATAATAACTGGAACATAATGTATAGACTACCTGTACGTCTCAGCAAAATTTAGTTCATTTTAGAAATATTTTAATTTTTTTTTAAACGTAATTTTGCTTGGGATGCATATTTTGCCCATTTCGAGTGCATATTTTGGCCGAATTTTGTGCATATAATTCCAGTCCGTAGTCGTGGATACTGTATCAAAATCTCGAGATATTTTCTGCTGTCAGATCCGTTGCCGTATCTGCGCAAAGGTTACTGCGCACACCTGACCTGTTTGTTTGTTCAGCCATATTGGAATTTGACATTCCCGGTAGATTTTGCCGGTTAGATTTCCGGTTATGATTCCGCTGCCACGTGAACGCCTCTGTGGCAAAAATTATGGCGAACACGCTGCCGTACCGGATTGCCGTCCGGAACTGTATCTCCATGTGAACCGAGCTTTATTTTCTGATAACGTATTATTCGCTCACAGTTATCGGCCAGTAACAGGTTCCGATAGCAGGTTATTCTGATAAGAGGTTACCAGTTTACGGCGCTGCTAATACAAATTAATTGCTGATAGACGGATACCGTCCTAAAATAGGTAGGTAACTGTGCGACCTCAAAAATCGGTTCACATACAAATGCTACCGAACGAAATCCTATCTTTTCATTTGGACAACGAAGGCGACATCGCTCCCAGGCGTGTGCGCTAAGTCAGCACTACAGGCGGCAAGGCATTGAACTGTTAGACGAAGAAAATCTTCCCTGGCTACTCGACGAGTACGGGAGTCTCCGCGATGAGCCCAGTGTGAGTTTTATAAACTATTGGCGCCATCCGAAGAACGGGAAAGCCGGTCTTGGCGGATTGACGCTCCCACGCCCTAAAACGTCGAATGTCCGGAGGTAGCGACTCTCGGACGCCCCGCTATACCGGATGCCCCCTTCCCAACGCTGCTGCCGCCGTCTACGCCGCCGAAAAGGACAATTCTCCGGGCACGAGTGCGCGGGTGGAAAAACGGGACTGGAGAGCTTCGGAATAACAAGGTACAATAAAGACACATTATAGCACCATACAATTAATAAGAAATAGTTAAAGATAATAATACACATTAATAACGTATATCCACTGCTTTTTCTTTTGCTAACTCCTTGTCCCCAGCAATCGAGTCGGGTATTCAGTGAACAAGCAAGACGTGGGAACTCTCCGGCAAAGGCCATCAGCCTGCCGGAAGACCAGCCCGGAACCGAATAATATTCAGATTTCGGGATACAAATTCTGCGACTTACAGTACTAATACTACTCTGTAGCTCTACAGGCCTATGTGGCCCTTGGCTTGACGAACTACTTCCCTCCATCGATCCCGATTCTTGGCAGCTTCTCGCCAGTTCCTAATTCCCAATCGGCGCGCGTCCCTGTCCACCTCATCGCCCCATCGGCTCCTTGGTCTCCCCCTTCTCCTTGTGCCTTCCATTCTCGCATCTTCTGCCACCAATGGCATCCTACCCTCCGGCATTCTTCTCATGTGGCCCGCATATCTTAATCTTCCTGTTTTGATGTGGTTTATGATGCTTTCGTGTTTGAGAATTTCATCTATTTCAGCATTTGTACGTATGCGCCACATCCCTCCTTCACACACGCCTCCACAGATTCTGCGAATCACTTTTCGTTCAAAAATCCTCAGCCGATTCGCATCTGTGGTTGTCAGGCACCAAGATTCCGATCCGTAGCAGACCACGGGTCTGACCAAGGTCTTGTAGAGCCTCTTTTTCGTGTCTCTTGTCAGCAATCTTGATGTGAAGAGCCGGATGTTTGCATAAAAGGCCCTGTTTCCAGCCATTATGCGTTTGGTAACTTCATCGCTAACCGTATTAGTACTATTTAGGGATGATCCAAGGTAAGTAAAACAGGGGACACATTCGAACTCGAGGTCAGCACTGCCAGGCTGCCTGCATTTGCGACTTACAGTAAGTAACCTGTTAAGGCGCGTATCCACTATGTTCGCGAACCAATGGCGCTCCGATGGCTGTCGGTTTTTCCGCGAACACAAAGGGGAGCGCAGTACGTTCGTGGACGCCGATCGGACCAGTGTTTGTGTTGCTGCAACGTTGCGCAATATTTTTATAGTGCTATATGTGTGTTTTAAGTGTTATTGTTAGTTTGAACGTTTGGTACTTGTGCATTATCTCCCCTCCGCACAAGTACCGAACGTTTCTTTTTGTTTTCTGTAGGGCAAATAATGGAATGGACAGAGGAGACACAGATACAACTCATTGAGTTGTATAAAAAAATAAAGAAAAGAAGAAAGTGCAATCAGATTAACCCTTACGTCCACGCTTAAACTTTTTTCCCATTAGTACACGCTAGCGGCACTCCGTACCGCACTTCTGTTTCTCGCATCTGCCAGCTACCGGCTCTCCCATCTAATTGTGCTATGGCTCTAAAACGAATGGGTAACATCAACAGAATACACAGCCGTGTTTAGATAAAACGTTATCCTTCAAAATCTTATAATTTTCTGAACTAAAACAACTCAAAACCAAAACAAATCGTAAAATTCACATTTCTCTCAATACATTGCCCTCAGACTAGCAGTGACTAACTTCTTTCTCTTTACAAACAAAACATTACAAGAAATTCACTTTTTCCTCAGTATATTGTACCTGTAGTGGATGCACAAAATATCACTAACGATTTTTTTTTGCCTCCAGGTAAGATCCTAGATACAAAAAAAAATCAGTGACGAATGGTCTCAAGAAATCACAGCAAAATCGAAAAATCAAAGTGACAAAAAATGAGGGGACAATTCAGTTGTTTCCCCAAAAACAATATGAGAGGCAAACTTCATCTCGGAAAGCAACAAAAATTACCACCGTCATAAACATCGCAAATACACCCATCAAATACAGCAAGGAAAAACTAAAACTAAAATAAAATACTATAAAATTATAAAAATACAATTAAGGAAGTTTCTGCGAAAGAAAAACAGTGAGAAATCAAGGAACAAGAAGAAGAGAAGTGATTGAGAATACTTGCATTATTACACGCTGGGGGTACTGCGTACCGCAACTTCAAAAACATAAAGGCACGCTAGCGGAACGGAGTGCCGCTCGGATGGACCTTTTCACTTTCAAATGCTCTCAACAACTGAATGTAGAATTCCCGAAACCTGCATAGCATCCACGATGCTCAGGGATAGTTGGAAAGAGAATACCTGGGGCCCTCGTGTCGCCTGGGGTGCTCAGAGTGCGTGCAATCGAGTTTTTCAAAAAATGCGGTACAGAGTGCCGCTTAGCGTGCACATAAGGGTTAATAAATAATAATAATAATAATAACTTTATTTCCAAAATAGGACAATGTTCCCGCCTAGCATTGGAATGCTCAAAGTAACTTATATTGCGTATTTATTATAAAAGAACAAAGAATATTTATTGAAGATCGTAGAATACATTTTAGCTTATTACAAACCATCAAATACCAAATTGGTACATAACAATAAGAATATTTATTGGCACATTAGGCCTTCAGGCCCTTGATGTACAGCCAGTTACAATATCGAGTTGTGGGTAGAAGAGAAAACATAGGTACCTAAACGGTGGCACAAAATAGACAAAAAACAATAAATTATATGTGTGTAAGAGCTGTACCTTATGGGGAGGATAACTTCGAGTAGTTCATTTCTACTCCACCGGAATTGAGTGCAGAACTGTCTGGTGCCGAGCTTTGGAACATCTGTGGATCAACACCAGACAGTGCTGCACTCAAATGAGTGGAGTGAAAATGAAGTACTCGAAGTTATCCTCCCCACAAGGTATAAAATATAATTTTAAAAAACCGTTGCCGTAGACGTGTCTAGCCGCCAGCGGTTTGTGTTCATGATGGTACATTTACTGTCGAATGAAATCTGGGAGACACCCCCGGATTATAACAGTTCAGATCAAGGATCAGAGCAAGGGAACATGGAACATGTTTTTTGAATAGGTACATAATAACAGATGATACATAGATATGTAGAAAAAAAACCACACAGTTATGGCAGAAGGAGCATCCCCTTAGCTCTGAGATGGTCGAGGAGAGAGGTGGCCCACTCCTGAGAAGGAAGGCAAAGGGGGAATCCCACCCGTTTCCAGTGGCGCGTGACGAGGGATTGCAACGGTGAGGTTTTTCTGGGTGGATGCGAAAATGGTGAACGGCGTTGGAAAATAATAAAAAGGAATACGCTCTCTCTCCTTGGTGGTCGTGTCGATTTGGGGAAGTTTCGTAAGATTCCGCAGAAATATGCTAACTTGTCTCGAAGTAATGCATGGTACAGTGAGGGGAAGGCACCACGTGTGGTAGGAGAGAAGGTGGGTTGGGTGGCAGGAGTGGGGCAGAGAGAGAACTGTGTGGGTGACGGGTTTACGAGGGCAGCAGAGTGTTACGCGGACACGGATGATCTCCAGCCGGGTTTACCCCCGTAAGAACATGTTCATGTTGAAAAATTGATTTACCCTCCCCTCACATCTCCTCACCTGACAACCTTCCCCCACTACATTTCTTTGAATTTCAAAGAAGAAAAGCCCCAGGCCTACAAGAACCCTGGAAGACCTCGACACCATCAGAACCCAAGACTCGAACCTCAACATTCACCACAGAACACTGCCTATGTCCGACATGGAAGGAGGACAGTTGAGCTGAGAACCCCACTCCACAGTACGCAGTATCAATGATAACGAGTTGATTGCTTCATTTCTTGTGATTGGGAGTGGTCATTTGTGTCATTTCGGATAAGATATTATTAGAAAGTCTCAGAGGAATTACTTATTTCCAGTGTTCTCTGATCACACAATGGCTGATGAGGTAAGTGCAGAAGGGTTTTCCACTTGAGACTGATTGTTATTCCATCAGGAAATAAGACATCTCATCCATCCAACTCCTGCTCTCCCACCTGTCATCATCCTGTCCCATTTCCGTGTATTGCGACTTAATTCCGCCTGTGATTTGTTAACAATATTTGTAAGGAAAACTACAAGTTCAGAACTCGCGGAAGAGTATGAGTTTCTCCCGAGCTTCGGTGCACAACTGTGACCCAAACTGTGTGCGGAACAACGACGATTTTAGACCGTAATTTAACGTATATTTAGGGCTGAAACTTTGCTAGAACCTCGATTTCCCACTCTGGGTCAGAATCGACTTGATATTCGGTCTTTTCTTCCCCCAAAAACATGGAAAACGATACCTCAAAAGCGCATGTTACTAACATGTTACGAAACCACAAAAAGTGTAAGTTTTTACACACATTTTCACTCATAACACCCCTGGGTATATTCCGATCGGGCTGCAAAGTTTTGGGACACAACTAGGGCCCAAATGGAGCATGTGTGGGAAAGAACGAGTTTTTTGGACCGAAAATAAAGTATGCGTGATACCCAATTTATTGAATCCACGCACCTTGAAACGGAAAAAAAACCCTGCAAAGTCCTTGTCACTTGGGTTTATTATTCTATTGGACTTACCTACAGAAATGTTGGCTGTTCATTTATTGTTTCTTTCATGTGAAATAATTGAAATAGCCATTTCTGATGGTTTCCACAGGTTTTGGACCCCAAAACACGAATTAGGCTCCTTTTTTTCAAGTTATCTTTGAGAGAGAGAGAGAACGATTGATTTATTCAACGCAGGCACATACAATATTCATTAAGAGATCTACATAACTATACTAAAATGACATTTTCTAAAACAAAGTAAAATAATTATTGTAAAATATTATTAAATATCGGATTATGCCACATTGGATCGGCAAAGGCAATGCCTGTCCGCGGACAAAATATATGGATTAGGTGTACGTTCTTGCCTTACTTAAATTTCAAAACAATGTGTTTAAAAGAAATTTTTTTATTTTTATTTTTTAAAATTAAAATCATATGAACACCATTTAAAATAAAATACAACATGTACGATATAAAAAATTTAATATGAAATAAGGTATTTGTGAGGGAACTGCTATTGAAGGGTTTAAAGATATTTGTTACTGTCAAAGGCTTTAAAATTTTTTAATGTATATTTAGTTACTTGTCGAGCATAGATTTGATGTAAGTTGAGTAGGTCAGACAATTCAAAGAGTTCGTTAGTGGGGAATCTACGCGGTTTGAAGAGCATAATTTTTAAGATTTTTTATGTAAGATTTCTAATTTTGTGAGCAGAGTTATAATATTCATTGTCCCCCAAGATGTGATACAGTAACAGAGTATACTTTTTACCAGTGCATTATAAAATATCATGAATTTATCAATCGAGAAAATTCTTCTGAGTCTGGAAAATTGATAATTTAGAAAACGAAGTTTGTTAGAGAGTTATTCTGTTTGGGCGTTCCATCGAAGGAAGCAATCAGTTACTATGCCAAGGTACTTCGTCGACTCGACTTTCTCCACAGGATGACATACGTTTGTTGACTTAGCCTTCTTTCACACGGGAAGCCGCACGGCTCGTGGCTCGCAAGTCAAGAGCCTTTTTCGCTCTTGACTCCCACCTTTCACAAGGGCCTCATTTGAGAGCTTTTTTGGCTCTCGAGCGCTCAG
Organism: Leptopterna dolabrata; assembly: GCA_954871275.1. Taxonomy (NCBI): domain Eukaryota; kingdom Metazoa; phylum Arthropoda; class Insecta; order Hemiptera; family Miridae; genus Leptopterna; species Leptopterna dolabrata. The sequence goes on from OX940990.1 coordinate 96,007, forward strand.
CCGCTAGTTCCGCCCGGTATGGATCGCATGCGTGCTTTGTCCGTTTACATGCTTCATCGTCGCCACCGTCTTCGACGCCAAAAAACGCCCGAAGTACCAGACGGTGTTGGGTACATCCGATAAACCAACAGCGGGATGAAGCAGGGTGATTCGGCCTTTGCACGTCACTTGAATGAATCCGGTCATAGCTTCAATTTTGATCTTGCAGACAGACAGTTCATTGAATATCTTCATTTTTGCCCAAAAGGATGTACTTGAAAAATGCGAAATTATTAAGAGTGATAGGTTGGGTAAATCTTTGAATGATGTAGTTCCTTTAAGTTTTTCTCCATTATTGCATTCATTTCTGTAACAGCTTGGTTCCACCCCTCTTCCCCCCACTCTTCACCTCCCTATCACCTCATGTTCCTTTCACTTTTTGGCATTCTCTTCCTGGGCCAATCAGAATCGACCCCCTTCCTTTGTTCCCTTCACCATTCTTCTTCACAACCAGTCAGATTCGACCACCCTCCCTTTGTTCCCTTCACCATTCTTTTTCACAACCAATCCCAATCGACCACATTTCACTTTGTGACTATATATAAGGTCACCTCTCCAATATGTCTTCAGTTATTGTGTGTTACTGACGATGGTTTGATCACCGAAACCGGTATAACAGTGCTTTTTGCGTTTTTCGTGTATTAGTGGAAATAGACTATTTTTCAATAACTCCGTTTTTCTTTGAAATGGGTTTCCACGATTTCGTCGCGAGTGATTTAGTTCGTATGAAGCAGGAGTTTTCGCCATGCTAAACCAGCAACTTCGGCAGGATGGCAACAAATTTTTTAACTATTTCCGGATGTCGGTGGCTTCATTTGATGAGCTTCTCAGTAAGGTGAAGCGTCGTATTCAACTCGAAGATACAAACATGCGGAATTGCATTAAGCCTGAACTGAGGCTGGGTGTAACGTTGAGGTATATTCAAATCTAAATTCGCCACAACAGGTAGCAATAAACTGAGGAGCGAGAGCCGTTTTCGCTCTTCGTGTGAATACCGGCACCCCTCCTTTGCATTTCGTGGAAGAGCCGTAGACGCGTGGCTCAAGGTGCAGAGCCGTGATCACTTGCGGCTCGCGAGCCCTAAAAGCTCTCGAAGAGCTCTCGCTCCTCATGTGGAAGCTCCATTGCACTCAATGCATTTCAGTCTCACGCGCCGTCCGCCTGTTTGCGAGCGAGAGCCGTGCGAAAGGAGCCTAAGGGTTAATGCATGAGCAATCAGATGAATGAAGTTTGATATTCAGGTTAATAGTTGGCTGTCCTGATGATTTGTAACTACAGCACATGTGAAAGGTTTTGTTAAAATTTAGAAACAATAAGTTATTACTAAGCCATTTATTAATCTCCCCGAGACAACTTTCGGCTTTCCTATACGCCTCCTCCCACGTTTTCCCATTCACAAGAACAACAGTGTCATCAGCGTAGGCTACCAAGTTTCCTTCTATTGAGATGTTGTACATAGCGTTTATATAGATAATGAACAGGACTGGCCCCAAAACCGTGCCCTGAGGAACTCCGTGTTTGACTGGTTTTGAGTCACTTAGTAGCTACATAACATATTTTGGTTTTCTGGGTTCTGTTTGATCATTGGTAGTGCCATTTAATCGTCTTAATTCACGTTTTGACACTTTTGGTTTAGTATTCGCTCAGCGAAAAAATTTTCATAACACCCCCTCAAAATTTTTTCTTTTCCGTTTCAAGGTGCGTAGATTCCAAAAATGCAATGTCCGTCCGCCGTATCACGTGTACCGGCTTCATTTCCGGTCTAAAAAATTCGTTCTTTCGCACACATGCTCCATTTGGGCCCTGGTTGTGTCCCGAAACTTTTCAGCCCGATCGGAATATACCCAGGGGTGTTATGAGTGAAAATGTGCGTAAAAATAGGTACTTTTTGTGTTTTTTGGGACGAGAAGACCGAATATGAAGTCGATTTCGACCAAAGAGTGGAAAATTGAGATTCTAAGGAAGTTTCAGCCTTAAATTTACGTTAAATTTTGGTCTAAAATTGTCGTTTTTCCGCACACAGTTCGGGTCCCCATTTGGGAACTGATTTGGGTCCCAGTTGTGCTCTGAAGCTCGGCAGCCCGATCGGAATATACCCAGGGTTGTTATGGGAGAAACATGAGTGTTAAAATAGGGGTTTTCGAGGGATTTTTGAGGTTTTAGTGAACATGAGCTTGTGAGGTGTCGTTTTCCATGTCTTGGAGCGAGAAGACCGAATATGAAGTTGATTTTGACCGAAGAGTGAAGAATTGAGGAAGTAACGAAGGTTCAGCTCCCGAAATTCATTTTTTATTAGTCAAAAACCTGGGAAATTGTCTGAAATCACCATAAATTAGTATAATAACACTAGACCTGGTGTTATCAGGTGAATCAAGACAGTTAAATGGCACTACCAATGATCAAAGATAATTGGAGACAAAAAACGCTGCAAATCGCGCACAACGGTTTATTATTTTGTACAGAATACCCTCCTGTTACAGATCACAGCTCTCCGTTTAGATAACCCGTCTATATAATATAATATGTACTATTCTATACATATTGTGTAGATCGCAGACCCTCCGTAGGTTAGTACCTAACCCCGTACTCGTTACTAGGTACCTACCTAAATCACGGGTTAAATGTTGCTAAAATAATACTGTTGATAGCAAACAGTAACTAAAATGGCAAAAAGAAAGGCAAACAATGAAGTTCTGAAGGGAAATTGTTGATGTGGAGTGAAATAGGTGCCCCTTCAGCGTATATCACTGTTTTCTGTGGTCAGTACCTGTAATGAACCGCTGTGTAATAACTTGCCCATCAATAATACTTCAGTTTGTTCAAGTTGGAAAAGTACCGATCAACAAAATCCAGCCCCTTCTTGGTAGATGAACCGTTGTGTAATAATTTACCATTGTGTAATAATTTACCGTTGTGTAATAATTTACCCATCAACAATACTTCAACGTTTGTTCAAGTTTCAGAAGTACCTACCAACAAAATCCAATAGTACATCACTGTTCAAATGAAATAATATCGCAGAACAAGCAACTCGACTTCATACAGCCATCCTTGATTATAATCAGGTGCTCCCTAGTGATGATATCCGGGCCGGATTTATACCGTTTGATTCACGATCGTGTTGACGAAGCTTTTTGGTGCTCACGAACGGCTGGACGTAGAATGCTCCGGGTGGTCTCAAAAAATTGTTTAGCTCAAGTCAAATTTAATAACGTAAAAAAAACCATACCCTTCAATCGGAAGTTTTCGAGCTACGGCGTTCTGAAAATTTCAACCCCTATTTTGAACCCCTTAGAGATGACTGACAGTAACGTCGAGCTTCGAGGACCAACTGGACCCAGAACGGAACCTATAACCCGAATTTCATCAATTTTGTTTCATGGTAACTAAGAAAAGTGGCCAGTACGGCGGACAGACAGAAATATTTTTATTGCATTTTCGGATTCTACATACCTAGAAACGTAAACCATCAAATTTTGAGGGGGGGGTTAGAATTTTTTGTTTCATGTTCGATTCCAATGGTTCATTATTGAAAATAATAAACCAAAACGCTGCAAAGTCCTTGTCACATGGGTTTATTATTCTATTGGACTTACCTACAGAAATGTTGGCTGTTCATTTATTGTTTCTTTCGGTCTTCTCGCTCTAAAAGACATGGAAAACCATAACTGACAAGCTCATGTTCACTAAAACCTTAAAAATTCCTCGAAAACCCCTATTTTTACACTCATTTTTCTCCCATATCACCCCTGGGTTTATGCCGATCGGGCTGCCGAGCTTCAGAGCACAACTGGGACCCAAATGTGTTCCCGAATGGGGACCCGAACTGTGTGCGGAAAAACGACAATTTTAGACCAAAATTTAACGTAAATTTATGGCTGAACCTTTGGTAGAACCTCAATTTTCCACTCTTTGGTCGAAATCGACTTCATATTCGGTCTTCTCGTCCCCATAAACATGGAAAACGATACCTCAAAAGCGCATGTTGCTAAACACCAAAAGTACATATTTTTACGCACATTTTCACTCATAACACCCCTGGGTATATTCCGATCGGGCTGCAAAGTTTCAGGACACAACTAGGGCCCAAATGGAGCATGTGTGCGAAAGAACGAATTTTTTAGAGCGAAATTAAAGTAGATATGCGTGATAAGGCGTATGGACATTGCATTTTTGTAATCCACGCACCTTGAAACGTAAATGAAAAAAATTTGAGCCGGTGTTATTAGAAAGAAAAATTTCTGAGCGAATACATAGGTGTGTTATTTACGGAATAATAAACCAAAACTCCCTGGCAAACGGAGCTGTAACTCACCGATGTCCAACGCATGCTGGTGACCCTCCATAAAATTATGTCTTCTCGGTGACACTTGGATATGACCTGATTCAGGAGGTCACAGGTCCAGTTATCTGTGCGTTATCCTGTGGTTATTCCACCCACCTGTAGGTCATTTGATCTTGAAGCTAACTATTTCTTCTCGCTTTTCTTCTTCAGGTGCAGAACTGCGTTGTGCGACTGTGTGAGGCAGTGAGGAGCAGGAAAGACGAAGACGAAATCAGGTGAGAGGCCTCACATTACTAGGAGAGTCGAGGAGAGGCTCGGGACAGCAAAGGAACCAAGTCGGAGCCTGTGCAGTAGAGCGCCGGTGAACCGTTCGGTCAGGAGCTAGCACCTGGTTATGTGAAGCTGGGTTCACATGGAGACGGCAATCTGGCACGGCATCGAGTTTGCCGGAATTTTCGCCGCAGAGGCGTTCACATGGCAGGGGAATCATAACATAACGCAAACGCAAAAAACAAACAGCTGCTCGAACTCGAAACAGCAAAATCAACCACAAATGTTGAATTCAAATATGGCGGAACAACCAAACAGGAGACGTGTGCGCAGTAACCTCCGCGCAGATACGGCAGCGGATCCGATAGCGGAAAATATCTGGAGATTTTGATTTAGTATCCATGACATTGTGTTGCAATTATCCATCTTGCGTTGGCCAATAGAATTGCAGAACGCGTAGCCGTGCCGGTCTGCCGTCCGGAATTGCATCTCCATGTGAGCCTAGCTTGACTCTGTTCAACTAGTTCTGTCCCTTATCAACTTGACCCGTGTCAGCCGTCTGTGCTGTGCTGTGCGTTTCCGCCGGTGTCTTTTGTTCACTGTTCTTGTTTTGTAGGCACTTACCTACTACCTGCTCTGTAATTGGCTCAACCGGTTAACATTTAAATAACTTAATTAATTAACAGGCATTAATAAGTTCTCGTCACGCAGCATCATCATGGGGGAATTTTCCGATGAACTCACAAATGAACTCTTCCTTCAGTTTTGTATCCATTGAGTAAAAAACAAAAAGATGTCCTCCAAAATAAAAATTTCCACAACCATTTAGCGTTTCAGACATCGAGGAACATTTTTGGTTCTATGTCTGTCTGTGGTAATTCCTTGTAATGCCCATAACTACCCGAGATAATGGTCGAAATGGGCTTAAATTTTGGAGGGTAGGTGCGGGTTGTCCCACAGGTGGTCTCATACCATAGTCATTGAACAAGTACTGTAACATTCATCTACGCATGTGCAAACCTGAAATACTTGAAACGCCCATAACTACCTTAATAAATATCATTGAAATGAGTTCAAAATTGGAGGGTCAATCAGGAATAGTACTTTGATAGTTCCATACGAGTTTCAGTGGAATCGTACGGTAACTTTCCGTCTGCGCATGCGCAAACGGAATATTCGAAACTCCCATAACTAGGTACCTTGAATATCGTTGAAATGTTTTCACACTTGGAGAATCGATCAGGAATACTACTTTGATAGTTCCTTGTGAATTTCATTGGATTCGTACTGTAACTTTTGTCTGCACATGCGCGAACATGAAATGTTGAAATGTTTGATCCTACTACGCATGTTAGGTAATTTATTACTGCTCTGTTTATTGCTATTCAATCATTCTGACGCAAGTGAGGAAGCTGTTACTGCCCACCCAACTTGGCAGACGTTTTTAATTAGGTCAGGTAACATCAAGCGTTTTTAATCATCTTTGAAATACCTACAGAAATAGATAATTGAATTTAATTTTCAATTTTGAGTAGATTGATACCTATTGTATATGGGTTACGTCTGTTAACCAATCCCCACCGTTTTTTTGTAACATTCTTAACAATTTTTCAACGTAAAATTCAAATTTGAACATTCAAAACTGTTGGCCTCTGAACACTAACTTCCTTTATTAATTGTGTGAATCGTATCTAACATTTCTTATGGAAGAATCCACAACAAAACACCTAACTACCTACGTACCCTAAAATATGCTCGTTATTCATACCTAACCTGCATGAGAGGTACCCGGGGCACCTGTAGGGCCACCTTACTTCGAAAAGTAACTCTGATTCGTATTTAAACTGGTAAACCCCCTAACAACCAGCATCAAGAAGACCTTTACAAAATTTTTCTTGATTGAATCAAGTGAAATTACTATTAAGTGACATTTTGAGGTCTTCGTGGGTGCATGTTTTTCCTGGCGTGCGGGGTATTGTGTATAATTTGTACTTACCCCTGATGAGCAACCCATGTGAATGTCACCGAAATCCCTTTAGCCGTTCTTGTAGAAAGGCATTTTGACCTAAAAATGACGAATTTTCCACCCCTCAATTTACTATGGATGGAGCTGATTTTTCTACAGTAGCGGGCTCTTGAATTCGGGAACACACTAACATACTGTATTTTGTACGCTATTTACATACCTTTTTCCTTCTTTTTTTTACGTAGGTAACTCCTTGAGGTGGAGGGGGCACGTCATTAAATAAAAATAAATGAGTAAATCAAATGGGGAGACGCCCAGCATTACCCGATGCCGGCCCTAGACATACACAGTTAGGCGCCTGCATACATTAGTCGGTACACTTCTTGTAGAACGTATAGGTAGGTAGGTAAATTAGTATGGGTTCAGATTTGGTCAAAACCCCCATACTTGCCTATTAATTATCCTGGCAGATGTCCAGAAATTTCTCTTCAGTCCGATTGCAATAATTTCCAATTAGGTACCGAACCGGGGTGGTGTGGGAAGTCGAAAAATGCCGCTTGATTGTGGTTCCGTGTTGATGGAATCCAAGAAGTCCCTGAAGGAAGCGGCTGCAACTGGGAAGTTTTGTCGCAAGCTGGTGGCTGTTCATTCCGAACCAGTAACAAGTACGTCAAGGAACGCAAATATAAGTTCGTGATGGAACAGCTCATCTTCGATACCTTTGCTGTCCCGAGCCTGTCGTGGAGAGTCTGGAGCATTTAGGCGGAGATGCCACTTCCTAACCAATGAGCATGCGCCAGGACTTGGACGATATTCCTCTCCATTTCTGGTTAGCTTCTAATAATACTATCCGTAGATCAGCAGTAATCAGTGTGCCCCTCAACGCTGGCGATTATCATTACCAACAAGATGAGTCATTGTCAAATCAAATGGGCAATTTTTGTTGACAGCGAGGAATTTAAGTAAAGAAAATTTTTTTGGAAAATATTCAGAACTCTAGGGAAAATGGTAGGTAGTTCGCAGCGCGTTTCCAAAACTAAGTGGTATTTTTTGAATGAGAGCGATTAAAATTAAAAATGCGGCAAAACTGACGTATCAGGTGTATTGACATCTGATTTGGCTGTCGACCCAAGGAGACGGAGCGAAGTTTCCGAGGCGAAGGTTCTCAATGCTGCCAACAACCCAACATTAGAAATGGCAAACCTTCCTGCCTACCTTCAAGAACCTCTGCTGCGAACTTTCGTGAACCTTCCCTTGGTTTGATTTTGAGGACATGTTATTTAAGCTTATGTATAAATTTGCATATTTCACAATAGACATAGTTTAAAATGATGCACTAGCGCTCTTAGTGGGATTTGAGATGAACTACCCGGCAATTTACGTGATATGTCATTTCTAGCGGGAACTCGATAATGCAATTTTACATCGGTTTTCTGCTCAGACTTTCCGACATAAACACCTCGTTATGTGGTAAAGAAGAGTTCATTTCCGTTACTAAACAGAATTTGGCCAACAAAAAAATGAGAATTTGCAACCCACAAAAATTGACCATTCTCCTTTTTTCGGCCCAATTCTCTTCAGTAACGGAGATTAACAGTTATTGACCGCATAATGAGGTGTTTATGCCTAAGCAGAAAACCAATGTGAAACTTCCAGTGCCCCCTAGCAGTGTTGTATCAGGTAAATTCCCAAATAGTTAAACTCAAATCCCGCTTAGAGCCGCTAGTGCATCGCTTCAAAGGATGTACAGAACAGCAATGGATGGAACTGCAAATTTATAAATAAATTAAAAAAATATGTCCTCATCCAAAGCAAGGGGGAGGTCGTGGCAAAGGTTCTTGAAGGTAGCCAGGAAGGTTCGCCATTTCTAATGTTGGGTTGTTGGGAGCATTGAGAACCTTCGCCTCGGACACTTCGCTCCGTCTCCTTGGGCCAACAGCCAGTCGGGTGTCGATACAACTGATACGTCATTTTTTGCTGCATTTCCACTTATGATGACCCCCTATTTAAAAAATCGCTTATTTTTGAAAACTGGCTTAGCACTGCAATTTTTCCCTAGAATGTTTTTCAAAAAAAAAATTCAAAAATTCCCCATTATTGAATTTCACAGTGCCTATTCGTTTTCTTCCCCTAATTCCGAATTAGGTATCTAAGTAGGACCGTTATTTTTATTGCTAAGGCAAAGGAGCATTGGAAAAAGTACAAAGATAACTAACAGCCTCCGCAAGCCAGGGATGTTGTACATAAGTGTTGTAGTTATGGTGGAAGGTTTGCCTGCGGATGGTCGTTGCACTGCAGAATCAAGTCGGCTTAAAAACTGTCACATCATGGATATGTATTAAGTAATCATATTAAGTAATTAATTATATTTATCAAATTCATTGAAAAGTTTGTAGATTGAGGAAAGAAGTTGTTAGGCAGATCTGAACTTGGGTTCGTGTTTGGCAACACTGGGGTGAAGATAGAATAGTAGTCAAAGTGATGGCTGGAAAGCGCTGAGTCCTAGCAGTGGTTTGAAAGAACCTCCAATCTACAGGTTGTATTATTAGAAGCTAACCAGAAATGGAGAGGAATATCGTCCAAGTCCTGGCGCATGCTCATTGGTTAGGAAGTGCCATCACCGCCCAAATCCTCCATACTCTCCTGGTCTTCTTCAGCCTAATGTGCTGGTTATTGTCCATTTTCACAATGTGCCACACTTGAACGAATATTTAGGAAGTGGCATCACCGTCTAACTGCTCCGGACTCTCCTTCACATTACTTCCTTCACTCTTAGGTCGGTTCCCAATTGCTGCAAATGTTATCGGGACGCTGCTTCATTTCAGTCTGTGTCTGGTCAGCGTTCCATTGCACAGCAGGGACAGGAATACCCGTCGTAGTGGGCAGCATCAGTCTCTTGTCCGGAGGCGTTGCGTCCATAAGGCCACTGCCCCGGCCCCGAAAAACATTGAGTAACATTGAAAACATTGGTTGGGAGTACGTTCATTTAGCATTTGAATTTCCCTCCGTACATCGTATTTAGCATTTACCACAAAGATTACCTGCGACCCGCCAGATTTCTCTGGCTATGGATATTCAGTATTCCAGTAGAGCATCCATGGAGGTTCCTTAATGTTAACGGATTATAGCGACAGTGATCGATGTCCTGAAATAGAAATCTAAGCTCCTGAAACTGGCAGGCCTTGAGACCTAGTGTTCCCATGGCAGCTGAGAAAAGAGGCCCCTCGGCGCATGCTCAGTCAAGTAAAAATGTAGTTCACCACACCCACTTTGGGCCCTGTCCCCAGTATCAGATTTCCACCCAAAAATAGTTTTTTGGTTTATTATTTTCAATAATGAACCTTCGGAATCGAGCATGAAAAAAAGAAAAAACTGACCCCCCCTCAAAATTTGATGGTTTACGTTTCAAGGTACCTATGTAGAATCCGGAAATGCAATAAAAATATTTCTGTCTGTACGCCATACGGGCCACTTTTCTTAGTTACCATGAAACAACATTGATGAAATTCGGGTTATACATTCCGTTCGGGGTCCAGTTTTGGTCCTCGAAGCTCGACGTTACTGACAGTCATCTCTAAAGCAGGGTTCACATCCATCCGGAAAGCTATCCAGAAAGTGCGTACGAGCAGCTGATTGGTTGGTCATCAGCTGGGGAGGGGGGAATATTCTTTCCGGAGAAGCACTTTTGAAGCGAACTGTACGCATCTGATTTTTCAGATATTTTCCGCTCCGCATCTGCGCAGTTCACTACTGCGCATACAGAATGGCGTCGGCAACCGAAACAGCTGTGGGAGGAAGCGCGAGAAACGAGTTGTCAGCCAAAATTCCGGATGGTTATGAACGCCTTCCCAACTTCCGCGATTCCCCTCCATCCCTTCCACTGCTTTTCACTAGCTTCCCCTATCCGTATTTCCAGACGGCTCCGGATGGATGTGAACCCTGCTTAAGGGGTTCAAAATTGGGGTTGACATTTTCAGAACGCTGCAGCTCGAAAACTTTCGATAGAAGGGTATGGTTTTTTTTACCTTATTAAATTTTTCTTGAGCTAAACAATTTTTTGAGACCACCCGGAGCATTGTACGTCCAGCCGTTGTTATGCACCAAAATGCTTCGTCAACACAATCGTGAATCATTATTACACAATGGTAAATTATTACACAACGGCAAATTATTACACAACGGCAAATTGTTACACACGGTCAATTATTACACAACGGCTCATCTACCCAGAAGGGATGGATTTTGTTGATAGGTACTTTTGCAACTTGAACAACCGTTGAAGTATTATTGATGGGCAAGTTATTACACAACGGTTCATTATTCTATCTCCGTAGAAGGGGAACCTATACAGGCAAATTATTACACAACTGTTTAGGTAGATACCTAGTAACAAGTACGGGGTTAGGTACTAACCTATGGAGGGTCTGCGATCTACATAATATGTATACAATAGTACATATTATATTATATAGACGGGTTATATATACAGAGAGCTGTGATCTGTAACAGAAGGGTATTCTATACAAAATAATAAACCGTTGTGCAGGGATTTTTCACAATCGATTCGATCCCATCGATTCAACGATATGTCATCTCGATAGGAGGTGCTCAAGTCTTCCGATTTGTTTTGGTTCTCGTGAATCACATTCGCTTTCTCTGTTGATTCTGTTCTCTTTTGTCAATTTTCCATTTTTTGCTTCAAATTTTGTGGGTTAGTTTTCAGTTCAGTTCCAGTGACAGATTTGTATTTGTGGTGCCTACGTGTATTTTGTCCTCTTTACTGTTTGTGGTCTTGTGGATTGATCGGCGTTGTAACCCACAGAAAAGTAGGCTGACTCCTAGTCAATGGCTTCTCCATTCAAGTAGATACCGGCCGACGGGTCAGTGTTTCGTTGTATTATGGTTTAGTGTATTTTTGTAACACTAAATTTAGTGGCTAATTTACAGTAGAAATTGTCTACGTTTTCCTACAGCGATAGAGTGTTGATTATAAGTTCAGGAAGCTCAATATCACTCAATCAGTAAATAAAGGGAAGGGTGTTTATTGTTGCCTCGAGTTGTTTTTTGTAGGTAAATCTGTTGGTTTTGTGTTCTGGTTCGGTGGCCCACCATTTTCATAGCCCACGCACGGCTACTGCTCTCGTCTGCCACCAACTGATTAATTAGAACATTCACTTCAGATTGTGTTGGTTGTACCTGTGAAGGCTCACACATGTGTGTTCAGAGTGAGGTAGTGCATCATGTTTTTGAACTGCCTGTATTTTCTTTCTGTTCCTATGAAATACCTACTAAGGGGTAATTTCGTGTTATGATTGAGTATTTGAGCTATCAGTTCCTACTATTTCAATATTTGGATGTATTTTATGAGGACGATGAACTTCGAAGTTTTGTTTTGGTTTATTATTCTGTGAATAACACACCTATGGATTCGGTCAGCAAAAAATTCCTATAACACCCCCTCAAAATGTCTTCTTTTACGTTTCAAGGTGCGTAGATTCAGAAAATGCACTGTCCGTCCGCCGTATCACGTGTACCGGCTTCATTTTCGGTCTAAAAAATTCGTTCTTTCGCACACATGCTCCATTTGGGCCCTAGTTGTGTCCCGAAACTTTTCAGCCCGCTCGGAATACACCCAGGGGTGGTATGGGTGAAAAACGCCGCCAAGTCCTTGTCACATGGGTTTATTATTCTATTGGACTTACCTACAGAAATTTTGTTGTTCATTTATTGTTTCTTTCATGCGCAGTAATTGAAATGGCTATTTCTGATGGTTTCCATCAATTTTGGCGCCCAAAAACACGCCCTCGGCTCCTTTATGCTTTATTATTTCAGTTTTTTAAACAGATTATCTTTGATCATTGATGGTGCTATTTAATTGTCTTGATACACCTGCTAATACTACTTCTAGTGTTACTATACAAATTTATAGTGGTTTCAGACAATTTCCCAGGATTTTGACTCAAAAATGAATTTTGGGAGCTGTACCTTCGTTAGAACCTCAATTCCTCACTCTGGTCAAAATTGACTTCTTATTTGGTCTTCAAGTCCCAAAAACATGGAAAACGATATCTCAAACGCTCATGTTACTAAAACACAAAAAGTACCTATTTTAGCGAATTTTCAAAGATAATGAAGCTATTGCAATGGCTTCGAAATTTAAATAATATAAATTTTTGGAAATTTTCTTCATAGAAATCCGTTTCAGACCATTCTAAAACGATTCCTGAAATTTAACATTTTTTTATATGTATATATATATATATGTGTCACTCCAGACGATAACTCTCGATAGAATTGAGATAAACAGCTCAAATTTGCACAAAAAATCTATCTTGGCAATCGAAAGGCTAAGTTCGAAGATGGGCGAAATTAGCCTACTCTAAGGAGGGTTTTGGCGCATTTAAAGTGCGCAAAAATTACCCAAAAATCCCCAAAATGTTATTTTCCAACAAGTGACCCCTCATTTTAAAGGTTCTTGCACGCTGAACACGATGGTGGAATCGGATTTTAGATATCTTGATCCGTTCTCAAATTAGAGCATTTAAAGTGCGCAAAAATTACCCAAAAATCCCCAAAATGTTATTTTCTAACAAGTGACCCCTCATTTTAAAGGTTTTTGCACGCTGAACACGATGGTGAAATCGGATTTTAGATATCTAAATCCGTTCTTAAATTAGAGCATTTAAAGTGCGCAAAAATTACCCAAAAATCCCCAAAATGTTATTTTCTAACAAGTGACCCCTCATTTTAAAGGTTTTTGCACGCTGAACACGATGGTGAAATCGGATTTTAGATATCTAAATCCGTTCTTAAATTAGAGCATTTAAAGTGCGCAAAAATTACCCAAAACTAGGATAATCTTTAAACTCTTACCCCCCCACCCCCTTAGAGTGGTCAGATTGAAAAATGTGAGAAGTATTAATTGAAGACGAGAGTTCAAAGCAAAAAAGGGGGAGGCAAACGATTAGTACAACTCCTTGAATTTCCCATTTGACATATAATTGTTATGATACCTTCATAGATAGACAAGTACCGGCCCACGTATTACTAGAAGGAAGACGAAAGAAAAAATCTATTTCAAATTATTCAATTTAGGTACTAACAGTAGGAGGAAGAAGGTTAGGTAGGTATCTTATCAATTTATTATCAGTATCATACGAATATTTGATATTCAAAGGTAGGTAGGTACTTAACATGATAAAAATAATATCAATGAAGAAGGAAGGATCTACCTACCTAGTAGAGCAAATCTTGAACTGGTTTTAGATACCAGGCCTGAAATCGTAGTCAAGAGGAAAGGCCATTCAGAAGGAACAAGGAATCTACTCATAACAGTTTATAATTATTACGTAGGTAATTATATGAAATTAATACCTACGTACAAAATTATTGTGTAAAGAGTTCGTAGCAGTTAATAACAAATTATAACCACATGGATAAATTAGAAATCAAGGTAATAAAAAAATACTAGTAACAGGGGCATCTAGTAGGAATATACCTAATAATTATGTTCCAAAGCTACCAATAGGTACTGACCTTCTTTTGAAAAAATCACAATATTGGTAATTACCTACCGATCATGTGATTTTTTTTAACAATAAATTAACTAAATTTATGTATTATAAGGAACCTACTTAATACAATATTTTCCGTTGCCTACCTACTAGTTTTCTTGAGCTGACGGGAATTTAAAAAGGCATTCCTTCTTTGTGTTTCTGCATGGCGGCGGCATCCAAGCTTCCTTTTCTCTTTCATTCACTCGATCGCCTGATCCCGTTCTATGCAAACGCTTTCACTAGCCCGAAAAAACTCTATTACATCATAGAATCTCTATCATCATTTTCAACGTAGCACCCACATGTTCTTCCAAGTGATCCTTCCAGAAACCACATCCTTCCTTCATAGTTTATTTCAAGATTGAGCCTGCATGAAAAACAACCTGCACTTGAAGCACTCATGATTTTCTATAACAACTCCTTTACCTACTGCACTCTCTTGAGTAGGTAAGTCAAAAGTCCTAACTACCCTATCCTACCTAATATGAACCCACAGCGATCAAATAAATAAGCACTTAGTACAATTACGTAATAAACAAACGGTAGAATCAGGATGGACAAAACGTACAAATTAAAATAAATACGAAGAGAATATACATAGAAAACCAAATTTTAGACCGAAGTTTTCCTTTATTCAAAACCATAGCCATTAATTCGAATATTTCTTTGAAAATTCGCTCATTAAGTCATGCTGCATGACTGGCTTTTTACTCACATTTTCACCCATAACACCCCTGGGTATATTCGGATCGGGCTGCAAAGTTTCGGAACTCAACTAAAGCCCAAATGGAGCATGTGTGCGAAAGAACAAATTTTTTAGACCGAAAATGAAGCCTGTACACGTCATATGGCGGACGGGCATTGCATTTTTGGAATCTACGCACCTTGAAACGTAAAAGAAAAAATTCATGTATTACCTTCCCAAACTATAACACAATATTTCCTTTATACCGATCACCAGGGAACCTGACTATCGCACCGCTCTCTCGTGAGACAAGGCCGCTTTGGTGAAGAGAAGTTGTATCTTCTATTTATCATTTCCCTGTCCACTCAGTAAGAAGAAGACCCAAACAACGCGTTACTTAACCACTTAATGTGACTGGGAACGTCAACCCTACCATCAGCCTCATCTGAGGGTTAGATTCTTCATTTTGTATGGTTTAGGGGAAGGTGACCCGTTCGCTTCACGGCACCAGTTGCCTGCAATATCTCCATTAATTCAACTAAATTGTTATGAAATTTACTTCCTCGTTCTTACGTTACATTTATGTCAGAAGTTATTGTTGGATTTGTTATTACTGTTGCAGAAGGCTGCTTACAGAATTGGAGGATTCCAGTAACTTGGCAGGCAGTCGGCTACACACTGCTGTGGAGGCCGGAGGTGAATACTTGGTCAACTTAGTGAATGTTAGTGATGGACAGAAGAGGAGGCCTCTGCATTATGCTGCCCAGTGGGGGAGTGTTCCAGTTGTTGAAAGGCTTTTGGAACTCGGAGCGGACATCGATGCTGCAGGTGGTGATTCATTGACACCTTTGCACAGAGCTGTTTATCGTAAGAATGAAACCATAGTGAACCTCCTTTTAGACAGAGGAGCCCAAGTGAACGTGTTGGACGGATACAGACATAGCCCTCTGTATCATGTTGCATGGTGGGAGAGTGTTCCAGTTATTGAAAGGCTTTTAGAACTGGGAGCAGACATCGATGCTGCAGATGGTGATTCATTGACACCTTTGCACAGAGCTGTTTGGTGTCAGAATGAAACCATAGTGAACCTCCTTTTAGATAGAGGAGCCCAAGTGAACGTGTTGGACAAAGCCAGAAGTAGCCCTCTGCATTATGCTGCACAGTGGGGGAGTGTTCCAGTTATTGAAAGGCTTTTGGAACTTGGAGCTGTCGTCGATGCTGCAGATTGTATTTCACAGACACCTTTGCACAGAGCTGTTTGTTGGAAGAATGAAACCACAGTGAACCTCCTTTTAGATAGAGGAGCCCAAGTGAACGTGTTGGACAAAGCCAGAAGTAGCCCTCTGCATCATGCTGTAGAGTGGGGGAGTGTTCCAGTTATTGAAAGGCTTTTGGAACTCGGAGCAGACATCGATGCTGCAGATGGTGATTCACGGACGCCTTTGCACAGAGCTGTTTTACATAATAAGGAAACCACAGTGAACCTCCTTTTAGACAGAGGAGCCCAAGTGAACGTGTTGGACATAGACAGAAGTAGCCCTCTGCATTATGCTGTAAAGTGGGGGAGTGTTCCAGTTATTGAAAGGCTTTTGAAACATGGAGCTGATGTCGATCCGATCAACAGTAGTAACCTGACTCCTCTTCTAATAGCTGCCTTGGGAAGGAGAGATGAGGCTGTTATCGCTCTGCTGAGACACGGTGCCGGCATAAAAGCCAAACGCGCCAACCGCTTAACAGCTCTGCACTCAGCAGCACAGTGGGCTGACGAATTGGTTGTGGAAAACTTGATCTATTACGTAGCAGATCCAAAAGCCAGTGATGACGTCAACAGAAGTCCTCTCCACTGCAGTATCCTTAACGGTCATCCAGAAGTGACTCGTATTCTCTTGGAAAACTATGCTTATGGGTCAGACATGTGTGGCTTCTTAACTTCTGTGATGAGAGGGAGTAGGGAGATGTCGCAAGTCCTCAGTTTGCACTTTTTGGACTTGGAAGTTCGCAATATGTGGGCAAAGGCTCACAGTGGAGATTGTTGTAGTTGCAGATCAACTTTAAAAGATGTCATCGAAGGCGATATCGATGGTGCAATTGAGATGATGAAGAGGAGATCTATCGTAGAGGGGATCACATTGTACGACCTGATCACCAAATCAAAGAATCAAATGGTCCCATTAGTTCGCAATACGAGCTTACTCGAAGCACTGGCCTCTGTCGACGTTGCCAAGGACTTCCCCGTATTCGCCGGACTCTTCAAATACAAGTGGGAGTCTGCATTGTCCCGTGGGAGACTGATTCAGGACGGCGTTTCTGCGCTTGGGTCCCTGATGATTGCAAGCGTCGCATGTCGAGTCAACGTCAACGACGCTTTGGTAGACGCCCTCCGGAGTGCGGGGTGGGGGTGGATGCTGGGTTTCCTCAAGGTTAGCCCAGAGACGCCGACAGCTGATTTCATCGAGCGCCTCAAACAACTCGACTACCTCCTGCCTGTCGCTGTCGTGGAGAACGTCTTGAGCAACTTGTCCGACGCTGACCTCAGAAATTTGATCACCGCTGCTCAGCTCACAAATTGACCCCCCCCCCTCCCCACTGTATTCATACATTTCACACTCATAATATTTCTGTGTACTATTTCTATTAAAACTAACTGCCAATCTGGAAACACGAAAAATGGTGTTTGGTGTCCCACATCCCCCCTGAAATACCCACTAAAAAGAGATCCAGTCATGCAGAATGTCCGTGTAATCGAATTTTCAAGTAAGTCAGTAATCAGCTAATTTTCAAAGAAAATTGTTGCATTGGGTCCAAAATGTATGGTACCTACATGAATTTTTTAATCGGCAAATACCTTTCAGAGCACCCTGAATTCATCCCCAGATTTCAATAAGAATTTATAATTGTGTAGGTATATAATATATATTTATTTGTTACTCTAGACAATATCTGTCCTTTGGCACATGATAAAAATTCGAAATTTCCCCAAAACGTTCGCGTTGCCAAACAAAAGGATCTGGAAGAGGAGCAATTTTCAAAAATTCAAAGGGAGGCAAATTTTAGTTTTTAGAGGTAAAAAATCCGTAAAAACGGCTAAAATATTAAACAGTTGATATAAAATCACTGGAAGTGGTGTGGAAAGGTGAGTAAAGACAGAAAATGCAATTTTTGCTTAGTTTTCCACACAGAACTGGCGACAAATTTCGATTTGTTGGGGTCATAGTAGGTAGTAACGTCTAAATTCATTATTAATTCACCTGACGTTGTGTGGGATGGGAATTCACCACAGGAAGAGCGGACTGTTTGGATGCTAAAAATATTTTTCCCAAAGAAGATTGGGTCAAATTGGATTTGAGTACTCAAAGATACACAATTACGTAGGTATTCAGAGATATACATAAATGTTATTGCCATCAAACATGAAAATTGAAAATACCTAAAAAGCTCACTAGTGGATTGCCGACTGTTTGTCTTCAAGAGGATTTTACAAATAATTATGGACATTTAATGGGTTATAGGATGTAGGTACTGAAATGTGTTCAGACGCCCGTTGTTACCTCTTATGGATGGATGGGGAGTGACTAGAGGTGACCAAAAATGGGAACCTGAACGTATTACCTGTGAATTTCGTAGGTGAGCAGTTGGCCCTGCAGCGATTTTGCACAGTGACGCTACAGGTTTGGACGTCTCCAAGGCAAAGTTCTCCAGCTGAAAGACTAGTGAAATTGTGACTCTACGGTGTTCTGATAATGATTGAAACAAGAGGAAGTTGACGAAATGAACGAATTTATTGTAAAAAGAGCTAGCACAATTTGGGGTCACGAAGGCGGATGACTCGGTACAAGAATAAGAATTTACTTCAAGTGCGCGGATAAACGGGATTCTACTTACATAGCAAAGGGACAAAACTAATAGAACAGAATCTTTTACAAGAGGTGTAGCAATATGTAGTGATTGGTTGGCAACAGAGTCGGAGTCTTGGATGGGTTCAGATGGGGCTTGATAACTGGGTTCGTTGAGTGAAATGTTGAAGACTTTGGGGATGAAATCAAGGCTCAATTTGAGAGAAATCTGCAGAGGTACTGAAACAAAACAGGAACGTTCTGAATTACCTCTGTAAGGAATTGTGTGCTTGCAGAAGGCCTGAGGGGCGCTGTTACGCGACAGTGTCGCTTAAGTTTCTGACTATGAAATAAAGGGCCTTGGGCCTTACCTCCTGTAATCCTCCTGGTTTGTCTAGGGAAGTCCGTCTCCGGGCTCGTCCTGGCTCCTCCAGTTGGATCCTCCTACAACAGGTTGATGATTACGGCAGCACCTTGTGGGTTCAAGGTAGGAGCTCGCCGGGTGCTGGCCGTGGCTGGTGGTATTGAGAAAACCTCCCGTCCTCTCTCTCTTGGCGTCAGTTTAAAAGGAATATTCGAGGGGAAGTCAATTTTACAGTCCAAATCACAAACAACGAATCTACTACTGGGGTAAATCAAAATGGCTATCACTCTCTCAACTCAACTCAACTCTAACTAGATAATCGCAGGTCTGGTCGCAGGTCAGGTCTCTGGGGTTGTGTTCTGGCGGTCGGGAGCGGGGGTATTTATATTCACCCCTCCTCCAGTTGCGCTGGAGAGAGGCGCAGAAGGCCTCCTCCCTCTGAGTTCTACCGCCCTAGTCAAATTCAGAAGTACCGCCCGAGTCAGTGGCGGCCTCCCAACTGATGTTCAAATTTGACTACAGTACCTTCTAATCTTGAAGCTGTAATATAATACCAGTGCAATCAGTAGTTCGTCGGCAGGTCTCTTCTTTTTCTTTCGTTAACAGCCCAAAGAGATACAAAATATAAACGTTAAAAACACTGCAAAGTCCTTGTCACATGGGTTTATTATTCTATTGGACTTACCTACAGAAATTTTGGCTGTTCATTTAATGTTTATTGCATGTGCAGTAATTGAATTGAACATTTCTGATCCCCCAAAACACGGATTAGGTACGCCCTTTTTTTTCTTCAAATTATCTTTGATCATTGATAGTGCCATTTAATATTCTTGATTCACCTGTTTACTCTTTTTCCAGTGTTATTATACAGATTGATGGTGATTTCAGACGATTTTCCAGGTTTTTGACTCATAAAAAATCAATTTTGGGAGCTGAACCTTTTTGTAGAACCTCAATTTCCCACTCTGGTCAAAATCGACTTCATATTCGGTCTTCTCGTCCCAAAAACGTAGAAAACGATACCTCAAACGCTCACGTGTTCCCAAAACACAAAAGTACCTATTTTTACACACATTTTCACTCATAACACCCCTGGTTATATTCCGATCGGGCTGCAAAGTTTCGGGACACAACTAGGGCCCAAATGGAGCATGTGTGCGAAAAAAACGAATTTTTTAGACCGAAAATGAAGCCGGTACACGTGATACGGCGGACGGACATTGCATTTTTGGAATCTACGCACCTTGAAACGGAAAAGAAAAAATTTTTTTTCTGAGCGATTACATAGGTGTGTTATTCACAGAATAATAAACAAAAAACCACAGTCATGCAGCATGGCTATAAGAGCGAATTTTCAAAGTTTTCGGCATCTTCCTCCTCCGCCTAAAATTTTCTGAAAATTAATTTTCGGCCAATGTTTTCCCAACTTGATACCATACAAAATTAAAACAGGAGTAGTTTTACGCAAAGTAAAATTTGGGGTGGAAGGAGGGGGAGGGGGAAATCAAAAATGTTTTGAATACCAGAAGAGTAGGTTACAAATTTTTTGTTCCATTTTTTGCCGAGTAACACCTCGGTTTGTAGATTTTCCAACGCTGAACACGATGGTGAAGTCAGAATTGCGATATCCCATTCCGTTATCAGATTAGAGCAGACGAACCAGGAAGAACATCTCAAGAAATAACCACGTTCCTTCATCTTCAAAGTGCTCCAGTTTGAGAATGGAATGAGATATCGCAATTCTGATTTCACCATCGTGTTCAGCGTACAAAAACCTTTAAAATGAGGTGTCACTTGTCAGACTTTTTCATTTTGGGAATTTATGGGTAATTTCCCCCCCTTAAAACTCCCCAAAACTCCCCCTTAGGGTGACCCGATTCTGCCCATCTTCGAACTTAGCCTGTCGATTGCCAAGACAGATTTTTCGTGCAAATTTGAACTTTTTATCTCAATTCTTTCGAGAGTTATCGTCTGGAATGACACATACATATATAAATATATATATAAATATATATATATATACATATAATTTTTGGTGTCTTTCGGCAGGGAATTCAGGATGGTCTGAAACGGATTTTGGTATAAAAATCTTTCGGAAATTCGAGTTTTAAAAATTTTGGACCGAGAACAATAGCTTCCTTTTCTTCGAAAATTCGCTAAAATCGTAAAAAATTGATTTTTTCCCTCTATAATTGGGAGAATGTTGACATTGTAAATAGGATACATTAAAAGGTGTTCTGGACGTTTCGGTGTCGAATGAGAAGTTGTTTCCTACATTTTCATTCAATTTGACGAGGTATTGACGTACTTCCAGGGGGCCTATTCACTAAAATAGATAGTGGTAAGTAGATTATCTATTTTGAAAATCTCCCGTGGGAGACAGTCTCTTCCAATGTCTCTCAGGTTCGTCTATTTTACTGAATAGCTCCATTGGCCTTGAGAAAGAGATATGGATCCTAATGCATGAGAATCCCATAGTATCCATGAAGTGCGAGATGTTTGTGCCCTCCCGGAGTTCAATTCCTTAATAATGAACGCATTTCTTAGTAATACCTATTCAATGGGTACCTACCTACCTCAATCCATACTTGAACGTTTTTACTCACGAATCAATAATATGTATATATTTTTAATTAAAATTGACTTACCTTTATGAAATGAAAAAAATACACGACCAAAATTACTGATGTGGTTGCGAATGAATGAGGATATTACACGATCACTGTGAAACAAACGAGAAATAGACTGTCTCTTTCGAGGAAAGACACCTAATTAGCTGTCTCTCTGAAAGAGATCGAGAATGCCAAGATGGCCGCCAACTCTCTCTTACTACTGAATAACCCTGTCATGGATACTATAAAAATCTATTTTGCCAAAAGAGAGTCGGACCGAAGAGAGATGTCTCTTTGGCTTAGTGAATAGGCCCCCAGGTGTTTGTGGATCAGTTGACCATCCAGTAGACTCGTCCCACTGATCATTGCCTCTCCCTTCTGACATCTGGGGCTGGATTCATGAATTTTGACCAGTTTTGATCGGGTATGGAACACCACAGCACTTCAAATCTCCCCCAGTGCGGAGTTTCTTATGTGAGTCTTTACCTTCGTATACAACATGATTTTGTTCGTGTTTATCGAGAGAGAAAGAGAATTTATTTCCACAAAAAATTTACAAGACATGAAATCAGTTGGTACATACCCACTGCAAAAATTTAAAAAATCCATAGAAAATTTACGAACTAAGTATAAATTAAAAGGAACACATTTTGGATATTTAAAAATGTAAAAATGATAGAAGTTTTAAGTAGGCACAAATAAATTGAAAATATAACGTACATTGATATCAGTGAATCAGTGAAAGAAATATATTAGTTATATTGGAATGTGGAACCCACAAGGCAAAACAGCCTGGGTCTAGGGATAGTGCTATAGCATTTTTCAGTCAAATTAATAATCGTTCCAACCAAATTAATAATTGTTCCAACCAAATTAATAATTGTTCCAACCAAATTAATAATTGTCCCAACCAAATTAATAATTGTCCCAACCAAATTAATAATTGTCCCAACCAAATTAATAATCGTTCCAACCAAATTAATAATCGTCCCAACCAAATTAATAATCGTTCCCACCAAATTAATGATCGTTCCAACCAAATTAATTATCGTTCCAACCAAATTAATAATAATTCCCACCAAATTAATAATCGTCCCAACCAAATTAATAATCGTTCCAACCAAATTAATAATCGTTCCAACCAAATTAATAATAATTCCCACCAAATTAATAATCGTCCCAACCAAATTAATAATCGTTCCAACCAAATTAATAATCGTTCCAACCAAATTAATAATAATTCCCACCAAATTAATAATCGTTCCAACCAAATTAATAATCGTTCCAACCAAATTAATAATCGTTCCAACCAAATTAATAATAATTCCCACCAAATTAATAATCGTCCCAACCAAATTAATAATCGTCCCAACCAAATTAATAATCGTTCCAACCGAATTAATAATCGTTCCAACCGAATTAATAATCGTTCCAACCAAATTAATAATCGTTCCAACCAATTTAATAATCGTTGCAACCAAATTAATAATCGTTCCGACCAAATTAATAATCATTCCAACCAAATTAATAATCGTTCCAACCAAATTAATAATAATTCCCACCAAATTAATAATCGTTCCAACCAAATTAATAATTGTCCCAACCAAATTAATAATCGTTCCAACCAAATTAATAATAATTCCCACCAAATTAATAATCGTCCCAACCAAATTAATAATCGTTCCCACCAAACTAATGATCGTTCCAACCAAATTAATTATTGTTCCAACCAAATTAATAATAATTCCCACCAAATTAATAATCGTCCCAACCAAATTAATAATCATTCCAACCAAATTAATAATCGTTCCAACCAAATTAATAATAATTCCCACCAAATTAATAATCGTCCCAACCAAATTAATAATCGTTCCAACCAAATTAATAATCGTTCCAACCAAATTAATTATTGTTCCAACCAAATTAATAATCTTTCCAACCAAATTAATAATCGTTCCAACCAAATTAATAATCGTTCCAACCGAATTAATAATCGTTCCAACCGAATTAATAATCGTTCCAACCGAATTAATAATCGTTCCAACCAAATTAATGATCGTTCCAACCAATTTAATAATCGTTGCAACCAAATTAATAATCGTTCCGACCAAATTAATAATCTTTCCAACCAAATTAATAATCGTTCCAACCAAATTAATAATCGTTCCAACCAAATTAATAATCGTCCCAACCAAATTAATAATCGTTCCAACCAATTTAATAATCGTTGCAACCAAATTAATAATCGTTCCAACCAAATTAATAATCGTTCCCACCAAATTAATAATCGTTCCAACTAAATTAATAATCGTCCATTTCAATTTAATAATCTTTCTAGCCAGTTTAATAGTAGTCTTTCCAATTTAATTTAATAGTTGTTCCAACCAAATTAATAGTTTGTAGGTATTTTCGAGGGCTGCAATGTAAGCTGCAGACTGGTGGATAGCAGTTTACAGGGAAATTAGAGTATAGGTAGGTACCTTCCGTATGAATACCTTCCTCTAGCATAAATATAATACGTGTAACTACTACATGCATCTTTTTCCTTGATCTCGAAATTGCGGATTATTAAATGGGCTGGAACGGTTATTAAATTGAAAGGGACGATTAGTAAAATGAAAAAATCAGTCATGCAGCATGACTTAATGAGCGAATTTTCAAAGAAATATTCGAATTAATGGCTATGGTTTTGAATAAAGGAAAACTTCGGTCTAAAATTTGGTTTTCTATGTATATTCTCTTCGTATTTATTTTAATTTGTACGTTTTGTCCATCCTGATTCTACCGTTTGTTTATTACGTAATTGTACTAAGTGCTTATTTATTTGATCGCTGTGGGTAAATTCAAGGAGTTGTACTAATCGTTTGCCTCCCCCTTTTTTGCTTCGAACTCTCGTCTTCAATTAATACTTCTCACATTTTTCAATCTGACCACTCTAAGGGGGTGGGGGTAAGAGTTTAAAGATTATCCTAGTTTTGGGTAATTTTTGCGCACTTTAAATGCTCTAATTTAAGAACGGATTTAGATATCTAAAATCCGATTTCACTATCGTGTTCAGCGTGCAAAAACCTTTAAAATGAGGGGTCACTTGTTAGAAAATAACATTTTGGGGATTTTTGGGTAATTTTTGCGCACTTTAAATGCTCTAATTTGAGAACGGATCAAGATATCTAAAATCCGATTCCACCATCGTGTTCAGCGTGCAAAAACCTTTAAAATGAGGGGTCACTTGTTGGAAAATAACATTTTGGGGATTTTTGGGTAATTTTTGCGCACTTTAAATGCTCTAATTTGAGAACGGATCAAGATATCTAAAATCCGATTCCACCATCGTGTTCAGCGTGCAAAAACCTTTAAAATGAGGGGTCACTTGTTAGAAAATAACATTTTGGGGATTTTTAGGTAATTTTTGCGCACTTTAAATGCTCTAATTTGAGAACGGATCAAGATATCTAAAATCCGATTCCACCATCGTGTTCAGCGTGCAAAAACCTTTAAAATGAGGGGTCACTTGTTGGAAAATAACATTTTGGGGATTTTTGGGTAATTTTTGCGCACTTTAAATGCGCCAAAACCCTCCTTAGAGTAGGCCAATTTCGCCCATCTTCGAACTTAGCCTTTCGATTGCCAAGATAGATTTTTTGTGCAAATTTGAGCTGTTTATCTCAATTCTATCGAGAGTTATCGTCTGGAGTGACACATATATAAATAAATATATATATAAATATATATATATATATATATACATATAAAAAAGTGTTAAATTTCAGGAATCGTTTTAGAATGGTCTGAAACGGATTTCTATGAAGAAAATTTCCAAAAATTTATATTATTTAAATTTCGAAGCCATTGCAATAGCTTCATTTTCTTTGAAAATTCGCTAAAAAAGGACGGATATTAAACTTGTTGGACCAGTTATTAAATTGGTGGGGACGATTATTAAATTGGTTGCAACGATTATTAGTTTGGTTGGAACGAATATTAATTTGACTGAAAAATGCTGTATTGATTCATTTAAATGGCCGCGATTTATTGAGTGAGCATCATATTGATATATCAAGGTAACCCACATTTGAAACCAGAATTCGGTGTATTTCGACCCATTTTCACTTCAAAACGTCGATCTGAACGAAGAAAACCCTCTGAAAACCGCGTTACAGTTTAGTTGATGATAGTACCTATATAGGATCTAGCATGTCTCTTGAGCTCGGAATCGTGAAGTATGTCAATACCTTCTCATGAAAAGGCATCTTGGTTTTCGGAGAGTTTTCCTAGCTCAGATTAACGTTTTGAAGTGAAAAAGGGCCGAAATATACAGAATTTCCATTTCAAAATGATCTTGTCTCTATCCTTGTACAGCCAGCTCTTACCGTCTGATCCTTCTTTTCTCCTCCCATTTCTTCGCTGCGGCTCTTATGGGAGAGTGCTCTGTTTTCATCGAGCCAGACGGTTAGCCGTCCTCCTTCTGCGTCACCCCTGTTTAGCGCTAGGGGGTCCGGGATGGGCCACGTGGAGGCTGCGCAGGCGGGAATAAGGAGGCGGCGGCCTCCTTATGTGCCTACTTGTGCCTAGTTATTGGCCGTTGAAATTTTTAACCGGTTTCTGTTAGTATCAGCTCGGCCTCAGTACTCACCGCCTCTCCTATAACTTGCGGTTATTCCATCATCGGCAGGCTTGTTTTCACTCAAGTTTAATATCACAGCTCTGTTTGGATATGTATCACAGTCATTCATCTGACAACTGCACGCCAACATAAACTTTCATTCAATAAATTACACGCACACAGTCAATTGTTGCGTCCTGCATACGCTACCTATCGGCTCCCTGAGGTGATCTGGGCGATCTTTTATCAATCCGCTAGAGTGCGAAACGTCGCCTCCTTCATGAGGCATAGTAGTAGTCCAGTTTCAGTTACCCGCACGCGCTCGCTCTTCATATGAGAAGTGAAATACCTTTTGTTTCCCGATACCAAGGCAGCATTTCTTTATTTTACCCCCCAATCGCTCCTTCCGGCTCAGACTTTCTCTTCAAGCGCGAATATTCGCCAAGATTATTCCGCACGTCGCAACGCTTCGGCAGCTTCGCACGAGGGGGCCCCCTACAGCATCAACCTCGACGGAGAATAAGGTCAGAAAACTATTTTATTTAAGTCTGAGCCGTATTACCACAGTCCATATATTTGCTTCTCTCACATTTCATTATTTCGTAAAATAACCGCAATTTTTCTTAGAACCCCAAGCCTTCGCTCACCCGCTTTGTGTAGGTATCAAACCCCACAGTCAATAAAGTGTGAAGTGAGCAGTGAAGATACTGAATTTGTGTAAGCTGAGTGCTCGATATTGCAATGGACTAGCAAAGTGGACTGTATTTTAATGAAGAAGAACTGTACTATAACAATAAATAACCACTGACTAGATGATGTGACTCTTGGATGGTTAGGAAAACAAATGGACTCAACAACCATAAACAACGTTTCACCAAATTTACTGAACAGCGAGTGAGTTAACTTGTGACATTAAAGATAACATTGTGACTAGAATAAATTCCTAACTAGCGGCCACTTAGAACAGATAGATATATAGTTGACAGAGAATTTATCACAGGAAAGAAGTTGGTAGGAACAAATTTGACGTGGGCAGGTAATGTATCAATTCCCAGATTAAATCCCAGAAGAAGAAAGTAGGTATAGATGATGTGAAGAGTGAAGATGATGGGCCCAACTGCAGATAGGTAGAAAGAGAAGATAGTTATGTGGTAGGTGTGGTGATGTGCAGCCTGACTAGAAATTGAGATGCATGCGAAGAAAGATGTCTAGAAAGAATTGATAGGATCTCACCACAGTTCCTGGAACCTGCTCTGGTGGCCCAACGGCCTTATCAGGTGGAGTAAACCGGTTCCCGTGAGATCACCAAAGTTAAGAAACCTCGAGCGTGGTCAGTATTTGGATGGGTGACCGCCGTGACAGGTGGTGACACGTCCAAGTATGACCCATGTAGCTGCTGGGCGAACCCCTCTCCACTCAAGGGGGCGAGGCAATGAGTAGCCAAATAAAGAGCGAAATGATCAGATCGAATTCTGATCCTCCATTGGAGGACAGCTGATCACGTCCGCCACGCTGGCAGGGCAGTCGGACGAAAAGCCCCAGCCTGAAATGGCTTTTACTTTACTTTACTTTACTTTTACCTGCTCTGGTTTTCCAGCAACAGGTGGTCAGTTGTTGGATATGTTTCACCAACACTGAAAGGTGTCAATCTGGTGACTCTCCTTGATTTTTCGGAGAAGCTGATGCAGCGCTGAACGATTTGATACCAACTTTTAACGCAACAACTGTCATTCTGAGCTCGGCCATAGTTGAATGCCCCTTCGTAACCTCCCGAGTAAGGTCTGGTCTACCTTCACCATACTATGGTGATTCTCAATTGCTGATTAGGTTGTAGTTTTTCAAACACCCTACCTAATATATCCTCCTGGCACCCGTCTGTTAGGGCTTTCTTAGGCCAGGAGGCCGACAGCCCTAAGAAAATGAACAAAATGAAAAATAATAAAATGCTGTGCAATTAAAAAACCAACAAAATGATAAAGAGGTTGCCTGCTGCCTCCCCGAGGTCAGCAGGCCCCCCCATCACTCCATCGGTCCCCCCATTCACACTCACATGCACACACGACTATCACAAAACACTTATCACAGCACTTACACATATTTACACATTCACTCTATGCGTCACATTCGTACTACAAATTACATTCACACACACGCACACAATAAACGTGTACACAAAGACCTAACCTAATATTGAGTGACGACCGTTAGGCCTTTGTGTGTTTCGCCTGTTCCACAGCCACAAGGCTTTACCAGGGCGTTTCTTCGTATCTTCTACTGCATAACGGTTGCGCCATCTCACTCCTGCTGCGCTGTTCGCCACTGTGTCGTAACACGGTGCCTGGGATTGGCCACGCGGAGGCCGCGCAGTTGGGATCAGGAGGAGGAATCACCTATCGTGGCTCCTACCTCAATTATGCTAGCGATAGCCCCCTATGGCGTTCATTTCGCATTACCGGCCTTTTTTTTTTAGTGTCGACCGGTGTTCCCTCTCCTCATCATAATTTACCTCCCAAAATTCCAATATTTCCCCAATTTCCTTTTCCCAGTCCGAAAATTGTCCTCATTTCTCTTCCCCCCCTTTTCTTAAACCATGATTTTTCCTTTTTTTTCCCCTCCCCAAAAACCTATCATCTATCCGTGAAACGTGAAATCCTGAATGTCAAGTGAAGCATCCAATTTTTGAGTCTAAAATCTGTATTTTTTGACACGAGTCCTGTTGTTCCCGTGCCGTAGGTATTGAAGGTGACACGAATGCGGTTATATTTGTCCCGAAGGTGGTAACCACGTGTACGAATACGGTATTACCTACTGTACACATCCATACTGGAATTATTCAATTGTCATTATTATTCACGTCTTGACGCCATTCGCCCGC
The DNA here is from genome assembly GCA_954871275.1 of Leptopterna dolabrata. Classification (NCBI taxonomy): domain Eukaryota; kingdom Metazoa; phylum Arthropoda; class Insecta; order Hemiptera; family Miridae; genus Leptopterna; species Leptopterna dolabrata. Next base: position 125,095 of record OX940990.1, read on the forward strand.
AACCAAAGTCTAGAACAATTATTGGCTTAGGCCCGGTTCAAAAAAAGAGTGTAACCCTGGGGTTGAAGTTTACCTTAAGGTTTCCCAACCATGGTAACAAAAGTGGCGTTCAAAAAAATTCAGTAATCGATCATTAGTGCGATACATCGAAAACTTTACGAGCTATTGGAGGGGTTACGAGAAGTTTACCATGGTTACTCTCAAAACGAATATGGCTGCTCATTGTTTTCGGTTTTCCTATTTGCGCTGCATCGTTCAGATCCTGTCCTATTTTGTGTTATTCTGGTAGTAATGAATCGTTATAACTATTACGCCAGCGATGAGGAGGATGATGACGACTTCGTCGAACTAGGGCTCGTCGTGGAACCGAGAAGATATCGGATCAGAGCGAGACATCACAACCTTTTTTTTTCAACCCTAGGGAACGTGAGAGGTCTTTCACGTCATTAACAACAAAAACCTAATATATTTCATCTGCTTTTGGTCAAAGTAGACGCAGTGGCGTTGAATTCTGCCTCTACCTCCTCCCAGCCCTGACGTGGTCAGTCCGCTGGCACTCCAGCACACTTTTTTGAGCATTTACAACGTTAATCAACACGCGTTCTTCAATCGAAGAAAAATTAGGTGCTTTTCGGCTCATCACACAGCAAAAAGCAAAACACGTGAGGTGAATAGTGAGTAGTGAGATTGCGGGATATAGGTTTCTAGGTAAGAATGGGCAACAGTGTTATACGCCGAGATTCCATGAAACTATATTATCCATGAATCAGACTTCATGGAGTTAGTGTCCATGAGCGGTTTGACATGGATTTTTCGTGAAGTATCCAGGGCTAACTTTGAAGTTATCAAGTTTCCCCAAATAATCGATTCTATCAAGGTAACCTTACCATAGAAAACTTTTTTGAACGCGCCTGCTGCGAACCCCAGGGTTACCGAAAAATCGAAAGTAGCCCCAGGGTTAGGTAACTATCATGGTTACATTTTTTTGAACCGGCCCTTAATAGGTGTACGAGGTCAATAAGTTCCACGCTGCACTGACGTGTTAATTTAAATTCATTGGATAAATATCAGAAGTCACCGTAAAACTATCAATGCAAAAAGATGTGATAGCCCCCCCCCCCCCCTCCCCCACAAAACAACCCTGTGGTAAAAATGTACCCGCAAAAAAAAAAGGTTGATATCCATTTCGCTCGCTAAAGTAGCATGGCTTTCAACGCCGCATGGCATGGCGGATTCGTTTATAGTACAGGTTACGAAAACATTGGTTCACTTGGAAAATGTTCAGTAGGTACCTCAGTAGGTATATAATTTCTAAATATGAATCACAATGTGCTGGAACATGTACATAGGAAAGTTGAGGTCCTTGATTATTTATTGTTGGTTAAAAATGGCCGCCGTCGATTTATTCGAGGACCATAATCTCGTAGTCGTAGTATTTGAGCTCCTTCCCCGCCCAGGCGATGTAGAGGCAGCCGTGGCTCGGGTGGACCTGCGGGAGAAACAGATCGTGGAAGAAAGGTCAAAAATACTGGTTGGATTTTGACGTAATGTAAATTATGGATCCCACACTGTGGAGTTGGCATTGAAAGAATAACGGGTAGCTGTTACAAATTAGCGGTTACTGAATGGAAAAAAAATTAACGTAGTCGCTACTTCAAATCTACAGTAACAGCTACAGTTAGGTGGAACGAAAATACAGATCTTATCACCAAGAAACAACAAGAAGAAACCTTCACCACGGTAATAGCCTAGCAGCTAGGCTGTTTTCTTAACCTTTGCAACACTTTGTAACAGTTATCCATTATTTTGGTAATCGTTGTCTTTCAAGGTTTCGTCTGTTAACGAGGTGACCATGAAACTGAATAGCCTATGCGAGTTCGTTTCTCACAACCGTTATTGAATACCTTTTACTGTAAATATTACTTCATCTGTTAAGGAGGTTATCATAAAAACCAAATAACCTAACCAAATTCGTTTCTCACAACCGTTATTTTGTAACTGTTACTTCAGCTGTTAAGGAGGTGGCCATGAAATCCAATAACCTAACCGAATTCATCTGCTAACGAGGTGAACGTGAAAACTAATGACCTCTTGCAGCCGTTATTTTGCACCTATTATTGTAAACTGTTACTTCTTCTGTTAAGGAGGTGACCGTGAAACCAAATAACCTAACCAAATTCGTTTCTCTCAACCGTTATTTTGTAACTGTTACTTCAGCTGAAGGAGGTGACCATGAAATCCAGTAACTTAACCGTTATTCATCTGCTAACGAGGTGACCGTGAAACCTAGTGACCTCTCGCAGCCATTATTTTGTACCTATTATTGTAAACTGTTACTTCATCTGTTAAGGAGGTGACCGTGAAATCCAGTAACTTAACCGTTATTCATCTGCTAACGAGGTGACCGTGAAACCTAATGACCTCTCGCAGCCGTTATTTTGTACCTATTATTGTAAACTGTTACTTCTTCTGTTAAGGAGGTGACCGTGAAATCCAGTAACTTAACCGTTATTCATCTGCTAACCAGGTGAACATGAAACCTAATGACCTCTCGCAGCTGTTATTTTGTACCTATTATTGTAAACTGTTACATGATCTGTATAACCTATCCAAATCCGAATAACCTATCCAAATTCGTTTCTTGCAACCATTATTTTGTAACTGTTACTGCAGCTGGTAAGGAGGTGACCATGAAATCCAATAACCTAACCGAATTCATCTGCTAACGAGGTGAACGTGAAAACTAATGACCTCTTGCAGCCGTTATTTTGCACCTATTATTGTAAACTGTTACTTCTTCTGTTAACCTTCATCCGCTCGCGTGGGCGGCAGATTGGCCGCCTTTTCGAATTTTCCCGTGTATGCTCGCTCAAAGTATCGTGATAGCCCCAAGAGTGCCGTGTATTCTCTAGTTAATATCTTTCCTGCTAGACTACGTTGACTTCCGATCGTGGTGGACACGTCAGCCCAGTCAGTACTGCTCCAAAGTTGGGGACATCAGGTTCGAGCCAATTTGCCGCCTACGCGAGCGGTAACGTGGCAGTTTCCGCATCGCACGATTTTGAAAATGTAAGTTAATATTAATTTTCCTTTCGCATGTATTTTCAACTGTACTAGTTTCACAGTATTCTAGAATATGTGTAGGGCTTCTCATCGATATTTCTTGTCGTACTCTGCTGTATTTTGAACTGAAACATGAATGTTTTGCATCTCGATTTGGAAAGTTCTAATGTTTTGAACTATGGATATTCTAGTTTTGATCTAGCCAGCTTTCCAATTTGATAAGTATTTTGAGTTTTAACTCATCTTCCTGAGTATAATTTTTGTAGTTTTTTTTTTTTTTTTTTACTAAAGTTCTAATGTTTTGAACTATGGATATTCTAGTTTTGTTCTAGCCATTTTTCGTTTTTATTTTATTGTCACGTTAGTTAGGTATTTGTCGAAATGAGGTAGGTATTATTATGATTATATTCAAACTTTTGTTACCTCCTTTCAATACAAAAAGTTGCGAACTGCAGAATATTATTTTAGTGCAGAAAACCTTCAAAGACTGAAAATGTGATTTTGATATAATATCTACGTTCTTATTGTGATTGCCATTATCTGAATAAAGAATTTATGATAAAAATGTGCTTGTAATGTTGTGCTGGAGTTCCCTGGTCAAAACTAATTTGAAACAAACGAAGAAAAGTAGTGAAAATTATGAAAAATCAAGGGCGGCCAATTTGCCGCCCACGCGATCGGAAGTGTGACTTCAGGAGAGGCGAGCGGGTGAAGGTTAAGGAGGTGACCGTGAAACCAAATAACCTAACCAAATTCGTTTCTCTCAACCGTTATTTTGTAACTGTTACTTCAGCTGAAGGAGGTGACCATGAAATCCAGTAACTTAACCGTTATTCATCTGCTAACGAGGTGACCGTGAAACCTAGTGACCTCTCGCAGCCATTATTTTGTACCTATTATTGTAAACTGTTACTTCATCTGTTAAGGAGGTGACCGTGAAATCCAGTAACTTAACCGTTATTCATCTGCTAACCAGGTGACCGTGAAACCTAATGACCTCTCGCAGCCGTTATTTTGTACCTATTATTGTAAACTGTTACTTCTTCTGTTAAGGAGGTGACCGTGAAATCCAGTAACTTAACCGTTATTCATCTGCTAACCAGGTGACCGTGAAACCTAATGACCTCTCGCAGCCGTTATTTTGTACCTATTATTGTAAACTGTTACTTCTTCTGTTAAGGAGGTGACCGTGAAACCAAATAACCTAACCAAATTCGTTTCTCTCAACCGTTATTTTGTAACTGTTACTTCAGCTGAAGGAGGTGACCATGAAATCCAGTAACTTAACCGTTATTCATCTGCTAACGAGGTGACCGTGAAACCTAGTGACCTCTCGCAGCCATTATTTTGTACCTATTATTGTAAACTGTTACTTCATCTGTTAAGGAGGTGACCGTGAAATCCAGTAACTTAACCGTTATTCATCTGCTAACGAGGTGACCGTGAAACCTAATGACCTCTCGCAGCCGTTATTTTGTACCTATTATTGTAAACTGTTACTTCTTCTGTTAAGGAGGTGACCGTGAAATCCAGTAACTTAACCGTTATTCATCTGCTAACCAGGTGAACATGAAACCTAATGACCTCTCGCAGCTGTTATTTTGTACCTATTATTGTAAACTGTTACATGATCTGTATAACCTATCCAAATCCGAATAACCTATCCAAATTCGTTTCTTGCAACCATTATTTTGTAACTGTTACTGCAGCTGGTAAGGAGGTGACCATGAAATCCAATAACCTAACCGAATTCATCTGCTAACGAGGTGAACGTGAAAACTAATGACCTCTTGCAGCCGTTATTTTGCACCTATTATTGTAAACTGTTACTTCTTCTGTTAACCTTCATCCGCTCGCGTGGGCGGCAGATTGGCCGCCTTTTCGAATTTTCCCGTGTATGCTCGCTCAAAGTATCGTGATAGCCCCAAGAGTGCCGTGTATTCTCTAGTTAATATCTTTCCTGCTAGACTACGTTGACTTCCGATCGTGGTGGACACGTCAGCCCAGTCAGTACTGCTCCAAAGTTGGGGACATCAGGTTCGAGCCAATTTGCCGCCTACGCGAGCGGTAACGTGGCAGTTTCCGCATCGCACGATTTTGAAAATGTAAGTTAATATTAATTTTCCTTTCGCATGTATTTTCAACTGTACTAGTTTCACAGTATTCTAGAATATGTGTAGGGCTTCTCATCGATATTTCTTGTCGTACTCTGCTGTATTTTGAACTGAAACATGAATGTTTTGCATCTCGATTTGGAAAGTTCTAATGTTTTGAACTATGGATATTCTAGTTTTGATCTAGCCAGCTTTCCAATTTGATAAGTATTTTGAGTTTTAACTCATCTTCCTGAGTATAATTTTTGTAGTTTTTTTTTTACTAAAGTTCTAATGTTTTGAACTATGGATATTCTAGTTTTGTTCTAGCCATTTTTCGTTTTTATTTTATTGTCACGTTAGTTAGGTATTTGTCGAAATGAGGTAGGTATTATTATGATTATATTCAAACTTTTGTTACCTCCTTTCAATACAAAAAGTTGCGAACTGCAGAATATTATTTTAGTGCAGAAAACCTTCAAAGACTGAAAATGTGATTTTGATATAATATCTACGTTCTTATTGTGATTGCCATTATCTGAATAAAGAATTTATGATAAAAATGTGCTTGTAATGTTGTGCTGGAGTTCCCTGGTCAAAACTAATTTGAAACAAACGAAGAAAAGTAGTGAAAATTATGAAAAATCAAGGGCGGCCAATTTGCCGCCCACGCGATCGGAAGTGTGACTTCAGGAGAGGCGAGCGGGTGAAGGTTAAGGAGGTGACCGTGAAACCAAATAACCTAACCAAATTCGTTTCTCTCAACCGTTATTTTGTAACTGTTACTTCAGCTGAAGGAGGTGACCATGAAATCCAGTAACTTAACCGTTATTCATCTGCTAACGAGGTGACCGTGAAACCTAGTGACCTCTCGCAGCCATTATTTTGTACCTATTATTGTAAACTGTTACTTCATCTGTTAAGGAGGTGACCGTGAAATCCAGTAACTTAACCGTTATTCATCTGCTAACGAGGTGACCGTGAAACCTAGTGACCTCTCGCAGCCGTTATTTTGTACCTATTATTGTAAACTGTTACTTCTTCTGTTAAGGAGGTGACCGTGAAATCCAGTAACTTAACCGTTATTCATCTGCTAACCAGGTGAACATGAAACCTAATGACCTCTCGCAGCTGTTATTTTGTACCTATTATTGTAAACTGTTACTTCATCTGTTAAGGAGGTGACCGTGAAATCCAGTAACTTAACCGTTATTCATCTGCTAACCAGGTGAACATGAAACCTAGTGACCTCTCGCAGCCATTATTTTGTACCTATTATTGTAAACTGTTACTTCATCTGTTAAGGAGGTGACCGTGAAATCCAGTAACTTAACCGTTATTCATCTGCTAACGAGGTGACCGTGAAACCTAGTGACCTCTCGCAGCTGTTATTTTGTACCTATTATTGTAAACTGTTACTTCATCTGTTAAGGAGGTGACCGTGAAATCCAGTAACTTAACCGTTATTCATCTGCTAACCAGGTGAACATGAAACCTAGTGACCTCTCGCAGCCATTATTTTGTACCTATTATTGTAAACTGTTACTTCATCTGTTAAGGAGGTGACCGTGAAATCCAGTAACTTAACCGTTATTCATCTGCTAACGAGGTGACCGTGAAACCTAGTGACCTCTCGCAGCTGTTATTTTGTACCTATTATTGTAAACTGTTACTTCATCTGTTAAGGAGGTGACCGTGAAATCCAGTAACTTAACCGTTATTCATCTGCTAACCAGGTGAACATGAAACCTAGTGACCTCTCGCAGCCATTATTTTGTACCTATTATTGTAAACTGTTACTTCATCTGTTAAGGAGGTGACCGTGAAATCCAGTAACTTAACCGTTATTCATCTGCTAACGAGGTGACCGTGAAACCTAGTGACCTCTCGCAGCCGTTATTTTGTACCTATTATTGTAAACTGTTACTTCTTCTGTTAAGGAGGTGACCGTGAAATCCAGTAACTTAACCGTTATTCATCTGCTAACCAGGTGAACATGAAACCTAATGACCTCTCGCAGCTGTTATTTTGTACCTATTATTGTAAACTGTTACTTCATCTGTTAAGGAGGTGACCGTGAAATCCAGTAACTTAACCGTTATTCATCTGCTAACCAGGTGAACATGAAACCTAGTGACCTCTCGCAGCCATTATTTTGTACCTATTATTGTAAACTGTTACTTCATCTGTTAAGGAGGTGACCGTGAAATCCAGTAACTTAACCGTTATTCATCTGCTAACGAGGTGACCGTGAAACCTAATGACCTCTCGCAGCCGTTATTTTGTACCTATTATTGTAAACTGTTACTTCTTCTGTTAAGGAGGTGACCGTGAAATCCAGTAACTTAACCGTTATTCATCTGCTAACGAGGTGAACATGAAACCTAATGACCTCTCGCAGCTGTTATTTTGTACCTATTATTGTAAACTGTTACTTCTTCTGTTAAGGAGGTGACCGTGAAATCCAGTAACTTAACCGTTATTCATCTGCTAACGAGGTGACCGTGAAACCTAGTGACCTCTCGCAGCTGTTATTTTGTACCTATTATTGTAAACTGTTACTTCATCTGTTAAGGAGGTGACCGTGAAATCCAGTAACTTAACCGTTATTCATCTGCTAACCAGGTGAACATGAAACCTAGTGACCTCTCGCAGCCATTATTTTGTACCTATTATTGTAAACTGTTACTTCATCTGTTAAGGAGGTGACCGTGAAATCCAGTAACTTAACCGTTATTCATCTGCTAACGAGGTGACCGTGAAACCTAATGACCTCTCGCAGCCGTTATTTTGTACCTATTATTGTAAACTGTTACTTCTTCTGTTAAGGAGGTGACCGTGAAATCCAGTAACTTAACCGTTATTCATCTGCTAACCAGGTGAACATGAAACCTAATGACCTCTCGCAGCTGTTATTTTGTACCTATTATTGTAAACTGTTACATGATCTGTATAACCTATCCAAATCCGAATAACCTATCCAAATCCGTTTCTTGCAACCATTATTTTGTAACTGTTACTGCAGCTGGTAAGGAGGTGACCATGAAATCCAATAACCTAACCAAATTCATCTGCTAACCAGGTGAACATGAAACCTAATGACCTCTCGCAGCCGTTATTTTGTACCTATTATTGTAAACTGTTACTTCTTCTGTTAAGGAGGTGACCGTGAAACCGAATAACCTATCCAAATTCGTTTCTTGCAACCATTATTTTCTAACTGTTACTTCAGCTGTTAAGGAGGTGACCATGAAACCTAATAACCTATCCGAATTCATCTGCTAACGAGGTGACCATGAAACCTGATGTCCTGTGTGAATTCGTTTCTCGTAACAGTTACGTTGTAGCTGTTATTATAAACTTCACTTCATCTGTTAAGGAGGTGAGCGTGAAACCGAATTCTTCCACGCAACCGTCATTTTTTAACTGTTATTGTAAACTATTACTTCATCTGCTAAGGTGACCATGAAACCGAATTACCTAATTGAATTCATCTGTTATCGAGGTGACCATTAAACATAATAACCTAACTGAATTCGTTTCTCGTAACCGTTATTTTGTAACTGTTATTGTAAACTTATTTTTTTGGAAAAAAACCGTTATCGGTGTTATGCAAAAGTAGCTGAAACGCCCATCCCTGCAATGGAGGCTCTGGTGTTCGGATGTGGTCTGAGGAGTTGGATGGCTAAATACCGTACGAACTGCTGAGGAATCTCCCGGTTTATCATTTCACTTGAGCCCATTGTTTTCTGTGATTTCCATCAAATTTGGTTATGAAAGGGCGATTTGTTCATTACAGTTCTTGCGGAGCTGTCGTATGCTTCCCGCGGCGCCCTGACAGTTCGTGGGGGGTGTGGGTGGACAAAAACCCCCAACCAACCTCGGTCAGCCAGCTGCATGGCAAGTGGTCGGTGTTAAGGCTCGTGCACACAGAACGCCGACCGTCCGCACGGATGGACTGGGGCGTTCACAAGTATTGCGGACAAGCAGGGCGAACCAGTGCGACGAGAATACCGTCATTCAAATTGTGGTTTCGCTCTCGGGAACCTGGGTGGTTGGTTTTTGTTAATTATATATAAAAATGTTCATTAGTTCTTCTGACGAAGAAGAATTGGTTTTTCTTTTAGCGAATTTTCAAAGAAAATGAAGCTATTTTGTCTCTGAATCGGGGCAAAGGATAAGAAGAGGAAATGGGTTCCCAAATTGAACAAGAAAAGAGAAGAATTTGCTTTATCCAGTTTCCTTGCAATCTCTCTCCACGTATCTTTTCTTCGCAACATCTTTATAATTAGGATGATTGGTGTCGTAAGGAAAAACACGCTCCCGTACTAGATCAATCAATTTTTCCGTGTCACTCGACATGTTGTCAGTGCGAATTCTGTAATTTTTCACAACCCGGACGCCACAGATTCGCCACGACCGCGGCGGCAAGTCGCCTTCCTGTTTGAACAGGAATGTACAGGTCCGCCCGGACAGTCCGTGCTCTTTGTGCGTGGGCCTATACCAGGGCCTCTATGTGAAGCGGGGAATTCACGACGCGTCCCTGACCGCCTTTTCCCGTTCATGGTCCCAATCTCCCTTCCAGTGTTCTCTCCTCTCCCTCGCAGAGCGTTGTATTTTCACGACCCATTCTGAAGCGCCGGACCTACTGCTCAGTCCGTTGCCATTTCTTCGTCCAGAAACAGTTAGTTTCGCAGTTTTTAAAGTTTTCAACATTTTAATTAAACGGCTCCGTATTTTTTTTCTGTTTGTTAGTTGTCGGTGTGTGGCATTAACTGCTTTGGCCTTGTGCGAGAAACAAAGGAAGAAAAAGAAGATGTGGATGAAGCAGGTGTACCGCGGAAGGCGTGTACTGAGTCATGCAAGACTTATTATGAACGTTTTGGATGCTGAAGATATCCAGAATTTCTTGCGTATGACACCCGAGGTTTTCACCAATTTACTTAATATGGTGAGGCCTCGCATCGAAAATAAAAAGTACGGTTATGCGTGAAGCAGTGAGTGCAGAGGAACGGTTGATAAGTCACGCTTCGTTTTTTGGCCAGTGGCAGGACGTACAAAGACTTGAAGTATAGTGCTGCTATATCGCCAATATTGATGTCAACCATGGTTCCAGAAACGAGCAGCTCCACTCGTATGATCCTTCTTTTCTTCTCCCATTTCTTCGCCTTGCGGCTCTTATGGGAGAGTGCTGTGTTTACATCGAGCCAGACGGTTAGCCCTCCTCCTTCTGCGCTATTGGTCACCCCTGCATGGCGCTAGGGGGTCCGGGATGGGCCACGTGGAGGCTGCGCAGGCGGGAATAAGGAGTCGGCGGCCTGTGGGCCATGCTTCTTATTGTCCCTAATTGTGCCTAGTTATTGGTCATTGAGTTTTAAGCTGCTATCTACAATTGTCTCAAGCAGTCTGTCCCCACCCTTCCACCCCCAAATCGGTTGGAAATCTCTCCCGACCGCCCTGCCTGGTCACCTCCCCAAAACGTGACCAGCACCACAGATTTTCACCATCGGATTTCAAGGCCGACGGTGATCGGGCCCGATTTAGGGTCCCGAAATCATGTTGTGAAATCCCCCCTTTAACGAGTCCTCGGTTGCTCAAATGCCGAGCCCACCGAGCGTATCGACCTCCGAACGGTTGCCGATGCCCTGGCAAAGTACAACATACCTTGCCCGGAGTGAGGGTGCCGCAGTGCATGGTGCGCCCCATGTACAGGGGCTCTCCGTCTTTGGTGTGGCCGACTCTGATGGCTTCCGGAGGTATGCCGGCCCCTGTTCGGGACGGCCTCCACGCCACGTGGTTGCTCAACAGGACCTGTGGAAATTGAATCAATTTATGGAAATGTCACAGAATAGCTATTGATGATTAGTAGCACCAGTTAGATTAGGCAAAAAATGTTAGGTAATGGACTAAACTATGTTTCTTTAGGTCAGTATATAGCAACTGTGCGCAGATTCTGAATTTACTCTGTGGTATGTTTTTCCTATGTATCCAATAAGCCAAAAGCTGGAAAAACTGCCAAAACTTGCCGTTTTTCTGGATCCCAAAAGTATAGCTTGCCTCAGAGACCGTTGCAAACTTATATTACTCTTATTTGGGATGGCCAAATCGTTTTAAAACCATTTCCAGCATTACATGATTTTTTTTTTAGGCGCAGATAAGTCAAATTTGCCTGTTCAGGTCACTCGGAGCTCAGGTCGGCGATCAAACCACCGTCAGTAACAAACAATAACTTATTGTTATTGTTTCTTAAGGATGGTTTGAACCAACCATCGTTGTTAACGATGGTTCGATCACCGAAACCGGTATACCAGTGTACTTTTTGCGTTTTTTTTTTTTTTTTGAGAATTAGTGGAAATAGACTATTTTGTAATAACTCCGTTTTTCTTTGCCTTATTGACTTCACCAATCAGCAGCAATCTCGCAGTGCTGCATAAAACAGCAGTTTCATCAGTATCTGTATCATTTGTCTCCGCCCCGTATTTTTCAATCGAGAACTTGGGTCGGGCAACATTCCGTTGGCCAACAACAAAAAATGTCCTCGGGCTGTCCAAAAATGCCAAAACAATTCTTTGGCTGGCCAAAATAGTTAGAGGAAATATTGATAGTATTTTCCTGCAACATATCGAAGTTTGGGCCTATCTGCGGAAGGAAATGGCTTTTCTTTCCGTTATCGTTATCTTTCCGTTATATTTCCATTATCTACATGTTATCGAAGATCAAAATATCGAAGTTTGACTGTATAACCCTCCAAAAACCTGGGAAAGTTAATAATGAAAAGGACCTGAAGCCTTACCTGGTAGTGATCCTCCTCGTACTGCTTCCCCGCATAAGAGACGAAGGAGCAGCGGTGCGCCGGGGTGATCTTCGCCGGGAGGAGGTCCCTCCGGTGCCAGGCCCGCCCGACAAAAATGGGCATCCCGTTGACGTCGACGCCGCCGTGGACGGCGCCAGGGGGGACGTTCCCGTGCGAGCTGTTGACCCACTGCAACGAACCGGCGCAGTTTGTCGGCGCCGACCACGTCCACGGAGGTGCTTGCCAACCTATCCATAGACATATCCATGTCAATATATACATATCCATTCATGAGTGAAAACGTCTAAGTACGGGTTGAGGTAGGTCAAGCGAGCTATTCAGTGAAACAGACGAACCAGTGAGACATCTGGAAGAGATTGATTGTCTCCCGGGGGTAGACTATCTCTTCCGGGTGATGGTCAAAATAGGTGAGCTCTTTTCACTATCTCTTTTAGTGTACTCGATTTAGGGCTTTCCTGGGAGGAGCGCGAGGGTAGACATTGACCACGGAAAGTGATCTACACTTAAGGGGCATCTGTACAGGTAAATAATAAACTGTTGTGTAATAATTTGCAGCGTTTTGTACTTGAATATCATCACATCCAACCAGTGAGATTATTACCAAATTATATTACTAACAAATTGAGCGCTGAAGTACAAACTTACTCATTGTCGTCTCGGTGAAGTACGCGGGAACCGGAAAATCAGGTGGAACACTTCTCAGAAGCACTTGATGTTATACGGATTCTGTCTCTTCACTGTCCGCCTCTGCAGGTTTTCTGCAGTGTTATCTCGAGTGTTTGGGATTCTCGGAGTTTCGATGGATTACGAGCGGATCACCTGTTTCCGGATGGCGACTCATCGGTGTTTGCTTTGAGTTGAAGTGGTCGGTGGTCGTTTTCCAAGTCGATGTGCCCGTTCGGAGACTGAATGAGTCAGTGTGGTCCCGAAGTATTCTCGTAACGCATTTTGGTGGTTTAAAAGCGACGTTTTGCTATTTTATACCCCCAAAACTCAAATTCGCCTCATTGAGAGACAAGTTGATACAAGTAAATGTTGTCCAGAGAAAAATATATTTTTTAAAAATATGTTTTAATACCTGTATGTTAGTAAAAACATACAGTGACGAAGGAAACGAGACTGTCCTGAGGGGCTCGAGCTGCTCGTATTTACGTGCCCGCTGTGCTGTATATCTTGTATACAGGTCGACCTTGGCCACTGCCACCAAACTTGTATCCACACTGTTATGAAGAACATGGAAATATCGTGTGGCAATCTCCACATCAGAACTTTTAACAATGATAACAAGAACGTAAGTATAAGTACGCTAAATATTCGCTCTTTAATTTGATTCGATGTACAGTTCCTGCACAGATTGGTACACCATAAATTATGTATTATGGTAATAAAATGCTTTTTGTTACAAAACAACTGTTTTGTTAAAAAAACAGTTTTTTTTAAATTTTAGGATTTTATTTTCCTTATCGCCATCGCCCATATTACACGGATTTTCGATTGTTCATATTGATTTTTCGTCGAAGTTTGTCCAAATAACTCGGAAAGCCCACCGTGAGCAGTTGGCGAAATCGCTCGACGGCGCTACCACGGAAGAAGAGAGAAGGAAAAGTCACTCCATGTAAAATGGGGGTGCAGCCTTTTCTCCGCCACGACGAACCCGGGCCCTAGTGGAGGCGAGCGTAAGCTTGTAGCCTCGTAGTACTACTAATCATCACGAGAGCTGCTAGTGCATCGCAAAACCTCCACGCTCCGCCACTCCCCTTCCCCTCCGCGCGGTATCCACGTTTCAACGGCTTTTTTTCGTTCTCGTTTTTCTCCGCGATCCACCATTTTGATATGTGATCTTGTGCCTTGCCTGGTATTATTTCCTATATTACTTTTCACTTCGCGTCGTTCTGCTTTTATAATTTTTATCGTCTTCATCATTCCTAATGTAGTACCTAGATAGTTCTGTGACGTAGTTTTCCACTGCGTGCCTCCACCAAAGTGTTGCGTCAAGTGGTGCAAATATCTAACCCCTTTTTTTTAGTGTACATAACAAATTTAATAAGTATTTCAACTGTATTAATAAACTATCAATTTTAATAACCTGTATTAATTCAATTGGGTACCTAACTACTTATTGTCGTTATTTACCTATTTGTTGGGTAACTACTTGGTAATTTTTTTTTTTTTCATTTCACGAATTTTTGTCTACATCAACTCCTATGAATAGAAGAATTTACGAAATCAAGCAGTGTTAGGTAAAGCAAAACAGAAACATAACACGCCATGGTAAATAGAACATTAAAATAGCCTCAAAAAATATAATTTTGATATCAAATGACAAAAATAGGTCAGGTTGTCTGGTGGGGGTGGAATGTCAGGCACGCCGCGCTCTATCGATGCAGGCGTGTACTATGGGTAGTTCCACTCGCCACCGTTAGATTGCTCTGAAAGGGGGCTTCTCAGCATGCCATTTTACGTGCTCTTCCCTGGCGCTACCTACTAGAGGTGTGACGATACCGATCTTTATCGGAACCGTTCCCCGCTGTTCCAGCTCCATGACTGGAACAGTTCCAAATTACCGGTCCTGTTCCGCTTACCGATCCGCCGGGGGGGGGGGGGGGGGGACTAGAACAAGGTATTCCACCCCTCTCCCCACCGCATCAATCTCCTCTTGCTAACGCTCTTCTCCTGCTCCTGCCTAGGGTTCATTCGACTTAGGACTTTTCGGACTTCTTTCATTGGGTATTTACCCAGTTGGGTATTTCCAGGATTATTCGTAAATAAAGAAGTCCGAGAAGTCCAAAGTCGAATGAACCCTAAATCCTGAAAAGACGCTCAAATTCGGACTCGGGTCAAAGGCGGAGGGAGAAAGAGGAGGCAGCTTGTCTTTTTTTTTCAGTTTGCTTTCTGGGTTCCTCAGTTTTATTTCTAATTATTTCTGATGTCTTTTACATTTTATGGAATCTGTTTACTAGTTTTGACCAATGAAGGAACCCAATATGTAGGGATTTCAACCTGCTTAAAATACTTAAGGGGAAAAAGAGTATTAGGCATCACTTTCATAGTAAGAAGCAAAGGGAAGTCTGGTAAATTCAATCAAAATCCCTGGAGCCATTTAAGAGAAGGGTGTAAATATGTACCAAATGCCAAACAAGGCCGTTTTCGTTTTTACTTTTTAAAGGTAAGCACCTAGGTACATTATATTACTTACTTCATTAAACATTTTGGTACCAAAATTTTAATACCAAAATTTTTAATTGCGTTAAAGGTTAGGTACATGTCGTATGCATTCTCAAAAAATAAAGGTTGGATATAATAAATTATGTGAGGAATAATAATGAATTTAATTTAAATAATAATGGCGAGGGAAATGTTTTCGGAATAAATGATCGCTAAGGATCGACAAAGCGGAAAGCGGTCGAGTCGGAGATCGGTAAGGGATCCAGTTCCGAGGACCGATAGGGCGGTATGGTTAGTTAGAGGATCGAGAACATTTTGAACGAGTCTGGATCGGGAAGGTGGAACTGGATCGAGAAGGTGGAGCACTGGAGCTGGCACCCTTCACCAGCCAGTCTTCGGATCGGTAGGACCGGTAAGTGAAGCGGCCTGGAACAGTTCCATTGTGAGACTAGGTTCCACATTCCCGATCCGGCGGTATCGGCACACCTCTACTACCTACCTTCCTCTCGAGGAGGCTTCACAATTATCCGCCGAAGCAATCTTGTCATCTGTGCGTACCACTCAGTATTTCACAGACCGACTGTAGGAGCGGTTTTCCTGAACTAGGTATTTTGACTCTCCCGGCCCGATGTATTTTATTTTAAATTGTTTAATGTACGTCGGTTGCAAAGCACCCCCATGCATTTCCAAAGCCGTCCCTATACATACATATAACACAAAAAATGCCAAAGCGATAGCTTTAAAATTTAAAACCGTGTAATCCGAGTGTAGCTCGTAACTCGTCTGGTTGGTGGTGCCATGAATTTTTCAACGAGCTTCCAGAGTCAGTAAAGAAAGTCAGTAGCAGTATTAAACCCTTCAAATAATTTTGATTTAAAATAAACTCCGTATGACTGATGAGTTTTTGATAAAATCAGAGTGGCCCGTACCTACTTGAAAATACTGTGATATCTACTATTCAATGACGCGTACCTGACAGTGGAAGATTTTTCATAAGAGTACTCTGATCAGTTGTGCTAATATATTTTAGTTGACTTTTGTCTTGACATTTTTCTGTGATAACGCGACGTGATAGCATTTAGTTACTTTTTTTTCAACTCGTCTTTGTTGTTAAGTACATAATGTATTTTATACGAGCTTATTTTGATATTCATCAGTAATTGTTGCAAGCAATTTACACCCAACAGCATAGGGAACCAGAGCTTTGATGAGCAAGTGAGTACCCGTCTTGAAGCTCCTGTTCTACTCTCCCCATTTTGCAAATTCTTTACACCTGCACAGGTCAAGTCAGCAGTCATGAACTCTCGCTCAAAAAAGGCACCTGGCCCAGACGGAATAACGAAGCCTCTGCTACTACATCTGCCAAGGAGGGCTTTAGTGCAACTAACGCAAATTTACAACGCGATACTCAGACTGACGTATTTTCCCACTAAATGGAAGTTTGCACAGGTTGTGATGGTCAAAAAAAAGGAAAAAGCCTCGAATGATTTAAAAAGCTATAGACCCGTCAGCCTACTTTCTCTCCTGTCAAAAGTTCTCGAACGGCTTCTACTCCCTGAACTTCTCCAGTCGCTGGAACGTCTTCTACCCCTTGAACAATTTGGATTTCGACCTCTCCACTCCTGTCCTCAACAACTCCACCGTGCGGTTGATGAAATCCTCCAGTCTTTTGAGAAAAAACAGGTTTGCTTTGGCCTGTCCCTAGACGTGGAGAAGGCTTTCGACCGTGTCTGGCACCAGGGGTTACTTTCTAAATTGAAGGACCACCTTTCGGATACCTACTTCGGCATTCTGCAGTCATACCTTACAAAAATAGAACATTTGCTGTACGCCTCCAACAATCCGTGTCCAAATCCCATAGGATCCAAGCAGGTGTCCCCCAGGGAAGCATTCTAGGGCCCCTGCTTTACATATTTTATACCCATGATGCTCCCAGCCAGCCAGGCATTACAGTGGCACAGTTTGCTGACGATCAAGCTGCTCTCTCCCGACACACGGATGCAGAACCAGCACTCACAACACTGCAAGAGTACACTGATCGTCTTTCCGAATGGAGTTCCCATTGGAAAATAAAGCTAAATCCTGGCAAAACCACCCTAGTTTGTTTCACTTACAGAAAAATACTACCAACTTTTGACATACTAATCCACAACGAACCTGTATCAAAAAGTGATTCAGTCAAATATCTGGGCATTATTCTGGATAACAAACTAGTCTGGAATGATCACATCAAATTCACTGTGGCCAGTCTCCGTCATCGCACCCGCAAGCTCTATTACCTACTTACAAGCAGCCAAATCCCACTGAATACAAAGCGTCTTATGTACATAACCCTCTTGAAGCCCATTTGGCATTACGCCTGCGCCATACGGGGTTCAGCGAGCGACACCCAAATCCAACGTAATCCACTCAGCAAAACAAAATTCTTCGAATTCTCACAGGAGCACCCTGGTACGTGCGAAATGCGACTCTGCATTCAGATCTCAATATGCCAACAGTTCCAGAAACTATCTCTACAGCATATAACAGCATGGTTTCCCGTATGATCTATCACCCTAACCCTACCATTGCGGCTATACCTCACGAACCTCGCCCGTCCCGACTTCAAAGACGCCTCAAACGGAAATGGCACTCAGACCTACTAGTTCCTGAATCCTGAAAATTATTTCCTACTTCTAGTTACCATTATTCTTGTTCCTGTTCAATCTTGTATGTATTTTTTTCCGTTGAACCATTAGTAGTCATATTATTCTGTGATATCTAGGCCATAGGCCAATACCATCAGTCCATTAACCCATAGTACTAGTATATAACAACCACTGGGTTGCAAATATATCACAAGTGTCATACGATATAGTGTATAAGTCTGAAATGTGCAAACTTGATAGTGTATACCACAATAAAGTACCTATCTAAAATTAAAAACAAAAAAAAATCAGTAATTTTTTGACGGAATCTTGTTTTACCTACTTATTGATGTTTTTATCGTGTCGGCACCACTTAGTTCCTCGCTAGTTTGCCTATCTGCCTCAACGTCTGTCGTATTGTCTTAAATTATGACAGTTTTTCTCTCTAATACTGTTTTGTAAGTTCGTACTTGACAGTTGTCCGTGCACTCTGTTTTCGACAAATGAAGCAAATATATGAAGCATGCGAAATAATCGAGGTTTTTCTGTACTTCCATTTGATGTTCTAAGGTGATTTTACTCAAAATTTCCAACAGGAGATAGGAAATAGAAGGAGATCAACAAATAAATATTTATATATTTATTTTTAAAAAACAAAGAAACAATATGGCGGCGATTATTTACTCCGAAAAGTGTTTGACGCTGGACTGTCGGGAAGACCACGTGTTCTTGTCGGTGAGGTAAAGTTCGAGGAGGACTTTCTTCGCGACGACTCTCCCCGACTGGGACCCCAGCAGCGATCGGTCCAGTTCGCTCATCATCTGAAAAGTACGGGGCGAGCTCGCTTGAATTATGAGTTTCAGTCGCGCATCAGCCAGTACCACGATTGATAATCAATCGTGGTCCCGAGTTCATATGAGTTACTGAGAAAGGGCGGATACGGGCCAGGGCACAGGAGCACGCGCACTCCCCCCAAGGAGAATCAGGAGGGAGGGACAGCTGCGGTTTAAACTTCCAGCTCTACAAAATGTGCAGGACGTTTTAGGTAGGTAAGCAGTCATTCAAATTCGCACGGGAAGAGCCGGCCTGACTGTGGAAGGGAGAACGGGGCTTATTTATTTATTTATTTGCAAAGTACATAGGAACAGGGTTCCCTCATAGTGTACAATATAAATTAAATTACATTATTTTAATACAAATTTTACAAGTTGAAACGTTTAATAATTTTAGAAGAAAGTAAAACAATTAATGTTAATTTTAAATGAAAATAGTTTTAATTACATAACTACCTATAACTCTAGGATTGATCCAGGAAAGATGGGAAGGAAAGAAAATGAAAGTAAAAAGAAGTGAAAGGGAAATAAAGAGGAAGTGTTTAGGAATGTAGCTGATCTTCAAGGTGGTCTGTGGCCGCCGTCACGAAGGACTCGAGGGAGGCAAGCGCCCTCACCGCCAGTGGGAGGGAGTTCCACAGTTTCCCCCCCCGCCACGTGAAAGGAGATCTTAAACTTCACACACGTAGGTCTCACTAGCCGAACTGTGCACAATCGTTTAGATGGCCCAAACTCGAAGTAGGAAGAAAGATAAGCTGGGGCAAATGGAGCAACTGTATGAAGGATTTTGTGTATCAGCTTTAAACAACGTACTTTGAGGATTGTAATTATATTGTGCCCTAGTAATTTAGAAGAGTATTCCGAAATATGACCCCTTGGTTTCAAATCATAAACGTACCTCGCACAATTATTAAAAGCTACGTTGATTTTACGAACACAGGAGCTGTCCATTGACAGTGCGAAGAGGATATCACCATACGTTAGGAGAGGGTACACAAGAGATTTGAAGAGCAATAATTTGATAGCAGGAGGTGTGAAGCGAGATAATTTCTTGAGGGAGTGCAGGGCGCCATAAACCCTTTGGCATAAGTAGTTAATGTGAGGCTCCCACGACAGGTCGAAATTAAGCAGGACACCAAGGTTCTTCACTGTCTGCAGGTAAGGCAATCTAACTGAATTTAAAACTACTTAAGGGAAGGAAGTTATCTTTAATTTAGTTTTAGAGAATAGGATTACTTGAGTTTTGGATGGGTTCAGCTGCAGAGCATTTGATTGGGCAAATTATATAGAGATGGACCTCAGGTCATCATTCATTCTTGCTACTGCATTGTCAAGGTCCTCAGGAGGAGTTGAAAGATACAGCTGCGTATCGTCAGCAAACTGGTGGCATTGTGAATGTTGTAGGATGGTGGCCAGGTCATTCACATATAATGAAAAGAGCATTGGTCCCAAGACTGAACCCTGGGGGACACCTCTAGCTCTTCTAGCTGCCGAGGTTGACCCCGGGGGGCACCAGTACGCAGAAGCCATGGAAACCTACAAAAAAGGAGCCAGTGAGGGGCTAAAGCGTTAAGCTAGGTTCACATAGAGATGCAATTCCGGACGGCAATCCGGTACGGCAAGTCCTTCTGCAACGCTATTGGCCAACGCAAAATGGATTATTGCAACGAAATCTAATGACTAGGAACTGGAATTTGTATATTTTGCATATGTATTTTTTATCGTGTATATCGTTATACTTTTCCGTTTTGATGGTATCTGATGCGTTTAGCGTGTGTTAAATTGACATTTAAATAGCATGTTTTGTTCGATTTCGGAGATTTTTGCATATTTTGTTCGTTTTGTGCGTATTTCTGAATTTTTAATCGAAATCAGGGAATTTCCCTATTTTTTGACATTCCAATCGCCAAATCCTCCGAGATATGTATGTGTTTCTGAAAAGGGGTACCGTTTACCCACCGTGCCCAGAAGAATCAGCCGAAAATGCAGCACTCCGACCTCTGATCTGGCCTTACCCCAGGAGAGCTCTAAGCATTGCAAATTGCAGCAAATTTTTACCCATCCTGTCCCGTGATGTCGAGACCCTTAGGACTCTCCGCTACACTGTATTCCTGATGGGAGAGAGTCATTTTTCGGTACCTACCGTGCCCCTAGTTTTCAACGTATCGTCTTGAAATTTTTAGGGAAGTTTCACACTATAGTGACCTTCATTTGTGTTTAGCCGTTTTTTTTTATAACTCAAAGAGAAACGTTTTGGCAGCAGATCGAAAATTTGAAATATTTATTGCACCTTTGTGAGGCTGTATAACCCGTTCTAATTGAAATTTTCAAAAACGGCCCGAGCGAAATCTTCTGCTACTATCCCCGAACAAATTTAAAAAAAAAAAAAGCAATCCAATGCGATCAATACCGACCGTACAACGTGTACCGATAGGTCAGAAAACGTGGTTTTGAGAAAACGCCATATTAGTGAAAAGAGAAGGATACCACCTGTAAGGATCTCTCTCCTAGAATTCCGCTCGTTTTTTTTTCCGCGCAGTTTTCAAACTCTTCTGAATGTGAAAATAGGGTTATAACCTTCCAATCTAGATTTCACGTGATCCTAGGATTCATAATTTTGTTGTTGTTTCTACGGATACGGACTCGGAAGTCGGCTAAAAACCGTTTCTTCCTCGTGAAATATTTCTGACTTATCCGATTCTGCCAAGTGGTTTGTGGTGAGAATATTAAATCACGAGTTTTCCAAAATCTTCAGAATTTAATGTAGTTTTTTTGGAAAAAACTCAAAATTCATTTTTTTTTTTTGAAAATTTTGCCCTGAAAGTTGCTCCTCAGTGACAACCGTAGGAGATTTATGGTTAAAAATTTGGAAAAATTCAATTGTGATCCAGTGCTATAACTGTGATAGCGGGTGACTTCTTTTGTATAAATGTTGGATAAATAAAATAAAATAAATTTTGTATAAATTAAATAATAGTTTGTCTATAATGTATAGGTGAGAAAAAAAGGTGTGTACATTTTCATTCCATTTCTTCCTTGATCCTTTTCTATAATTTTTTAAGGACGCGAT
Organism: Leptopterna dolabrata; assembly: GCA_954871275.1. Lineage (NCBI taxonomy): Eukaryota > Metazoa > Arthropoda > Insecta > Hemiptera > Miridae > Leptopterna > Leptopterna dolabrata. The sequence continues at coordinate 146,760 of OX940990.1, forward strand.
AATAACTGGAACATAATGTATAGACTACCTGTACGTCTCAGCAAAATTTAGTTCATTTTAATAATATTTTAAATTTTTTTAAACGTAATTTTGCTTGGTGTGCATATTTTGCCCATTTCGAGTGCATATTTTGGCCGAATTTTGTGCATATAATTCCATTCCGTAGTCGTGGATACTGTATCAAAATCTCGAGATATTTTCTGCTGTCAGATCCGTTGCCGTATCTGCGCAAAGGTTACTGCGCACACCTGACCTGTTTGGTTGTTCAGCCATATTGGAATTTGACATTCCCGGTAGATTTTGCCGGTTAGATTTCCGGTTACGATTCCGCTGCCACGTGAACGCCTCTATGGCAAAAATGATGGCGAACACGCTGCCGTACCGGATTGCCATCCGGAACTGTATCTCCATGTGAACCGAGCTTTATTTTCTGATAACGTATTATTCGCTCACAGTTATCGGCCAGTAACAGGTTCCGATAACAGGTTATTCTGATAAGAGGTTACCAGTTTACGGCGCTGCTAATACAAATTAATTGCTGATAGACGGATACCGTCCTAAAATAGGTAGGTAACTGTGGGACCTCAAAAATCGGTTCACATACAAATGCTACCGAACGAAATCCTATCTTTTCATTTGGACAACGAAGGCGACATCGCTCCCAGGCGTGTGCGCTAAGTCAGCACTACAGGCGGCAAGGCATTGAACTGTTAGACGAAGAAAATCTTCCCTGGCTACTCGACGAGTACGGGAGTCTCCGCGATGAGCCGAGTGTGAGTTTTATAAACTATTGGCGCCATCCGAAGAACGGGAAAGCCGGTCGTGGCGGATTGACGCTCCCACGCCCTAAAACGTCGAATGTCCGGAGGTAGCGACTCTCGGACGCCCCGCTATACCGGATGCCCCCTTCCCAACGCTGCTGCCGCCGTCTACGCCGCCGAAAAGGACAATTCTCCGGGCACGAGTGCGCGGGTGGAAAAACGGGACTGGAGAGCTTCGGAATAACAAGGTACAATAAAGACACATTATAGCACCATACAATTAATAAGAAATAGTTTAAGATAATAATACACATTAATAACGTATATCCACTGCTTTTTCTTTTGCTAACTCCTTGTCCCCAGCAATCGAGTCGGGTATTCAGTGAACAAGCAAGACGTGGGAACTCTCCGGCAAAGGCCATCAGCCTGCCGGAAGACCGGCCCGGAACCGAATAATATTCAGATTTCGGGATACAAATCCTGCGACTTACAGTACTAATACTACTCTCTAGCTCTACAGGCCTATGTGGCCCTTGGCTTGACGAACTACTTCCCTCCATCGAACCCGATTCTTGGCAGCTTCTCGCCAGTTCCTAATTCCCAATCGGTGCGCGTCCCTGTCCACCTCATCGCCCCATCGGCTCCTTGGTCTCCCCCTTCTCCTTGTGCCTTCCATTCTCGCATCTTCTGCCACCAATGGCATCCTACCCTCCGGCATTCTTCTCATGTGGCCCGCATATCTTAATCTTCCTGTTTTGATGTGGTTTATGATGCTTTCGTGTTTGAGAATTTCATCTATTTCAGCATTTGTACGTATGCGCCACATCCCTCCTTCACACACGCCTCCACAGATTCTGCGAATCACTTTTCGTTCAAAAATCCTCAGCCGATTCGCATCTGTGGTTGTCAGGCACCAAGATTCCGATCCGTAGCAGACCACGGGTCTGACCAAGGTCTTGTAGAGCCTCATTTTCGTGTCTCTTGTCAGCAATCTTGATGTGAAGAGCCGGATGTTTGCGTAAAAGGCCCTGTTTCCAGCCATTATGCGTTTGGTAACTTCATCGCTAACCGTATTAGTACTATTTAGGGATGATCCAAGGTAAGTAAAACAGGGGACACATTCGAACTCGAGGTCAGCACTGCCAGGCTGCCTGCATTTGCGACTTACAGTAAGTAACCTGTTAAGGCGCGTATCCACTATGTTCGCGAACCAATGGCGCTCCGATGGCTGTCGGTTTTTCCGCGAACACAAAGGGGAGCGCAGTACGTTCGTGGACGCCGATCGGACCAGTGTTTGTGTTGCTGCAACGTTGCGCAATATTTTTATAGTGCTATATGTGTGTTTTAAGTGTTATTGTTAGTTTGAACGTTTGGTACTTGTGCATTATCTCCCCTCCGCACAAGTACCGAACGTTTCTTTTTGTTTTCTGTAGGGCAAATAATGGAATGGACAGAGGAGACACAGATACAACTCATTGAGTTGTATAAAAAAATAAAGAAAAAGAAGAAAGTGCAATCAGATTAAGCAGATATTCAAAGTTCGAGGAAGACATTCTCAAAAAATTTTGGTAGTGCCCGCTTAATTCTTGAGACTTGAGATCCAGTACCAAGCTATATTTTTCTCTCTCCTTGTAAAAATTAGATTGCCAAAAACGCGGAGGACGTCTGTAATCTTCCACCAAACAATGAATTAGTACGTACGCCGCACTTGCCACTAACTCATCAGACGACATGATGTTCGTTCGATGTTCCGGCGAACACTGTGGATCGTTGGAGGAGCACCCTTGTTTGCAACCCCGTCTACATGTCTCGGGGAGCGTGGAGCGCCATTGGTTCGCGAACATAGTGGATGCGCGCCTTTAGGTACGGAGTAAAGGGTAGAGAGTGACCGCTACAGGTCTACACTGTGTCTTATAGTGTACAATACCAACTCACGTAAAAGGGAAGCGAAAGGTCCTAAGCCGATGGATAACTGTCAGAAAGACGGTAACCGGTTAAGAGGTAAAGCGTTATGGGCGGCAGGTAGTTACTCAATACCATCCCCACATCGGAGGGTGCGATAGTGAAACAGTTTACCTACCTGCCGTCATTCACACGTAGGTATTGGGCGGTGAAGGCAAACCGCCTCCCTTGTTTGTTCTTTGTCCCACTCGAAAAATCAAGCATGTACGCATTTCGGACTACCGGCCTTTTTATTTTGAAATAAAAGGCCTCACACCGCCCTTAGCCCCCTTTCACTCAGCAGAAATCGGAGGGCAGTAGAGTGAAAAGTCAGATCCAACGTGATCGCAGCCTTATTAACCCCCTATACAGGGTGTCTCACTTATGATCCGAAAAACTTCACCCACGTGTTCTACAACTAATTTCCATCAAAAAGTGTCGTATAAAGTTTTTTTTGTAAACCATTAAAAACCTCTGTTAAGATTATTTACGTGGTTTTTGACCTTTGGTCACTGAAAAGGCCATAACTCCCTTAACACGGTCCGAGCGGCGCCGATTTTGATGGAGACTCCCTGTGACGGCACCCGTTTTTTCGAGTTATTTGTTGATAACTGCTTATCATGATTAGTTATGAACGAAAACTACAATGTGGAACCAAAATTGGATGAAAATCATTGATTTATAGACGTTGGATCCATCGATCCACTTCGGCGGTAACGTACGACGGAATAGGCAACCCGCAATACAATCGGCGGTCTTTTGAGGCCTAGACTCATGAATAACGACCTACCGTGGTTGGATGCCTAAGGGGAACTGAAACAGATTCCTCGAGGAAAAAAGGAACGCAATAATCACAACAAAACTGAACATTGTACCCGAAAACATCATCCAAACGCGGCGAGAAAATGTTGGTAAACAAACGGCTTGGAATAACGAAACGGAACGCAGTCTCTCGGAGGTCAGATCATCTAGAATAAAGGTGTTAAACTCAGCAGTCACTAGAGTGCGCGATAGTTCAGTTTCAGAGCAGAATGTAGAGGCCTATTATCGTAGAAACGCTCCCCGTAGCTGGATCGACAGATCCAGGCTGGGTGAATTGAACGGCAGGCCTTGGATCGATCGATCCATTCCGCTCGGAACGTGTTAATATGAAGAGTAAAACCAAATCTAAGTAAACCGTTGGAAAGAGCGTTAAATTTCCCGTCTTTTCAGCCTCTAACAATAATTTTTTGAAGGGAACTTGCAGGTGAAAAATGAGCCCAAAAATTTAATTTCGTCAAACCTTAAAGCTGGGTTCACATGGTCGCGTAAACGCTCAAAAGCTCAAAAGCGTAATCGACGTAGGCGGCGAGGGTGGGAGGCGCGTAAAAGCTGAAAACGCGAGTGTTGGTTCACATGGAGGTGTAACGCCAATGCGCAATGCGCCTCGGGAGAACTGTCCAGCTGTTGTTTTCCCGCGTTGTTTTGTCTTTCGAGTCTTTCGTCTACCGGAAGATGTGGGAGATCAGCTGTGACGGATCCGCCATTTTGGATGGGGCCCTGCGCGGGGGGTCTACTGCGCACGCTTTACGGCGCGTAAACGCTCAAAATATCTACATTTCCAATACGCTACAGTCACCTCCAAAAGTGAACTCGGCGTTGACGCTTCCCCCCCCATCAACTAGGCGGTAGCCAATCAGGAGGCTTTACGCTTTACGCTTTTGAGCGTTTACGCGACCATGTGAACCCAGCTTGAAAACTGCCTGTTTTTCAAACGCTCATTAGTCCCCCATAATTCTGGTGATAGTTTATAGCCTGTAAGCCTAAAAAAATGGGCAAAAGCCTCAGCTTTCCAACGGTGTGGTCAGTTTTTATTTTTTTGATGGAACTTTTTTGAGAAAATTGAGTCTGTATGCGAAAAAACGTGTGTTTTCAGGCACATTTGAGGGTTTTTTCTTGGGGAAAAAAAGTACTGCATGACTAACAGGATTTGGAGGAGGATTTACGTAATTTTTTACGCTGAATCTAATGGTGACATACCCAGACCTTCCTGGCAACGTCGCTCGTCTGTCGATGCGAAAAAAACGTGTGTTGAACAGAGTGAGGTTTGTTTCTGTTGCTTGTTGTGATGTCTTCTTCTTAGCGTTGATAAGAAAATCGTCATGAGGAAAACGTATACGCACAAAGTTGACTCTCTATTCGACCGAGTTCACCATCACGTTCAATCTGTTTCGTTCGATCCAGTTTCCTGTGTTGGAATTTTTCAAAGTTTTTCTTTCCACTGTGGCTCCATTCACTTATACCGTCATAGAGTGCGTCGATATGATTTTCGTATGTGGTTACGCTAACGGAAACGCATCAGCAGCGGCAAGAGAGTACGTAAATACTTGATTCAACAGAATTATGCCAACCTCAAACACGTACCGTATTCTCTCATTTATCTATTTGGTAGAACCGATGCGTTTGTGGTTCACTTTTGTAGGTGGATCGGCCAAAATAGAGAGTTTTTGCACCACCCACACGCCGAAACGAAACGGAAAACGACACCGAAACGGAAATGGCGGATAGGGCGACCGAAGTCAGATGCTAACCTTTTAACATGTATCATGTTTTAGCCCTGGGATACTAGCATTTTTTGCGCGTCGATTTTGCGCGTCAATTTTGAGCGTCAACTTTTTCCGCGCACAATGCATAGTGGAGAGTCGCCTGGAAACGAGCCCTGGGATACTAGCATTTTTTGCGCGTCGATTTTGCGAGTCAATTTTGAGCGTCAACTTTTTGCGCGCACAATGCATAGTGGAGAGTCGCGTGGAAACGAGCCCTGGGATACTAGCATTTTTTGCGCGTCGATTTTGCGAGTCAATTTTGAGCGTCAACTTTTTGCGCGCACAATGCATAGTGGAGAGTCGCGTGGAAACGAGCCCTGGGATACTAGCATTTTTTGCGCGTCGATTTTGCGAGTCAATTTTGAGCGTCAACATTTTGCGCGCACAATGCATAGTGGAGAGTCGCCTGGAAACGAGCCCTGGGATACTAGCATTTTTTGCGCGTCGATTTTGCGCGTCAATTTTGAGCGTCAACTTTTTCCGCGCACAATGCATAGTGGAGAGTCGCGTGGAAACGAGCCCTGGGATACTAGCATTTTTTGCGCGTCGATTTTGCGAGTCAATTTTGAGCGTCAACTTTTTCCGCGCACAATGCATAGTGGAGAGTCGCGTGGAAACGAGCCCTGGGATACTAGCATTTTTTGCGCGTCGATTTTGCGAGTCAATTTTGAGCGTCAACTTTTTGCGCGCACAATGCATAGTGGAGAGTCGCGTGGAAACGAGCCCTGGGATACTAGCATTTTTTGCGCGTCGATTTCGCGCACAATGCATAGTGGAGAGTCCGTGGAAACGAGCCCTGGGATACTAGCATCGTTTGCGGGTCGATTTTGCGAGTCAATTTTGAGCGTGAATTCTTTTCGCGTACAATGCATAGTGGACAGTCGCGTAGAAACATGATATATGGTTACAATTTTTGGTTCTTAAACATAAATCTTTTATTTTTACACCAATTTTTCGGTTCAGCTTTCGTTCGGCTTTGGCATCTACCGGCTGGTGAAGTCACGCTAACGTTATGTTAACCTCTCTTTCATCCATATTACTCCGTGGCGCATACAAATCTATGTCCACACATGGCGTCAAGTCTGCATTAACATACAAAAACGCCAACAAGCAGCTGTGAATACGACGCTCGACATTTTTATTTTCCAAGGAAAACAGAAGAAGGTAGGTAGTGTTATACAGATGTAAGGTTAAATTACGTTTCGTCATCTCAACACGACGAAAGCTGACACCGTGAGATCCCGGTATTTTTCGGTGTCTTAAGTGCGCATGCGCAGCACTGGTTTCGTTTCGTTCGTTTTGGCGTGAGGGTGCTGCAAAAACTCTCTATTAACCCCCTATAGATTGGAAGATACGGTTTTAAGGTCGTACCTGTTGGCGGTCCTTGAACTTGGCGGATTTCCAGAGCTCCTCGAAGACCCGCGACCCGAACTTGGAGCCCGCCAGGGGCAAGTAGAAGCCTCTGAGCTTCCCGAGGAGTCGGGCTCTGGATTTGTCGCCGACCGTCGGCGAGGACAGGAAACTGTTGAAGGCCCAAGAGCCCTTCGGGTCCTCGGCCAGAGACCTCAGCTCGGACGGGTCCAGCGAGAGGAAGCTTTCGACGACCTGCGGGAAAAAGGACCGGAGACTGTGAGAGACAGCGGTGGGTGCAGCGGAGGGCATGCAAATGAAATTTGTTTTGCCCAAGTCTTCCCTTTGGGGTTTATTATTCTGTGAACAAGACACCTACGTATCCCTCAGCAAAAAACTTTTCTAAAACCCCCTTGAAAACGTTTTCTTTTACATTTCAAGGAGCGTAGATTCCAAAAATGCAACGTCTGTCAGCCGTACCATCCATATATACTTCATTTTCAGTCTAAAAAATTCACTCTGTCACGAAACTTTGCAGCCCAATCGGAATACACCCAGGGGTGTTATGGGTGAAAAATGGCTGTAAAAAAGGGGTATTTGAGAGGGTTTTTTTTTCAGGTTTAAGAGAACATGAGCTTGTGAGGTATCGTTTTCCATGTTTCTATGACGAGGAGACCGAATATGAAGTTGATTTCGACCAAAGAGTGAAAAAATTGAGGTTGCAACGAAGATTTAGCTTCCTTAGTTGATTTTTCATGTGTCAAAAACCTGGGAAATTGTCTGAAATCACCATCAATTTGTATGACACTAGAAGTAGTATCAACAGGTGAATCAAGAAAATTAAACGGCACTACCAAAATCAACTTCATATTCGGTCTTCTCGCCCTAAAGAACATGGAAAACGATACCTCACAAGCTCATGCTCATTTAAACCTCAAAAAATCCCAAGAAAACCTCTATTTTTACACTCATTTCCCCCCCCATAAAACCCCTGGGTGTATGCCGATCGGGCTGCCGAGCTTTCGGAGCACAACTAGAACCCAAATTTGTTCCAAAGTTTGGACCCGAACTTTGTGAGGAAGAACGACGATTTTAGACCAAAACTGATGAACAGAATAATAAACCAAAACCCACATCCTTCTACAGAAAGTTTTCGAGCTACGGCGTTCTGAAAAGTTCAACCTCCATTTTTCACCCCTTGGAGATGACTGACTGACAGTCAGGGGACCAACTAGACCCCGAAAGGGACCTACAAACCAAATTTCATTAACTTTGGTTCTTGGTAACTAAGAAAAGTGCAATGTATGGTGGACGGATAGCAATTTTTTTTAAATTCCGTTTTCGGATTCTACATACCTTGAAACGTAAACCATCAAATTTCGAGGGGGAGGGAGGTTAAAAATTTTGTTTTCATGGTCGATTCCGAAGGTTCATTATTGAAAATAATAAACCAAACATATAAAACTTGGAAGTTCGATTGCTAATCGATTGATCGTTTGTTCTTGGTCGAAACTATCAGACCGATTGGTTGTAAGGCACGATCGAATATCGGCCAACCCTACCGACAGGAAAGGACTCGGTCCTGACATCAGCTGTCCAAACCTTCAAGAAGTTGGTACGGTAACTGTGAATCACGGCTATGAACTTCGGAGCCGTAAGGCCTGATGATGACGTCCTCATTGAAAGCGCTCGCCTCCAGTACTCGACCGGCTAGCGACGAACGGATTCAGCCGGAAGGTGTAATGGTAATTATTAGTTCTTACAGTGGCGGAAATAACCCTTCGGATTTAATACCGTTTACCTTGATGGGTTTGTTGAATTTGAACATGTTCTGAAGAACGAGGGAGCCGCTCATGTCGATTTTCGAATTCTCGTCCGAATCGGAGAGTTTCGCCATGCGGAGGAGACACGAGGCGAATTTCTCTTCTTTCTTATCACAGCCCAACCAAACTTTCAATTTCTGCAACAAATAACACCATAATTGTTCAAAATCCGCTCTGTTACTTACGGAAAACAAGTGTTACCTGTTTTTTATACAGTTTGTTGAGATAAGAAAATCCTGCTGTGTTGACACGGATATGTCTTTAGGGGTGAGGTTCACTCTAAAATCTGTATGACGAAAAAAAATGCAACTTTTTTTTTTTTGGAACACTTCCCGGAGTGCTAGAGTGTTCAAATGTTGTACGAAGGCTCCGTTTGGAATCCTTAGGATCCTCCACATTATTCGTTATTATTCATTTTTTATGTACCACGATTTGAAAAAAATTCTGCCATTTTATCAAACACTGCTATTTTCAAAGTGAATTTTATATAATATCGACTCCTGAGAGGAAGAAGGGCCAATCTGATTTTTTCCACCCATTTCTAGACTTCGGACCACTGTTATTAATTTCCCTTTTTGAGTTTTACCACTTGTTTTTTTCATAATCACTTGTAAAAATCTATAGGCTACAAGAATCTACAAAATTTTCTCAGTTTGGATTACCCCGAAAATTAATAAAAATAAAAATGTGAAAGAAGGTCCACATTGGCCCTTTGAGACGGAAATCTTGGGAGAATCTCTTGAGAGGAAGAAGGGCCAATCTGCTTCGCTCGGCGAGATTGGCCCTTTTTACTCCCGCGCTTCCAAGCACTGACGGAAGTAAAAGGGCCAATCTATACAAATTTCATTCTATTCAAAGGTTTCCACATTGTTATATTTTTCAAATATGTAGTAATAACTAAGTTAAATCAATATAAATTACTGTTAAAATTTGACTGTAACATTAGGCATAATTTGTTAATGCTGGGGGTGAATAAAGAATGCGTTATGTCGTCTAAAAGGGTGTGATATCTAATTCCAATATTTCTCGAATTTAAAACTATAATTGCGATACTTCTAATTCCTCAAGTTTGTCCTAATTTAAAATATCAATGTATGTATTTTGATGAACACTTGTAAAATTCCAATTGTTTTTCAACTAAAAGAAGTTCCCATGCTACCTCCTCTTGTCTTCGAAATAGTGAATTTAAAGGATTATCAAGCCGATCGAATCAAACATGAAAAGACTGACAGAAAAATAGTAGGCCCTATATATCACAAACGAGGAGAGCAAGCGAGTAAAACACTTCAAAGTTCACTTAAAACCTTAAAGTTCCGTGAAAATCACCATTTGCCAGCCTTAGAAAACGACTATTAGCAATATAAATCACAACATTGCACGCAAATTATAATGTTTCAACAGAACAACTTTGAAGATTGGCCCTTTTTCGCTTTTTGTCCTTGAACCGGAAAAAAAAATTGGCCCCTTCGAAAAAAAATCAGATTGGGCCTTTCGAAAAAAATCAGATTGGCCCTTTCGAAAAAAATAGATTGGTCCTTTCGAAAAAAATCAGATTGGCCCTTTCGAAAAAAATAGACTGGCCCTTTCGAAAAAAATAGACTGGCCCTTTCGAAAAAAATCAGATTGGCCCTTTCGAAAAAAATCAGATTGGCCCTTTCGAAAAAAATCAGATTGGCCCTTTCGAAAAAAATCAGATTGGCCCTGTCGAAAAAAATAGACTGGCCCTTTCGAAAAAAAAATAGATTGGCCCTTTCAAAAAAAATCAGATTGGCCCTTTCGAAAAAAATCAGATTGGCCCTTTCGAAAAAAGTCAAGATTGTCCCTTTCAAAAAAATAGATTGGCCCTTTCGAAAAAAATCAGATTAGCCCTTTAAAAAAAATCAAATTGGCCCTTTCGAAAAAAATCAGACTGGCCCTTTCGAAAAAAAATCAGACTGGCCCTTTCAAAAAAAAAATCAGATTGGCCCTTTTGAAAAAAAAATAGATTGGCCGTTTCGAAAAAAATCAGATTGGCCCTTTCGAAAAAACCCAGATTGGCCGTTTCGAAAAAAATCAGATTGGCCCTTTCAAAAAAAATCAGATTGGCCCTTTCGAAAAAAAATCAGATTGGCCCTTCTTCCTCTCAGGTGTCGATATTTCCAAAGTATTCAAATTTTTTTATGTTCTTACCTAGGTACTTACTTGTCAGACCAAACTAAACTTTCACGTTACCTACCTTTTTGTGAAATTTAAATTCCTACAATAATGTGATATTCGGTAGGTTTACTGTTGTCCCTCACTAGGTCGATTGTGCAATAAAACTTGTTCCAAGTAATACTAGAATGGCTTATTTCATTGTCCTTGGTTTCCTATAATGAAAGATTTGAATGGAAAATGTTCCTCCTAGAGAACAACTACCATTTCGGCATTAGGAACATGTTCCTCCTAAGGAACGACCTGAAAATTTTTTTTTTCTCTCTTTTTAGCTTCCTTGCACTTCAAATAACCAGAAAAAGTCATAAAATCCATAAAAACAATAAACAATAAAATTTATGAGTTTTTCCTTCAAAGGGACATGTTCCTTACGCCAATACGGTAGGTGTTCCTTAGGAGGAACATGTTCCTCCTAGGGAACAACTACCATTTCGGCATTAGGAACACGTTCCTCCTAAGGAACGCCTACTGTATTGGCGTAAGGAACATGTCCCTTTGAAGGGACAACTCATAAATTTTATTGTTTATTGTTTATATGGATTTTATGACTTTTTCTGGTTATTTGAAGTGCAAGGAAGCTAAAAATAGAGAAAAAAACATTTTCAGGTCGTAGGTTCACCGGGTGAACCGTATAGGGCTAGAATTACAAAAAACGGTAGTTACCAAAATTTCTGTGGATACGACCTGAGTCTGCTACTACCTAAACGATTACTCAAATTAATACATTATCTTTGTCCAGAGTGCCGCAGGAATGCGGCGGGGTGTTGCGAAATGCTCACCAACTACGGGAAGTCACGAGGAGCGCGCTTAAAAGATTGCCGCCTTTGTGTTCAGCACAAAGCATTTTGAGAACCTACCGTAAAACCATCCCTATTCGCGATTTTATTTTTTAAACTGAATCAATTTAATACGTGAGATACCAAAAAAAACGAATATTTTCATGAAGCAAGTCGGCTTTTGGGGGAAAAACGTTGATTTTCACATGAAAATCCACGTTTTTCAGGACTCAAACGTCATTTTCTCCACCAAATTTCCCTGTGAAATTTTTTTTCTTATTCCACTGGAAAGCTGAGATTCTGGGCAAGTTTTTCTCGAGGAGTGCACGCCGAAAAACCTCCGTACTAATAGCGCAAAAAACGAAAGAAAAAACGGTGATTTTTAAGAAATCTTCAAGTTTTGAACTTTGGCCATTTTTTTCACCAATCAGGACTGATTAAAACAATCGGATTTACTATCAGAGAGATAGGAAATTTCACGTTCTTTCCAACGGACTCCTCAGATTTGAGATTGCGTTGATAAATAAGGGAGTTATGGCAGTTTGTATGAGACAGAGTCGAAAACGTGAAAAAAATTAAAAGCAAAAAAAAACTCGGGTTTTCCATGGATTAAAAAAAAAATTGTTAAGAGACAAAATTTGTTGCAAATTACCTTTAGAATCGATTCCCTGAGTTTGTTCTAAAATAACTGTAGACTAACTGTATACAAGATGGAGGGTCACATTTTGAAAAAGCTTCCGAAAGGTAGTTACGGCTAGAGTGCTACCGAGTAGATGTTTCGCGTTTCTTACTTGAATGAAGTCGCCCTGTTTGGTGGTCAGCGCCAGACACCGGTCGGAGAGAGCAACGAGGACTTTGGAGCGCCCGGCGGCCACAAGGTCGCCCGCCGAGTCGACAAGGGCGCCGTAGATCTCTTCAAACTGCGAAAGAAATTCAGTATGAGTATAGCCACAAGTACATTTCATTTATTTTTCGATTTTACACATGTATAGGGTACTAGACCCCTCCTTGTATATGTACAAAACAATAACACATTGAAAATATTAAGGTTATTTATTAAGACCTAAGAGCCTCACTGACGTTAGGCAACACTGTACGAGGGATCTTTTCCTCGTTCTCCCTGTAGAACCCGATATACAGCACAAACCATTCGTACAGAACCAGAATTTATTTTACAAAATAGAAAAAAATTTAAAAAACAAAACAAAAATAATAATAATAATACTCACGACGAATTTGTCGGTACAAGCCGAAATGAGTTTGACGAGGGCGAAATGCGAGTCGGAGAGGGCGAGGGGAAGGAGGTGGTTTTTGAAGAAGGCCTCGTAGAGTTTGAGGTACATCTTATCCGAGGATTCGGTCAAGGCCGCCTCGAGGAGCCTGCACACGCAAAGAATGAAGTTCGACATCAACAGTCGATCGCTTTATAGTTTGACTCAACATTACGGTTTGAGAGCCACCAGCCGGAGGATCCCAAAAGAGCGAGTGTCTCATTAATAAATTAAGCTAATTGACAGAGCGAGTGTCTCATTAATAAATTAAGCTAATTGACAGAGCGAGTGTCTCATTAATAAATTAAGCTAATTGACAGAGCACGTGTCTCATTAATAAATTAAGCTAATTGACAGAGCAAGTGTCTCATTAATAAATTAAGCTAATTGACAGAGCGAGTGGCTCATTAATAAATTAAGCTAATTGACAGAGCGAGTGTCTCATTAATAAATTAAGCTAATTGACAGAGCAAGTGTCATATTAATAAATTAAGCTAATTAATAAAGCTTGATTAGCTTAGTTACTAATAAAAAATGAATTTCGGGAGCTGAACCTTCGTAACAACCTCAGTTCTTCACTCTACGGCCAACATCAACTTCATATTCGGTCTTCTCGCACTGAAAAACATGGAAAACGATACCTCACAACCTCATGTTCACTACTCAACAAACAAAAAACCTCGAAAACCCCTATTTTTACACCCATTTTTTACCCGTAACACCCCTGGGTGTATTCCGAACGGGTTGATGAGCCTCGGAGCACAACTAGGACCCAAATGGAGACCCGAAAATAAATGATTTTTTAGGCAGAAAATAAGGTAGATAGGGATGGTGCCGTGGACGGACACTGCATTTTAGTTTATTATTCCGTGAATAACACACCTATGTACTCGGCTAAAAAGTTCTATAACATCCCCTCAAAATATTCTAATATTCTCAACACCAATTGTAATATTCTCCCATTCTATTTAAAAAAATATGTTTTGCCTAACTAAATCGACCGGACTCCATCTTATTTGCCAGAGTAGATTTAACTCTGTAATTTTCAAAAATTCCTTCGCAGTAGAAGGAGCGCGACTTTCGGGGCAACTACGGATTTGCTCCCGCGGGTTGTGGCGTGAGCGGCGGAAAAAGGAAGTGCAAGCGGGCCCGATACAAGCTTGCTCCCGGTCGACATTGCCCGAACGAATTTGCTCCCTACTCGTGAAGAATACAATAATAGTGAGGAGATAGCCGTGAGTAGACTTTTTTACTATTTGGCTCGTTTTATCAAACGATACAAGGCGATAAACACAAGGGAAACGAACAAAGGAGGCGTTTGATGAACTGCTGAGTGCGTAATCAATTGCATTTCAGTCTTTGTCAACATGAGCTCCGTGGCTGGTGGTTCCGAACGTGGTGGAGATTTTTTCATCCACGACGAGTATAAATTTTCATTTCACAAGTATTTGAAGACGGGAGGTGAAAGATGGCAGTGTACAAATAGGTATAAAGATAAGTGCAAGTCAAGGCCAAACTGTTCATTGGTTGGATGCAGGTTCCACCTTCGGCAGTCGTGGTATAGGAAAATTCAGGAACTAGGGCTCGTCACTCATTATAAGGAAAAAACAAATGCAGGAACGTGGCTCCGATGGGCTTTTGGCCTGCCATTCTGTGACCCACAGGATGTCAGTGACGTGTTTTCCGAGTGGGTGTTGGACAAACCGGCCGAAGATAGGGAGAAATTGATCCGTTTCGAGGAGTACTTGTACTTCACTTATGTTTCGGATGAAGCGCAGTTTCCTCCTGACCAGTGGTCATGCAAATCCGCGGCTCTTACGCGAACGACCAATGCATGCGAGGCATTCCACGCCCACTTTAATAGGGAATTCAACAGCCCTCACCCTAACATCTACGCATTCGTCCAGGTTTTACTCCAGGTACAAACAGAGACGTATGCAAAGCTGAGCTCCATCCGCCATTTGCACAAGAAAACGCCAATGCCATACGTACTCAAGGGACAAAAATGGGTACAGAAGTGCATTAGGAGGCAGGAAGAAGGACAGTCAACCCATGTACAAATTTGAGAAAGAATTTCCTTGAAACTCCAACCACATTTTGACTGATTTTTTTTTCAATTGATTGGTTTTTTCTATGCTTTTACTTTGACAACATCTTCTGGATGGCCACCCCAAACTTTTTTTAACCACAATTGACGACTTCCAATTCAGGAGGAACTATTATTTGTAGGTTTTAGTTTGACAACATCTTCTGGATGGCTGGACAACAAATTTTTAACCACACCTGCACGCTCGCAGACAGTCCTCAGTCTGTCAAAGTGGGAAGGAAAATTTGAAATGTTTACTAACTTACTAACTGCACATCGGGAGCAAGTTAGAACCTCACATTTCTGGGAGCAAATTGGTCATGCGAAAATAAACGAGAGGCCGGGAGCAAGTCAGTCAGTGAAAGGGGCTCCTGGGAGCAAGTTTGCGGACTCCGGACTTTGGAATAGACTTCCTCTTAACTTGCGCTCTATCCCCACTCTCCGGTGATTCTGCACGGAACTTAAAGCACACTTTGCAGATTTATGACTACACCTCTTTCTTCTTGGTTCTCCTTTCTTTTTTCCAACAATTCTTTTTCTCATTTGTGTAAATTTTGGTAACTTCATTTTTGTAAAACTTGTTTTTTTCTGTAAAGCAAATTTGTGAATTTTAGATGGCCTCAAATATATTGTGATTAACTATGTACGTAGCGCTAGGGGGGTGGCTTAGGTCCTATGCTATGTGAAAAGCAAATAAAATAAAATAAAAATAAATAAATTTTCTTCTTTTACGTTTCAAGGTGCGTAAATTCCAAAAATGCAATGTCTGTCCGCCGTATGCCGTACCATACATATCTACTTCATTTTCGGTCTAAAAAAATTGTTCTTTCGCACACAGGCTCCATTTGGGCCCTAGTTGTGCTCCGAAGCACAACTAGGCCCGATCGGAATACACCCAGGGGTGTTACGGGTAAAAAATAAGTGTAAAATAGGGGTTTTCGAGGTTTTTTGTTCGTTGAGTAGTGAACATGAGCTTGTGAGGTATCGTTTTCCATGTTTTTCAGGGCGAGAAGACCGAATATGAAGTCGATTTTGACCAAAGAGTGAAGAATTGAGGTTGTAACGGTGGTTCAGCTCCCAAAATTCATTTTTTCCAAGTTAAAAACCTGGGAAATTGTCTGAAATCACCATCAATTTGTATAATTACAACAAAAGTAGTATCAACAGGCGAATCAAGACAATTAAATGGCACTGTCAATGATCAAAGATAATTTGTAAGAAAAAATAGGATCCTAATTCGTCTTTTTGAAGGGTCAAAATTGGTGGAAACCATCAAAAATGAGTGTCGATATATTTTTAATATATTGACACTAAAGGGGGAAAATGCGGTGGGAAGCCCACAGATGTATTTCTATTGGCTATTATCCTTCTGGGGGAAGGAATCCTTCTGGGAAACCTTTGGGCTTATCCTTCTGGTAAGCTCACAAAAAGTGGACGGAATATGGTGAATTGCTCGGCGCATAATACCGAACCACGCTCTGTGACGGTGGACCCTGGAGAGTCCCCCTCCTAGACCAGTGAGATTATCAAGGTTAAGGAGGGATATGATCAGGCTTGCACCAAACGACCCCATCTTCACCCGAACTAAAAAACGACTCGAGAACAGCCACCGTCACAGCACCATGAATAATTTGACTCGGCGCTTACTGCTCTTAGCCCAAAGCATGATAGCGATTCAAGTACCCACCGTTTTGCCTCGTTGGCCCCCTACACTATGGGACAGGTTTATCAATGTCTGTAAACATCATCAGCAGGTAAAAAGCCGACTGTAACATAGTTTCGGCTAAGCGAGCGTTCATATTAAACACGTCACTTGCGTCACTTCGAGCGAGAGCGAAACTCCAAAATCAAAATTTGACGAAATACCTGAGCAACGGCTCGTCTGAGAATATCCCGGGCAGGCCGCCTTCGCCCGGAGCGGATTTCGGCTGAAAGGCCGCCGAGTTGAGGTGTTTGAGGAGTTTGTCGCACGTCTTGGGGCAGCACTTCCTCGACGAGGAGACGAGGATTTGGAGGAACCCGGAGATCAGGGAGTCCGAGAAGTGATCTGCGCAAAGTCAAAAGGTTTTTTTAATTGTTGAACCAACACAGTAAGTACCTACAACAGTCGTCAAATGAAAGACTTATAATTAACAATTTTTTCTTCTTCATAATTTTCATTTTTACTTC
The DNA here is from genome assembly GCA_954871275.1 of Leptopterna dolabrata. Lineage (NCBI taxonomy): Eukaryota > Metazoa > Arthropoda > Insecta > Hemiptera > Miridae > Leptopterna > Leptopterna dolabrata. The sequence goes on from OX940990.1 coordinate 163,715, forward strand.
TCAATTAATTCATAGTTTTAAGAATATTCAATTTGTTTATCCCTACCTCGTATTTCAAATAATTATTTAACCTTCTGTATTTCTTGATCTCCAACCTTGTCATTGATATTTTGTATATATTTTTTTTAAATTCCTTGTGTATTAATGGACAACCATGTCTGACACACAAATAAAGAGTTTATTAGTATTATCTATTATTAATATAACACAGAACTATAAACTATAAAAATAACGAGACGTAGGAACACTTATCGCAAACTCAGGTCAAAAACGCTGCAAATTATTACAGAAGGGTTTATTATATTCAGTACAGATTCCCCTTCTCCATGGATCACTGTTTTCTGTGGTCAAAACCTACCTCTGCCCCCCCCCCCCCCCCCCACCGGAAAGCCCTAAAATCCAGTACACTTGGAAAATGGAGCCGCACAGTGGGACGGCGGACGAGGTTGGGAACTGGACAAAAAGAAACCTCCCGGTTGAGAAACAAAAGCCGGCGCCTCAATTCGGAATCCGAGGTATTGGAAAGGCCAATCGAAATTTCGATTTTGCTGACGCCCAGTAGTCACACAACGATCCAATCGCTTTGAAATTCACAGCACATTGCCCTTCATGACCTCCACCATTTACAACACTCCTCCGCACATTGCAGCACGCACACGGACAAGTATATTATTCACCACAACAATCCCGAAGTCCCACTTTCACACCGGGAGCTGCATGGCTCGTGGCCCGCAGTCAGGCCCCTTTCAAACGGGGAGCCGCACGGCTCGCGCTCGCGAGGAGGAGGAAGGCGCGTGATACCGAAATGCATTGAGTGCAATGGAGCTTTCACATGGGGAGCAAGAGCTTTTAGGGCTCGCGAGCCGCGAGTGATTACGGCTCTGCACTTCGAGCCACGTGCCTCGGGCTCTTCCATGAAATGCAAAGGGGAGGATGCGGGTATTCACACGAATAGCGAAAACGGCTCTCGCTCCTCAGTTTATTGCCATCCATCGAAGGATTCACGACACACACGACACAGATGCTTGGAAGGTTCCACCACGCCGGTTATGCCACAAGGGCCTCACCAGGCAGGTTACACCACTCTACGAGATCTTCTTCGACGGAGGGAAGGTAGGGAGAGAGAGAGAGATAAGTCATCGACTTAGAGGAGTGCGTAGAATGAAGAAATCTGCTCGGGAGGACGGGTTATATAGGGCTTGTTCCACCCTCCTCCGGCCCTCCAACAGTCGTTAGAGACTGGTGGGAGAGCCGGCGGTAGGACGCCTCCCGTCTCTCGAAGACCCCTTCCTTCCACTTGGTTTATTGAGTACAATCTGAACGTTAAAGAGCTGAGTGGTATATGTGGGTACCACGACAAAAAGGGTATGGTTTTTTTACACTGTTAAGTTGATCTCGAACTAAAGAATTTGTTGAGACCACCCGGAGCATTGTACGTCCAGCCGTTCGTTCACAGGTGCTGATGTTCGCACCGAAAAGCTTCGTCTATATGCGCTTACCGAAATTTATCGGCTGCATTGCGATCCGACCCGCTGCGGCACTAGTGTGCGCCTAAGACAATTTGTGAATGCTCAATGTGGACGCGGCCAGGATGGTTATGATAGTTACAGGTTAGGCTGGTTACGGTTAGTTACAGGTTAGGCAACAATTAAGAACATGCACGGCCACTCACCATTCAACTGTCCCCAGCCGATTACGTACAACGCGGTCTCCTTGACGATTTCGTGCAACCTCTCTTCCGCAGTCTCTGCGCAACAACTCAAACAACACCTGTAAAATACAAACATCTGCTTAACAGATTCAATACGAGACCTGGAGGACCAAAAATTTCCAGGAAAACGGTGTCCTTTGAGAGGGCATCATCCAACGGGTGCCTACAGAAAATAACACAACTATCCAGCCACGCTGGGCTACAAAACAATTCATTGAAAATAAATAGAACGAGGACGCCCATTGGCGTCATGCCGTCTTCTTGGACAGGGATGGAATGACGCCGATCGGCGTCACGCCGTACGCAACGTGTTAAGGGGGATAAGGTATTGGAAATGACCAAAGAAAGGCTCTAGAAGCACTGGGTGTGTACGTAAGTTATGACTGTAGGACTGTAGGTGGCCGGAGAGTTTTAACTTGTACAGTAGAAGTCGCTTAGTAGAAAGGTGGTTAAAGGAATAAGTCGGATATAAGGATAGAAATATTCAGGTCCCGATCGGCTGTATGTAAACACACAGTGAATTGGCCTGTTATAGTGATCAAAAGGTCGGTTATAGTGATTAGTTTTCTAGTTTTTGGATGTTAAAAGTCGGCGAAATAGGTAAAAAGGGCTGATATCTCCTGAAAATGGTATATATTCACCAAAAGTGGTACCTATTGAACGATGATCCGAAACAGAAGATAACTAACTGCCTATAGGTTTTAATGAAGATTCCTAAAAAAAAAAAAATTAATCAAAATTAGGTCAGTTCTGGGGTGTCACATTCGCCAATCTCGGTAAAAATGGCTAAAATCACCACAAAGAAGAACTTGCTTATAGAGATTGGTCGCTTATAGCGATTGTTTCCAGTCGGTCCCAATTCGATCACTGTAAGCGACTTCTACTGTATCATGTTTTACCGCTGGGTTTCGTGCTCGAAAATTAAGCAAAATTAAGCGCGAGCCGTCACGAAGTACTCATTTTCCTCGCTCCTAAAGCTATTTTACACTCCGAAGCTGTAATTTAGTTTGTAGACTCCTTAGGACTGTGTTACCTGACGGTGCATAGGCCCCGGATCAGCTGAGAGGCTCCTAAAGCTAATTTCTACGCTATTTACGCTCTGAAGCTGTAATTTAGTTTGTAGACTCCTTAGGACTTTTACCTGACGGTGCATAGACCCGGGATCAGCTGAGAGGCTCCTAAAGCTAATTTCTACGCTATTTACACTCTGAAGCTGTAATTTAGTTTGTAGACTCCTTAGGACTGTGTTACCTGACGGTGCATAGGCCCCGGATAAGCTGAGAGGCTCCTAAAGCTAATTTCTACGCTATTTACGCTCTGAAGCTGTAATTTAGTTTGTAGACTCCTTAGGACTTTTACCTGACGATGCATAGCCCCTGGATCAGCTGAGAGGCTCCTAAAGCTAATTTCTACGCTATTTACACTCCGAAGCTGTAATTTAGTTTGTAGACTCCTTAGGACTTTTACCTGACGATGCATAGACCCGGGATCAGCTGAGAGGCTCCTAAAGCTAATTTCTACGCTATTTACGCTCCGAAGCTGTAATTTAGTTTGTAGACTCATTAGGACTTTTACCTGACGATGCATAGGCCCCCGATCAGCTGAGAGGCTCCTAAAGCTAATTTCTACGCTATTTACGCTCTGAACCTGTAATTTAGTTTGTAGACTCCTTAGGACTTTTACCTGACGATGCATAGGCCCCGGATCAGCTGAGAGGCTCCTAAAGCTAATTTCTACGCTATTTACGCTCTGAAGCTGTAATTTAGTTTGTAGACTCCTTAGGACTTTTACCTGACGGTGCATAGGCCCCGGATCAGCTGAGAGGCTCCTAAAGTTAATTTCTACGCTATTTACACTCCGAAGCTGTAATTTAGTTTGTAGACTCCTTTACCTGACGATGCATAGGCCCCGGATCAGCTGAGAGGCTCCTAAAGCTAATTTCTACGCTATTTACACTCCGAAGCTGTAATTTAGTTTGTAGACTCCTTAGGACTTTTACCTGACGATGCATAGCCCCTGGATCAGCTGAGAGGCTCCTAAAGCTAATTTCTACGCTATTTACACTCCGAAGCTGTAATTTAGTTTGTAGACTCCTTAGGACTTTTACCTGACGATGCATAAACCCCGGATCAGTTGAGAGGCTCCTAAAGCTAATTTCTACGCTATTTACACTCTGAAGCTGTAATTTAGTTTGTAGACTCCTTAGGACTGTGTTACCTGACGGTGCATAGGCCCCGGATAAGCTGAGAGGCTCCTAAAGCTAATTTAACGCTATTTTCGCTCCGAAGCTGTAATTTAGTTTGCAGACTCCTTAGGACTTTTACCTGACGATGCATAGGCCCCGGATCAGCTGAGAGGCTCCTAAAGCTAATTTCTACGCTATTTACGCTCCGAAGCTGTAATTTAGTTTGCAGACTCCTTAGGACTTTTACCTGACGATGCATAGGCCCCGGATCAGCCGGGAGGCTCCTAAAGCTAATTTCTACGCTATTTACACTCTGAAGCTGTAATTTAGTTAGTAGACTCCTTAGGACTTTTACCTGACGATGCATAGACCCCAGATCAGTTGAGAGACTCCTAAAGCTAATTTCTAGCTATTTACACTCCAAACCTGTAATTTAGTTTGTAGACCCCTTAGGACTCACCTACCACATTTCTTACAGACACCCATAGCACAGATCACAACTCTTACAGATCACATCGTCGTTACATTCAATACTTACATTACGACGTGAGAAAACATGATACATGATTTTTATTTATTGGTTGCAACAGGAAGTTTTTACTTACCTACTGACTCCCCTTAAGTCATCGAATTAGCTGTATAATGTTTGGTGACACGACAGCACCAGGGAGCGGTGCCCAAAAATCCAATTTCTCATTGGGAATTGATATAACAAATTTTAGAAAAAATCTGTATAACACCCACTAAAAAATTTTTGTTTTACGTTTCAAGGTGCGCAGGGCCAGAAAAGCCTCTCGAAACAACACCCGATTTCTTGTATTACGGCTTGAAATTTTGACGGCACACTCGCTTGACCGTCAGAAACCAGTGTTACTTATTTGGATCCCGCAACATCAACGAAACCCCTTACCTCGTGACGTGGTTAGCGTTCGTTTCCCAAATTTGAGTCTCGAGGTTGTTCAAAAACAAGCGGGATTTGGTTTCGAGGAATTTGACGCACTCGACCGCCTCAGGAGCGCCCTCCTGTTGAAAAAAAAAAAACACGAAAAATTAGTCAGTATAACGAGGCTTCCTGACATATTACAGAGTTGTCGCAACCAAAACCCGATGATTGGGAGAGTAGAGAAACGCAAGTGTTACGTTCCAGACTAAGTTTTAGCGTTTTCAAGACCTGCATTGTCCAGCAACAGGTAACCATTGGAAAGATGCCTGTTGCTCGTCTCAATGCTACGTTTTACGTTAAGCTGCACGGATCCGGCAAGGTTCGTGGAGCGGAAAATATCCAGAGATTTTGATGTAGTATCCATGTGTTGCATTACTGTAATCCATTCTGCGTTGGCCAGTAGCATGGCAGAACGATTTGCCGTACCGAATTTCTGCCCCATGTTCAACACGTTCTAACATTTTCAAGACTTGCGTTGTCCAGCAACACGTAACTATTGGAAAGATGCGTGTTACGCGTCTCACTGCTAGGTTCTACCTTAAGCTGGGTTCACATCGATGCGTAATCGACGTAAAACGCAAATGCCGTAAAGGTTCGCATAGAGCGCCTAAAAACGTCAAACCGTCGGCTTGGAGAAAACTAGTTACGGACGTAAAGTGCGTAATCGTCGATATATATCCCGTGGCTCCAGCTTCCGCCTATGCAGTACCCCCACACACAGATCCGTAAAGAGCATAAATATCTGGAGTTTTCATTCTTGGACACTCTGGTTCAAAAGTCGTCGTGCAATATAGTCTAAACCTGATGAGCCAATCAAATTCAATTACGCATTCGAGTTTGACGCGTTTTACGACGATTACGCGTTCATGTGAACCCAGCTTAAAGCAAGGTTCACATCGTTCTGCAATGCTATTGGTCAACACAAAATGGATCACTGCAACACATGTCATGGATACTATTTTATTAATTTTAATTATATTTTATTGACTGACACGGGCAAAGCCCAAATTGCAAGGTAGAAAAAGAGAAGAAGATAACATAATTTATAATAAACTTAGGTAAGCACCTACTTGATTATTGAAAAACAGAAACTGAATGAAACCAATGGTGAGAATAAATAGCTAAAAGGACGAGACATACTTGAAATAATGGATACACAACATGCATATTGAAGGTAACTTATTAAAATCAATTGAATAAAACTACATGCATGCCTTGATCCAATTTGCAGACCAGCTGAAAAGATCTAGCTTTGGATTTAGATTCAGAAGGGAGTTAACTAGGCGGGGGAGGCGGGAAAGTGGGCCGTGGTATGTAACAGGAACTGTTAGGAACTGTTACAGTTATAGATAGTTTGTCGGGTTGAAGGGAACGTGGAAGAGGGGTGATGAGCGAGTGATGTGCTGCGGTGCTGAAAAGCCTACCATTGAGAGAAGGGAGGGGCAGTCAAATCCACCTTTAACGAGCTTGACAAAAAAAGAAACATCGGCCACTCTCCTACGATGCTCAAGCGAATGCAGGTTGCAGGCCCCGCGAATGGCCTCGTAATTCACCTCGTCCAACCTTACATGAAGCTTAAACGCCACATACCTGAGAAACTTATTTTGTACTCTCTCAAGTTGGGCCACATGGGTCATGTAATGAGGAGACCACACCACCGAGGCGTACCCCGAGAACCGGGTGAACTCATGCCTTGTAAAACTGTACAACAGCCGGCACACTGGTGAAGTCACGTGCGTGACGTTTCAATAACCCCAGAGCCCTCGTTGCCTTGTAGGTGACCATATCAATGTGAGGGGAAAATGTGAGCTTTGGGTCCAGGAGGACACCAAGATCCCGGGTCATACCCACTCTCGGGATGGCGCTACCATCAAGATGGTACGAAAAGTTCAAATGCTCACCTCCACGCGCCAAAGAGAGTACCGAGCACTTGCTGGGGTTCAAAAACATGCAGTTGGCCGAACACCACCCACACAACCTGTCCAAACCCGTCTGCAACCGCTGGCAGTCATAAGTGTCGTGGACTTGGGTGAATATCTTTAGGTCATCCGCAAATAAGAGAAACCTTACCCCCTCAAACAACTCACACACCACAATAAGAACCAGGAAAATTAAAGGTCCTGTATGAGAGCCCTGGGGAACCCCAGAACTGGCAAAAAAGAAAAGGCTTTTATTGGAAGCTCCTCAGACGGACAATCAACTGCCTATCCCTCGGATAACTAGACAGCCATCCCAAAAAGAGCCATGCACTCCAAGTGACTCGAGGACACGTGACAACGCGACAACTTATCAAAAGCCTTACTAAAGTCAGTCGATATAACATCAACCTGCACCCGCTGCGCAAACCCCCTCATAACATACTCCTGAAACTCCAAAAGGTTAGTAACAGTTGACATTGACCTAACAAAGCCGTGCTGCTCAGGTAGGCTGTAACGAGATAGGTCAGGATATATCTGAGCCATAACAAGCTTCTCAAGGGTTTTGGGAATGGACGAAATGGTACATATGGGACGATAATGGTCAATTCGGGACCTATCCCCTGATTTGTGTATTGGCGTCACAAATGAGCGCTTCCATTCAGGTGGTACTACACCAGACTTTAGAGGGCAGTTAAACAAGTTTGCAGGTAACTGTTGTTTTGGTGCTCGGAGAATGCGGTCCAAGGGATTAATCTATGACCTACCTAATACGCGGATCCCGTCTCACTGTGGCATTTGGGGGAATGAACGCGCCGACGCGTTAGCCAAAGAAGGATCCCTAATGCCAATGCCAAGCATGCCGGTTGCATTTCATGCTGCTAAAAGATGTATAAGGAGCGCCGTAAAAGAAAAGATGGCAGAGTTTCAGGAACAAGCGGCCACGGGGAAAAGATGGGCCAGCCTGCTCCAGCCAAGACCGTGTCCCTACTAATCTATCAAGACTGGAATCAGTGGCATGCTTCAGACACGTTACAGGTCACGATTAACTGAACGCCCACCTCCATAAGATACGGGTGAAAGATAGCCCAGGCTGTTCACTCTGCCACTCACAAACGCCAATGAGAACAGACCATCTATTTGACTGTCGTCAACTTGACGACATACGGAGAACTTTCTCACCAGACGAGACCCAATGGTCGAGCATTTCTAAACTATATTGGGCTGCAAGAGGCCGCATGGTGGAAGAGCCGTAAACCTAACAACTAGTGGCATAGGGGAAAAAAAACTTTTGGTTTATTATTACTGCTAGTCATCTCTAAGGGGTTCAAAATAGGGGTTGAAATTTTCACAACGCCTATACCTTTTTGTTACGTGAATATTTTTACGGTTTTAAACAGTTCTTGAACTTACGAGTTTTTTAAGACCACCCCGAGCATCGTACGTCCAGCCGTTCGTTCACAGTGAGGCCCCGAAGTTTGCACCGACAGGCATTTTTGACAGCAGGATGAATGAAATTGTATACATTCAGCCCAAATGTCTTCACCAGGGACGCGCTACAATCGGGAATTGGCCCGAGATAAAATCATTGCTTGGGATCACCTGATAATATTGACGGCGTATGAAGTCGAGTTGGTTTTTCTGTGATATTATTTCATTCGAAAAATGATGGCTCTTGGATTTTGTTGATAGGTACTTTTGCAACTTGAACAAACGATGAAGTATTATTGGTGGGCAAATTATTACACAACGGTTCATTATACCACCTACGTAGAAAGGGCTGGAGTTTGTTGGTAGGTACATTTGCAACTTTTTTCACTCCACATCAACAATTTCTCTTCAGAACTTCATTGTTAGTTACTGTTTGTCATCGACGTTATTATTTTAGCAACATTTAACTCGTGATTTAGGTAGGTACCTAGTAACGGAGACCGGGGTTAGGTAGTAACCTACGGAGGATCTGCGATCCACGTAATATGTATAGAATTGTACATATTATATTATATAGACGGGTTATCTATACAGAGAGCTGTGATCTGTAACAGAAGGGTATTCTGTACAAAATAATAAACCGTTGTGCAGGGATTTGCAGCGTTTTTCATTTTATATATTAACTGATATTAATATCGATATTTTCGTTCGATATCCCATCCCTAGTTGCCCTTCGGGATTGCCATACTCGACTGACGCCCCATGCGAACCTAGATTAACCGTCGCCCGTTTCCAGGCCGAACTTACTTTGACGCGCCGTGCGGAGTCTCTCAACATCGACTCGAGGACTCGGGCGGGGCAGCCCATCCCTTCCCAGGTCCGCCGGTCCCTCGCCGCCTCTCTCATCCCCTCCAAGTCGGCCCAGGAGGCGGAGGGGACGAGGGTTTCGAGGACGCGGGAGCTCATCGCGTGTCGCATCACGTCCCACTCCTTGCCGGCGGTCTCCTTGAGGACGTTGGAGCAGAAATCGGCTGGACAGAGAACGGTAATGAGATGGTTAGGTGCGGCAAGAGACGGTTTAGAGACGGCAGGCGATGAGCTAGAGATGCCTAGACACGAACATCCACTAAAAGCACGTTAATCGAAAATACTATTTACTCAAAAAATGAACGTAAATAAAAATAACCACCAAAATTAAAATTTCCACTTGCTTTTTGCATTTCAAAGCTTTCCAAATAATTTTCGTTCCGTGTCTATCTGCGGTCAATTCCTAGTCCCGGGCAAAACTATATGAAATTATTGTTCGATTTTGATGAAATTTTCAGAAATTGTGCGAGTTAGCCTCCGAGACAGCCCCCTGTGAATTTCATCGCCGTCGGACCAATAGTAGCATGTGCGCATGCGCAAACGTGGATTTCATGAAACACAAAGTTCTCAGTTCCTAATGAACCGATTTCGCTCAAATTCAGAGAGCGAAGGAAGGGTGGCTCCAAGACGATTGCCTATGAATTTCGTCACGACTGGATCAGTAATAGCCACTGCGCATGCGCAAACGTGAATTTTATGAAACAACGATTTCTCAGTTCCTAACGAACCGATTTCACTCGTACTGGGAGGGTAGTTGGGGGCTGGCTTCAAGAAGACTGCCTACGAATTTCGTCGCAATTCTATCAGTAACAGCCACTGCGCATGCGCAATCCTGAAATTAGTGATCACACGCAAAACTCCGGAACTACTAGACCAATTTTAGTGAAATTTTCCGTGACAACTTTGTCCATGTTACAATAAGTGAGGAAGCTATACCGCCCACCCAATTTGGCAGACGTTTTCTATTATATCGCAATGCAATTTATTGTTACCATTAACTTATTATTGTTGCGATTTACACATTATATTATTATAACTATTATTATGATTATTATTATTATTATTTTATGTACCCACACTAGTTCCACCTCCTCCTTCGGTCGGCCATACTTTCTTATTTTCTCATTGATTGTAGACCTCAGGCCATTATTATTAGGAATCGCAAGGTCAACAACGAATGCCCGTTTTTGTGCCTTAAGATGCAGAACCAAGTCTGGCCGATTGTGGTCAACTGTGCGATCCGTCAACACTGTTCTATCAAAGAGCAGGCAAGTTTGACAGTTTTCCAGAACTGTAAGTAGCAGGATCTGTACCCCGGAATCTGAATACTATTCGGTTCCGCGCCGGTCTTCCGGCAAGTCTTTGCCGGAGAGTTCCCACGCCTTACTAGTTTTCTGGATACCCACTCGATTGCCGGGGACAAGAGTTAGCAAAGGAAAGCACTGGATATTGTGTATGTATCTATTGTATTGCTTAAGCTACGATTAATTTATTATAGTTGATTATTATCTCTCTGATACCTTGGTCTTTCCTAGGCTCTCCAGTCTCGTTTTCCACTTGCACTCGTGCCCAGAGAATTGTCCGTTTCGGCGGCGGAGACGGCGGCAGCAGCGTTGGGAAGGGGGCATCCGGTATATCGGGGCGTCCGAGAGTCGCTACCTCCGGGCGTTCGACGTTTTAGGGCGTGGGGGCGTCAATCCGCCACGACCGGCTTTCCCAACCTTCGGATGGCACCAATAGTTTATAAAAGTCGCACTGGGCTTATCACGGAGACTTCCGTAATCGTCGAGTAACCGGGGAAGACAGCGCCGATTTTCTTTGTCTAACAGTTTCAATAGCCCTGCCACAGTGAGGCGTAGTGCTGACTTAGCACACACGCCTGGGAACGATGTCGCCTTCGTTGTTCAAAAATGAAAAGATAGGATTTCATTCGGTAGCATTTTTATGTGCACCGATTTTTGAGGTCGCACATGTCGCCCTTGCTGAAAAAAGAATTTTGCCCAAAATTCGTTGCAGTACGCGCTTGTTCGATGTATGACATTTTTGTACGTTTGGATCGGCACGGCACTCACGTATGGAGCTCGATTTGTTCTAGTTTGTTAACTAGTCGGACTTCCTGATAGCTGATGGCTTCAGGAGAGTTCGAGCCGTTACTAGTAAGTATGCCGCCTTGGGTATATTGCTAGGAGAGAGAAAGAGCACTCTGAGACACATTATCGTATATTATTGTTATTATTATTATTACTATGTTTTTGTTATCACTATTACTATGCTATAATATTAGTCTTTAAGGGTCCTAAGCTCTCCAGTGCACAGTTATCTCACACGCGACGCGATTCGTACTCGGTAAGAGGCGCAACGGTAGGAAAAGTTCGGTTTACCTCGAGTGTGGCGAGTCGGTAGTGTGAAGGCGGCAGATATCCCGAGAGGCTGGCTAGTTCCTCCGGGTGACGGATGTAGAGTGAGGGGTCGTCACGTTCCTCAAGCGACCCACGGCGAAGATCGTCCTGGTATGGCACTTGGTACTGTGTATGCACATACCAAGGCGCGATGGAACTTCGTCTCCGACGACTATTGGGAAAAAGGCCTCGATTCCAATCCTTCAGTTGTTTTTATCACCTCTGTTGACGGTGGGGATAGTTTTGGTAAGTTGGGCTCAGGCGCGTGACAAACTCCGTCAGTGGGAAATGTTGTTTGTGGGGTTTCTCACGCTGGGTTCGCTCAATATTGCTGAAATGTGGGAATGGGCCATTTCCATTCGCACAAGAATCGAGTCAGGCTTGTATTTGTAGTACGGCACCCTATCCGGCAACAAGCCGTGCTTAAGAGCAAGTTCCTGGTGCAATATTCCAGCAACCTGGTTGTGTCCGTCGAGGTAGTCCGTACCAGAAAGCGACTGACAGCCACTCGTAATATGCTGAATGGTCTCAGGCTTAGAGTGCCATCTGCGACAGCTATCAACCACGGAATTATTTTTCATTATATGCTTCTCATAATGCCGGGTGCGGATGACCCGATCCTGGATCGCAATCATGAATCCCTCGGTTTCCGGGTACAACTCCACTCGAGTGAGCCAAGCGTTTGACATCTTGTCAACATATGGCTGCGATAACTCTTGGGGATGCTTACCACGCAAGGGCTTGCTTTTCCAGGCACCGATCCGGGCTTCGACCGTCAGACACTGCCCATTGCTAGCCTGCACAGGCCGACACAAGTTGACTGGTGTTAGACCATCGCCCGCTTGGCGTATTGCAGCGTGCATCGGGGTACTGCTCTTTTCTCTCCAAGAAGTACTGTTTCAGGTGGCTGACCTGTGAGTGACAAAGCGACCCGATGTCAGTGAGGCCTCGGCCACCATCAGAGCGGGGCAGCACGGTGCGATGAACACTGGAGTGGAGCATGGTGGTTCCTGTTGTTTGTCATACAGGTTCGGACCCGGCACTGTAGATCGTTAAGGTCGGTTTCTGTCCATGCAATAACTCCAAAGGAGTAAGTCAGAACTGGAACGGCAAATGTGTTGATGGCATGGACGAGGTTTTTCGCATTAAGCTCCGTTTTGAGGAGAGATTCGAGCCTTTACTTGAATTCCCTCTTCACCCGCTCCTTCCTCTTTGTGTCCAACCCTTCTAGCTTGCTGAAGTCCAAGGTACTTGTAAACCTCATCTTCACTTATTATTATTATTATTATTATTATTACTATTATTATTATTATTATTATTATTATTATTTGGTGGTCATCACCCGTGGGGGGTAAAAAGTGCCACGGGGTGACGCGAGTGGGGGGCCCAAGGGCCTATTCCCACCCGCAAGTGCATGTGGAGGGCTCAGTAGTCGGGCATAATAGCCTCCCCCAAAAACTCCCTCGCCAGGCTACACGAAGCAATCAGCACGGCCTTCTGCGTGTCCTCGTAAAGTCCACCGGGCAACCCAAGAATCCTCAAACTTTCATGGAGTTTCTTGGGTATCACCCTGGCGGCAGACAAGACCACGGGAACGATCCGTACCACCTCCTGCTCCCACATCATCCTTATCTCGTTAGCAAGGGATAAATACTTATTTACCTTCTTCCTGTGCTTGGCTTCGAGGTTTGATGTGAGAGGTACAGAGATGTCAATTAGGTAGGTCGTTCCCTCCGCTTTGTGCACAAGGACAATATCAGGCCAGCGCGCGGTGATTGGCAGATCGGTCGGTAGCTCCTTGTCCCAATACATCTTGTAATTTTCATTCTCCAAGTACCTGACTGGCTCATACTGGAAGTAGCGCGTCCTGTCCTGAACAAGAGCGTGTTTTAAGGCCAGCTCTTGATGGACTATACGTGCCACCATGTTGTGCCTGTACAGGTACTTGGTGGGAGCAAGGGCCGGGCAACCCGCCAGGACGTGGTCTATTGACTCACCAGTGGCTCGACGAATGTGACACCCCCTCCCCCCACCACCCTCCTGTCCTGCTATTATTATTATTATTTGGTGGTTGTACAGATTGATCAATAAACAACGTCAACGTCAACGTCATCACCCGTGGGGGGTAAAAAGTGCCACGGGGTGACGCGAGCGGGGGCCTATTCCCACCCGCAAGTGCATGTGGAGGGCTTATTATTATTATTATTATTATTATTATTATTATTATTATTATTATTATTATTATTATTATTATTATTATTATTATTATCATTATTGTTATTGCGAGATTCTTGAACTTACTCGAACGTTACCCAGTCAATTTATGTACACACCGTTATAATTTTGACAACGACCGTCTTGTTTCTTTTTTTTTAAATTAAATTTATTTATGTTATATTTTTTTTGTAATGGGGTTCGACCGTAATTTATTGAAATTGCATAAAATTTAAATAAAAAAATAACCTTTATCCTCATCAGCTGTCATCGTCCGAAGAGACTCGCCGATCCTGAGGAAGTACTCGTACGTTTCAGGATCCAAAATATCGAATCTCCCTTCTCTCATCTTCTTTTTCGCTCTGAAATTTCAAATTAATGCGGGTTGTTAGTTCGTTGACAGGCACATCAAAGTAAACAGTTCATGCAGCATGACCGTATGAGCGAAGCTGGCGACTCGGAATATTACATTTTCAACGGTTCCCGACCACACAAAAACTCGAATTTGAGGTCTCACACCACCGTTTTTTGCTTCGAATTTTACCATTACACGTTTGCCAAAATTTCTTAGCAGTTTCCTTCACTGGGTATTTTTTGAACAAAACATTTGTGTTCATAAATTTTTGTCTCGCCAGAACATCAAGTTCGATCCTCGTTATCTGCGAGACGAAATTCGGTAGGAAACCGCTCAAAATTTGAAAGAATTTAACGTGAGATATCCCAACTAAATTGGTGAGAGGTGGGACTTTGATAAAATGAGCGATTATCTGGAAAGCAGAGTAAGTTACGTGGTCATAAAGTGTTCAATATCACTACCTAAATTTATTTATTTACTTCTGACAATTTAGATACGAACCTTTGTTCCCACATTGCTTACATGGATATATATGGAATAACTGTAAATTTACAATACAAACTTAAATCATAGAGAAAATAATATATAATAAATACCTTGGTAAAAACCGGGTGATGTTGATAAAACGGTGGAAAGTTTTTTTGAAAAATCAATTATTTTTGAAAACAAAGTGAGGGGAATAAATTATTTTTGAAAATCAATTATTTTTTAAAATCAATTATTGAATCAAAATTATTTTTGCGAAACAATTATTGAAAATCAATTATTTTTGAAAAGCAAAGTGAGGGGAATCAATTATTGAATCAAAATTATTGAATCAATATTATTGAATCAATTATTGAAATTCAATTATTTTTGAAAAACTAAGTGAGGGGAATCAATTATTTTTGAAAATCAATTATTTTGGGGAAACAAAGTGAGGGGAATCAATTATTTTTGAAAAACAATGTGAGGGGTTCAAAACGTGTTCAAATTAGGATACAGGATAATAGGAAATCGGAAAAACCATGGAAATTGATTAGGTTGAGCCTATACATCCTTTTTGGGTTCAGCACCTGTAACACCTATGGGTACAATTAGTTGATTTAGGTTGGTTGATACATTGTTGATTAGTATTTATGCTGATTAGTTGATTAGGTTGATCAGTTGGTTGAGCAACTTTTTGTCAAAAAACCTACATACTCCTTGTTTGACAAATACATAGCAATTATTTGCCATTACAGAATTTAACCAGTTAGTCCAGAAAAACAACAAGACCATTTCCATTTGTAATGAATTACTTATTATCAATGAAATCATCGATAATGCTATGATTTACCTCGACAAGAATTTGTTGTTTTTGATCTTCCTCTTCTTTCCACGGTTTCGGTCACTCATGTTGCCTTCTTTGCAGTGGATTGAGTATTTTTCGCCAATTAAAAATTATGAGAACAATCGGGCAAATGTATTTTAGAACATAAATTCTAAATTTTCGACACAAAAATCAGAAGAACCGTTCTTGAATTTGAATCAGCACGAGTAAAAAAAGCATGGGAGCAAACAATAAACAGTGAAAACGGCGATGACGTTAGCGTGAGTGGGAGAAGGAAGGTAATGAGTTGGTTATCAAGTACAAATAACCATGTAGCAAAGATGTTGGAAAGGTATGCGATTTCAAATGAGGACGCGCAGCGTAGCGGCAGCGGAGTCAACCAGTCCAAGACTGTGGCCATTTAATACCTAATGATAATATTATTTTTTTATTATTATTATTTATTTTTATTATTGTGCATAGGACATTAAATGGTCCCACCTCGTGCACATACGACGAAATATAAATGAATCAAAAATGCAATAACACAAAATAAACATTAATTTAAAAAAAAAAAGATAGATGACCAGAAGGGCCTTGATAGAAAAAGAAAAAAAACCACAGTCATGCAGCATGGCTATAAGAGCGAATTTTCGAAGTTTTCGGCATCTTCCTCCTCCGCCTAAAATTTTCTGAAAATTAATTTTCGGCCAATGTTTTCCCAACTTGATACCATACAAAATTAAAACAGGAGTAGTTTTACGCAAAGTAAAATTTGGGGTGGAAGGAGGGGGAGGGGGAAATCAAAAATGTTATGAATACCAGAAGAGTAGGTATTGGGTACCTACGTAACAAATTTTTTGTTCCATTTTTTGCCGAGTAACACCTCGGTTTGTAGATTTTCCAACGCTGAACACGATCGTGAAGTCAGAATTGCGATATCCCATTCCGTTATCAGATTAGAGCAGACGAACCAGGAAGAACATCTCAAGAAATAACCACGTTCCTTCATCTTCAAAGTGCTCCAGTTTGAGAATGGAATGAGATATCGCAATTCTGATTTCACCATCGTGTTCAGCGTACAAAAACCTTTAAAATGAGGTGTCACTTGTCAGACTTTTTCATTTTGGGAATTTATGGGTAATTTTCCCCCCCTAAAACTCCCCAAAACTCCCCCTTAGGGTGACCCGATTCTGCCCATCTTCGAACTTAGCCTGTCGATTGCCAAGACAGATTTTTCGTGCAAATTTGAACTTTTTATCTCAATTCTTTCGAGAGTTATCGTCTGGAATGACACATACATATATAAATATATAAATATATATATAAATATATAAATATATATATATATATATATATATATATATATATATATATATATATATATATATATATATATATATATATATATATATATATATATATATATATATATATATATATATATATATATATATATATATATATATATATATATATATATATATATATATGTATATATATATAATTTTTGGTGTCTTTCGGCAGGGAATTCAGGATGGTCTGAAACGGATTTTGGTATAAAAATCTTTCGGAAATTCGAGTTTTAAAAATTTTGGACCGAGAACAATAGCTTCCTTTTCTTCGAAAATTCGCTAAAAGGGAAAGAAAAACAAAAAGCAAAGAAAATATGACAGGAGAAGGTGGAGAGAAAGAAAGAAAAGGTAGAGAAGGTTAGAAGGGAAAAGGCAAGAAGAATTTAATTAGAAGAGAAGAATACTACTAATAATAATAAAAACCATTTGTTGTGGAAAGTCCCACTAGTCCATTGTACACACAAGAATTACATAGGCAAAATTGCAAATAATGAAAGAAAAATACATACTGATACATACATACTACATGAATGAAAGAAAAAATACATACTGATACATACATACATACGTACAATAATAAAAATAAATAAATAAATAAAAATACTGGTTTGGTCGAGAAATAAGATCAGATAGGCCACGTATCGATGTATTTGTACATCATCTTCAGGGCTTAGGTATCATGTGCAGTTGTTCCCAGTGTTGACTATAATATGAACGGCTGTTGTATTGTGATTACTTATTAATATTGCTGGGTTGTGAAACATTGATGTTGCTGGTCCCTGTCCGCGTGGAACTACTCATTATAATAGTTGTACATAAACGTATGAAATATATATAACTATAATGCATGATCATCATAAATAATGATTAGAACCTAAAATGAGGCAAAAAAATGTAAAACCTATAAAATAAAATAAAAATCCGCCACCCAGGGTGATCAGCGAACGTTAACCGAGATCAAAAATAATGTACGTGAGGCCCCTAGAGTGCTCTGAAAATCCCATTACAGGATTTCTTTGTAGCATCCACTGTTTCAAGCATCCACACATGCCTTCTCCATGGTCACGTCACTTCACAAGTCATAACCTCCCCGCCGCGGTTACCCACGTATCAAACCCCCGATCGGAAATCAAAATTTCTCCGGATCAAAAAACCTATTTCTAATTTAATTTTTCGCGATCCGCCCGGAACCGAACTCTGTTTATTGTTTTAGGACTTTTCATCTCCACAGTTGTCTGGTAAAAGATTTCTTTCGCTACATTCCAACAGCCGAAAATCATCGCTTTGAATCTGCTTGGGATCTTATGGCCGGGAGCCCGAGCAGGATGTCCGTCCTCAAACTGTACAAATCGATGCTTCGCGAAGCCTCGAAGTTCCCCTCTTACAATTTCAGGTAAATTTCACTCAGAATTCACAATAATTCACCTGTAGGTAATCCCTCAAAGTCCGAAATTTGAACGTTTTTATCCCGTATATACAGTCGTCCCGTTGGTAATCTTATTCTTACCTACTTATACACGAATTCAGCAAGTTGATGCTTCATAAACACTACACATATATACTGAAATATATGTATAAATTATACTCTATGTAAATTTTATATACTAAAGTGATTGACCATATTCCGTTACCTTAGGTCCTAAACTAAGCTTCAGAATCACACAAAACGTTCAGTTGGGTGTGATGATGTGTTTTTAATTAAAAAATCGTTTATTTACAAATTTGGCATAATACAGATAGATTCACAGTTATAATGATGAATATTCCTCTGTTTATTGTCTGAGCCTGAGGTGAGTGACTTGTCCAGGCTTGTCTCTCTTCCATCTCAGCTTGTGTAGGTAGGTATGCTTCGTTCGGTAATACATGTACCTATAGTTTATTATTGTTTTACATTATAACAACTTGTTAAATCTCTTAATTTTAACAAACTTGAATTTAACGAAGGTTCGGTTCCAAAAATTCATTTTTTATGTGTCAAAAACCTGGGAAATTGTCTGAAATTACCATAAATTTGTATCATAACACTAGAAGTAATATCAACAGGTGAATCAAGACAGTTAAGTGGTACCATCAATGATCAAAGATAATTTGTCAAAAATAGGAGCCTAATTCGTGTTTTTGGGGGCAAAAATTGGTGGAAACCATAAAAAACAGCTGTTTAAATTATTGCACATGAAAGAAACAATAAATGAACAGCCAAAATTTCTGTAGGTAAGTCCAATAGAATAATAATCCCATGTGACAAGGAGTTTGAGCGTTTTTATTTAAATTGTGCCGTTGGGATAGCGACCGAACCAGAGATGGGCATATTCATATTCGTAAATACGAATATGAATATATTCACACGGCGTATTTTCTACGAATACGAATACGAATATATTCGTATTTACGCGTGTAAATATGAATATATTTGTATACACACAAGTTCCATGTAAATACGAATATATTCATATTTACACGATTTTCCTGTGAATATGGTAGATATATGATGGAATTCAATCCAATTTCATGTGAATTTGATTGGAATATGTTCACATTCACACAAATATCGTGGAAATATGGAAGATATATGAGGGTATTCACCCGAATTTCATGCTAATATGATAGGAATATGTTTATATTCACACGAATCTCGTTTAAATATGGTAGAAATAAATTGTTATTCCCTCGAATTTCATGTAAATATTGTAGGAATATGTTCATATTCACACGAATTTCGTGTAGATACAATACAATAATTCAGTAGTGTGTTCATGTTTTGGAGGAAAACACAAAAAATATGATCAGAGCTTCCGCTGCTTTAGTAGACTCGGATGGAAAATGAGTAGGTAGCAGCTAAGGGGTTTTCAGTCCAAATAACAAAAAGTTAAACCATTAAACTCCCACGCACATAGGAGCCGAGGGATGAATTCAGTAAACTCTTAATATTCAGTTCAACTTAACTTCAGAAAATACGTATATTTGTGTATTATATTGAATAAACATCATGAAATTCGAGGGAATATCATTATATTTCTACCATATCTACACGAAATTTGTGTGAATATGAACATATTCCTATCATATCCACTTGAAATTCGACTGAATTCCATCATAATATATCTACCATATGTACACAAAATTGTGAACATATTCCTGTCATATTCACTTGAAATTGGACTGAATTCCATCATATATCTACCATATTCACAGGAAAATCGTGTAAAATATGAATATATTCGTATTCATAGAAAATACGCCGTGTGAATATATTCATATTCGTATTTACGAATACGAATATGCCCATCTCTGGACCGAACCAGACAAGCCGCTCTATTTACCGTTAGCGGAGTGAAGTACTTTAAATGGTTAAATCGTAAAAACAAACGAGAGGGTTTTATATTATCTTTCGATTGCAGATGAACTGACCCCAAACAAATTGTTATCGGTTCTTTTAGATAAAAAACCCATCTTTAGGTAATTACGTCGACATAAATAACGCTTCCTACTTCTCCTTATCGCTATTAATTATTATATCTTAATTGTTATTGCGAATATACAGCGCGTAAAGAGACTACAGGCGCACACTTAATGGAGCGTTTGTACAAGTAATTTTGCAATGAATAATTTCTCTTAAATTTTCCTTGAAACGGCCCTTCATTTACCGAATTTTCGACGAATGATGATTTTTTTTCGTTTCTTCTGGCCTTAACACGTTCCGAGCGGCGCCGATTTTGGTGGAGACTCCCTGTGACGGCACCCGTTTTTTTGAGTTATTTGTTGATAACTGCTTATCATGATTAGTTATGAACGAAAACTACAATGTGAACCAAAATTGGATGAAAATCATTGATTTATAGACGTTGGATCCATCGATCCACTTCGGCGGTAACGTACGACGGAATAGGCAACTCGCTATACAATCGGCGGTCTTTTGAGGCCTAGACTCATGAATAACGACCTACCGTGGTTGGATGCCTAAGGGGAACTGAAACAGATTCCTCGAGGAAAAAAGGAACGCAATAATCACAACAAAACTGAACATTGTACCCGAAAACATCATCCAAACGCGGCGAGAAAATGTTGGTAAACAAACGGCTTGGAATAACGAAACGGAACGCAGTCTCTCGGAGGTCAGATCATCTAGAATAAAGGTGTTAAACTCAGAAGTCACTAGAGTGCGCGATAGTTCAGTTTCAGAGCAGAATGTAGCGTAGAAACGCTCCCCGTAGCTGGATCGATAGATCCAGGCTGGGTGAATTGAACGGCAGGCCTTGGATCGATCGATCCATTCCGCTCGGAACGTGTTAAGACACTTAAAGTCCATATCCTCCTTTTTATTACAAACTAAATTGAAATAAAAACGCTGCAAAGTCCTTGTCAAATGGGTTTATTATTCTATTGGACTTACCTACAGAAATGTTGGCTGTTCATTTATTGTTTCTTTCATGTGAAATTATTGAAATGGCTATTTTTGATGGTTTCCACCAATTTTGGCCCCCAAATGAATTGAATTAACCCTTTCACCCCTGGTGGGACGTGTATGTCCCATCAGGTTATTGCATTAGTAACCCTGCTGGGACACAATTAAATCCCGGGAACTGAATTACCTACTGCTTCAATTTTCCAGTCGTTTTAGGGCCTATTGAATCCTACAGTCCCTATTAGGGAAGAATCGCCATGAATTCATCATGCTTCTTCCAACATGTTGGGTAGGAAACGACTGTGGGACAGTAGTAGGGATGGGCATAACGGTTATTTTCGAGAAACGTAAAATAACGTTCGTTATATAGAAAAAACTGTCGAAAAAACTAGTTTCTTTTCTTCTTAATGAAAAATGGGTGAAACAGCAGGTGTTCTAATATGTTGTTAGTAGTTACAAAGAAAACGAAAAACTGTATTTTTCAACTGATAAGTTTTAATCACTATCGATAATGGAACAGAAACAGAAAACGCTGCGCCTCGCTCAGGATATAGGCCCTATCCTTTAAGCCTCGCTTGATCCACTTGAGATTGAGTACCCCCCACCCCGTCCAGATCTCTCTACACTCCATGCCCTTTCCAGTTTCCATCTACATTCTTCTTCTTCCTCTTGTTATTCGTGGTTTGTTCCGAGTCATAGTTGATTATTTGATAGTTCAATTCAAAGAACTACCACCTACCTACTTGTGCCGTTTTTTTCAACTAGTTTTTTTCAAATTGAGAAACTGTTATAACGTGTTTTTTTTTTTTTTTTTTCAAACTAGTTTCTCGTTTCTTGACCCATCCCTAGTCCCACTTCAAAAGCACTGAAAAAACGGGTGGGACGTATATGTTCCACCTCTGTAACTCTACCTAACCTGAGGGCGGCAACAAAAATGTCGATAAAAGGTCCCAGTCGCCATGGTGAGGCCAACGTTCCAAATAATAGATTTCAATACAATCAAGGTGATTTTCATTTAATAACCATGTGCCGACGAAAACAGTCATTCCCTGTTAGGCACTGCAGTGAAGCTTGATTCTCAGCCGGGTTGAAAGGGTTAAATTTTTCTTGAAACGGCCCTTCATTCACCGAATTTTCGACGAATGATGATTTTTTGTCGTTTTTTCTGGCCTTAAGACACTTAAAGTCCATAACCTCCTTTTTATTACAAACTAAATTGCAAAAAAAAAAAAAAGCTGCAAAGTCCTTCTCACATGGATTTGTTCTTCTACAGGACATGCGTACAGAAATGTTGGCTGTTCATTTATTCTCTTTCATGTGAAATAATAGATACAGCTATTTTTGATCTTCAATATTAATCTAATTTCGTTTTATGCCTTATGTGGTAAGCCATCTGAAAAAAACACTCATCAAAACGACCGATCCGGTAATGGACGAAAGAGAAGGATGATACACAAGATCACTACCAAACAAACGAGAAATGAGAAAGAGACTGTCTTTCGACAAAAGACACCTAATTAGGTATCTCTCTGAAAGAGATAAAACAATTCCAAGATGGCCGCCAACTCTTTTAGAAGTTACTGAATAACCCTGTCATGGATACTATAAAAAATCTCTTTTGCCAAGTGAGAGACAAGGACCAAAAAGATACGTCTCTTTTGCTTAGTGAACAGGCCCCCTGGGGTCATACTGAGATGGGGTTGTTGATAATTTGGTTAATTTGTATTTTTCAATTATCAATACTTGTGTGTGGAATAAACACGAAATAGAAAAATAAACCTTTAGCTTACCACTAATTTATTAAGTTCATTAATTAAATTTGTGGTAAGCTAAAGGTTTATTTATTTTGTGTTTATTCCACGTAGCTATTTTTGATGGTTTCCACCAATTTTGGCCCCCAAAAACACGAATTAGGTCTCCTCTTTTTGAAAAATTATCCTTGATCATTGATAGTACCATTTAATTGCCATGATTCACCTGTTGTTCACCTACTTCTAGTTTTGTTATACAAATTTATGGTGATTTCAGACAATTTCCCAGGTTTTTGACTCATGAAAAGTGAATTTTGGGAGCTGAACCTTCGTTACAACCCCAATTATCCACTCTTTGGTCATAATCGACTTCATATTCGGTCTTCTCGCGCTAAAAAAGCATGGTGGAAATCGATACCACATAAGCTCATGTTCTCTAAAACACCAAAAAACCTCGGAAAACCCTATTTTTACACCCATTTTCCCCCCATAAAACCCCTGGTTGTATTCCGATCGGGCTGCGGAGCTTCGGGACACAACTAGGGCCCAAATGTGTTCCCAAATTTGGACTCAAACGATAATTTTAGACCAAAGTTTAACGTATATTTAAGGCTGAAACTTCGTTACAACCTCTCAATTCTTCACTCTTTGATCAAAATCAACTTCATATTCCGTCTTCTCGTCCTAAAAAACATGGAAAACGATACGTCAAAAGCTCTCATTTCACTAAAACACCGAAAAACTCTATTTTTACATCCATTTTTCACCCGTAACACCCCTGGGAGTATTCCGAACGGGCTGATGAGCCTCGGGCCACAACTAAGACCCAGATGGAGCCTGTGTGCGAAAGAACGAATTTTTTATACCGAAAATAAAGTAGATAACAGATAAAAAACCAAATAATAAACCAAAACAAACCAATAATAAATAAACCAAACAAACTGATAATAAACCAAAATTAGGTTAAAATTAGGTGAAAAGAGGATTAAACTGCCCATCACGCTGTGGCTCAAACGCAATGGAGTACTTGAGAACGTCGAGAAGTTTAGTACTCCGTAGTTTAGTATATCTGTTCGCCACTACAAATTAATATCACGCGTTGAATGTTCTAGCAGTAGGTAAAATGGCATAAAGTACCTACTAAAATGGCACAAATGAAGTTCTAAAGGGAAATTGTTGAAGTGAAAAATATTCTGTCTCGGATCCGGGATTCGAACCTCTGATTTGAAGTGTAAGGGCGTAAGAGCCCGACGTGTAGACCACTCCACTACGGTGGCCGCCTGGCCAAGAGAAAAGTGATGCGCCCTCTCAACACAGCTTGATCCCTGCATACACCCTGCTCTTTACGGCAAATTGTATAGAAAATTGTATGGCAACATCGTAGAGTGCCCTGGGTGGCCTCAAGAATTCAGAAAATATTCACTAAGGCCCACTTTCACCAAAAATTTGAAACGAGTTTAACCCGGAAGATGTTGCAAATTAACGGAGTTTACCGCTCACTGTCTTTCACCAGAGCTCTGTGCGAGTTTAAACTTCCACCGAGGCGGCTCGAGTTTAAACGCCCGAAATCCGGCAAGTTGAAGTCGCTAATCTCCGTTATCCATGAGATTCCAATATGGCCGCCTAGCTCACAGACGATTTTCGGTTCTGTTGTTATACGGTTGTGAAATGAATTAACGCGAGTTGGCATTGTATTGGTATTTACTCTATACAACGTATTCCACAATGATATTATAGGTACCTTACCTCGTGACTGGAGTCGTCGTAAATCAGAAAACACTTTGGCAAATTACAGTTTATTATTACAGCGGAACAATGGAAGCGGGAATCGACCATCAGCTGAGTGGTGGTTGTTGTTTTGACGAGTTTATAGTCCCAGCGCGTCATATTGTCCAACTTTTGCTTGGACATTTTAACTAAACTCCCTCAGGCAAACTCCGTCAGGTTTAAACCTGGAAAGGCAGCTGGCGTCTTTTACCAACCCAAATGTCGGTTAAACCCAGTTTGAAATAATGGAGTTTGCCTGAGGGAGTTTAGTTAAAATGTCCAAGCAAAAGTTGGACAATATGACGCGCCGGGACTATAAACTCGTCAAAACAACAACAACCACCACTCAGGTGATGTCGATTCCCGCTTCTGTTGTTCCGCTGTAATAATAAACTGTAAATTGCCAAAGCGAGGTAAGGTACCTATAATATAATTGTGGAATACATATTATAGAGTAAATACCAATACAATGCCAACTCGCGTTAATTCATTTCACAACCGTATAACAGAACCGACAGTCAGCTGTGAGCCAGGCGGCCATGTTGGGATCTCACGGCTAACGTAGATTAGCGACGTTAACTTGCCGGATTTGCGGCGTTTAAACTCGAGCCGCCACGATGGGAGTTTAAACTCGCACAGAGCTCTGGTGAAAGACAGTGAGCGGTAAACTCCGTTAATTTGCAACCTCTTCCGGGTTAAACTCGTTTCAAATTTTTGGTGAAAGTGGGTCCTAGTAGTGTTGACCTGTTCTTTTCAATAGTTGGTCAAACTGAAGTCAGTTCTTTTCGTGAAAGTAGCTGTTATTCAGACGACGTTAAAACCCCAACCCATCTTCCTTTTTTTGGATTCAGAATTATTCTCGACGAAGACCATGTGAACTCGATACGGCGAATGTTGCCTGTCACGATGTTTACTGTCGATGAAAAATCATGTATGTGATGGTTTCCTCGCCACGTGAGCTGTCTTTTCCAGTGACCGTAACATTAATTTTTCAACACTGAAGAATTGTAATACATTTGAATGTGATGGATTTTTAATTACGTAACGGAGTATTAATGGATTTTATTAAAAATAAATTTCTTAAAAATGAAATTACAGAAGATTTTTCTTTCAGACTCGATAACTCGAACTTCGATAAGGCGAATTAATTTTCGTGGTCCCTTGAAATGCATCTTATCGAGTCTCCACTGTATTGTTGTATTAGTTTCTGTTAACTACTTTTGTGGCTGTTATCATTCTTGAAAACTTAATTTTGTGGTAAAAATTGTATAGCGAATGAGTGAAGGGTTAGACCCCCACTACCCGCCTCTTCCAGTTACGCTACTGCGCTCTTGTAAAGTGTAGTGTTGAAGAGCGCTTCCATAAAACAGGCCCCAGGCGGGCAACACTGATCATTTCCCGAGTTCCCACTGTCTTTTGAATCCATTTAGAAAGCGTCTTTGTTTTACAGGATGTACTGCTTGCGGCGGACGAGGGACGGGTTCAGGATGAACAAGGGTCTGAAGGACCCGGCAGCCGTTGACAAGGTCTACGCGGAAGGGCAGGCCTTCTTGGACGTCATGAAAAGACAGGTGAGTAAAGAACCTCACACACTATTCGGCCATTTTCAAGGAGGGTTGAGTCAGAATTGAGCTTATACGATACAATTATATAAGTCAGGGACTTCAGAGTGAAGTCTAGATTAGTTCTAAATAGTTGAGTACTAAATAGTTAAGTATTCGAACTAAATAACTCGCGACGAAATCGAGGAAACCCATTTCAAAGAAAAACGGAGTTATTGAAAAATAGTCTATTATTTCCACTAATACACGAAAAACGCAAAAAACACTGTTATACCGGTTTCGGTGATCAAAGCATAACTGTCATCATAACTGAGTTATTGTGTGTTACTGACGATGGTTTGATCACCGAAACCGGTATAACAGTGTTTTTTGCGTTTTTCGTGTATTACTGGAAATAGACTATTTTTCAATAACTCCGTTTTTCTTAGGGCCGGTTTCACCAACGCAGCTTAAACCTGGTATCAATAAATCCTGGATTCAAATTTGATCTGTGGTTCAGAGCTTCGACAGTTTCACCAACGTTTTTGATCCACGGTTTAGCCGAACTTGGGTTTAAGCCGAGATTGTTCAGTTAGCATCAGCATTGCTATCCCCAGAAACACAAATCCTGTATTACAGATGACATGGAGGAGAGATGCTCATCCATGAGTTGTGGATCTGTGATATTTCTTCTATGGATACTTAAATTTTGTCCGCCATCCTC
Organism: Leptopterna dolabrata; assembly: GCA_954871275.1. Lineage (NCBI taxonomy): Eukaryota > Metazoa > Arthropoda > Insecta > Hemiptera > Miridae > Leptopterna > Leptopterna dolabrata. The sequence continues at coordinate 190,567 of OX940990.1, forward strand.
TGTTGTGGAGACATTAAACTGCATAATAGTAGCCAGGTGCAGAAGTTTCGCGATTTTTTCTCACTTATGCCTCTGTCATTCTCATTCTGAGAACTTCCGCTCGACTCCACTCTGTCATTACTACAAAAGACCATCTTACATCTTTCGAGACAGCTCTTGTAATAAATTATAGATAGCCTACCTAGGCTCTTCTATAAAAGGTATCTACTTTTTTACAATAATTCGCTGTATGCAGAAGAAGTTATACATGTACTTATTAGCGCAGTCTGCGAGTACCTACCACGTACAATGAAGGTTTGTTTACCTACTAAATAAATAATGATGGGTCCGACGTTGTTGCCTACCTGGTTTGGTGTAAAATTATATTTTTATTACACATTTTTGGTTGCACTCACATTTCTGTTTCGAGAACTAGAAGGCTTTCTCTTGCATCGAGCACGAAGCTCATCCCTTCCCTCGGAAGGCGGAACCTCGCGAAAAAATCGCCGTCATCCCACTTCTGGAAATGCTCGACCCTTTCGCGAATTATCGCCGTCTGGGCGCGGCCACTTCCAGAAGTTCATTGAAATATTCATCCAAGGATGACTCAAACACTTCAATGTAACGATTCATCGCACTAAATGTTGATGCAAGTTGAGAAGTATGAAAAACACTGATAAAATAGATTTCAAAATGGCGATGGCCTGGAGGAGAATCGGAGATCAACCGTAGATCAGAGGTTTAAACCACCTGAAACGAGGTATTAACTTAATGCGCCGTTGGCGCGAGTTATTCCTAGATTAAGCGTTCGTGAAACTGTCTTTTCTCGGAATCGATGGCTTAAACCTCAGCCGAGATTGAACTCTGGATAATCCGCGTTGGTGAAACCGGCCCTTAGTTAAGTATTAGTTCTAAATAGTTAAATACTAAAGTTAGTTTATTCTAGAATAAACTAAACTAAATAAGCTAGTTTATTCTAGTGTAAACTATGTAGTTTATTCTAGAATAAGCTAAATAATGTTGGATTATTCTAGAATAAAGTTAGTTTATTCTAGTTAGAAAAAAACTAGTTCTTAGAACTGAACTAGAACAATAGTTCTTTAGTTCCCCCTTCCTACATCCTAGTATCCATATCTAGCCGCTGGATCCTTTTTTCTTTTACTCTGCTGTCCCAGTGAACGAACGTTCATCGAAGTGAACTACCCCGAGGAGCAGTTCAGTGGGAGGAATTAGTTCTTCAAGAGTAGTTCAGTTCTTTAGTTCCCCCTTCCTACATCCAGTATCCATCTCTAGCCGCTGGATCCTTCGTTCTTTTACTCTGCTGTCCTAGTGAACGAACGTTCAGTAAAGTGAACTACCCCGAGGAGCAGTTCATTTGGCGAAATTAGTTCTTCAAGAGTAGTTCAGTCAGGAACTACCCCCAGCCTCTGCCTCCGTCGCCCCTCCCAGTCGTTTAACGCTGCCAACCCCCACCACAAACCCACGTGAACTCCATCTCGCTCCGCTATCCACCGCTCTTTTTTATTATTATTATTTTTTTTTGAGAAAATAATAATTTTTATTTACCATTTACGAAACATGCTTACTTTCCCTTTCGAGGATAAACCTCGCGCTAGGGAAAGGGTTGCTCTTTCCGGTCTTCAAACAGTAGAAATTTTTCCGATAGGTTTTGCCGATTTCGTAGCGATAACGGCCTGGCATATTTGATACGCCGGGCGCCCACCGCCCGGCACACCGCAATTTAGTACTAAAAACCTCGAATACCCACAGTAACAAAACACAGCGCAGAACGGCCACCGTAAAATGTGGACAGTCACTAAATTCATCAAATCAACAATATGTACGTAACAATCACACCGAAAATAACAATAATAATACCCAACGCATCGATCCTGCTGTAACCTATAACCCAAAAAGATGAAAGTGTGGTTCGTAAACACTCAAAATATCACAAGTCTATGTGTAACGCTGGTAGGATAAATACTTACAGCTTGTAACGGGATTGCTGTGACTCGCTAATTAATTCCCTCCTTCAATCGGAATATTCTCCTAATAATTAACAATTAATATATCAAGATGTATCTGTGTATATACTAGAAGAATTAGGTTAAATGAGGGTACTGTAAATGTAAGGGATACTCTTTAAAGTATATTTACAATTTCTTTTAGGTATGGCGCTCCTAAAAAATATTAATAGTGGTGAATAAGTGGGGGAGGGGGGTGATTTATTTTGAGTTAACAATTCAAAATAATGGTTGAGAAATACCAATGGGTTCGGGTAGGTGTGGAAGGTTTGGAATATAAAGATATTATGAAATATAATTGATATTACGTGAGGAGAGCTCTTACCTTATAGGATTCAGGGCTGGAAGTGAGTTGTTGAGCGGGTCCGTCTCGGGCGTTCCCTTGAACGCTCCGAGTAACAGTTCCTTTCCTTACTCAATTGAACCGGAACTGTTACAAGCTCTAGCCTTAGTTCGCATAAAAATTCATCTTGAGTAGATTCTTAAAATTAGATAAATTATTGCACATTCTTATTTCTTGAGGTAACGCATTAAACAGTATCACAGCCTGATATTTGTTCGAGTTATGCGCAGCCGTAGTGCGTCGAAAAGGGAGTTTCACAAGATATTTATCGAACGATCTAGTTGGATTTGCAACTAGTTCCAAGACACCTCTATTGAACTCCCTGAACACATATATTAAGGAAACCTTGTCACAGATACAAAAGGGTTGGGACCGTGGTGGCCCTCGCAAGTTCGGCTGTTTCCGTCGGGTTCGGCTGTTTCCACGCCTCCTTCCCACGTTCTCCGTTCCAGCCGTTCTTTCGTCCACCGTTCCGACTCTGTCACAGATTCTTGTTATCACCAGCTAGCAGCTATCCTTACCACTTCTTCATTATACCTGAACCTATAGTAGTTACCGTTATCACCAGCTATCCTTACCACTTCTTCATTATGCCTATATAGTTGTTATATATTATAGTATTATAGTGCAATGAATAAGACTTTCTCATGCTACCATCGTGGTCTACGGACTTATTATAGGCGCAGCATAGTTCGGCATATTATGCAGCGTTACCATTTGCGGTCGCGAACGCCCGTCCCGAACTTTAAAAACGTTCTTACGTGCACCTCGTGTATCTTCCAATCTGTCAACAGAAAAGACACGATTGATCACTACATAGATGTTCATGAAGTGAAGTTGAATCCCTCCTTGGGCCTCACTTATACCTAAATTCGCTAAACGAAATAGACCACCGTAACCAGCAGACACGAATTTTGAAAAGCCTTTGAATGGCGAATAATATCCTTCTTATATATTATAGTACATTAATATCATCTAATGAATGTATTCCGCAATCATTGTGCTCATTAAGGTATTATATAAGTATTCATTTATTCAAAAATAGCAGTGTATAAAAGGCAAGTTATACCTTGCATAACAGTATAAAAGAAGCCGTTTTACTAAATAGTTGATTTGAAAATTAGCGGGCGTAACTCGAAGCGGGAGTGTGGAACAGCTACTGAACGAAGAAACGAATAGGTTTGGAACGGTTACTAAAACAATGGTATGGAACGGTGCTTCTAGCGAGGACCACCGCGGTCCCGACCCTTTCATGTCACAGATCTTCCTCAGACTAAGCACTCTGAAGTCGCGGAATAGATCAATCGTGGGGTAATATGTTTCTTTCCTCATAAGTATTTTTATAATGCTCTTTTGGGAAACATAAAGGGGGTCAACTATGGTATTATTGGCATATCCCCGTGAGACAATGCCGTACGAAATAATGGACTGGACCTGTGCGTAATATAACGTTTTCAGATTTTTTTAAAAGACAGTCCTCACTTCAAGACAAATCGGTATGATTTTCCTAAGTGGGGTTGTCCACTAGAAGCGTACTCGAGCGGCGCGGCGCTTCGCGCTACACAAGCGGCAACGAGCGACACGCGCTACAGATCCAACTACATTGAGTTATATGTGGTATCGTCCACTGGAAGCTTGTTCGAGCGGGCGGCTACGGGCGTACACGAGCGGCAATGCCCTACAAGTTGGATCTGCCGCTCATAGCTCGTTCAATACCATTGTTTTCAGTATCACTTTCCTACCGGTTTTGGTAGGAATTCCACGTAAATAAACATTGTAATCGCTTACACCTGCGATCGGGGGGTTCATAGGAACACCTACCTACCATTTCACTTGTATCCCTGGTCATTTCGAATCACTTCGCGCACAGGCCCCGTTTTGAGTAGGTGAAAATTACCATCTGGGCAGAAAATGGATCGTAACACTGATAAAATGGATAATAATCGAAAAATTTCGTTAGGGTCAGCTTTAGGGTGGTCGTCCACTGGAAGCGTATTTACGTGGCGCGGCGCTACACGCGACACAAGCGGCAACCCAACAAGTGGCTACGAGCAACAGGGGTCGTCCAGTGCAAGCGCCTTCGCGCGTCGGGCTTCAGTTTGTTTTCAAGTGTATCTGATAAGAGTGGGGACTGTTCCTTTTTATTCGTCATGGACCCAGAGGAATTTTATTTCCTTGAAAGCTGCAACCATTTGCAATGACGGATGTTGAACCAAAGAGCATGTTGGGTGGACCCGATGATCCTCTCCAAAATGGAATCTTTCGGGGAGTTTCACCACCTTCACCATTAACTTGAGGCTGACCCTAACAAATTTTTCGATTACTATCCGTTTTATTAGTGTTATGATCCATTTTCTGCCCAGATGGTATTTTCACCTACTCAAAACGGGGCCTGCGCGTGAAGTGACTCGAAATGACCAGGGATACGAGTGAAATGGTAGGTAGGTGTTCCGATGAACCACCCGTTAGCGATTACAATGTTTATTTACGTGGAATTCCTACCAAAACCGGTAGGAAAGTGATACTGAAAACAATGGTATTGAACGAGCTACGAGCGGCAGATCCAACTTTTTTTGGATCTGCCGCTTGTAGGGCATTGCCGCTCGTGTACGCCCGTAGCCGCCCGCTCGAACAAGCTTCCAGTGGACGATACCACATATAACTCAATGTAGTTGGATCTGTAGCGCGTGTCGCTCGTTGCCGCTTGTGTAGCGCAAAGCACCGCGCCGCTCGAGTACGCTTCCAGTGGACGACCCCACTTAAGTTAATGTTGGAACTCCCCGAAAGATTCCCTTTTGGAGAGGATCAGGTCCACCCAACATGCTCTGTGATCCAACATCCGTCTTAGCAAAGGTTGCTGCTTTCGAGGAAATAAAATTCCTCTGGATCCGTGACGAATAAAAAGGAACAGTCACCACTTTTATCAGATACACTTGAAAACAAACTGAAGCCCAACACGAAGGCGCTTGCAGTGGAAGACCCCTGTCGCTCGTAGGTGCTTGTTAGGTTGCCGCTTGTGTCGCGTGTAGCGCCGCGCCGCGTAAATACACTTCCACTGGACGACCACCCTAATTTTATTATTCAAAGCTTTACCGTGTTGTGTTGTTACTTATGAGTGCTTGTTGTTGCAGGCCGTCGTCTACAGTCTCTACAGAACGAAAAACCTCGTCATAGAAAACGCCAAGTGAGCAACCAACCTCAGCCTCGTGCGGGACACAACAGGAAAGCTCGCCTCCTAGACAAGCACGCACGTTTCAACTCGAAATACCACCAGTTACACTCAATACAAATCCCTAGTGTTACAGCTAACAGTTCAGTGTTCTTTTTACTGTACATAACGCTATGTACTGTGTCATGACTTGTCGTACCAAGAAGACACAGTAGAATTTAAATAAATTTAAAAAACTTAATTAAAAACACAGATTAATGACTAACTGACGAGCACTACAGACTGGTGTGGACCCCGGCTTTCCTCCAGAGATGAATGAAAAATTAAAATAAAGAGAAAAAATTAGGTACCTAAATAAATAAATAAAATCAAGACAGACATTAAACGTGCCGCCTTTACCGTACTTACCAATACGGGGTATTATTTCCTCTGTTGACAACTGTTGGAATGTTTTTCTGTATTTCGTATATTCGATTTGCCCGTATAAATCTAAATAAATCGTTGTCTGAGAACTTCTTACAGTCTGATGACCCCATTGACAGCCCGTTTTCAGCGATTTATAAAGATCGTCAACTTGAAATTGAACTAATTTTCAACAGATTGAAGGAAAAGTTTTTTGAAATTGACTAGAATGCATACCTGATAGATAGACAGGAAGAAATGTTTAGTGCTGCTCGGTAGTGCTACGGGTACCTGCTCGTGCTATTCAAATTTGTGATTGTATAAAGTTAGAATCGATAATTGTTTTTACGTTCACGCTTCGTCCTATTTTTGTAGATCTATTTGTTTTCCTTAAGTGTTAAAGTTTGAGACGACTTCACGTGTTGAGAATAATGTACCTACGTAAATATATATGTAAATTACTCAAGTAGAAGAGCGTTGTTTGTATTTCCTATGAATTGTCGGTGGTATGTGTTGCACTTTTTGAATCTTAAGCAGCATTGCGTAAGTTCTCTGTTAGGTTATCTATGCAGTAAAATAGTGTTAAGTACCCCTACCTTAGGGGCCTTATTAGGGGTACTTACACTATTTTACTGCATAGATAACCTAACAGAGAACTTACGCAAGGGTAATGTTCACTAAAAGAGATAGTGAAAAGAGATTACCTACTTTGAATAGCGGTGGGCGTTATTGAACCGAAAACAGGCTGTTGGTTGCCCAAGAATAACAGTTGTCAAATAACAGTTGTAAATAACAGTCTGTTTTTGATAACACCTCTCGCTGTGGACGTTTTCGGAATCAACTCCACGAAAGGCTCACCACTTCTGGGAAGTGATTTTTGAGAAATGTGGGCGTTGTTCGGACCCGGCGAAAAGCTCTGCCAGATCCTTGACCGTCTTGATAGTTCTTCTTTAAAGCTAGCCACACTTGTTGAACGGGAAGAAGTCAGCAATCCGCCACAAGCATTCACCTTCCCAGAACGGAATACCAGCAAAGGTGATGTGACAGTGACTGGAATTACTGCTCCGGGCGGTGACCGAGCTTAAGAACAGGTTAACGGAACCCCAACGGCCTTATCAGGTGGAATAAACTGGTTCCCGTGAGATCACCGAAGTTAAGATACCTCAAGCGTGGTCAGTATTTGGATGGGTGACCCCCGTGACACGTCCAAGTATGACCCATGTAGCTGTTGGGCGAACCCCTCTCCACTCAAGGGGGCGAGGCAATGAGTAGCGAAGTAAAGAGCAAAATGATCTGATCGAATTCTGATCCTCTCATTGGTGGGCAGCTGATCACGTCCACGACACTGTCAGGGCAGTCGGACGAAAAGCCCCAGCCTGGAATGGCTGTTTACTTCACTTAGCTAAAATATTGACCAGAAACCACGGTATATAACATTGAGGTGCCTCTAAATGATCCTATGTAGCAACTAATAAAAAACAGGTATTTTTTTGAAGACCTCTTTTTATACTGATAGGGTTCCCACACTTACTCAAGGTAAAACTCGACCTAAAAGCACTTGTAGCAACCACAGATAACGAAATTTTCGACGTTCTTCGCCCATTTCAGAGTTTTAGCAGGTCCCTGTGTTCCTGCTGTTTCAAAAATGCTATCAATACTAGGCCCAACTCATCGTCCAATTATTATTCTCCCCTAAAAAATCACCAGTTACGCATGTATATAAGGTTAAAACTGCCGGGAGTTGTTATTCTGGTTATTAGTTCTGAACTAGTTCGAAAAGTGTCAGCACGGACAGAGTTCAACTTCAAGTTCTGTGACAGAGTGAGAGGAGAGTGACGGTGGACCCTCGAGAGTCCCCCTTCTAGACCAGGGAGATTATCACCGGTTAAGAAGGAATATAGATGAGGCTTCAGTCAAAACGACCCCCGTCTTCACCAGAAAAACAAACGACTCGAGAACAGCCACCGTCACGGTTCTCTCCCTTCTCCCCCTTTTCAGTTCTATTCATAACTGGTTCGATTCCGAACTGGTTCAGAACTGCTTGTCCGAACGTACCCTAGGATCGTATAAGGATTGTGTATTGGAGGCTGATGTCATCACTATCAGCTGATCAGTCGACCCCTGCCATCTCCCTCAAGGTCATCTGTGTGACGGGGACGGCCTACTTGTTAGTATATTTTCTCTACCACGATGCAGCACGGCTTGAGCGAATTTTCAAAGAAAGAAAATAATTCGGCAAATTAATAATTTAAACTAATGGCCATTCGTCACTAAAGCATGCTTTGCAACCTGAATGAACACGACTCCGGACGGCTGTGGCCACATGGGGCTCCGCCAGAACACTCGCTACGACCTGACTGGGCACACGTTGAGACCAGAGTGGCATAAACAATCGTCTGCCCTATCCACGAATACACACATTATCATTATTTACTATTCCACGAAGGCATGCAGTGGAACTGTTCCTCGGAACCGTTCAGCTCAGAGAACTGGAACCGTTCCGGAACGATCCAACTACTAAAGAAGCCACGAGGAAACGATGAAAAACTAGAAGCCTGTTTGCAAAAACAAAGAATATTATATTTACAACACGAAACTTGTATGTTCTTTCAAAACTCATGAGACAAATATTTTATATCTCGATAAACTAAAATTACATAATTATATATATATAATATATTATTTGCGTAATGTTTTCTAAATCTATTTATACGGTACATTGAGAGTATCCACCTTTATACATTGTGGGATCCACGTGGAAGGTATGGATCACAAAGTTACTTCTGCATGGATTACAGGGGTGGAAACAAATTTTTTTTTAAATTTGGAGACTCCGCCATTACATCCGGGCATGCGCAACGGATCCTACGCACAGTTTTGCAGCCCTGCGACTGCGCACCTTTCTGCGAATTTTGTTACTTCCGAACGGGTTCGCCATTTGTTCGCCGAACAGCGGTGCTCGAGGCATTTCCCATTGTGAATGCAACCTTAAAAGTTACCGCAGTTGTAACGGTGACCGGTTAAGGTGGCGTTCACAACCTTAACCGGTCTCCATTACGACTGCAACCAGTTTTTTACATGTCCTCAATTATAACCGGGTCGCACTCGAGTGTTGGCATTACGAACCTGAAGCCCGCGCCATCGTAGGACCCGGAGGAAGGTGGAAGCTCATCCGCCTCCTCCAAATAAACAGGACTGTCTGGCGAGCGGAAGACGAGAAAACACAGTTTTTTCACTATCGATTAGGCTTAATATGTCTCAAACCACCATACTATCCTTTTAAGCTGAATTTTTACATACAGTGCTCCCTCAGTAATCCGGCAGATATCGGACCAGAGCACTGCTGGATTACTGAAAATGCCGGATTACTGGAAAATATCGAGAAAAACGCAGTTATCATTGAAAATCAGTAAGGATTATACACATTGCACTGTCAAAATACAGTATACATATATGTGAGTCGTCGCTTTGTTTACTCAGACACCAGTCCAAAGTCAAATCAATTTGTTGAGTTCGTACTCGAACAAAACGCCGGATTACTGGGAGTGCCGGATTACAGAGGGAGTACTGTATATGTGTTTATTTTTTTTGACCTATTTTTGGCTCTTACCCCCCCCCCCCCCCCCAACCAAACAGAATTTCAGAATTTGACCCACTTTTTTTGGAAAATTTTTTTTTTACCACAGACTGATTAGGCTCAATATGTCTCAAACCACCATCCTACCCTTTTAAGCTAAATTTATATACTAAATGTATACATATATAATTTTTACCGATTTTTGGCGCTTACTCCCCCTCCTCCACTAAACAGAATTTGACCAACTTTTCTGGAAAAATGGTTTTTTTACCACATATCGATTAGGCTCAATGTCTCAAACCACCAAGCCTGCACCACCCCAGGTCAATGCACACCTATTTTTCGTGATAGGAATTTTTACCAATTTTCATCAAATTGTACGTTCTTTTTTTTTTTTTTTTTGAAAAATTGTTGCTGGCCACCGGGTAGTCTTAAAATGTCTCAATCCACCATTCTATACGACTTCAGGGTGAATAAATACAAATTTTGGCGATTTGAGCAGATTTGGCCAGTTTTTGGCGATTTCTATCCCACTTGAAAAACATGAATTTGACCCACTCCTTTTGAGAACAAGTATTTTTGACATTGAAACTGCGTTCTTGTTTGAATTCGCCATTCTATTCCACTTTAACGAATGAATTTCTACGTATTTTAGGTGATTTGAGCCATTTTAGAATCGATTTTTGGCGTTTTCTGCCCCCTTTAAACATGAATTAAACTTTTTACAGAAAAACGGTTATTCGTTAGCGATTATGCCTAAAATATGTCCTAAGCCACCGTTTCTCTATACATTTCAGGATGAATAAATACGGATGTCTGGTGATTGGAGCCATTTCAGACTGATTTTTGGCGTTTCCTGCCCACTTTAAACATGAATTTGACCCACTTGTTTTGAGAACATGTATTTTTGACATTGAAACCGTGTTCTTGATTGAAGTAGCCACTATACTCCACTTAAATGAATGAATTTACACATATTTTGGGTGATTTGAGCCATTTCAGACCGATTTTTGGCGTTTTCTGCCCACTTTAAACATGAATTTGACCCACTTGTTTTGAGAACATGTATTTTTGACATTGAAACCGTGTTCTTGATTGAAGTCGCCATTCTATTCCGCTTCAATTAATGAATTTACACATATTTTAGGTGATATGGTCCATTTTCGAGCGATTTTTGGCGTTTCATGCCCCCTTTAAACATGAATTAATCCAATTTTTTTTACAGAAAAACGGTTATTCGCTAGCGATTATGCTTAAAATATGTCCTAAGCCACCGTTTCCCTATACATTTCAGGATGAATAAATACGGATGTCTGGTGATTGGAGCCATTTCAGACTGATTTTTGGCGTTTTCTGCCCACTTTAAACATTAATTTGACCCACCCCTTTTGAGAACAAGTATTTTCGACGTTGAACAAGCGATCTTGATCGAATTCGCCCATTCCATTCCACTTTAATGAATGAATTCTATACATATTTGACGTAATGAGCCATTTTTTTCCAGCTTTTTGATCCACAAAAACATGAAATTTGACGCAAGTTTTGTTTCTGAAAAGCTCACCTCGTCGCTGACTGTAACTAACATTTTTGACGACATTTTCTTCGCCTCGCAGGCGGAGTCCTATTTGACCGGCTGTTTACACGAAAAAGAGGACAGTTGAATATTGTCTTTGAACAAAAAAAATGAGACTGAAGTTCTTTGTAAGGTCCTACCTATATATATATTTTTTTAAATTATGTTTGAAATTGGAAAAAATAAAAATAAAGAAAAATAGTTTGTGATATTTTACACGACGACGTCTTCCACGATTTCCTCGACGATCCGCTGCTCGATGTGGTCGTCGTGGTGGGGCTGAGAGACGCGCGAGACGAGGAGCGAGGCCTCCGGGAGGGGCTCCGTCTGGACGGAGAAGTCGCTCCCGAGGTGGACTCGGGGCGGCTCGTAGCGGCGCATCTCGACTTTGTGCAAAGCCGAGTTGATCTCGTTGATGGCGCAGCTGGAAAAGAGACGGACAGTGTCGGTCACCGTAATGTAATGTAATGTAATGTAAATGTAAAATACAACTTGTCGGGGAGGGGGGGGGGGGATTAATAGGGTTCCGTTCACAATTCTCCGGCATTTGTGGACCGCGGTAAATTGTGCGATGCCTACCTTAGATGTAATAAAATTTTTGACCGTTGTCATACAATTTGTTTTGTGACGACAAAACCTATCTTCGCCTATTTCCCATGTTTTTGACTAATACAAAATGAATTTCGGGAGGTTAACCTTCGTTACAAGCTCAATTCTCCACTCTTCGGTCAAAATCAACTTCATATTCGGTCTTCTCGCCCTAAAAACCATGGAAACGATACCTCACTAGCTCATGTTCACTAAAACCTCAAAAGTCCCTCGAAAACCCCTATTTTTTCACCCACAACACCCCTGGGTGTCATCAATTATCGAATTTCGTTATCTCCCTTTTGTGGTAAGCCATCTTGTATTATTTATTTTGTGTTTATCCCACATTACCCCTGGGTGTATTCCGATCGGGCTGAAAAGTTTCGGGACACAACTAGGGCCCAAATGGAGCATGTGTGCGAAAGATCGACGATTTTAGACCAAAACGTAGCGTAAATTTGAGGCTGAAACTTCGTTAGAATCTCAATTTTCCACTCTTCGGTCAAAATCGACTTCATATTCGGTCTTCTCGCCCTAGAAGCCATGAAAACGATACCTCATGTTCACTAAAACCTCAAAAGTCCCTCGAAAACCCCTATTTTTACACCCATTTCCCCCCCCCCCCCCCTCTACACCGCTGGGTATATTCCAATGGGGCTGCCAAGCTTGGGAGCACAACTAGGGCCCAAACCTGTTTCCAAATGGGGACCCAAACTGTGTGCGGAAGGACGATTTTAGATCAAAATTTAACTTAAATAAGGCTGAAACTTCGTTAGAACCTCAATTTCCCACACTCTATTCAAAATCGACTTCATATTCGGTCTTCTCGCCCCAAAAACATGGAAAACGATACCTCAAGAGCTCTCATGTTACTAAAACACAATTTTTACCCTATTTTTACACCCATTTTTCACTCATAACACCCCTCGGTATATTCCGATCAGGCTGAAAAGTTTCGGGACACAACTAGGGCCCAAATGGAGCATGTGTGCGAAAGATCGACGATTTTAGACCAAAACGTAGCGTGAATTTGAGGCTGAAACTTCGTTAGAATCTCAATTTTCCACTCTTCGGTCAAAATCGACTTCATATTCGGTCTTCTCGCCCTAGAAACCATGGAAACGATACCTCATGTTCACTAAAACCTCGAAAGTCCCACGAAAACCCCTATTTTTTCACCCACAACACCCCTGGGTGTCATCAATTCATCGAATTTCGTTATCTCCCTTTTGTGGTAAGCCATCTTGTATCATTTATTTTGTGTTTATCCCACATTACCCCTGGGTGTATTCCGATCGGGCTGAAAAGTTTCGGGACAACTAGGGCCCAAATGGAGCATGTGTGCGAAAGATCGACGATTTTAGACCAAAACGTAGCGTGAATTTGAGGCTGAAACTTCGTTAGAATCTCAATTTTCCACTCTTCGGTCAAAATCGACTTCATATTCGGTCTTCTCGCCCTAGAAACCATGGAAACGATACCTCATGTTCACTAAAACCTCGAAAGTCCCTCGAAAACCCCTATTTTTTCACCCACAACACCCCTGGGTGTCATCAATTCATCGAATTTCGTTATCTCCCTTTTGTGGTAAGCCATCTTGTATCATTTATTTTGTGTTTATCCCACATTACCCCTGGGTGTATTCCGATCGGGCTGAAAAGTTTCGGGACACAACTAGGGCCCAAATGGAGCATGTGTGCGAAAGATCGACGATTTTAGACCAAAACGTAGCGTAAATTTGAGGCTGAAACTTCGTTAGAATCTAAATTTTCCACTCTTCGGTCAAAATCGACTTCATATTCGGTCTTCTCGCCCTAGAAACCATGGAAACGATACTTCATGTTCACTAAAACCTCAAAAGTCCCTCGAAAACCCCTATTTTTACACCCATTCCCCCCCCCCCCCTTAACACCCCTGGGTATATTCCAATGGTGCTGCCAAGCTTGGGAGCACAACTAGGGCCCAAACCTGTTTCCAAATGGGGACCCAAACTGTGAGCGGAAGGACGATTTTAGACCAAAATTTAACTTAAATAAGGCTGAAACTTCGTTAGAACCTCAAATTCCCACACTCTATTCAAAATCGACTTCATATTCGGTCTTCTCGTCCCAAAAACATGGAAAACGATACCACAAGAGCTCTCATGTTACTAAAACACAATTTTTACCCTATTTTTACACCCATTTTTCACTCATAACACCCCTCGGTATATTCCGATCAGGCTGAAAAGTTTCGGGACACAACTAGGGCCCAAATGGAGCATGTGTGCGAAAGATCGACGATTTTAGACCAAAACGTAGCGTAAATTTGAGGCTGAAACTTCGTTAGAATCTCAATTTTCCACTCATCGGTCAAAATCGACTTCATATTCGGTCTTCTCGCCCTAGAAACCATGGAAACGATACCTCATGTTCACTAAAACCTCGAAAGTTCCTCGAAAACCCCTATTTTTTCACCCATAACACCCCTGGGTGTCATCAATTCATCGAATTTCGTTATCTCCCTTTTGTGGTAAGCCATCTTGTATCATTTATTTTGTGTTTATCCCACATTACCCCTGGGTGTATTCCGATCGGGCTGAAAAGTTTCGGGACACAACTAGGGCCCAAATGGAGCATGTGTGCGAAAGATCGACGATTTTAGACCAAAACGTAGCGTAAATTTGAGGCTGAAACTTCGTTAGAATCTCAATTTTCCACTCTTCGGTCAAAATCGACTTCATATTCGGTCTTCTCGCCCTAGAAACCATGGAAACGATACCTCACAAGCTCATGTTCACTAAAACCTCGAAAGTCCCTCGAAAACCCCTATTTTTTCACCCATTCCCCCCCCCCCCTTAACACCCCTGGGTATATTCCAATGGGGCTGCCAAGCTTGGGAGCACAACTAGGGCCCAAACCTGTTTCCAAATGGGGATCCAAACTGTGTGCGGAAGGACGATTTTAGACCAAAATTTAACTTAAATAAGGCTGAAACTTCGTTAGAACCTCAATTTCCCACACTCTATTCAAAATCGACTTCATATTCGGTCTTCTCGTCCCAAAAACATGGAAAACGATACCTCAAGAGCTCTCATGTTACTAAAACACAATTTTTACCCTATTTTTACACCCATTTTTCACTCATAACACCCCTCGGTATATTCCGATCAGGCTGAAAAGTTTCGGGACACAACTAGGGCCCAAATGGAGCATGTGTGCGAAAGATCGACGATTTTAGACCGAAAATGAAGCCGGTATACGGCATACGTACATTGCATTTTTGTAATCTACGCACCTTGAAACGTAAAAAAAAAATTCTGAGGGGGTGCTATAAAAAATTTTGCTGAGCGAATACATAGGTGTGTTATTCACAGAAAAATAAATCAAAATGCAATGTCCGTCCGCCATATCACGTGTACCTGCTTCGTTTTCGGTCTAAAAAAATCGTTCTTTCGCACACATGCTCCATTTGGTTGTGTCCCGAAATTGTGCAGCCCGATCAGAATATACCCAGGGGTGTTATGGGTGAAAATGTGTGTAAAAATAGGGGTTTTCCGAGGTTTTGTTTGAGGTTTTAGGGAACATGAGCTTGTGAGGTATCGTTTTCCATGTTTTTAGGACGAGAAGACCGAATATGAAGTCGATTTTGACCAGAGTGGAAAATTGAGGTTCTAACAAGGTTTCAGCCTTTCTAACGACGTTTCAGGTTTTTTGACCATACTCCGTAAATTATGCACATATCTCGAATGGTCTCTTGTAACGATCACCAAGATCTCTACAGTAAAAATATTATCTATGTATCTATCCATGTTCCATACGAGGTATACAATAATTATTACTGTGCTCGCCCTGTGACTAATAAATATTCCATGGATGACCAGAACTGTTGGGGCACTTACTACTAATCCTAAGATAACAGCTGATCTCAAGCAACCCGATGAATCGACTCCCGCGGTTGGCGAATTTCTTTCTAGACGTGTCCCCCGACGCTGACTTCTTTTGCAGTTCCCTACGTTCCTTCAGGACTAATGTAAAATCCGCCGTAAGAAATGTCAGCATTTAATCTTGGAAATATCGATTTCATTTCTTAATTTTCACATACTAATTTTATATGCCACCCACTTCAGAAACTTACCTTGTGGACATTGTACAATTTCTTTTACTTTGCGTTTTTGTATGTATGGCCAGCTGATAACTTTCTGTTTTGCTTTATTTTTTTATTAGTACCAACTTTATTGTCTTTCATTGTATTTTCATATTGGGCAATCGCCCGTAATAAAAAAATAAATAAATAAATAAAATAAAACCCGTATCTCCCTTAGGCCCACTTTCACCAAAAATTTGAAACGAGTTTAACCCGGAAGAGGTTGCAAATTAACGGAGTTTACCGCTCACTGTCTTTCACCAGAGCTCTGTGCGAGTTTAAACTTCCACCGAGGCGGCTCGAGTTTAAACGCCCAAAATCCGGCAAGTTAACGTCGCTAAACTCAGTTAGCTGTGAGATCCCAACATGGCCACCTAGCTTACAGCTGATTTTTGGTTTTGTTGTTATACGGTTGTGAAATGAATTAACGCGAGTTGGCATTGTATTGGTATTTACTCTATAATATGTATTCCACAATGATATTATAGGTACCTTACCTCGCTTTGGCAATTTACAGTTTATTATTACAGCGGAACAACAGAAGCGGGAATCGACATCACCTGAGTGGTGGTTGTTGTTGTTTTGACGAGTTTATAGTCCCGGCGCGTCATATTGTCCAACTTTTGCTTGGACATTTTAAACTAAACTCCGTGAGGCAAACTCCGTTATTTCAAACTGGGTTTAACCGACTTTTGGGCTGGTGAAAGATGCCAGCTGCCTTTCGAGGTTTAAACCTCGACGTTAACTTCAACGGAGTTTGGCTAAGCTCCGTTAAATAATTTTCTCGTGAAAGCGGTCCTTAAAATACGAATATAAACACGTACCACAGGAGGTAAATCGCCCGAATTATACGAAACATTATGAAATACCTTTGCCAGTACGGGTCTTTCAGGGCTCGGATGCGTTTGGAGAGGAACCGGGCAAAACAGGAGAACTCGTCTTCCTCGGGGGCTGGAGCTGTTCTCGACCCGCTTCCGGTGGTCAGCGTAGGTCGCTGGGGTATCGCTGGCACTTTGGTCAGCATCTGCAAAAGAGAACACGTATTTTTTCCTTTATTCCATGTCGTACACGGAATATGGAGAAACTACCAATACGGGGAGTGCATTGATCGGCTGTGCAAGAGAGGCAACTGAACTTTAACCGGAACAAGAAGAAGAAGAAAACGCTTGCCGTTGCTGCAAGTACCAATTTATACCATAGGTTATACA
Source organism: Leptopterna dolabrata (assembly GCA_954871275.1). Lineage (NCBI taxonomy): Eukaryota > Metazoa > Arthropoda > Insecta > Hemiptera > Miridae > Leptopterna > Leptopterna dolabrata. The sequence goes on from OX940990.1 coordinate 207,555, forward strand.
AAAGTACCTACAGTTCGTACTAGGTACTGGTATATTTCCAAATTGGCACATAGCCAACTACTCTACAAAACTTCAACAAATAGGTGGTACCCACATACCTACTACTCATGCCCATTAGGTACGCTCCTTTTGGTTTATTATTCTGCGAATAACACACCTATGTAGATCGATAATTTTTATTGTAAAAATCTTCACGATTGTTACAAGAGATCATTCGAGGTCATAATCTTTAAAAATAAAATATGAACTGAATTACCATGATTCAAAAATGAAACATTGTGACGACATGAATAAATAAATAAATTAACACAGTTCTTGATTAAATATAAATTTCATTGACAAGCACATTTCTAATAAATTCTCTAAGTGCGGTAATGAGCCGTTCTCGCATAGTTGAAGGAAAATAAAAAATAAAGTTAATTACGTGAACTCACTCGTTCCTCATAGACGCCCGTAGCATCAAGCTTTTCGAGATAAAATTAAATAATGCAAACATTTTGTCTCTGTCGTTCCTCAGATCCAGAAGCGAAATCAGTGCATGTAATAAATCCTCCGAACTTTGGGCTACTGTTAAGAATTGAGGGTTGAAGTACTTAATCTTATCAAGTACTTAAATAAAACTCACGAAGGGCCTAACACACCTATGTAATCGCTCAGCAAAAAATGTTTGTAACACCCCCTCAAAATTTGTTCTTTTACGTTTCAAGGTGCGTAGATCCCAAAAATGCAATGTCCGTCCGCCGTACGCCGTACCACCTGTACCAGCCTCATTTTCGGTCCAAAAAATTCGTTTTTTCGCACACATGCTCCATTGAGGCCCTAGTTGTGTCCCGAAACTTTGCAGCCCGACCGGAATATACTCAGGGGCGTTATGAGTGAAAATGTGTAAAAAAATAGGTACTTTTTGTGTTTTAGTAAAATGAGCTTTTGAGGTATCGTTTTCCATGATTTTGGGACGAGAAGACCGAATATGAAGTCGATTTTGACCAAAGAGCGCAAAATTGAGGTTCTAAGGAAGTTTCAGCCTTAAATTTACTATAATAGTCACTATCGAGTTACGAGAGCCACTGGAAGAGTGCGTTGAAAAATCGTCGTAAATGTACGGGAATAGATCCTCAAGGGCGTTTCGGGAAACCGTAGATATACGGACATAGATCCACACGACCTTTCTGAGGACCCCGTAAATATACGGGATTAGATCTGCTAAGACATTCATGGAACAACGTACATATACAGGCTTAGAAGCGAAAGGGTTAAGAGATGTACCTGACATTTCACATCGATACAGGACACTGTGCTCCGATATAAATCCCTGGTTCGACCGGTCATAGACTATGCTAGTCCTGTATGGCCTCTGTACTACGATGTACATAGGTTCGTCCTTAGTGGGCGTTCTGACAGTTCTCGAACTCATAAGAACTGGGACGGAAAATCCCGGGGCGTTCCGGAACTTGAGGAACCCCATTCTGAACTGCGAACGATTTCAGAACGTTGTTAAATGCGCATGCGTCACCTACGTTCTTGAGTTCCAGTTCTGACAGTTCCGAAAAAAAATCGGGGACTGTCAGAACCGTTCGGAACTGGATTCGCAAAACACTGCGAACGCAGAACTCGGCGTTCTCGGCGTTCCGGAACTGGGCGTTCTCGGCGTTCCGGAACTGGGCGTTCTGGCACTGCGAACAACAAAACTCGACTGCGCTTGCCCAGAACCGTTCGGAACTGGCAGAACGCACACTGAGAACGAAGCTTAGGACTGCTTGGGTGAGGGCCCAACGAAGATTCCTAAGACACGCTGCCTACAAGTTGAGGATGCCAATTGATGGCATTGATTACTCGGCTCACACAGGTTAGAGATCCGCAGGTTGAAGGCATACATAATTTTATATTACAAGCTAGTTAACTGAGGTCTGCAATGCCCCTTTCTCCTGTCCAGGGTAAACCTCAATGTGCCAAATTATGGTACGCGCCATGGCTCTCTGTTCAATGTACCATTTCGCCACTCATAATTACCTTATGCATCGTCCTACCTACCGTTTGCCATGTGAGCCTAACGCATTCACCCAAACCACTAACTTAGACTTCTTTTTTGATCATCTCACCAGCCTCAAACGCCAGCTCACACTTTACCTGAGACGGTGACATATTTTCATTACCTTTGAATTTTCTTTGGTTTCTCCTATTTCAAGTGTACATTGCTTTTTTTTCCTTATATTTTGTGCGCATGTGAGTTTACGACTCTTAAATTTTTATAGATCTGTAAACTGGCGTCAGCCGTACAATCAAATAAATAAATAAATGCCACTGCTTGGAAGTAGGAGCATTTTGTGGACGGGAAAATAGTTTACCTGGGGCAGAGGCGTTCGTTGCGGCGTTGGCTCATGCGTGTAGATGAGGTAGTCTACGCCATTAGACGATATCAACTCCTGCAAGAGAAACAGATCGGGTTTTAGTGGCGGACGGAGATTGAGTAAAACAGGGATCAGAGCTGGGCATAATCTGAACGGGGAATAAAGTCCCGCGGTGGAGATTGCCACACAATACTTCCACGTTCTTCATAATCGTATGGATACAAGTTTGGCGGCCCGACTGGCTACTTATGTTGGCCTGACATGCCGATCATGAGAATATTACAATATTGAGCATGGAAATATAATATACATGCATAGAAACCTCACCTTAAACCACTTTCTGACACCATAACAACGTCACTTAGCTAGTAAACCTAGAAAATGTTGAACCCATCGACATATTTTTTGCTGTCGATCAGCTAAATCAAATGCGATCCAGGTCAAAATCAATACATAATCTCTTGACATCCTGACGGGACATTTTGATACCATTTTTGGCCCATTTTTACGGCAGTTACCGCTGAAAATCGAAAAAATCACAAAACCCGTGGTAACTCCCTTATTTTTCCACCTAGAAAGCTCGTTCTCATCTCAAATTGAAGAGTTTAACGAGCTGAACAAAACCAAAAAAAGAAATTATGAAGAAAATGGTAACTATTTTGAGAAAGTTATGACCATCTGAGCGACATCAAGCGGAGTAGCGTCTAGAAACTTGTTCTGAGCAATTCTCAACAAGATTCCGTGGTTTTCTCGAACACCTACTTTTGACAGTATCATTATACTTCCATTCCTATAAAATAATAGGAACATGGAACTAAGAGAGCGAAATGAGATGAAATGTCGAGGGAGTGTTGAGGTTTGTGCTCGGACGGTCCCAAATTGGTTCCCGTCAAATTTACACAGTAACTTTTGTTCGACCAAATTTGGAATCCTTGAAACGCCTCACATTTTGAGGTAAGGTACATGAGGAACCAACGAATTACAGCCCCAGGGAGTTGTACAAAACTGTGTACGTCTGAAATGGGATGTTTTTTTCAATCCTGCTGATTCCAGTTTGACCCGAGTGTTACTGCATATTTGTCATATCACTCTTGTGCCAACTACATCACCAATTTAATCATATTTGGGGAAAAGACAACTTGCGGCTCAAGTGATTCACAAACACCTGACAGCACGTCAAGATCTCGTCAAATGATGAATGGACGTGCATTTTTTTAATTCTTTCAAATGGGCAATTTTCGTGGGTTAGAAATTATAATGTTTTTGGGCAAATTCCGTTGATTAAGGGAAATTATCACTTATTGACCACATAATGAGACGTTTATGTCGGAAAGTCTAAGAAGAAAACGAGGGCGAAATTTGAATTTCCAAGTTCCCGCTAGAAATGATTTATCAAGTAAATCGCTCGGTGGTCAACTCATATCATGCTTAGAGTGGTAGTGCATCAATTTATCTACAGAACCACAATGGATGGATCGAACCTCAAATCAATAGATAAATGTAAAAAACGCGTTCTCAAAATAAACCATAGGTGAAGGCCACGGCTAAGGTTCTTGAAGGTAGTCTGGAAGGTTCGCCATTTCTAATGTTGGGTTGTTGGCAGCACTGAGAACCTTCGCCTCGGAAACTTCGCTCCACCTCCTTGGGCCAACAGCCAAATCAGATGTCAACAGACCTCATACTTCATTTCTTGCCAAATCTTTACTTATTTGAAAAATACCGCTTATTTTTGAAAACGAGCTTCGAACTATCGTTTTTTTCCAACAGTTTTGAATGTTTTTTTTTTTTCCAACAAAACATTTTGACGAAAAATCCCCATTGTACGTCTAACGGAGAGCTTTCCAAAAGGTGCTGTACGATGGGTCGGAAACGGACAGAAGTGTGTGAAAAACGCTGCAAAGTCCTTGTCACATGGATTTGTTCTTCTATGGGACTTACCTACAGAAATGTTGGCTGTTCATTTATTGTTTCTTTCATGTGCAATAATTAAAATAGCTATTTTTGGTGGTTTCCACCAATTTTGGCCCCCAGAAACACAAATTAGGCTCCTATTTTTGACAAATTTATCATTGATAACTGATACATGTCATTTAATTGTGTTGATTCACCTGCTGATAGTACAATTACACACATTTATGGTGATTTCAGACAACTTCCTATGATTTTGACTAATAAAAAATGAATTTCGGGAGCTTAACCTTCGTTACAACCTCAATTCTTCACTCTTCGGTCAAAATCAACTTCATATTCGGTCTTCTCGCCGTAAAAAAACATGGAAAACGATACTTCACAAGCTCATGCTCACTAAAACATTAAAAAACACATCGAAAATCCCAATTTTTACACCCATTTTTCCCCCGCAACACACATGGGTGTATTCCGATCGGGCTGTCGAGCTTCGGAGCACAACTAGGACCCAAATGTGTTCCCAAACTGTGTGCGGAAGAACGACGGTTTTATACCTAAAGTTAACGTAAATTTAAGGCTGAAACTTCGTTAGAACCTCAATTTTCCAATCATTGGTCAAAATCGACTTCATATTTGGTCTCCTCGTCATACAAAACATGGAAAACGATAACTCACAAGCTCATGTTACTAGAATACCACATAAAAACCTACGTTTCATTCTTTAATTCTTCATTGGGCCTCGTTACAATTAGGCCTCTTGGGCCCTCCTAGAATGTAACATGAAAAAAGAACATAAAACAAATTGATATGGCCATTGAAGTACAAAAAAAGGAGATAATAATCAAATTATATAACAGAAGAAATAATGGGGAGGGGAAGGGGGCTTGTGGTGGTCAAGGCAAAATAAATTAAACCAAATTACACTCATTTTTCCCCTATAACACCCCTGGGTGTATTGCTATCGGGCTGCCGTCTTTCGGAGGACAACTAGGACCCAAATGTGTGATGTGGGGAACCAAACTATGTGCGGAAGAAGGACGATTTTAGACCAAAATTTAACGTAAATTTAAGGCTGAACCTTCGTTAGAACCTCAATTTTCCACTCATTGGTCAACATCGACTTCATATTAGGTCTTCTCGTCCCCAAAAACATGGAAAACGATACCTCAAAAGCTCATGTTACTAAAACACCAAAAACCCCTATTTTTTACACCCATTTTTCCCCCATAACACCCCTGGGTGTATTCCGATCGGGCTGCAAAGTTTCGGGAGACAACTAGGCCCAAATGGAGCATGTGTGCGAAAAAACGAATTTTTTAGACCGAAAATGGAGTAGATATGGATGATACGGCAGACGGACGTTGCATTTTGGTTTATTATTCTGTGAATAACACGCCTATGTATTCGCTCAGCAACAGTTTTTTATAACACCCCCTCAAAAATTTTTTACTTTTCAAGGTGCCTAGATTTAAAAAAAATGCAATGTCCGTCCGCCTTATAATCCGTACCTACTTCATTTTTCTGTCTAAAAAATTCGTTCTTTCGGCGTAAAAATAGGTTTTTCTGGTGTTTCAGTAACACGAGCTTGTGAGGTACCTTTTTCCATGTTTTTTTAGGACGAGAATGCCGAATATGAAGAATGGAGGGGAGGAGACCGAATATTTTTGTGATACAAAACCCTGGGAAATTGTCTGAGATTACCAAAACAACAGGTCAACCATCAAATGGCACAACAGATCAACCATTAAATGGCACTGTCTAATGATAATTCGTCAAAAATAGTCTTAGAACGTAACTACGTCGACAATTAATGGCCCTGATATTGTATCACATGTTTTTCCAACCTGTTGGAATTGTCCCCAATTTATTATGGGTGTCGGTGTGAATGTGCTGTGTTGCAGAACAATATAATTTATATTTCGAATTTCAATTTAACCACACGAGTTATTCATTTCCAATAACAAGAGGTTATGGCCCAGCGTTGCAGTGAATTCAGAATGGGTGGTTCAGTGCGAATAGAATCACTGGAGAAAAACAACTATGATACATGGGCTGTTCATGTCGCTGCTCTATTATTGAAGAATAGAACCTGGCACTATGTGAACGGGGATAAGAAGAAACCGACCGTCACTGCAGATCCCTTGACCGCAGCAGCCGCTGAACAATGGGATATTGAAGACCAAGAAGCTAAGGCCGATTTGATCCTTACGCTAGCACCGTCAGAGTTAAAGCATGTAAAGCATTGTAAGACAGCCCACGATGTGTGGTTCAAATTGAAGGAGGTACATCAGTCCTCCGGGCCTGCGAGAAAGGCTACTCTGTTGAAGAAGTTGATAACTTGCAAGATGGAAGAGGGTCAAGATATTCAAGAACACCTCAGTCTATTCATGGAAGCAACTGATAAGTTGCAAGACATGGGGGTGGATATCCACAAAGACCTACTCACAATCATGATGCTCTACAGTCTGGGAGATTCATATGAAAACTTCAGAGTTGCCATTGAAACTAGAGATGATCTTCCTACGCCAGAAGCACTTAGAATAAAAATTATTGAAGAAAGTGAAGCGAGGAAACAAAATCATCAAGCTCCTAAGATAAGTGATGCCCTTAACGTTAGAAAATTTCAAAGAAGGCAGAAGGTCGTGTATAAAGGACAACCCATAAATAATAGGCAACAGATGGAAGATGTAAAATGCTATTCTTGCAATAAATTGGGACACAAATCATTTAAATGTCCACAAAGAAGGAAATTTAAGAACAATTTGGCCGAAGATAACGAAGATAATGATGAATCTGATGGAATCGCAACCGTAGCCTTGATGGCTGGACAATCCAATAATATCGAGAAATGGATTCTAGATAGTGGATGCTCAACTCACATGTGTCGTGACGAAGAAATCTTCACTGACATGGGTGAAGCGAAACAGAATTGTGTGAAACTGGCAAGCAAGCATACGATACCAGTGGTTGGAAAGGGAACGGTACCAGTAATAGTGGAAAATAGCAGCGGAGCACTAAAACTATTACTTGAGGGAACTCTATTTGTACCGGATCTGAGAACAAACCTGCTATCAGTAGGAAAGATTACGGACAAAGGATACAATGTTATGTTTCACAAACGGGAAGCTGTAATTTCGAAAAATGGGAAAACTCTATTCAAAGCTGAAAGGATGGGAGATTTGTATTACATGAAAGGAAATTCAAAATCAACAACAGCAAATAATGTAAAAGTTGATAGGGAAGAAGATACGAAAACCCCAATTGATCTGTGGCATAAAAGATTAGGACACGTAAATGAAAGAGATTTGAAGAAAATGACTAAAATTGTATATGGTTTGAACATTGGAAAGAATTCGAAGATGGGAACTTGCAAGGCGTGTTTACAGGGAAAAATGACGCAATCCCCATTCCCAATGAAATCGGAACGGAAGTCTGAGATGCTGGAGCTGATTCATTCAGACATCTGTGGACCCATGAGGGTAAATTCGATTGGAGGAAAAAGATACTTTATAACATTTATTGACGATGCCACGAGGTGGTGTGAAATACAATTTCTCAAACAAAAATCGGAAGCATTGGAAGCATTCAAGAAATTTAAAAGTAAAGTAGAGAAGCAAACTGGAAGGCGCATCAAGGGTTTGCAAACGGACAATGGACTAGAATATAAAAACAATGAATTTGACAGATTTCTGGAAGAGGAAGGGATAACTCGGCGGTTGACAGTTCCTGACACCCCGCAGCAAAATGGAGTCAGTGAGAGGAAGAACAGAACACTGGTTGAAGCTGCCCGATGTATGATGATCGATGCCAATATAACTCCAGCGTTCTGGGCCGAAGCTGTCAACACCGCGAACTACATCAGGAATCGGTGTATATCGAGCAGTATAGGAGGCCGGACCCCATTCGAATTATGGAAAGGTCGGAAAATAAATGTGTCATATTTCAAGACATTTGGATGTGCGGGATACGCTCTGCACAAACGAATAGGAAGAGGAAAATTTGAACAGAAAACAGACAAGTGCATATTTCTGGGGTACTCTGAAGAAGTAAAAGGGTATAAAATATGGATATTGAAAAGCCATAAAATTGCATTTACCAGAGATGTTAGATTTTTGAACGAATACGACAATGAAGTGGGAAGCTTTGACGAATTTTACGTTAATTCTGAAGAATCTCAAACATTGACTACAAAAGGAGAAGAGAAGAAGATTATAGAAGTTGAAATTTGTAAACAACAAAAAGCGACGAAAACAAACAGTAACTTGGAGGTGGAGACTAGTTGTCAAGACATTCTAGAGACGAACAATCAAAATAATTCAGAAAATCTTGAAAACAATGACGATATTTGGTTTGACACTTACGCTGAAACGGAAATTGACCCAGAACCTCAAGAAAGAACGCTCAGAAGATCGAGCAGAATATCAAAACCGAGGACTTGGGACTGCTGTGAATGTGAAGCCGATGAAGATTCACAAAAGCTGATTACACAGTCAGAACCAGAAGCATTAGGAGAAATCAAATTGAAGGACGCCTTATCTGGACCAAAATCAGAAGAGTGGATGGAAGCTATTGAAGCGGAGTATGAAGCCATGTTGAAGAATAATGTGTGGGAAGTCATAGAAAAACCTGCGAACAGAGACACGGTGGGAAGTCGATTAATTTTGATGAACAAATTCAAGAAGGATGGCAGTTTAGACAGGCGCAAGGCTAGGCTAGTAGCTAAAGGCTACACGCAGAGGCCAGGAATTGATTTTTTCGAAACGTATAATCCAGTTATACGAATGAGTTCGCTCAGGATAATAATGGCAGTCGCTGTTCAGAAAGAAATGCTAGTGCATCAATTGGACGTCACAACTGCATACTTGAACGGCGAAATTGATGCAGATATAGTGATGGGAATCCCTGAGTCGTATGGCGAAATTCTTCAAAGAATAATCAAAAATGAAAAAACCGGAAGTGATATTCGGAAGAAAGCGACTCAGCACCTCAGAAAATTGAAGGAAGGAAAAGAAGTAGTCTGCAAGATAAGGAAAGCACTCTACGGACTTCGTCAATCTGGGAGAATGTGGTATCACAAACTTGATGAACAACTCAAGAATAGTGGATTCAAGCCATCAAATGCTGATCCATGTGTTTATACAGGAAAGATTGGCCGAGATTTCGCAATTATCGGAGTTTACGTAGACGATTTAATCTTGGCCACTACCTCAAAATACGCGATGGACGTTATCAAGCAAAAGTTGAAAGGTGATTTTGAGATGAAGGACATGGGAGCAATTCATTATACTCTTGGAATTGAGGTAACGCAAGAGAGCGGAGCGCTCAAGATGTCTCAAACCAAGTACATAAAACGAATTCTTGAAAAGTTTGGAATGGAAAACTCAAACCCAGTCAACTCGCCAGCAGACGTGAATGTAAAATTAGAGAAACCCAAATATTTGAGACCGGGGGAGATAAACGCTTACCCGTATCAGAACCTTGTAGGATCTCTAATGTACTTGGCCACGTGCACAAGACCCGACTTAGCACACACCGTGAGCATGCTAAGCCAGTTCAACACCTGCTACATGAAGGAACACTTCCTAGCTGCGAAGCGAGTATTGAGGTATTTGAAAGGGACTCAAGACCATGCTCTCACATTCTCAAAATCAGGGGGAGACATGCTGATGCTGACTGGCTATGTAGATGCCGATTGGGGGTCATCAGTTGATGACAGAAAGTCGTATACAGGCTACACTTTCTTACTTGCTGGAGGTGCAGTGAGCTGGGAGGCTCGAAAGCAACGAACCGTGGCACTCTCAACCACAGAGGCTGAATATATGGCAGCGACAGAGGCAGCAAAAGAGGCGATAAGCCTGAAACGACTACTTGTGGAGTTAGGAGTAATGTCGGATGCAGGACCAGTGACAATCTATAATGATAATCGTGGGGCACAGGAACTGGCGCATAACCCAGTCCATCACCCTCGAACCAAACATATTGACATTAGACATCATTTCGTCCGAGAGGCCGTGATCAATGGAAAGATAGAGCTCAAGCACAAACCTTCGGAAGAAATGATAGCCGACATCCTAACAAAATCGCTACCAGGACCAAGACACGGAAACTTGACTTCAAGCTTGGGAGTTCAGCCAACATCCAGCTTGAGGGGGAGTCTTAGAACGTAACTACGTCGACAATTAATGGCCCTGATATTGTATCACATGTTTTTCCAACCTGTTGGAATTGTCCCCAATTTATTATGGGTGTCGGTGTGAATGTGCTGTGTTGCAGAACAATATAATTTATATTTCGAATTTCAATTTAACCACACGAGTTATTCATTTCCAATAACAAGAAATAGGAGCCTGATTTGAGTTTTTGGTGGCCGAAATTGGTGGGGAACGCCAGAAATAGCTGTTTAAATTATTGCACACGAAAGAAACAATAAATGACATCCAACATTTCTGTAGGTAAGTCCAATAGAATAATAAACCCATGTGATAAGGACATAGCAGCGTTTTGGAATCTATGTCCCTTGAAACGTAAAGGAAGAAATTTTGAAGGGGTGTTATAAACATTTTTTTGCTGAGCCAATACGTAGGTGTTTTATTCACTAAATAATAAACAAAAAGGAGATTGTTCTTTTGCATAGTAAATAAAGGGTGACTCACAGGTTTAACTTTCTTGGTCGACGCCGCTAAGGTGGTTGATTTCCTCAGGAGCTTTTTTGGCGGCGTCCATTCGGTATCGTTGTCCCGCAGAACCTCGTCTGCGTCGCCTGGACCAATAAATTTCCCTATTCAATCCAAATAATTACCTGCATTAAAACTCAAATTAACACATCAAGTAATCGATGAATTATCGTGTTTATTCGGATTAATTTAAAATGAACGACACCGGAAAGAAAGTCACGTGATTGGTACCGTTCACCGTGACAATTTTTGGCACCTACTGACAATACGAAGTGTCTCTCGGGTGACCACATGGCTGTATCTATTCAGCAATGACAAGCCCTGGGGTGGCGGTCACACCGGATATGGCTTCGGCCGGTTTTTCACACTGCCGCATCTGACCAATTTGAGATCAAACAACCAGACTAAGGTAAAGCCGGGTATCCACTTGTATCAATACGCAAACTTCCGTACCGTAACTCGCTAAAAAAGTATTAAAATCGCCATTAAATGGAGAACATTAGGGCGACTCGGTAGAAAACGAGGCTCTACAAGAAGCTACAAGTCTCCTTACAGAGTGTGAGGGTCTCGTCTCAAAAAATGTGTATCTAATTCCAGTTTAGTGGGTCAGAACTTGCTAAAAAGGCTTGAAATCGCCATAAAATGGAACATAAGAGGGCCACCCCAGCATCCCAAGGGGCGACTCGATACAAAATGAGGCTCTACAAGCAGCCCATCAGCCAGCTGAGTCCTCAGGTTATCACGAATCAGAACAGCCTCCATCAAGCAAAAACACGTACCACGTCCTTCTGTCTCCTTACCAAGTGCGAGGGTCTCGTCTCACAAATTTGGGTCAAATGCCAGTTTTGCGGGTCAAAACTCGATAAAAAGGCTTGAAATCGCCATAAAATGGAAAACATTAGGGCCACCCCAGGTAGAAACCTTAGCTTCCCAAGGGTTTGGTAGAAAATGAGGCTCTACAAGCAGCTACAAGTCTCCTTACAAGTGGGAGGGTCTCGCCTCAATACATGTGGGTCCAATTTCCAGTTTAGTGGGCCAAAAATCGCTTAAAAAGGTGCCATAAAATTGAAAACAACTAGGCCACCCCATGTAGAAGCCTTAGGCTAGGGACACACATCGCGATTCGGACGCGGGCGTCCTTCCAAGAACTCTGCCCGTCTCACGTGTGGAACCTGACAGCTGTGCAGTCAAGTGGAACGGAACACACAATGGCGTATAGCGGAGCAGAGCGGATTTTTCATCCCTTGGCAGGTTTTTCCCGCGCCAGATTCCTGTCGGAAGCAGGAAAAAAACGCGGGGGAATTTCACGCTGAAGTTTGAAAGGTCAACAGCCCACCTTCATCCCCTCCACGTCTCTGCTAAGAGCGACGGCAGGATAAAAACGCTGTTGTGTGTTACCTAGTCGCGTGCGTGCGACGGATTTTTCTCTGCACGCGTTGTTCTTGGAAGTCCGTCCCCGTGGAAAATAAAAGCTATGTGTGTCCCTAGCCTAAGCTTCACAAGGGGCGACTCGATACAAAATGAGGCTCTACAAGCAGACAAGTCTCCCACAAATCCCAAATTAGTCCCACAAATTTGGGTCTAATTCTAGTTCAGTGGGTCACAACTTTCAAAAAAGGCTTGAAATCGCCATACGGAAAACACTGGGGCCACCTCAGGTAGAACCCTAGCTTCCCAAGGGGTGACTCGATACTAAATGAGGCTCTAAAAGCAGCCCATCAGCCAGCTGAGTTCTCAGGTTATCACGAATCAGAACAGCCTCGATCGAGCAAGAACATGTACCACGTCCTTCAGTCTCCTTACCAAGTTCAGGGGTCTCGCATCACGAATTTGGGTCAAATGCCTGTTTTGCGGGTCAGAACTTGCTAAAAAGGCTTGAAATCGCCATAAAATGGAAAACCATAGGGCCACCCCAGCTTCCCAAGGGGCGACTCGATACAAAATGAGGCTCTACAAGCAGCTCATCAGCCAGCTGAGTTCTCAGGTTATCACGAATCAGAACAGCCTCTATCGAGCAAAAGCACGAACCATGTCCTTCTGCCTCCTTACCAAGTGCGAGGGTCTCGTCTCACAAATCACAAATTTGTGCCAAATGCCTGTTTTGCGGCGGGTCGAAAGTCGCTGAAAAGGTTTAAATTACCATACAATTGAAAACAATAGGGCCACCACAGTTAGAAGCCTTAGCGTCCCAATAGGCGACTCGATACAAAACGAGGGTCTACAAGCAGCTCACCAGCCAGTGGATTCTCAGGTTATCACGAATCAGAACTGCCTCGATCGAGCAAAAAACATGTACCATGTCCTTCTGTCTCCTTACCAAGTGTGAGGTCTCGTCCCACAAATTTGGGTTTAATTCCAGTTTAGTGGGTCAGAACTCGCTAAAAAGGCTTGAAATTGCCATAAAATTGAAAACAACAGGGCCACCCCATGTAGAAGCATAGCTTCACAAGGGGCGATTTGGTAGAATATGAGGCTCTACAAGCACCTACAAATCTCCTTACCGAGTGCGAGGGTCTCGTCTCAAAACATGTGGGTCTAATTTCCAGTATAGCGGGCCAAAAATCGCAAAAAAAATGCCATAAAATTGAAAACAACAGGGCCACCCCATGCAGAAGCCTTAACTTCCCCAGGGGCGACTCGATACAAATTGAGGCTCTACAAGCAGCTACAAGTCTCCGTACCGAGTGCGAGGGTCTTGTCTCAATACATGTGGGTCTAATTTCCAGTTTAGTGGGCCAAAAATCGCAAAAAAAAGCCATAAAATTGAAAACAACAGGGCCACCCGAGGTAGAATCCTTAGCTTCCCAAGGGGCGACTCGATACAAAATGAGGTTCTACAAGCAGCTCATCAGCCAGCTGAGTTCTCAGGTTATCACGAATCAGAACAGCCACGATCGAGCAAAAGCATGTCCCACGTCCTTCTGTCTCCTTACCAAGTGCGAGGGTCTCGTCTCACAAATTCGGGTCTAATTCCAGTTTAGTGGGTGAGAACTCCCTAACAAGGCTTGAAACCGCCATAAAATGGAACATGAGAGAAGCATAGCATAGCTTCACAAGGGGCGATTTGGTAGAAAATGAGGCTCTACAAGCAGCTAAAAGTCTCCTTACGGAGTGCGAGGGTCTCGTCTCAAACATGTGCGTCTAATTTCAAGTTTGGTGGGCCAAAAATCGCTAAAAAATGCCATAAAATTGAAAACAAGAAGGTCACATCCATCTAGAAAACCAAATGGTAAGTAGATTGGTTACCTTCGTCTTCACCAGCTTCGGGGTTCTCAATGGTTATGAATTCTTTCAGTCCTTCTCTCGGGTCCTCTTCAGTCCCAGAAATCTGCGATTCGTGAAATCAACTATTAAGCAAATTACAATAATTCGCTATTACAGTAAACAACTAATCAAGAAATAACGTAGGTAGTTAAATAGAGCAAATTACAGAGAAATATGGATTGGCCGGCATCGGGCAGTTGTGGAACGGTTGAGGGAAGCTTGGGTTCTCCATAACGAAACAAAATAATGAAATCTCCGTACCGAACGTGACAGAACATGAATAAGAACATGAATAATCTTGACCACTGGTAAATGCCTCACTGGGAAAGGAAAAATGGATCTCCCCGATTCTAAATTGAATTGTTTTCTTGTCTCTGTTATCTCTGCACGAATCGCTCTTCTTAAATGCGGAGTACGGTAGTTGAAGGAATATGCCTGAAATAGTGTTCCGAATTAGGAAGTCAGAACATTTTTTCGAACAATCAGTATTCTGCCACGGTGGTATTTTGCCATGGTGAGGTTCAACTTATTTGGCGCGACATATACATGAGATCCACGAAAGAAATACCAGGACCTGAATGAGTAAATTAGATGTACCATAATCATAAAACATATTTTTATGGAAGATCATTCACTGTCGAAGGAATCAAGATGTATAATGAATATAAGGAAATATTCGACTTGACTCAGTCTTACATCCTTCAAGCGTTATGATACATGTTAGTTTATTATCACGATATGATCACTAATGTAACCTTTCATGTTTTCTGCATTATTTATTGTAAAAACATAGGTACTAATATTACCAATGCATATATATACCTATATATATTACCTAGGAGTGTGCACATTTATTTATCCAATTGATATGAGTAGAACCTGATATGATTTTCTCGTAAAGTAATTATGATTTGTGCATTGTGGAAGATAGGGCTACAGTTGTACAGATAAATCAATACAGAAGTCAACAGTCAATACATGAAGGGACCATGGGTTATGTAAGTTGTAACCGGTGTCTCTTGTAAATCATATATTAGTTACAACGTACATGCACGTTATAATGGATATGTTTACCACGACGCCGTGTGGAATTCACGCGCGAGACGACACCGAGTCACCGGATTCTACACGGCAAACTATGCCGAATTGTTCTTCAACAGCAAACTATTGACAGCGCATTGTAACTCTTCGAGACGTATCAACAACGAGCTAACATAGGAGACGCAGCAATCAGAAATAATACCAGGTTCATCTCCGGTGCCGGCAAAGGTAGACAAATGTCCCAACTACAAACAACTGCCGGCATTTCCATGCGTTGCACATTGTAAAGTTATGTCAACACTGCTGTGATTTCATCTTCCCTTTCAATTTCAACCTGCGCCAAGTTGTACCAAGCTGTGCGCTCTAACCGATATGTACACTCTAAGCGGTGTGCACGTTTTAACGGAGGCACTGTATTTTTTCCTATGGCATTTCACGGTTCCAGAGATTTCGTATGCAGTAACCAATCGTACGTTGCAACCGGTGCAGTTGTAAACAATATCCACTGTATTATTACTTCATCGATAAATACAGGTTTTTTTTTTGTTACCAGAAAGGTTTTTTTCAAATCTTTATGTTGGTCCTGCTATTACAGTAGCACTTAGGAAACAGCATTTCGAAATTCCAAACTATGTGACTATGAGTGTGGTTTCCGTCTCAATTGATCTGCAGTTGATCAAATATTCACAAGAGGAGGAGAAGGACCCTTGAGAAAACGTGGGAGAAAACGTTCGGGCCTCGCAACATGGCACATGTCCACAGACTTCGTAAAACAAGGTAAAGGCAATGCATTTAGAAAAGCAGTCTATGAAGTGATGAAGGACCTCAACATCCCCTAGAAGATCATAAAGGTTCTCACACACTGCGGGAACAGGGCAGGAAACGCCGTGGGTAGGACGCGGACGCGGGATGTCGGCCGGCTGCTGCTGTCCCGTCCTGCGCCTGTACGCACAACAGGCAGGACGTTCCTCAACTCTCTTTCCCCCAACGCTCGCCATGCTCCCTTTGTTTCAAGCGAGGGTGTGAGGATGAACGCGGGGAAGGCGTGTGAGAGCACGGGGAACGTAAACATTGGAAGGTGGAGGGGAACATCCCGTGCCAGGCACCGCCGTTTTTCACTTCGAGAGCGACCGTGGCGTAACTCGTCCTCTGCCTGCCCCGTGCCGTGAACACCACGTCCCACCCAGTGTTCTTATCTCCATTCAAGCGCACAGATGCAAAAAAATACGACCCGTGTCCCACAGCTGTTTCCTGTCCTGTTCCCGCAGTGCGTGAGAACATTAAGGCTCACCGAAATGACAATGAAAGCAACGTCACTCGAAGTGAGCGTGGGTAGAGCCCCGTCCGGTGAGTTCGTAGTGTACAATGGTCTTAGCAACGAGGACCCAATCCAGTACTGTTCAGTACCTTCCTCCAGAAAGCAGTTTCCTATGCCACCTTAGATACTGAGGGAGACGTTTTCAAAAAATCTAAGGTTCTATTAGGCTTTGCTGATGATTTGGACATAGCTGGAAGGTCGACCAGGAATAATACATCGATAGTTCCGGATGAATTTCATTGGAATCGCACTGCAACTCTCGTCTGCCCATGTGCGAACACGAAACATTTCCTTGTAACGCTTCTAATACGCGAAAAATGGTTGGAGAGAGCTGAAATTTTGCTGGTACATGCGGGTTGGATCGCGGATGGCCCCAAATCAGAATCACTGCAATCGTACTGCAACTTTCGTCTGCGCAAGCACAAGTGCCCGTAACTACCCTCAAAATCATCGCAAAGCAGTGACCTTTGGAAGATGGAGGTTAACCCACGCATGGATACTCCACCTGTCCACTGAATGAATCCACCGTACTATTCAGTGCGTTCACGTGATTCAAGTGAGGAAGAAAAACGCTGCTTATTTCAGAAAACGGGCTTTTATCACTTTTCCAGGAGTTCTGAACATTTTTTTTTCCAACCAAAAACTTTGACAAAAACTCCCCATTCCTGGCTTGTTGCTTGGGTAGCCTTATCTATTTACCATCTAACCTCTTTGCCTAGAGCTGACCTTCACGAAGAGGACAGCCATCTAACATCTTCGAGGACAAGAATCTATTTACCGCATGGTAGGCTCCCTGGTGCTTCCTCTGGACATGCTTAGCGAGGTTCGTCGTGGAGGATTTGTAGGACAAAATGTGACCGCACAGCTCGCACTTGGCCTGACCGTCCGTCCCGGCGATTCGCGTGAAAAGCTGCCAGACTTTGGACGACCTCCGGTCTTTGACTTCGTCTTTCATCGTTTCTCGCTGCGTCCTTAATCTGAACCAACAGAAAAAAAACCATTAACCGTGAGATATCGTCAAAGTTTCTTACGATTTAAAAAAAATATAAATAAATAAAGCCGTACACACATACAGAATCACAGTCAGGGGCACAGTGGCAACACTGGTGATTTTTTAACTATCGAGTTTCGAATGGCAAATACCCATTGAAAGGCTGTAACATATGATCAAACATACAACATAACCCAAGTTAGTGTTAAAAAACAATACTGAAAAATACTTTTGAAATGAATAAGTACAGAGAAATCTCACGAGAAAAATGGTTTTTTAACGGCAGGTTATAATCGGACGATGGACGTTCTTGCAAAAACCCATGGCTGACGCTGATAGAGCGTGTATTTCTGCCAAACATGTCCATTTAATAATTGTTCGTTACAATCACAGTCGAAAGATATTCCTGTTTAGTAGCTGCATGTATCTTTGTTTGAAGATATTCCAGTCGAATCCTGTAAATTAAAAATAGTTGTGGAACGCTGAGTATTCTCAGACGAAGATTTACATGTTATGAGGCTGAGTTTTGTCGCTATTCGTTCTCCGTCCCTCGTGGCCGCCTGCTCTGAAGGTATATGTGTGGAACCAGCATGGATACTACGAGCAATACAGTGTTGGTATAAATATGTCAACAACATTAAGACAAAATTCACTTTAGACAATCTGAGGCTTCAGAAATATTTGGACCAAGTTTAGCCACCCTAAGTGGGGTCGTCCACCGGAAGAGTACTCGAGCGGCGCGGTGCTTTGCGCTACACAAGCGGCAACGAGCGACACGCGCTACAGATCCAACTACATTGAGTTATATGCGGGTATCGTCCACTGGAAGTACATTCGAGCGAGCGGCCAAAAAAAGTTGGATCTGCCGCTCGTAGCTCGTCAGTATCACCTTCCTACCGGTTTTGGTAGGAATTCCACGTAAATGAACATTGGAATCGCGAACGGACGGTTCATCAGAACACGTACCTACCATTTCACTCGTATCCCTGGTCATTTCGAGTCAGTTCGCATGCAGGCCCCATTTTAGTAGGTGAAAATTACCCTCTGCGCAGAAAATGGATCATAACACTAATAAAATGGATAATAATAGAAAAATTTGTTAGGGTCAGACTTAAGTTAATGTTGAAACTGCCCGAACGATTCCCTTTTGGAGAGGATCGGGTCCACCCAACATGCTCTTTGATTTAACATCCG
Organism: Leptopterna dolabrata; assembly: GCA_954871275.1. NCBI lineage: Eukaryota > Metazoa > Arthropoda > Insecta > Hemiptera > Miridae > Leptopterna > Leptopterna dolabrata. Next base: position 226,293 of record OX940990.1, read on the forward strand.
CATTCGTCGCAAATGGTTGCTGCTTTCAAGGAAATAAAATTCCTCTGGGTCCGTGACGAATAAAAAGTAACAGTCCCCACTTTTCTTGAATACACTTGAAAACAAACTGAAGCCCGACGTGCGAAGGTGCTTGCAGTGGACGACCCCTGTCGCTAGTAGCGGCTTGTGCCGTAAATACGCTTAAACATTAATCAAGGACTAGGTAGGCAAAATCTACATAATTAGATGTTGATTTCACAGTGACTGTAGGCTTGAATCAAGTCAGGCTTCCGGAACAGAAATTAGTAAGGCCACCGCCAAATTGTTAGGCTGTGCCAGCGTCGCCAGCCTGAGTCGATACCACCTACAGCCTAATGATCTCCCCTACTAGGTTGGATGCCGATACGATTTCCCTACTAGGTTGATTGCCGATACATACAATTTCCCTACTAGGTTGATTGCCGAAATGATTTCCCTACTAGACAGATTGCCGAAACATACTATTTTCCTACTAGGTTGTTTGCCGATACGATTTCCCTAATACGTTGATTGCCGATACATACGATTTCCCTACTAGGTTGATTGCTGATACATACTGTTTCCCTACTAGGTTGATTGCCGATACGATTTCCCTACTAGGTTGACAGCCGATACGATTTCCCTACTAGATTGATTGCCGATACATACATTTTCCTACTAGGTTTATAGCTGATACTTACGATTTCCCTACTAGGTTGACTGCCGATACATACATTTCCCTTCTAGGTTGATCGCTGATACATACAATTTCCCTACTAGGTTGATTGCCGATACATACATTTCCCTACTAGGTTGATCGCTGATACATACAATTTCCGGGTAAGTTCCGTTATATGCCCCCAATTCTTAAATTTTTTTCTATTAACTTTAAACCTTGTGAAACGGCTAAGAAAAAGGCTTATATATGAAAAACACAATAACAATCAACGAGTCATTTAATTCCCACACCAAAATGAACACACAAAAATTTTTCTAAAAGTTCTTACTGAGGTGGCCAAAAATTCGCAATGTCTTCCCATTCCGCCGCTCGCATTGTCAAGCGATCTGGATGCTCGCTAGCGCTCGCATCTCAAACAAGATAAACAATCCCAGAAACTATCCCGTGAATGAGCAGGTTGTTTGGGACTTCTGAATAGATTCGGAATTCCCGAGAAAGATAAGATAACAGCGATAACAATACTGACCGGAATACCTGTAAATCCTTGTTGATTGATGGAATGTTAGTTCAGTTACTCGACTACATCATTTTTATAAGGTTTAAAGTTAATAGAAAAATGTTTAAGAATTGGGGGCATATAACGGAACCTACCCCAATTTCCCTACTAGGTTGATTGCCGATACATACATTTCCCTACTAGGTTGATCGCTGATACATACAATTTCCCTACTAGGTTGATTGCCGATACATACGATTTCCCTACTAGGTTGATTGCCCATACTATTTCCCTACTAGGTTGATTGCCAATGCACACATTTCCCAACTAGGTTGACTGCCAATACGATTTCCCTACTAGGTTGATTGTCGATACATACATTTCCCTACTAGGTTTATAACCGATACTTACGATTTCCCTACTAGGTTGATTGTCGATGCATACATTTCCCTACTAGGTTGATCGCTGATACATACAATTTTCCTACTAGGTCGATCGCTGATACATACAATTTCCCTACTAGGTTGATTGCTGATACATACGATTTCCCTACTAGGCTGAATGCCGATACATGTGATTTCCCTACTAGGTTGATTGCCGATAGGAGGACCCAAAGACTCTGAATCGTCAAGCTTCCAGTGCTGGACACTGGGTTGAGTATACGAGACGCTGTTTCGTCCTTTTCCCCACACACCACCTATGCCTGGTCCAGCACGAGTCTTCAAGCATTGAAAATTACAACGAATATTTGGATGTGTAGCACCACGACATTTTACTTTTAATGTAACATGGCTTGCCCGTATTTTGAACAATAAACCATAAACCACCTTGTGACACGGCCAACATCACAAACTTCTTCCCGTGTTCCACACCTGCCCGAAAGGCCATCTCTGTCGACTGTTTCCCACACGGGAGACTCACCTCAAGCTCGACAGACGTCAAGCTGATGTCCGGATGCTTGAGAATCATGTGCCTCTTGAGGTTCGACGTCGTCGAGCGGAAGGCGACTTTGGCCCCGCATATGCAGCAGGTCGCGTAGGAATTGTCGACCTGGTCGAAGAACTGCCACATGGGGGATTTCTTCTTTCGGGTGGCCTTTGTTTCGCTCATTGTCTGTTGGTTTTTTTAGCGCGAAACAGGAGTCGCTAAAATCTAGAAAAATTACCTAGTTTTGACCACATTTACACGCACATACCTCATTCCGTCATCTCTAGAAGTACTTGGGCCGCCGTTCTGCTGAAGTAGACTAACGCCAAAATCGGCCGAATCGAATAATTCGTATTTTTTTAATACCAATATAAACGTTTGATTGGTTTTGTGAATGACTGACAGTGAGGAATGGACGTCCACTTCTTCAAATTCTTTCAAAACATAAGTCTAACAGTGAGCTTTCCATAGAAGGCTGTATGATGGGTCAGAAATGAACCGAAGTGGTTGAAAAAGAGAAAGAAAAAGCGTGCGACGTCATCTGGTATGTACCGCCCTTTCACTCCAGCACGTGGGAACCGAGTGAGAGGGAGATACATACAAGATGACGCGATTTTTCTTGAGGTTATTCCCGCCATTTACTCGGATTTGGGTGCTAAAAATTGGGATACTGGGGTTTTTGAGGGAGCTGAATCCGATTTTGAGGTCAAAAGCAGCATATTCCGACCCAAACTGGTTCAAATTGTAGGTCTAACGCAGAGCGTTCCAAAAAAGCGTTGTATGATAGGTCGGAAATGAACGGAAGTGGTCGAAAAAGGGAATGGAAAAGCGGGTGACGTCATCCGGTATGTATTGCCCTCTCACTCCAGCACGTGGGAACCGAGTGAGAGGGAGATACATACAAGATGACGTCACGCGATTTTTTTTAGCTTATTCCCGCCAAACCACTCGGATTTGGGTGCTAAAAACTGGGATACTGGGGTTTTTGAAGGTGCTGAATCCGATTTTGAGGTCAAAAGCAGCATATTCCGTCCAGCGTCCATTCCTCATTGATTCTTCGATCCCTCACACCAGTACAAATATATGCAAGGAGTCCAAAATGAGTGGGGGACAATTTGAACTGGAAGAGGCATCAGATGAAAAATCAGGTTAATGGAGTAGAACACAGAAATTGCAGAATTTTCATATCTCGTGTAGCATAATGTTGACGGGAAATGGATTTTCAAAGTTCAGTTTTTTTGTCTTAAACGGTCGTTTTGCCAGGAAACCGCCCCAGTACACATCAACTTTTGATCGAACTTTTGATATTTTCTTTGAATTTCCGGGTTGCTACCTCACAATTAAAGGTATTGGAGCACAAAAGCACAGAAGTGATTTCCATTTAATTCTTCGAGCCCACCTACCAACACATATAATAAGCAGGGAATCCAGAATAAGTGGGCACAGTATGAACTGGATGAGGCATCAGAAGATGGATCACGTTAAATAGAGTAGAACTCAGAAACAGCGGAGTTTTCATGTCTCGTGTAGCATAATGTTGACGGGAACTGGATTTTCAAAGTTCTGTTCTTTGCCTCAAAAGGTAATTTTGCCCGGACCCCCCCCCCCCCCTCCACTCAAAAGGAAATGTGAACTTTTGATCAAATTTTTGATATTTTCTTTGAATTTCAGGGTCTGCTATTTTTTATGTTTCCTTTGAACTTCAGGGTTACTGATCAAATTCTTGATATTTTCTTTGAATTTCAGTGTTTGCTTTTTTTATATTTTCTTTGAATTTCAGGGTTGCTGAACGAATTTTTGATATTCTCTTTGAATTTCAGGGTTTGCTATTTTTTATGTTTTCTTTGAATTTATGGGTTACTGATCAAATTTTGATATTTTCTTGGAATTTCAGGGTTGCTGATCAAATTTTTGATATTTTCTTTGAATTTCAGGGTTTGCCATTTTTGATGTTTTCTTTGAATTTCAGGGTTGCTAATGGCATTGGCGCTCAAAAGCACACAGATCGAGACAATTTTGAAAGAAACAAACAGTTTCACACAAACTTCAACAAAATTCGATATACTTAGATTTCATTCATTGTTAGAGCCTGAACTTATTCATTTCTTCCCCAAATCAGACATGGTTTGGTATATTATTTTTAAAAAATTACTGAAGTATAATCGTCAGGATAATAATAATTTAATATCAGAATAGTGGAATTCTCCGACTTTTGCCGGTTTTTACGGAATTCCCTGACCTTTCCCGACGCATAAAATTCCCTGTCTTTCCCTCTTTTGTTGCTACAGGAGTCTGAATTCTACCCCAGTGTCAACCTTCAGGCAGTACTTGAAACTTATGAATGTCAAGTCCAATTTTTACATTATTATCCTATTTACCCGACGTTAATGTTATTTTACTTTCTGACACCACACCAGCGCCATTTAGCTAGTAAATAATCGGTAAAAAATGCTAAAATCGCGAACAACTGATACGAAATCGCTGAAAGTGTTATGGAAGGGTGAGCAAAGACAGAAAAATACCATTTCAATTGTTTATTAATACAGAATGTGGGTCAAATTTGAATTTTTTGGGGGTCAAAAATTTGTATGAATGGCTAAAATCCATATGAATTCACCTGACGTTGTGTGGGATGGTGATTCACGACAGGAATAGGGACAACTTTGATGATTAAAAAATATTTGTCTAGTCCGGTTTCTCGCTATATATCACAATTTTTACAAAATGGCAAAATTCGCTCTTACAGCCATGCTGCACAACTGAAACTTTTACGGGTTTTCTTCGGCTCGTGAAACTCTTCAATTTGAGATGAGAACGAGATTTCTAGTTGGACAAATAAGGGAGTTAGTACGGTTTTTCCCCATTTTTTCACTCCTCATCAACAATTTCTTTTCAGAACTTCATTATGTGTGTTTCTTTTTGTTAGGTACTGTTTGTCATCGGCAGAATTATTTTAGCAACATTTAACTCGTGATTTAGGTAGGTACCTAGTAACGAGTACGGGGTTAGGTACCAACCTAAGGAGGGTCTGCGATCTACATAATATGTATAGAATAGTACATATTATATTATATAGACGGGTTATCTATACATAGAGCTGTGATCTGTAACAGAAGGGTATTTCAATTTTCAACGATAAAAATGGACCAAAATTGGTGCGGTTGGTAACAAAATGTCCGTTATCATGTCGAGAGATCCATGCATTAATTGTGAGCTCAATCGCGTTTGATTTGGCTAACTGACAACAATTAATGTCAACAGGCATTTTCTAGTTTTACTAGCTAAACGTTGACTGTGTGGTGTCAGGAAGTGACAGATTTCCACGCAGGTTTACGGATTTCGATCAAATTTGGCGGCCCCCGCCGCCAAACTTGTACCCGTACTATAATTATGAAGAGCATGGAAGTATTGTGCGGTATTTTTTTAAATTGTGATTTTATGACTGTGGCGGCCGGGAAGAGCTAGAATATGCGTTTGGCGGGCAGCTAACAGGAAAGGCCCGTAAATTCAGATTCAGAAGAGGATTACTTCAGTAATTTTCTCTAACCTAACAATCATGGCATCAAAGCAAATTATAGTCTATTATAGGTGCTTTTAAAGAACGTTAATGTCTGCATACTGCCCTCCAAAATAAAAAAGCCGCAGACTCGATTTTTTCCTATTTAGAGATTTTGGTACGGCTGGATTCGTATCTTGAAGACCTATTTTGGTATCTAGTTGTAAAAATTGGAAAAATTTCCCTAAAAAAACTATTCAAGGAAAACATCTACGGTTTTTCGAGTTTTTCCAACGATGCAACGCAGTAGCAGTTCTTCCAAAAAATAAAAACAGTAGGTCCCAGACCTACGGTGTTAATTCTTTGGAACAGTGAACTTAATTTAACACTTCGGTAGGGACATATGCATTTTAGGCATGCTTGATTCACATTATAGCCCCTAGGGGCGGTTCTACTGCAACTAGCGCTCTCTCCTCCTAGGACATTGTCCGTCGGCTACCTGGTGTGGCGGAGGAACGATTTCAGATACACGTTCCCGCTCCAATTCGGCCCTAAGTTTCAGTTTATCAGAACATACCCTGCCTTTTTAGCATACATCCCGCTGTGTGTTCATGGATTTCCTGCTTTTTAGGCATATTTCCCTCTAAGTGTAGTGCGAATAGCTTGCTTTTTAGGCATACATCCCTTTCAAGGGGGTTAAAATGTTGAGAAGTCATATGTCCCTCTAATAGTGAGTACATTTTTCATGCCTAAAAAGCGGATATCATGTTGAGTGAAATTATTAAATTAGCGAATTTTCAAAGAAAATACCTACCTAAGCTATTTGTCTCGTTTAGGCCATGCTGCATGAAACTACAGGTTGTTTTATTATTATGTAATTAAAATCTATTATTATCCATAAATATATACCCTATATATTATACTATTCATTCAAAAGAAAGGGAAAAAAATGGTGATTTTTCTAGTTGTGATTTATTATAGAAATATTTTCTTACTTTGAAAATAACAAATTTCAATTCAACCTCAGGCTTCCATTTTTATACACCCTTTTTCAATTATCCTTCAGTTATCAGTCATTATCTGAACTGGAAAATAACTTAGCATGGCTCTGCCAGGTATTTTGGTAACGTATTAGGTATGGGTTCCTCATTTTGAATTCACAAGCCTGAAAGGCATAACATCCCTCTAAAAGTGCGTAACGAAATTACGAGGACTAAATGGCAGATGTCCCTTGGAGTGTAGGTTTAGTGCATGCCTAATAGGCAGGTATGCCTCCGAACGAAAATTTAAATCATGTCCCTGCCGAAGTGTTAATGGTCACCAAGACAGCACTGTTTTTCTTTGTTGTATCTCTCTCATAGTTGTCTGAATTCGTCAGGCGGTACCGTTTTTCAATTTTGTGATGAGCGCCAAAAGCTTCGAGCGATTGACCGTAGGTGGCTTACAGATCGCGGTAAGTCGTATTTTACAAGGAAAAATAAACGTACTGTTCTTCTGTTTTGGGAAAGGGGTGAAAAAACTCCAGCAACTACAGTGGGAAAGAACCGTAGAGTAAGCGTACTTACAACGAAGAAAAGCAGTAACAGACCCTTTACCGTTGTTTGAAGCAAAATTTAACGCATCAAAATTTCGACAACGGAGAAAAACAGTTGCTTACTTAAATTTATGTGTATTCTTCCAAAATTGATGCGCCTTGCTGCTACAGACGTAGAAAGTAAACTTCTATAAGTTGCAACAACAAAAAATCATTGGAAAATATTGAAGAATGCCCATTTTAAAGCCTAAAAGCTTCACCTGCGTTTTTCTCAAAACTAGATTAATTTTCCTTGTTCTGCGGCTTTCTTGCTTTGGACGGCAGTACAATGTTTATCAGGCAACCATACAGCCATTCCCCCTCTCCTCCAATCATAACAACGGGTTCAATAACCACCCTTTTCCGTTACCTACCAGCTACACCGTTTATGAACAATTCCTACATTACTCCACCCGTACAGCACAGTCAATTGTATATTTGAACAGTTATAAATGTATATACAAAGCGTGATATTAACCTGCTATTCACCTCTTATCGAAGATGCCGCAGCGGTCCAGCGAAAATCACAAAAAACCAGTAGAATGAAACGGGTTTTGATCACTCGTAGCACGAACTGAACAGATCTGCCCTACTGCATTATTTACAGAAACACGTTAGTGTTACTACACTATAAAAAATTTCAAAACGATACAACAGCGGAAACGTCCTCGAATACTGAAAAATGTGGAATAAAAACCGTAAACGAAGCGTCAGACTTCACTACACGAAGCGGCCATTTTGTAAAAACAGTGTTGCCACCGCCGCTTTTTACTGTTGAGTCTTAACTATAAATTTATTGTCGTTATCTAAGTCAAGGCCTGTGAATAAAGGCTAAAATAAAAAATAAAAAACTATTATATTACCTATGCCTGCAATATTATGAATAGCGTAAAATAATTATTTATTGTTGTAAATAGATCGAAATATACTTACCTACCTACCTACAAAATATACCTGACTAGAATTCGGGTATTTGCCTGCAAATATAGGCCAACATAAAAATAATAAAAACTACTTTATTATCTTACCTGTGCCTGCACAATTATGAAAATGGTAAAATAATTATTTATTGTTGTGGAAATATACCTACCTACCTACAAAATATACCTACCTGACTAGAATTCGGGCATTTGCCAGTGAATAGGCCAAAATAAAAACTTTAAAAAAAACTAATTTATTATCTTACCTGTGCCTGCGCAATTATGAATAGCGTAAAATAATTATTTATTGTTGTGAACAGATCGAAATATACCACCTACCTACAAAATATACCTGACTAGAATTAGGGCATTTGCCTGTGAATATAGGCCAAAATAAAATAAATAAAAACTACTTCTTCATTGTGTTACCTGTGCCTGCACAATTATGAGTAGCGTAAAATAATTATTTTTATTGTTGTGAATAGACCGAAATATACCTACCTACCTACAAAATATACCTGACTAGAATTAGGGCATTTGCCCATGAATATAGGCCAAAATAAAATAAATAAAAACTACTTTATTATCTTACCTGTGCCTGCACAATTATGAGTAGCGTAAAATAATTATTTTTATTGTTGTGAATAGACCGAAATATACTTACCTACCTACAAAATATACCTGACTAGAATTAGGGCATTTGCCTGTGAATATAGGCCAAAATAAAATAAATAAAAACTACTTCTTCATTGTGTTACCTGTGCCTGCACAATTATGAATAGCGTAAAATAATTATTTATTGTTGTGGAAATACACCTACCTACCTACAAAATATACCTGACTAGGATTCGTGAATATAGGCCAAAATAAAATAAATAAAAACTACTTCTTCATTATGTTACCTGTGCCTGCACAATTATGTATCGCGTAAAATAATTATTTTCAATTTTGTGAATAGATCAAAATATACCTACAAAAAATACCTGACTAGAATTTGGGAATTTGCCCATGTATACAGGCCAAAATAAAAATAAATAAAAACTATTTCTTCATTATGTTACCTACCTATGCCTGCACAATTATGAATAGCGTAAAATAATTATTTTTATTGTTGTGAATAGATCAAAATATACCTACCTGCCTACAAAATATACCTGACTAGAATTTGGGCATTTGCCCGTGAATATAGGCCCAAAATAAAATAAATAGAAACCACTTTATTATCTTACCTGTGCCTGCACAATAATTATGAATAGCGTAAAATAATTATTTTTAATTTTGTGAATAGATCAAAATATACCTACCTACAAAATATACCTACACATAAAAAAGTCTGTTTTTGGTTAAACAATTTTTGACCCCCCCCCCCCCCCCCCAATTAATCCTAGATCCGCCATTGGTCGAACAGTCTGATCCTACAATTTGGAATGCATTTTTGATACCGGAAATTTTCATTAATCCTCTGATTGGGCACCTGATTTAAGGGACGGACAAATTTGCACCCACCTGCCTACCAATAGCCTGAAAATTCCCCAAAAAATCGCTCTGGTTGTTGAAAAATAAAATAAAATTATTCGACAGAGTTTTTTCTGAATACCTTCTGAATGCAGCTGCAAAAGTTTAGGCGGGAAAAAGAACGTTTCAGTTTGAAAAATAAAAAGTTACGTTTCCTGCCATTTTTTTAGTATCAAAAACTGTGTGTACGCCCTCCCTGGTGAAACATTTTCAAGTACGTGCACTTTCATTACCTGCAGTCGTTATTCATCTACAAAAATCTAGACTGTAATTTTCAATTTATTTCAATTAGTTTAGTGAATTATAGGAGATTTGGGTTTTTGACCGTTGATGTTCTGACTTAGGTGAAGGATGAGGATGTTGAGATGGTAAGGCTCTCTACAGAAATCAAAATATGTATATGGGAATCAAACAGCTAAAATGACTAACAAAGAATATGTTAAGAAAATTTTAAAAATATGGTAGACCAAAAAACTTTTCAACAATTCATCAGACAACAAAATAGGTTCTATGGAAAACTTTTTAATGAAATCAAATCCAAACAACAAAATAAAATAAAAACTGAATTCAACACCCCAACACCGCTGATTGGTTTCAACACCCCAACACCGCTGATTGGTTTGTAAATCTCACTAACACCAATATTCCATATATACAGGGTGTTTCTTAAGTAGTGAACCACCCTTTCTAACTACTTTATTTTCAGGAAAATGAAAAAAAGCTTCTAAAGTAACCCCCCTTCATTTTTTACAATGAATTCAAATATCTCATTCCCGCACTTTGCGCATGCGCAGAAACATGCGCAATTGACACCAACTTCGGTTTTTCAAATGGGTACCCTAATTTTTTATTGCAGATTCAGATTCTACGTAAAATTTCATGAACATTTGACCCCTCAATCGATGAATTTGACTGCGCAGAACCTGTTCTGCGAGCGTACAAAGTTGCTCAGCTGCCAAATTTCGCAAAACTTGGCGTCTAGTAATCCCCAAGTGTGGCACATGATTTTTCATTGTTTTTCAACGCTGATTCACATGGTGCTATCCGTTTTTTGATTTGACTCGATTTGAACGAAATAATGGCCAAAAGTCGGTTATTTTGTACGAAAAAAAAAACGTGTTTTGAGGCGTGTGTTTTGAGGCGTGTGTGAAGAGAGGATGGGAATAGCAAATTATGTAATTCATGTGCAAACACACGCCTCAAAACACGTTTTTTTTTCCGTACAAAATAACCGACTTTTGGCCATTATTTCGTTCAAATCGAGTCAAATCAAAAAACGGATAGCACCATGTGAATCAGCGTTGAAAAACAATGAAAAATCATGTGCCACACTTGGGGATTACTAGACGCCAAGTTTTGCGAAATTTGGCAGCTGAGCAACTTTGTACTCTCGCAGAACAGGTTCTGCGCAGTCAAATTCATCGATTGAGGGGTCAAATGTTCATGAAATTTTACGTAGAATCTGAACCTGCAATAAAAAAATTAGGGTACCCATTTGAAAAACTGAAGTTGGTGTCAATTGCGCATGTTTCTGCGCATGCGCAAAGTGCGGGAATGAGATATTTGAATTCATTGTAAAAAATGAAGGGGGTTTACTTTAGAAGCTTTTTTTCATTTTCCTGAAAATAAAGTAGTTAGAAAGGGTGGTTCACTACTTAAGAAACACCCTGTATATACATATATTCCAATATATACATTCTGTTTTGTATACTCTAATGCAGTATATTCTAACCTATTTTTTATGTGCCCTTCAGGCTGATTGTTTTTCAAATGCCCCTCAGGCCATTTTCTTTTTTTACTTAAAATTAGTAGTTTTATTATTTACTTAAAATTAGTACATATAGTAATTTCTCATATCGAATGACATGCGAGGTGGGGGTCTGTCCTATATGTCAGAAATATAAATAAATTCCCCCAGACATTTCTGATCTACCGAACCTCAAGATCCTCATCCTTCACCTTTAGTGAATTATACCAACCCTTTTCTCTGAGACTCTCTAACTTTGCATCAACCATTTTAGCGAATTTTCTAAGAAAATGAAGCTACTGCTAAGGATCCAAAATTTTCAGAATATAAATTTTTGAATTTAAAAAAATTTTTTTGTAGGCAAATCCCTTTCAGAGCATCCTGAATTCATCCCTAGATTTAAAAAAAAGAAAAAATGTACAATTAAATGTGTCCAAACGATATTTGACCTTGGCTCCATGATGAAAAAAATCCAAATTTTGACAAAATGTTCGCATTGCCAAACAAAAGGAGCTGTTCGAAGATGAGCGATTTTCAAAAACATCTAAGGTGGTCAAATTTGAGTTTTCAAGGTGTCCAAAATCGGTAAAAACGGGTAAAAATCGCGAAAAATAAATCATTTAGTAATTTTTCGTAACGGAATAGGTGTCAACTTTGGATTTTTGGGGGTCAAGAATTGGTATTGAGGGCCACAACCGTTCGTTGTGTGGGATGGTGATTCACGACACGAAGAGGGACTGTTTTGCGATGATAGAACCATTTTTCTCAATAAAGTGCGGGCCAAATTTGACTTTATAAGAGTCAAAAATTAGGGAAAAATCACGAAAAATGATACAATTATATGAAAAGCGGTATGGTTTCTCGCTATACTTACCATCTTATTACACAATAGCACGAATAAGTGTGACTTTGAAAATTCGCTCTTATAACCATCATGCTAAATGACTGACAATATTTTTTTTTTTAAACATTTTATTGGGTCCATTTTGAATAGTTTTCAAACTTTGTGCAAAGTTAGAGAGTCCCAGTCCCGAGGCTCTGGTACCTGGATGAACCAATTTAGGGAGGTAGGTAGGTACCTACTTGGAACAATGAAAACACCATCCAGGTCAAATTTTAGATAAACTATTGGTGGCTTTTGGAAATTCGAGATCATATTGATGACCAATTCTAATAAAATAGTTAGAAACTTACCATATCAATTTCGTACCTACCTACCTACCACCCCCACCCTACCAGCCCCTAGCTGAGATCATTAGCTTTGTTCGTGCAGTCCCTCAGAGCTTGTTCAGAGCAACCCGGGCATGCGCCGTAAGGGTGAGGTGAAAGATTCGCAGTTGTTCGTGCTGTCCCGGGGCTCCCTCCGAGCTGCTCTGAGCAAGCCCTCGCCCGCGAGAAGACCAGGGGCAGCTGAGCACTGCTCTTCCGCGCATGCACCGTCGAGCTGCCCGTGCTCCGAGCAAGCTCCAGGCTCACACTGTTCCGAGCGAGCGTGTTCAGAGCTCACCCCACACCAAGCCAGTTCGGTTTAAGCAAAAACTGAACTTGCTCGGAGCTAGCCGCAAGGGGACAGGACGAACAAAGCTAGTCTGCTTCCAGCTCTCGCAACGGGATGGTAGGTACGTGGCGTTCTCCTTCGAAATTCATCATTGACTAGAGCAATTTCTGTACTAAATCGCGTGGTTTTCCTGTGTTTTCTCCTCGAATCGCCTCGTTATGTTCGGCCAATTCAATCGTGTCAAGTGATTTATGGGCAATCGAAACCTCGTGTGTGTGCATCGGTCATCCCGGGTTGATCGATGATGTGTTTAGTGCTGTGATTTGGTTTCTTCCTCCTTCATCCTCGGATCTTCCTCTACTAAAGGTACTTGCTTACTACTTTGTGTTTATTCCAAGTAATATTTTATTTATAATCGTAAAATCGATGGTAATAAAAATTCCAAATTTCTGGACCTGGACAGCTCCGAAATTTATATGTTTCTGGACTCCATACGTGGGGTATTGTTAGTTTATTCGAATTTCCAATCCATCAACAGGCTTACGTAACGAGGGATGGTTTTGACTTCGATTAGGCGATTAGTCACATTGGTACCCACCTACGAAGCATAGAAAGCCCTAAAATCATTTCAACCGTTGGATGTAAGAAACATAAATATGAATTTGCAAGATGGCATGGACTCCCCTCACACATTCCGTGGTACTGGGGATGTTTTAGCGCAGGTTTATTCACCTAATCGGACTCAAACCTCAGTTGAAATACGTTTAGAAGCTGTTGAGAAGTTGTTTTCATTGTTTTGGGTTCGGCGATAGGCCAGATACAGGTAGGATATTCGACTAATCTAAAAACGCTGTGTTGCGTCTGAGTTACACAGCAGAGGTGTAGTTTTGACGTGAGATTGGGTCGAAATGTATCGAATTTCAGTTGCAAGTCGAAAAAAAAATGTTGATTTTTGAGACGTGACAGATTCCGCAGATCCTGAATGTCCGAGACTCATTCGGGTTTGATTCATTCCCTCGAAAGATCAATCAGTTCATCGACGTGTTACAACAACATTGAGCCAGTGGTGATATCAAGGCAGTCGAATACCAACCCTGGGTTTCAAAATTAACACTTCCAGTGTGGGCGTCTACCCGGGTAGACGGATAGTCTTCCCCAGCCCACTGCCGTCTACCCAGGTAGACTGAGCCCGTTGCGTTGACTCAAAGAATTCCAAGGTTAGTAAGTTACCGAAATAACCTTTACAAGCGCCAGTTGTGTGGGAAATTCCTTCAATACCTTCCTGGCTTCACGCTAGATAGCGTCGGAAGCAGATTGGGAGGTTAGAACACTTATTTCAGTTGTATCTTCGAGGCGACCCTCCTACGCTGGGTTTTTGCTCATTTTGTCGCTGTATTATAATTTATTTTACCTAGTTCTTGATTACCTAGTGCGCTATCTAGCATCTGTACAAAGGTAAATAACTTGATTCAGAGTAAAAAGTGATGAAATATACACTGGCGGGATGTGATTGTGGGTTAGTATACAGTGGGACAATGCCGCATGCGGCCGTCTACCCTGGTAGATGGGGGGGGGGGGGGGGGGTTCGAGCACGCTCGGTCGGACAGGTGGTGTGCAGTGGGTGGCGTTGGACTGCTAGAGCATGGAATGGAGAAGGAAGGCTCACTGGGTAGGCAGATGAGTGACGACTTTGACGAGTGCTCCGTGCAGTGGGGTTGAGGTGAACTATGGTAGTATGATCACTTGGCGCGAGAGTGGGCATGGGTGACTTGGGGACGACCTAGGCGCTTGGCTTCCGTCATTATTTGTCTTTGATCTTACCAACCGGATCTTTGTTTCCAGCGTTAGTGTTCTCCTTCTTTTTCTTCTCCTTCTCCTTTCTTTTTTTTGGTAGTTATGTATGCAATACAAATTATATACTGAGTGCTTGCCCTCAGCAACAACAATAACAAACAAAGAAACAACAACAACCCAACAAAACAAAGAAGGTCAGGAACAAATAATAATAGAAGAGGATAATGCGGGGGTAGGTCTGCTAACAGATACCTAGCGGTCTAACGTCATTTCATGGAACTATGTTAGTTCGGCTTAACCACAACAGATGAAGTTGGTGGGATGAAGGTAAATTTCGAGCACAGGTTATAACACTGACTGAGCTTTCCTTCTCCCTTTATTCCATGGCTAGAGGCTCCCGCATTGAGAGTGTTAAGACATCAAGTGCACACATTGAGCAGTAGGTACCTGAGCTTCTTCGAAGAGAGCATAGGTCGGCAGTTTTTACGATAATTTGTGTCCTATGAAGTACAAGACAATGATTATCGTCTTGTCCGGGCTTAGTTTGAGCTTTTGTGACTGAACTAAGCTCAACCGCTTCACCCGCACATTTTCAACATTTAACACCAACAAGGTAATACCTAGTAGGATAATTGTGAAAAATGATTTCCGTTCCGGTGGAAAAGTATTCAGTCGCATTCATTGCTGCTAGGGCATCTCGACCTAGGTAACCATTTTGTGTTTTGTTCAATTAAATAAATTATTCATTTAACCAATATAAGATAACTGTGTGGAGAGAACAATAGTAGGAATTTTTCATTTTTGATCTTAGAATCGGACTTAGTACCCTTGAAACAATCCCCCCCCCCCCCACCAATTTTTGTCTTAAAAACTATGTGTAGCTTGGGCAATAAAGGAATAGAAAGAAAACGAAATGACGTCATTAATGGATGGCGCTCAGCGTTCCCCCCCAAGGTGACACGGTGGTGGGAGGCCTTTACCTGTGACGTCATTTCGCTTTCTTTCCGCTGGTTTATCGCCCGCTTTCGATCAACCGATACCCCTCATATACCACCTTTTCGGAAAGCACTCGCCGAGATCTTTTACTTAAGAAAATAAAACAAAACAGGTGAAATCTGCCCACTGTTGGACCCCCCTTCACATTTCATACACAAGCCCTTTCTAAACCAAGCCCTACTACCTCCGAAATCCCAGCCTTTTCTTAGCCGTTAAAGGACGAAAGTGGCCATAGGCAACTACGGTTGGTATTCTTCTGGAACGGAATTTGTCTTGAATTTCCAAAACCACCATTTTGTTGGTCTAATAGTTGGCCTGGTTGGTGTTTTCATCATTCAAATTACCTAATTCAGGAGAGTTCGAGGCGGTGGTACCTAGCTGAACCAATTTAGGGAGGTAGAGGTTTGGAACAATGAAAACACCATCCACAACTTTTAGATCAACAAGCAAGCCCTCGCGTGCCCCACGAGAAGACCAGGGGCAGCTGAGTACTGCTGCACCTGCTGCTTCCGCGCATGCGCCTTCGACCCGTTCGAGCTGCCCGTGCTGCGAGCAAGCTCCAGGCCCACACTGTTCCGAGCGAGCGTGTTCAGAGCTCACCCTACACCAAGCCAGTTCGGTTCAAGCGAAAACTGAACTTGCTTGGAGCTAGCCACAAGGGGACAGCACGAACAAAGCTAGTCTGCTTCCAGCTCTTGCAACGGGATGGTAGGTACAGAGCTGGTGCGTAGTGGTTTGTTGTGCTCTTTTGCCTTTTGAGATGGAAGGGGGTAGAATTCGCGGTACTTCAACAATCAGTAAGGGATTGGCGTCACTTAAAGATACCGACTATCATGATAGTTGTTTCTCGTAAGCCATGTGTGCGACCTCAAAAATCGGTGCACATAAAAAAGCTACCGAACGAAGGCGACATCCCAGGCGTGTGCGCTAAGTCAGCACTACGCCTCACCGCAGCAGGGCTCTTGAAACCGTAGACAAAGAAAATCGGGGCTGTCTTCCCCGGTTACTCGACGAGTACGGAACTCTCCGCGATGAGCCCAGCGCGAGTTTTATAAACTATTGGTGCCATCCGAAGAATGGGAAAGCCGGTCGTGGCGGATTGACGCCCCCACGATGTCGAACGTCCGGAGGTAGCGACTCTCGGACGCCCCGTTCTACTGGAGGCCCCCTTCCCAACGCTGCTGCCGCCGTCTCCGCCGCCGAAACGGACAATTCTCCGGGCACGAGTGCGCGGGCGCGAGTGGAAACGAGGCTGGAGAGCTTAGGAAAGACCAAGGTATAATAAAGACAATAATTAACTACAATAAATTAATCATAGCTTAAGCAATACGTAAAATACATACATACACAACATATATCCAGTGCTTTCCTTTGCTAACTCCTTGTCCCCGGCGATTGAGTGTGTATCCAGGAAACTAGTAAGGCGTGGGAACTCTCCGGCAAAGGCCTTTAGCCTGCCGGAAGACCGGCCCGGAACCGAATAATATTCAGGTTCCGGGATACAAATCCTACTACTTACACCATGGCAACGGGTTAGCATCCATGTTGTTCGCCCTAACAGCCAATACGGTATTGTTATCACCGTATCTCCTAGGAACTCTAATGCCTACCCTAAAATACGGTTACCAGGGTGTGAAAACGAACTGCAAACGTGGCAAAAAAAACGTTTATTTCTCTTGTAGACAATTGACAATAATAACAACAATGTTTATTCTCTCTTAAATACCATGAAATATTTGTGTTATCCAAAACACAAAAAAGGAATCCCGATATAAAACTACGACTACACTTATTCCGAGGGCTCTTAAATAAAAAATTCGGTTTATGACACAGATAAAATGTGATAAACCTTCTACTCGATACAAAACTTGGTGTATGGTTATGGCAGGTACGCTACGAGTTAAGTCATTAAATACATTTTTCCCTTTCTTTTAAAAATCCGTTCGTTTCCGTCGAACACTTTCGAAACACTCGAGTTTAGTTCGATTTTTACGGTGCGAACGAGTTAATTATGCGGCGTGACGTAATGAGCGAATTTTTGGCGACGACGCCAGCGGGGGATCTCTAGCTACTGTAATGAAGACACTGACAAGTTTTCAACGAGGTAAAATTTACAAAAATTGTTTTAAAAAAATGAGGCGAAATTTGTAATAATGTAACGGCCGAAAACTACCCGGATTTTTGAATGGGTGGCTGAGGCTCCATCGGTGTTTGCAGTGTTGGGCGGAATACGAACGTGTTTATATCCGAAACAACATCCCCGATTCAATACAAACAACAATAATTTAATGAACAACAACTAAACAAACGATACTAGATGAACCTTTTGGGACGAACCGTATAAATGCCGATTAGAAATTAGTTAGGTAAATCAAACGTTAACGAAACTTTTCTAGCGGATTTACAAAGAGAAAATGGGTCAAAATTCCGAGTACATGAATTTTTGTGAAATTTCTCTTTTTGCTTTTTAGAGCATTTCCCTGGATTTAACGACGATAAATCGAGAAAAGGTGACCAATTTGAGTTTTTGCGACTCAAAATGACTAAAAATCTGTAGAAACCACCGAAAATTGATATGAAATTCACCGGAAGTTTTATAGATTTGAGAGAGAAAGAGCCTGTTTCAATAATCAGGAGTACCCACCTATTTTTGTGGCTCAGAATAGCTAAAAATAAATAGAAATCACCAAAAATTGATATGAAATTAATCAATCAATATAAAAGTTTATATCAATTTTCTATATAAAATTCACCAAGGGACCGATTTAAGTTTTCGTGGCTCAATATAGCTAAAAATCTATAGAAATCACCAAAAATTGAAGTAAAGCGTAAAAAAGGGATAAATTTGAGGTTGTATGGGTCAAAATAGCTAAAAATTGTAAAATATAACCAAAAATTGATTAAAAATACACGAAAGGTGTTACAGAATGGCAACTCCGAAGAAAAAAGCTATTTCAGTCGTCAAAAATGTATTTTTTTAAAAAGTGGGTCTAATTTAAGTTTTTGTTGATCAAAAATATGTATAAATGGCTCAAATTCATCAAATTTGTCATGAACTGACCAGAATTTCAATAATAATCAATGATATTTTTTATAGGTTTTAGTGTTGAAATGGGATTTCGGGAGTGGAAAATCGCTAAATATTTGTGTGTAATAATTTGTATAGATAATCACCAAATATTTACTACAGAAAACTACTATTACAATATCCGAAACAATTAACTGATGAAAATTGGTTGAAACCTGAGGTTTTTTCGTGGGCCAAAAACTGATTATAACCGGTGAAAATTTCGATCAAACCACCAAAAAACGACCGAATCACCAGGTACTTCGATAATCCTCTCGCATGGTCATGCTGCATGACTGAAACCTTCTCCTTCCTATCAAAACGGCGAAGAAAAATAAAAAACTATTAAACCGAAAATAATTCAAACGCTGACCCTTTTCAGTCATAATAATTATTATTAATAAATTGTAGTAATTATTATTATTTCAGTAATAATAATTTTTGCTGCGTCGCTTCCCTTCATCCACGGTTCGAGCCCGCACGGGGTCAATTCATCGACATCTACATAAATAAGGTAACCTCGGTTTTAAAACTAAACGTCACTATTTCCAGTACTCGGTTTAAACGCTGGAGGCAATGAAGGGCGGGGTAACATCGAAAAATCTGATATGTTTTTTAGAATTAACTTCTTTTTTTCAAGGTTTTAACGATTAAAAAGTTTTTAAATATTCCTTCTTTTTGTAATTTATGGGGGAACATTGGTATTCAGTATCACACCTAAGGTATATATTTTCATTTATTTAAATAGAGTACGAAAAACTACGATTTGTTCTCGTTTTGTTGTTAAACAGCAGATTTTTGTGTTTTAAAAAATTTCATTATTATTTAAATATTATAAATATACATTTATTAACGTGGGTTTTAGAATGAGTTAACATTCACGTAAAAAGGGTTTTTTGTTTTATTAATTTTAAAAATTGGACAAACAGCTAGGCTACTGGCTTTGAGTACGTGGTTTGACGGTTTGTCCCTCGATTGAAGGGGAAATGGTTTTTCATTTCGGAATGTACAGTTGTTGAGCGTGATTTGGGTGTGGGGACCCCTAATGGTTGAAAAACACCAGTAAACTATGGAATTTTTGAGACGAAATAAGGCCAGATTCCTTCAAATT
Source organism: Leptopterna dolabrata (assembly GCA_954871275.1). NCBI lineage: Eukaryota > Metazoa > Arthropoda > Insecta > Hemiptera > Miridae > Leptopterna > Leptopterna dolabrata. Next base: position 246,109 of record OX940990.1, read on the forward strand.
TGAGATTTAATAATAATAATAATAATAATAATAATAATAAATGATCCGTACATTAGCGATGTACAGAAAAACAAAAGATTTCCACCATTTCTTGCCTAAATATTGATACAAGAGGACAGGACTGGACAAGCGCAGGTGGGTGGCGGTCTCCCAATGACCATTTGACCAATGAAATTACGAGGAAATCGACCTCGATCCCTAATGGTAGAAAAACACGAGGAAACTATGTCATTCTTGAGACTATTTTCGGCATGATTCCTTCAGATTTTACATTTAAGGAAGAAACTGCGATCATCAAGCATCAAATAGCTTGAGAAAATAATCCAAATTAACATATACAGTTAAAGAGAGCTTCCCTATCATTTCTTGCCTAAATATTGATACAAGAGGACAGGATTGGACAAGCGCAGGTGGGTGGCGGTCTCCAAACGACCATTTGACCAATGAAAGTACGAGGAAATCGACCTCGATCCCTAATGGTAGGAAAACACGAGTAAACTATGTCATTCTTGAGACTATTTGCGGCATGATTCCTTCAGATTTTACATTTAAGGAAGAAACTACAATCAGCACGCCTCAAATAGCTTGCAAAAATAATCAAAATTAACTATATATACAGTTCAAGTGAGCTTCCATACGATTTCTTGCCTAAATATTGATACATGGGGACAGGATTGGACAAGCGCAGGTGGGTGGCGGTCTCTAAGCAACCTTTTGACCAATGAAAGTACGAGGAAATCGACCTTGAACCTTAATGGTAGAAAAACACCAGTAAACTATTGCATTTTTGAGACTATTTACGGCCTAAATCCTTCATATTTTATATTTAAGGAAGAAACTACAAGCATCAAGTAGCTTGAGAAAATAATCCAAATTAACAATATACAGTTAAAGAGAGCTTCGCTATCATTTCTTGCCTAAATATTGATACAAGAGGACAGGATTGGACAAGTGCAGGTGGGTCACGGTCTCCAAACGACCATTTGACCAATGAAAGTACGAGGAACTCGACCTTTACCCCTAATTGTTGGAAAACACGAGTAAACTATGTCATTTTTAGACTATTTGTGGCCTGATTCCTTCTCATTTTACATTTAAGGAAGGAGCTACTATCAGCACGCCTCAAATAGCTTGCAAAATAATCCAATTTAACATAACTGTACAGTAAAACCGCTCATTTCCTTCCTAAATATTGATACACGAGGACAGGATTGGACAAGCACGGATGGGTGGCGATTTCTAAATGGCCACTCGACCAATGAAATTACGAGAAAATCGACCTTTACCCCTAAAGGTAGAAGAACACCAATAAACCAGCTGTTTTGAGACTATACTCCTGGACTTTGACATTGTCGAGCTGTTTGGAGTAGCCAAGGGGTCAAAGGCCTTGGCTGGTCCGAGATTTTCAAAGCTTATCGAGCCCTGAGTTCGATTCCAGGCAGCGAAACGAATTTTTTAGGAGAGGTTTAGGAAATCTGTGAATCACCATGTTAAGGGACCTTCTATGCTTCTAGATACCAAATTGGTTAAAACGCACTTTTTATAATACAACATTATTATTATTATTATTATTATTATTATTATTATTATATCGCAAACAAAAAATACATTTTGTATTAAATGATCGATTTTCAATTTCAACCGAGGGACGCCACTATAAAATGCAAAAGCTCTTGGTGTATCGTTCTGAAATACATTTTCTTCTTTTTTTCACACTAAAATACTAGAAAATGGTATCAAATATCTATTTATTACATAATTGGTCCTACAATTTAATTTTCACTCCCTTCGCCAATGAAAACCATCCGAAATCATTTCGAGTCTCACAAAATCATTCTCATGAAAAACCCTCACTTGTCCTTGCGGGAAGGTGATGGTCAGATTGAGATTGTTCGAGTTGGGATAGAGGAGATCGGGTTTGCTTTGATGATGTTTTTCAAACCTATGGAATGAACAGGGTTGCCAAATATTCGAGGACCAAAATCAGGACACCGGTTTTGATTGTCAAAAAATCAAACATCTTCATTTGTATTGCCTAACTGAAAGCTCCTTTTGCGAATATTGTAAAAAAAAAAAATCAAGCAGTATTGCCAATATTGACTAAAATCAGCAAAATTGACCAAGATCATCAATACTGACCAAACCAGCAATACTGAGCGAGATCAGCAATATTGACCAAAGTCGGCAATATGGTCAATATTGCCTAACTGGAAGCTCCTTTTGCGAATATTGTCAAAAAAATTGACAAATATTCGATGACCAAAATCAGCAAAATGTATTCCCTAACCGAAAGCTCCTTCTGCGAATATAAGGCATAAGACAGGATTGTGTGGATACTATTCAACTGATCTCCATGGTTCTATTAAAATTGGAATAATAAGAACAATTCATGTCCTGTCAGTTGATGTCCTTGCTCAGAACATAGACTTTCCCAAACAAATCTAGACAGTACTGGGCAAATCAGTCCGGCTGGCCACCCCGTGTATGAATGGGCAATCATTATGGATTCTGTTTGCATTTTTTCTTAATAGTTCGTGACGTGAGACGATAATAGGGCTGAATCGGGAAAATATGCCTCCTTCGTTTTTATGGGGAGAATTTCGAGACTTCAAAAAAGAGGCGGGGAATGGGCGACTGTTGCCTGTGACGTTGCACAGATACGGGTTCTGATTGGCTGGCCGGTGGCAGCAAATTTTCTTGCCACTCACCCCTTTCACCAGCGTAAAGGCGGGTTTAGACGGCGCGCACCCACTCGCGCACCAGCCTCACTTCCGACTCGACTTCAACTCGCCCGGCAATAAACTCATCCTCGACTCACTGTTTAGACGACACGCATTCACTCGCACGGCGCGAGGTTAGAGACCGAGTGTCCTTTGATGCGCGATCAAAAACCGACAGACGACGGCTCACCCCGAGTTGGCCTCACTGTGAGAGGCCTCGAGGGGAGGGAGGTGTTTACATTGCGCGAGGGACCGGAAATGAGGCTGGTGCGCGAGTGGTTGCGCGCCGTCTAAACCGGCCTTAAGGTTACTTACAGGTGAGGTTATGTTACAGTTTTTGCAGGTTCATTTTTGTTTCTTCATCGCTGTTTTATTCTTTGACGTGACACGGATTCTATAGATGCCTACATGAATGGATTCAACCCGAAATTCCACGATCTCAGCGCCTCAAGTGGCCTCTCGACGCGTTATAACCATGTGACGTAAACAAGCGGCTTCTCCAGATCGCGTTTTCTTTCAATTTTTGTTTCTTTATCAACAAAGCCACTTTTCGTTCAACTTTTCAACTTTTTCAAATGCGTACAGGAAGATCCAAAAGTGCTCTTGGTGGATACATGATAACTGCCCATTCCTAGTGTAAGACTAAACGGGTGACTTCAATAACTTTTGTATGTATGGAACAATCAAATTACTTCAATAGCGGAAGTTAACTAACCATCAAACGACATACCTATAGATAACATGTAGGTAGGTACATCTTACATCATATAACATGTCCTGACAGCTCTGTGGTTCGGACACAAGACCGTTCCCTTGACCATTCAGCTCTCTCCGTCAATTCTGTGCAGTTGGCTACCCTGGAAATATGTAGGTACCTCTGATGTTTGGTAACCATCCTTCCAAGGGATGCCAAATAACCTTGGATACCCATATCAGGACACCTGTGTTGGTATTGCCAAAAAAAATCGATCACCTTCATTTGCATTGCCTAACCAAAAAATGCTCTTTTGCAAATGTAAGGCAATTATAGGCAGTGCATAATATTCAATTAATCTTCTCGATTCTATTAAAATGGGAACGTAAGGAAAATTCATGTCCTGATAGCTCTTTTTTCATAACAAAAAGCAAAGAGATCAGTAGGGTTGGCAACCCTGGGAATGAATTCTTAGTGTACGATTAAACGGGTAACATCAATTCCTTCTATATGTATGGAACAATCAACTGTCTGTGGCTATTGTGTAACAGATCCCACAAAATGTTCATTCAAACGTCCATGCTCATAGCAAAGAGATCAGTAGGGTTGGCAACTCTGTGAATGAATTCTTAAGAGTAAGACTAAACGGGTAAACTCAATACCTTCTATACGTACGGAACGGACCAAATGACTATGGCTATTGTGTAACAGATCCCATAAAATGTTCACTCTAATGTTCATGCTCATAGAAAAGTGATCAGTAGGGTTGGCAACCCTGGGAATGAATTCTTAGTGTACGATTAAACGGATAACCTCAATACCTTCTACATGTGTGGAACGGATCAAATGTCTATGGCTATTGTGTAACAGAGCCCATCAAATGTTCATGCTCATAGCAAAGAGTCAGTAGGGTTGGCAACCCTGGGAATTAATTCTTAGTGCAAGACTAAACGGGTAACCTCAATACCTTCTACACGTATGGAACGATCAAATGTCTACGGCCATTGTTTAACAGATTCCACCAAATGTTTGCTCATAGCAAAGAGATCAGTAGGGTTGGAAACCCTGGGAATTAATTCTTAGTGTATGATTACACTATCGTACACTATTGTATAACACAGATCCCATCAAATATCACCTAAATACATGACATGTCCATCTAATGTCTTACAAAACGTCCACTTCCTCTACATCCGTCCCATACGCCTCCTATATCCTTCTTATTTTTTCTCAACCTGCCATCACCCCTCGGCCCGGACGCTCACGAAAAACCTCCCCATTTGAAAAAAAATCACCTCCACTTTTGTATTCACACTCATAAAAACTTCTTGATAAAATGTTTACACCGAGAATTTGTTTTTTCAATGCGGACACAGGGGTGTTGGGTGTTACTTGAGTAAACTTGATTAAATTTATCGATCGATACACAATAATTGACTAACTAACACTGTTGTAAAAAACCGTTTTGTGTGATTTCATTATACAAAAATGTTTACGGTTCTTCAACAACATTTACGTTTTCTTTTTTAAAATACGACAAAACACATGAACTTCCTTAGCGTTCTAATTATTATTTAAACATGGGAGACTTGGAGATGTCTATCTATCACACTAAAACCAGGCAGGTAAACATATTATTTATATTTTTTAATTATAAACGATGGATAATATAAAAATTCATCTTCATTAATTAGTGATTGGTTTTATAATTCAGTGTTTGATAAACTACTTCCGGGGGAAAGTTGTAGGTGTTTTCCAGCTGCAGCTCGTACCTGGTCTGGAATGAGCTTTATTTTTCGGAAGAAGGAACTGTGTTAAATTGAGACGACGAAATTGTGTTGAGTATTTTCCGGTTGCCTATTGACTGTCGCGGAATCAATTGAGACTTTCTGACTTCGAGCCGGAACAAACGCGGGTCCCGTGCGATTGGAAGGTCGAGTTTTGAGGACGAATTTGAGAAGTTGTTCAGTGCGGAGGTTATGTTTCTAATCAGGAGGGTGGGAGGGGGCATTCCCGTGGTTCATGCGGACTTCCGAGTGGTTATCGGTGAGGAAAGAAATTCGGAGTAGAAATGATGGATGTCATACGAGTAGACATGGGCACCTCTTTAACAAGAGAACACGTTGTGACTGGTAAATGGGATCGAGTACGGGACGCTCAAGGCTACTGGGTTAGCATCTGAGCGAGCTTGTTCTAGCCCCCTGTTACTTCCATTCCGAATGAATCTGATTCATATGGGCTGCATGAATTATCCAATAGCGAAAGGATCCTGGAGTAGACCTGACGGATTACCTAAGTACAGTTTACTCAAGAGGCCACGTTGTGACTGGTTATCGGGTCAGGTGCGAGCTTCTCCTGCACTCAAAACCCAACGGGTTAGGATCTTCGTGTGTGCAATATGGCGATATCGCCTTTTTTTGTGGTGAATCACTCTGCACTGAGCTGAGGGCTGGACAAAACCTCAGGTGCTGTGCGTCCGTCTCCCCGCTGCTGCACAGAGTCGAGCTTACGAGCTCGGCGAGTTTACGACGAAGTCGTGTCCAGTTTTTAGTCTAAATAGTGCTGCAGATTCTCGCCTTGGTAGCCGTGTTGAAACCTTCCATCAGTGCTTGTTATTTCTTCCCACGTCTTGCCACTGCCTTCCACCACAAGCATTTCTTTGACGTTTCCCTTTACGGCTCTGTCTACGAGTATTTTTGACATAGTTTAAGGTTTTGGTGGACCAGGATGTACCTCACTCACGGCCTTCCTCTAGTTCCTGTTTGGAACTATTCTGATTCATACGAGCTGCACCTGTATGGACAATACCTACGTGAGGGACTGCGTGTCACGAGCTCTATAAGGAGTACAGTTTATCAAGAGGCCACATTATGATTGGCTGATCAGCATGGCTCAAGACCCAACAGGTTAGCATCTGAATGCCCTTTCTAGTCCCTCTTCATTCTGTTTGGAACGAATATGATTCAGATTGGCTGCATCTGTATTGGCGTTATATAAAGGAACATGTGTCAGGAGTTCGATGACGAGTACCTACACTTTACTCATAATAAGAGTAGTAGTGGGCACCTCGTTAACAAGAGCCGATGCTGTGATGGTTGATCAGGTCAAGTATGGGCTTTCTACGCTCGAGACCCAACAGGTTAGCATCTATCTGAACGCCCTTTCTAGTCCCTGTTAATTCTGTTCGGAATGAATCTGATTCCGGCTGCATCTGTATTGGCGTTATATAAAGGAACGTGTGTCAGGAGTTCGATGACAAGTACCAAAACTTTACTCGTAATAAGCGTAGAAGTGGGCACCTTGCTAACAAGAGGCGATGCTGTGATTGGTCCATCAGGTTAAGCTTCCTACACCCAAGGCCACAGAGTTAGCATCTGAGCGTGCTTGCTCTAGCCTCCGGTACATCCGTCAGGAATGAACATGATTCACGCATCTCCCTACTTACCAGAGAATGGGACCCCACAGTGAACGTGATGGACTCAGGAGCTAAACGGCGACTACAGCTCACTCGTAATACAAAGTATCAGTGGCTTCATACTGTCGTCTCCAACGACGTTTTGGCCATCCGCTGTAACGCCCTCCCCACCTACTTGCAACCCACTGAACCTCCCGGCCTAACCCACATCATCTCCCATCTACCGCATCCCTTCTCCATGCACATCTCAAATTCGTTCCCAAAACTCAACACCATTCACCGCAAATAACCCGCCAATTCCACTTGTAATACACAAATTTCAAGATTCAACAAGGAACATGTTGTTTATGCAGTAAGACAATTTACCCTTCAACTAATTTTTCAATTCTTTTAATTAATTGGTCCATTCACACTATTGATATAAATTATTACTAATCGATTTTTTTTGTTGAAGCAATCAGAATGATTTTGTTCTTTTTTTTGTACGATTTTGAAAAACTTGTTTCTTCAACCGATCGGAAATTAAAAAAAATTATGTTTGCATAAAAAGGCACATGGACGGGGCTCAAAAAAAAGAACTATAAATTAATAAATAAACATAAAATTCACCTCTACCCTGGTGAATGCGAATATACAGCCTACGCAAAACAAACCGCAAATATCGTACGTTCTACAAATAAAATATTCTTTTGGTATTACATCAGTACATTTTGGTTTTGACTAGTTTTTAAAACGCTACGTGTCTCAACTCCTTTCTTTCCTACCAATACAATTATCATATTATAATTATCAACGGCGGGAAGACATTTATGAATATATAATTATACATACTGTTAAATTTAAATACAAAAACCACTTTTTGTTAAACATACAACAACTACGCGTAATGTTTTTGTTTATCTAAAAGGTTGTATTTTTGTTTCATTCAACGTTTCTACGCCTAATTCATCTACATATTGTTTTAAAGTTTACAAATTGGTGTTTCAAAGCTCCAAAAATTCGGGGGTTCTTTTTTTTCTTTTTCTTTTTTTTTTTAATAACTTCATTTTTACGAAGGGTAAGGGCGCTAGTTATTGGCCATTTGAGGAAGTGTAGGGCGCATAACTTGCTTCGTACTTGCTTGTTTGTTAGGTTTTCAGGAAGCTATACTACGCATTTGAATGCGATCATTTGTCAATGAGACGATCCTTCGGATTTTATTCAACGATTATTGATAAGAGTCAGTTTGGGTAGTAGTTGGTCAGGTTCTACGAATGTTGGCCACCTCGTTGCCAGCTACGGGGCACCTTTGGTTCTACTTATCTCGGTTTCATTTTCTGAAATTCTGCATGTAACCTGCCGAGAGTTGGGGGACACCATCCTCGTCGCCAAATTCGTTGGGTTTTTCCAAACGAAAAACACTTGATATTTGATTCAAGATTTCAATTCGCCGGGAGATCGTACTGGAGCGGTTGCTCCAGAAAAATATGGTGTTCGCTATTCTAACCTGTTTCATGCAGGTTACACTTCACAAGGTAAACTGTCCCTACACATCGGGATTGACGTCATCATGCAAATTTGTTCAATTCATGAGAGTAAAGCTTTGTTCGCAGTGACCGTCTGACGGTTATCTGACCGTCAGAAAGGCGTTGGGCCATTCACAGTGACTCTCGGACTCTTTTCTGGCTGAATAGTATCCATGACAGGTTGTTCACCTTTTTTTTTTCCTGGCTATCCAAAGTCAGTTTTCTGATCGCAGTTCCAGTACACAGAAAACAGGGCAGACGGGAACAGACCACGCCACTGCCTTCTCGATTCCCAACCGTTATCAAACTCTACCCGTCCCAGACGTTTATCAAGACGGCATCTGACTACGGATGGTTCCTCACGGTTTTCTAGGAGTCGGCTAACCGTCAGAAAAAGCCAATACGAACGAACCTTTTTATCTCCCCCACATCCCACAGCCTGCTGGATTAGGTCCGATCCCTTAAATTTCTGTGTGGTCAAAAACCGACTTTTGAACCAGAGGCCGGCCAACAACTGATGCCCTTACGCAGCGCACAGACAATATTTTCCATGTAAAAGTTATTTCAATAATTTCAGGACAACTTGAATGTTTTTTTCCCCTTAACATACTAAGTAGTTATATTTTTAAATTGAAAATTTAATTATACTTTAAAATTTCAAAATCAGTGTGTGGTTTGTTATTGAGTTATTATAGGACAACGAGTCAAATTTGAAAAATTGTAAAAGTTCAAAAATGTTTCGCATAAATCGCGAGGTCGTTCACCGACCAGCACCAGTAATGCAAAAAACCCATTATTTTTTCAGTCGTTCAAAAATGCAAAACAACACTTATTCAGTTCAATTTTAACAGTATCTGTTCGATTCTAACTGTATTGCAGTAGAATCCTTATTATTACAAAGGTTATCATTTGATGCTTCCGAACTGTTTTTCAAAACTGTGAACAATATGAAGCGTCAATAATTCAACACTTGGCAATTTTTAACAACGTTGTTTTCAAAGCAACATTGCTTGGTGTTTACAACAAAATTCTTGTGAGGGCATGGAACTTGGAACCGTCTTTCACCGTCAAAGATGGAACTCCGGTTATGTCTTTGGAACCCGTTTTTACCCTGTTTACAACTACAATTAACACTTTGTCATACAAGGCACGTCCAGAAAGTAAGGTTTCCTATCCTGTAGTCACAAGAGAGAAATCGCAGAAACAACGTTGGCATTAGTGTGCGATAGAGTGGTTCTTGAGGAAGAGAATAAGAGGTTATCTACCTGAGTAGGTGCAGAAGTGCGACTGCAGTGGCGTTTTAAACATGAGTGCGTCTACCTCATTTTCCTCCACCTCTGAGCTGCTGAGTTTTCTGGCTTTTGCAGCGTTTTCGAGATGAAGGTGACTAATTTCTCAAGTCAACTGTGACCGGGGATGAAATGTGAGTGGCTCGCTACCCTCCACGCAATGGCGTCGCCATCAGAGATTGAATGGTTTTGAATTTTTTCACTGATCGGGACGCCCCTGCATGGACTGAGGCTTCGTTTCTGGAGGGTAACGGGCAAACCAAGTTTCATCCACAGCCACAGCTGACTTGGGGAAAGCTGTCTTCTTCGTCTCGAAACCGCTGCAGAAATTCTTCAGCAGCAGCATCCTCAGCAGCACAGAGGTGGAGGCAAATGAGGTAGACGCACTCATGTTTAAAACGCCACTGAAGTCACACTTTCGCGCATACTGAGGTAGATAACCTCTTATTCTCTTCAGGAAGAACCACTCTATCGCACACTGCTGCCAACAGTTTCTACAATTTCTCTCTTGTGCCTACGGCATAGGAAACCTTACTTTCTCGACGCGCCTCGTACCGTACAAACACTTCGTCACCTTAGGGACAATATAAAAAACTGGTTCAGATTCAAGTACCACAGAAATTGCACATCAAGAGGTTATGTGTAACGTTTATAAAACAGCACTGTTAGGAACTGCAAACAACATTATTTCAGACCTAACAGCATCAAAACCATGGCATTGCCAACAATATGTATTTCAGAGCTATTTTCATATCGCTTAAAAAAACTGTTAACGATATTACTGTGAACGTAGCTACACAGCTGTGCGCTGTGTACGGTGCTACAGCACTGTAAACTATATAATCAGGACTACCAACACCTAAAGACCTGTTGAGTTTAGACATTTTTTATTGTTGTTCAAGATATAACAACACAGAGAAATACTATTTTTGGTTGTTAAAGGCCCCAAACATAAACAACTGTTGTTTCACCGCAACAATCAATTCGACAATACCCAATTTTTGTTTAGCAAGTGGCCAAAAATCGCAAAAAATTGTTCAAATCACCAAAAATTGAGTGGTACAGAATTGGGGGAATTCCAATAACTAGATGGTCAAATTGAGTCTTAGGAGTCAAAAACCGCTAATAATAATAGCTCAAATCGCCAGAAACTGGTATAAATTCACAGAAAGTTGTATAAATGAGGAGACATTCAATAGTCAGATTGTTTCGAACAGAATTCAGGTTCTGTTTGAAATTATGGCAGTAGAAAATCTGCTAAAAAATGGCTAAAACCACCAAAAACTGGATAAATTCACCGAAAGTGGTGTTAATGGGAGAGTTTCAATAACCATATAACGTTATCGAAGGACTCAAGGTCAAAATTGAGATGTTGGTAGTCGAAAATCGGCTAAAAATGGTCTCAGATCACCAAAAATCGAATTAAATTCACTTGCAGTGGTATCAAAAATATTTTTGTAATTTGGAGAAATTCGTTTTTGAGGATAACTGTACCGGTGTGGTTCAAAACATTTACTTGACAAGTCTTGAAAGCGATAATTTGTCTTTCTAATTATAGTAGAGCTAAGTAGTTTGGTTCGATCGTTGAACCGATGAGTTTTACAGAGTTGTTATCCCCCCCGACGTGATGCCAGTGACGGATGAAGTCGTTATAAGGTGATTTTCAGAAGACAATTGAGTCGTTAATGATACTGTATGCCTATCGAAAGAAAGCCATGTTTACAATCTGCAGCACATTCTCGATTCTACTCGTTCTCGCAACAGAAAATTAATCCAATACCTGAAACCTTTATAGAAAAAATGTTTTATATTTAGTACATATATATATATATATATTTTTTTAAGTTTGAGTACACTCCACCAACAGCAGTAATGAACCTCTGGAGCACGGCACCCACAGGCCCTGACACTTTGCCAGGGAGTCTGCAGGAAATCTGGTGTTATAACGTTGGTAGCACTGCTGGCTCTCAACTTTGCACTTTCGCACTCTATTATACATCCCTCGGGGTCTTATCAACTATCGAAACTATCGATTTCGGGAATCAATAATCGATTATCACGTCATGGGAAACACAGGGAGCATGGTCGAGGGTACATCGATAGTGGACATGGAATGTATCGTTGTTTCGATGTTTGATAAGACCCCGAGGGGACATAATAATACACCAGTACCCTCAACTTGATTAGAGATTTTGCAGCACTCAGGGGCCCGTGCGCAGCAAAACTCATGTTGCTACACTGGCAGCACTGGCTCTCGACTTGATTAGAGAGTTTTTGCGGCACTCAGGAGCCCGTGCTCAGTAAAATGAAACAGAATGAAAGTCATACTGCGCATGCACACTGAGAGCACCAGAAAGTTTAACGGGAACTCACAGCGCGTGATATGACTGATCTAGGTGGACAAAAATCATTTACAATTTCATGATTTCACAAACGGTAAATTTTTGTGCCTTCATTGCTTGAAGATAGAAGCTCACCAAGCCTCAAAAAAAAACCACCAACCTAAGCTCCCCAGTGATCAACAATTTATTAATTTGTTAAAAACGTATTTTTCTAAAGAAAAAATAAATAAGAAGTTCTGTAAAATTTACAGGCATCGGCAGGAAAACATTGACGGATCCGTGTTTTTCTCTCCATATATCTATTCTGAAGTTGTGAATTTTGGTAGTTTCTTTTCATTCAATGGGTTGACCTGTATTAAAATGTATTTTTGTCAAAGGGTCGACCTATATTAAAATGTATTTTTGTTAATTCAAAGGGTCGACCTATATTGAAATATATTTTTTTCCGGATGAAACAAAAACCGTTTACCGAATCATCATTCATACCAATTCCGCGATGCACCATCACTTGTTTAAAAAAAAAATAAATACATTTGAGTTTCTTAATAACATTTAAAATCGCCTAAAAAGATAATTTCGCGCTTCAGCTTGGTATCACAGCTTCACATTGGTTATATATCAAAGTTTTTATTGATTGACTGACACATGGAATAATTTTTTCCACCTAGACCGGTCATATCGTGGCGCACTGTGCGGCACAGCGTCCATTTCCGTCGTTGTGAGCAGAGATCCGGACGTACAGTTCTGAACCGTTTGGAACTGCTGGAACTGTTCCAAGCCCCCTTTTCGGGCGTTTCACATCGCCGGAACTGGTACAGTATCGATAGATGGTAGTGTGGAGAGGCAGTCCTGAACCGTTCAGAACGGGCTCTAAGGGTTCTGGTTTTTTTTCGTAACTGTTGATTTTTACCTTATCAGCTTATCAGGCAAAATGCCTTCTACACGCGAGTAGGCCTCCTCCAGAAGAGTGCGCTCCAGGTTGCTGTTGTTGGTGGACTGTAGGCATACTTTTGAGGGTGGGGGTGATGATAAGGAATATTAACACGTCCACTGCGCAGAGCCAATACCCTTGGCTTATTCGCTATTCGCTCCAGGAACAACGTGATTTTTCCCCTCAAAAACTACTCGATTTGCTCTTAAAATCCATTTTTCACCCCTTTTCCCGCCTATACCTGTTTCCAAAGTACAGGCCAGTGGAAGAACTCAAGGAGGAGTCAAAAGAGTCGAAAACTTGAACAAAAAACCATACCAGTAACCTTATTTTTCGAAGATTTTTCTAATTTTGGGTATGCAATCCAAGTAGAATTGAATTACCTAAAACTTTTCTGTTGCACGAAAGATTGTTCAACAATTTTTAAATGGCTCTGCATCGAAAAATATGTTGAAAACTGTGGATTTTAAAGGTTTTTTTGGGGAAAAATCCGTTAAGGAGCTATTTTAGGTATAGAAACATGGGGTATATTCGGAATTAGCGCAAAATTCTGTACAAAAATAGCTCATAACTTCGCCATGTCAAAAAAAACCTTATTTCATTCCGTTGTGCACCACTGGATAGACACAAAGGAAAATGACACGCAGTGAATGGGTTAAAGGTACCTGAAACACTTTTTCTATCAAGGCGCTAACAAAATTCAGGCATCCAATTAGAAAAATCTGCAGAGGCCGCGCTCCGCTCAGCAAGTTCAGATTCGTCTGATCGGACGCCGTCAAGTCCCTGTTCATATCCCGCCTTCGTCTCGCGCTTTAATCCGCCATGACGTCCTTGCAGCTTGTAACCATGGTCTTCCTTCTAGGCGACCCCTACAAGACGTGAAGGTTCTCGCACGACTTGGACTTGGAGTCGCGGGCCCACACTTTGCTGAGGAGGCCTTTGACTTTGAGCGACGCGGACGTTCTGGCTCCCCGGACTTTCGGGAACATCGGCGGGCTCCTCGGCCGCTTTTTGGCCTCGCTCGCCTTCTCCTCGACTCCTCCGTTCTGCTGCCCGCGCTTCTCCATTTCCTTCTCCTGCTCCTGCGAGCAAAAACGTTACAAGGTACTCCCTTGTGATGATTAACTGAATCAAGTCAATTTAAACTACAGTTATTGTTTGTTACTGATGATCACCGAAACCGGTATAACAGTGTATTTTTCATGTATTAGTGGAAATAGACAACCTGTCAATAACTCCTATTTCTTCGAAAGTTTTCACAATTTCATAGAGAGTGATTTATTTCGTGGAGTCCAATTCTTGTAACTTCAAAGAATTAAAACAAATTTCGGGGTTGATTGTGAAGTTGAAAATGAAATATAATTCTACCCTGGGGATCCGAAATTTGATGCAAGAGAGTGGAGAATCAACGTAGGCTTATGTCAGGCTCGTGAGGAGCCACCTCCCCACGTCTTGTTGATGACGTCAGCAAGGGGGATGCCTACTGTAGTGAATGCATAGGTGACGTACATTCACTACTGGAGGCGTGAGTATAGGTTATGCCCTGTTTGGTTATAGCGCGAGACTACCACCATGCCCGGGATCTTTTGGGAGGCGTTGCCTGGTTTGGTTATAGCACAGAGTCTACCACCATGCCCAGGTTTTTTTAGGAAGCTGTGCCTCGTTTAGTTATAGCGCGAGGCTACCACCATGCCCAGGATCTTTTAGGAGGCTTTGCCCGGTTTGGTTATAGCTGGGAGGCTACCACCATGCCCGGGATCTTTTAGGTGAGGAGAGCGAGAGGAGGAGTGAGGAGAATGAGTAGTCAGCGACTAGAGGAAACGTAGAATGGTTGGAAAGGCGAAGGAGGCTAGTTTATATAGCCCTTAGGGCTATCTCCCTCCATCCTCCATACTGGTGGAGGATGGTGGAGATCCCCACTAGGTTCCTCGGTTCTCCTGCGTCTTCCGTACCCACGTCTGTGTTTATTAGCAAGATCTTAATTGTATGAGGATTGGTTCTGGGAGGATACCACAACACCTACCATAACTTCCCATGACATGGCTTGAATTCGTTCAACGTAAAATTCGAACAACACTTTCGTTATGAAACACACTCAGCTGTTGTCCGGCAACACGACTCGGAAAAAAATTATAGAAACATAAAGTGTTAAGGCCACATCACAGAGAGCGGTTTTTCTGCCCCCCCCCCCCCCCCCCCCCCCCCCGTTATTTCTGAACTTGAAACAAGCAACAATACTGAAGAGGAATAAGTTGTACATACATCTCAAATACAACACATCCCGGTTGAAAGCAGTTTTATTAGCATTAAAACTTCACGTCACGTGTCAGGTTAGGGATTGAATATTTAAGCAACTTTAACGTGTAGCATTATCACAGATCAACAGAAGGAAGAACTAACTAAGAATAATTTTTTTTTTTTTTTTTTTTTTTTTTTTTTTTTTTTTTTTTTTTTTTTTTTAATGAAATTTATATTTATTGCGAATGACCTATCTGCAAGCTCCATAGTGAGGGGGTGGACGGTCTGGTCGCGGGAATGTTTTGCGAACGTCCATTTTTTTCTGCTCAGCTTGTGGTGGGACGGACATTGGCTACTCCCTGGACAAACCGAGCCTCATCCCTGCTCCATCGAGAAACCCCAGTAGTTCATCAGAGCTCCTCCACTTCTTCCTCACCCCTCTGATGCACATGGAGGTAGCCCTTAGAATTGAAAAGGCAAGCCTCGTCTTCACCCAGCCTTTGATTTCGCCTTGTGGACAGGCCCATTTCTCACTTAGGCGTTCTGCCAGGGCACTCACGAATGCTGCCGTCTGCGGAGCAAACAGCCCATCAACTGATGTCACTATCGGAGTGAAAGATGCATGGCGTTCTTCGCAAGCTGCCAAATACTTTCGTTTCTTCTCTTCCTCGGCGTTTTTGAGTACCGTGGCCACTGGGTGGGGAACATAAGAGGGAGCATCAGTGTCAAGGACACGGACATCGAACAATGCCTTCCTCTGTGGCTCCCACACCCCGCGGCACACAAGATCACCTCTTAGTCCGGGATGGGCCGTAGACGTATCCACTATGATCGGCTCCTTCACACAGTTCCCTCACGCAGTCGACATGAGCTCCCCCAGGACATCACGCACCTCGTTGTGGCGTCGTGTGATGAGGCCGCCTGTCTTGCAACTTAAGGCATGACTAAGGGAAAAGTCCCTCCAGCCACACCCATCGCACGTAGCAGGCATTCCAACTGGCTTTCGCTTGTACCGTACTGCCAGTGCATCACGAAATTCATATGGTGACATGTCAAAATTTTGCTTTTTCAGTGGTAGAGCAGACAGCCAACTCGAGCTCTTCATCTTTGAGGTCTTAAGCACAGCACGCCCCACAGTCCGCTGCCTGTCAGGCTCAAATTTAGCCAGTGTGGACTCAAGAAAATTGTCCTCAACAGCGTTCCGATTTCTCACTGCCTCGTGCTTCGCTAACTAAGAATAATTACTCAGTCTTTGTGTATAATAGAATAACAGAAGGATGTCTATTAATTAGACAGTTTTTGTACTTACCATCATCTTCACACGTTCATCCGTGGGACTGATAAGCCAAGATGATATGGGAAGACGGACCAGTGAGCTTCAAGCAATCCCTGCATGTATACGCGTAGCTCTTCCCGTGTACATGAAGAACTACACGTTACGGGAAGAGAATACTTCAAGCTCACTGGTCCGTCTTCTCGCATCTCGTTTCCACGGATGAACGTGTAAAGATGACGGGAAGTACAAAAACTGTCTATTCTCAAAGGTGGAAAATGGAGGTGACACCCGTTGTCACTGACAAGAGTTTTGACCCAAGGGTTATGTTTTAGCACTTGTCTTGCTCAAAACGTGTGATACGGCCTTAAGGCAAACCCTCCTTTTCTCCACAAATCCACAATTAACAAGGCGTAGCGCTTCCCTGCGGACACATTTGGAATCACGGTTGGGCGTTGTTTACAAAAGTTTAAATCCCTTATTCAACACATATATACAAATACAAAATACGAACCTGCTTGAGGCGGATCTGCGATAGGAGGCCGACCAAAAGCTCGTCCACGTTGTGATTGAATCCGACGGACGTTTCAATGTATTTGCAGTCGTAGCTGGTAGCCAAGTATTTGCCCTCTGGAACATTCGATAGGCGTAAAATGTAAAACACTGTCCGGTGCAACTGCCGAGCAATGATTCCTGCAGCTCACGCACCCTCTCGTGGAGAACAGTGCTTTTAGTCATGAATTTTTTATTTATTTTACGAATATCTTTATTATGTATATCTCGGGATAAACTGCCAATAAAATAAAAATGCGTTCACTGTTTTTGCGCCCCATGCAGACAGCCCATTGTCCAGAAATAGAATCTACAACATGCACAGTCCTGTATCATAAATAGGTGACAACTTTATTTGCGGAATGAAATTATCAGTTTCATGACATTCGTAAGAATCAGGATTTCAGCAATATTTGAGGAATTCGTGATTAGCGACAGCCATGGAAAGCCTCCAGCGTTCGATGGTATGTTAATTAATTATCTTCATCTTTCGTTCTCACCCTGGCTCGTGACGACTCTCGAGCGGACGAGGTCCGTCTTGTTGGCGACGAGGATCACAGCCCTGTTCTTGATGGTGTTCTCCTTCCAGAGGACCTGCAGGAGGTCTTCGGCCGTCTTGAACGAGCCCTTGTCCGCCGTGCTGTACACCACACAGTATGCGTGTGGCCCGTACCGGTAGTTCTCGAAGCAGGACGTCGGCTTGGAACAGACACGAGTCGAACGGTGAATATCAATTCAATTCCCCAATAATTTCCACGTGTGCAACAGCACAATAAGGTCCGGTTTGACCAATACTTCCTAAGCATGGTTAAAAACGGCTCAATGATTTATCGAATCTGAGACTAGAAGCGTTGGTTAAGGATAAGTGGGTTTTACGAGTGTAATCAATGATTATAATGTTTGCATAAAACACTGTTTTAATGTTTCAACACAATGTTTTAACAATGTTTGTGTTTAAACAATGTTTTAACACAAAACGTCGATTCAACTTTTAAACGTCGACAACGGTACCATGGAGGGAGGCATTGGCCCGACAAAATGGAGGCTGTGGGGTGATTACGGCTGATAACATAGCTGCTGACGTGCATTGTGAGGTTAAGTACGTACTTAACCTCCTTTGTTTTTTGGCGTTTGGTTCTTGTATACACTGCTGACTGTAGTGTTACGTTTATTTATTTTATTTTTTTAAATAAAGTTTGTTGACTGTCAAAATCGCGGAAAAACCGCGAAAACCAGCACGGAGTCAGCGTCGCATAAAACGAAAACACAGACCGAAGTTTGAGGACAGTGAAAAACATCATTCATAATATTATCAATAATAATGTGTTCCTCCGAGCCTACCAAAGTAGGTAGGTTACGTGCCCACAATTTCTCACTAACAAATGGTCCGATTTCTCTCAAATTTGGCGGGCAGGTAGTTGATTGCCCTCTATGGATTCCACTGCAATTGGAATTGTAGTTTTATTAATGATTTTTAAATTTTACACTTCAGCTACACTTGCGCGTAACCCCAATCTCTCGAACCGCTAAAAATTGTAAACAAAAATCGCAGTATTAATTACGCAAAGAACTGCACGATCGACTAGAACTTTTTTGTTGATAGGTAGGTAAAGTTGTTTACCTTTCCCATCAGTTCAAAGAAACGAGAAGGCTATGTGCCTTTTCACTTGATTATATTGTAGGTACCGCATCGCAGAATCGACATCATCGAGCTCAAAGTAATATGTTCTCTCTCTCATCCATCGAAGACTCCAATACCAACCAAAATGCCCTAATCAATACCCTACTAATTTTTGTGGATGTAGAATAATAATATTATAATAATATCGAGAATAATAATAATGGAAGAATGGTTCGTATGAAAACTGGCAAGATGACGAAGTGGTAAATAATTTATTTAGGCAAGATTTGTTGATAAGTCGTTGTTGGTAAATTGTTGATTTAGGCAAGGTAAAATGTTGTTGATTTAGGCACGGTAAATCGTTGATTTAGGCACGGTAAATCGTTGATTTAGGCAAGGTTGTTTGAAATCAAGAAGACAATCGCATTGACAGCTCAAACTTTACTGAAACAAAAAATATTTTACTTAACTACTCGTAAACTTGGTTTGATGTTGAACACATGTTGTAGGTTACAATATATCTCAACAAAGGTAAATTGCTAATTTAGGCAAGGTAAATCGTTGCTGATAAAGTGTTGGTAAATCGTTAATTTAGCAAGAATCGTTGATTTACACAAGGTAAATCGTGGATTTAAGCAAGGTAAATTGGTGTTGGTAAATCGTTAATTTAGGCACGAATTGTTCATTTAGGCAAAATAAATCGTTTATTTAGGCAAGGTAAATTGTTACTGATAAATCGTGGATGTAGGCAAGGTAAATCGTTGTTGATGAATAGTTAATTTAGGCAGGAATCGTTGATTTAGGCAAGGTAAATCGTTGATTTTGGCTGACCACCTAAAATCAGCTTCTTAGTTCTGACCGTCGATTTGCCTCTTTTGATCATTGATCTAATGAGGATGGTGAAACTGGACATCGATGTGTAACACTTGAGATCTTCGGTTTAATAAGTAAACGTTGATTAAAAACATCGGTGAAACCGGCCTTAAGTCAAAATTGGAAGCAACTTGGCTCGTACAATTTTGAACTCAACACCTTAAAGAAAGAGGAAAACGAATCTTGTGAGTTGGTAAACAATAGAAATATTTTATCTTGCAACAATTTACTATACCACAACAGTACTACCCAAATTAAACATTTGAATGTTGTATGTATACCTATGTATTACTAGGTTCGTTTGCACTGGCTTTTTCCGGCAGTCAGCTGACTCCTAGAAAACTAAGAAACCATCTGATTCAATAGCATTTAGACAGGCGTTTGACAAGGGATTGATAACAGTTGGGAATCGAGAAGGCAGTGCATGGCCAGTTCTCGTCCGGCCGATTTTCCATGGACTGGAACGACGATAAGAAAACTGACTTATGGATAGCCAGGAAAGCACTGCGAACCGCCGGTCATGGATACTATACAGTCAGAAAACAGTAGGAGAATCACTGTGAAAGGCCCAACGCCTTTCTGACGGTCAGGCAACGCCGTTCACCGATGGCAACTGCGAAGAAACCTATTCCAAATGAAGATGGACAGTTTACATAAACAAAAGGTGGGTCAAATTTGACTTTTTAAGGTAAAAAAATCTTAAAAATGGGTAAAATTTGTCAAAAATCATTTTTAAAAAATGGTATAAGTTCACCAACATTGGTATAGGATGTTAAGATACAATACATATTTCAATAATGAAAAATATTTTTCATGATTCGGGTGTCAAATTCAAATTTTTGGTGGGTCCAAAACTATGAAAATGATAAAATTTACCTAAACTTTAAGTATAATCACCAAAAGTGGTATAAAATGGTGACTCGAGACAAAAACCGCTGCAAATTATTACTCAGCGGTTCATTATTTCCTTTTGTAGGGTACCATCTAGGAGCTACACCCCGACTACCAACCAAATTTGAGTGTAATTGGGCCATTGATTCGTGAGAAACTGTGTACCTCGGATCCGTGTTTGTGTACGCCCAGTGGCCATACCATTGATCCGATCGTTCTGAAATCCGCACGGGTCCATCTAAGAGCTGCACCCCGAATTTGACTACCTACCGAATTCGAGCAAAATCGGGCTGTCGGTTCGTCGAAATTCCTCCACTATTATCCCACACTTTCGGTCCCTTGATGCGTTAGTGAAATCAAATCATACTTACAGACATCTCAGCTGTCGGGTGGTCGACAAATATCAGTTCGGACTCTTCGTTGTCGAGAAGAACCGAAACGCTCTTTTCTCCGAATTCGTCATCTTCAAACATACAAAACAAATAAATGGATGCAACGTGCAATATAACACAGAAAACACAGAACAGGAATAAAAGTAATGTCGGAATGGTCTAACCGGTATCTTAAAGCAGGTGTGCCACAAGGCACAATATTAGGACCGCTAATGTTTTCTTATATACATAAATAGTTTGCGCTCAATCAGCGTGTACCCACATCTATATTATCTTACGCAGACGATACATGTCTTGTGATCTCTTCCGAAACATGTCTGAAACTCAATTATGGCGGAATTGGCAGATCTTGAAGGTAATTTAACACTTGGAACAAAATTTATTTTTTCTCAGTTATAATAAAACCGATTACTTATGTTTTTTCAAATAAATAAAAAAAAACGCTGTAAAGTCCTCGTCACATGGGTTTATTATTCTATTGGACAACCTACATAAATGTTGGCTGTTCATTTATTGTTTCTTTCATGTGAAATAATGATTGAAATAGCCATTTATGATGGTTTCCACCAATTTTGGCCCCCAAGAACAACATTAGGCTTCGATTTTGGTTTATTATTCTGTGAATAATATATGTATGTATTCGCTCAGCAATTTTTTTTTAATAACACCCCCTCAAAATTCAAAACGCTGCTAAGTTCTTGTCACATGTTTATTCTATTGGACATGCCTACAGAAATGTGGGCTGTTCATTTAGATTCACGAATTAGGCTCCTATTTTTTTAAAGAAATCATTGCTCATTGATAGTGCCATTTAATTGTCTTGATTCACCTGCTGATACTACTACTTCTAGTGTTATTATACTTCTTTATGGTGGTTTCAGACAATTTCCCAGGTTTTTGACTCATAAAAAATGAATTTTGGGAGCTGACCCTTCGTTTAAAACCTCAATTCTTCCACTCTTAGGTCAAAATTAACTTCATATTCGGTCTTCTCGCCATAAAAAACATGGAAAACGATACCTCACAAGCTCATGTTCACTAAAACCTTAACAAAACTGAAAAACTTTAAGATTGTAGTCTTCTCAATAACTACATTCCGGCAGATACAGCCTACTAAAAGGTTGAAAATGCGTTGAAGAGGTAAGACGAGGGCGTCTTTATACATAGATAACCCTAAAAATTGCATGAGGTTCAAATTACTTTTTCGCTCTAAGCCAGCTTTCCTAAGTTCGACAACGATAACTAATTGAAGGACACTGCAAATAATCCCGTTAGTAGCATAATTACGATTCCCTCTGTATTCTTTGAAATTCGGAAGGTACAGGCGACTGCAGAGGGTGCCTGTGATTTTGGTTCAAATCCCGAAGTAAACTGTTAGGACATCGAGTAATTTTCTTGAAACAGTAGGCCTACCTTTGAATATCCTACCTCCCGAAAGGGCCCAAACATAGAGGGTAATCAGAAACTACCTAATAATTAATCGATGGTCTCGCAAAACGGTTGGCTACATTATACTCCAAATGTAGTCCAAGAAAGAACGAATATTCAGTTTTCTATATCCACCACATTACTTTTGATGGACTTAATGGAGGGTGGTTAAGATGGTTTGAACAGTTCAGTAAATTCATTTCAAAAATTAAGTGAATAGGAAATAAGGTCTACGATTCCAACTTAGCATTTAACGCAGGACTGTGACACCAAGATATCCGTTGGAGATTTCTATCTGAGGTCAACGTCGCGAGGAGTACAAACGGTCCCTCAAAACGGCTAATGGACCAGAAGTGCCACTTCTCGCAAACCTGTTCTGATCAGGGCCTTCGTTACAACCTTACAGATCCCAAACGCCAGAGAATGATCCGCCTGTTCGGGGCTGGTCGATTAAAAAGATACAGCAGTGGAAGACTGAATGTTCTTGGAGGGAATTTCCATAGGATTTCCCTACAAATGTTTGTTTTTTCCAGAGCGAATAACGAAGTTTCTGAATTCCTGTCTCCTTTCAAAAGGATAGTAGTTCAAAACCTCTGGTATTCACCAAGAACTATAAAAAAAAAACCAGTCATGCAGCATGACTTAATGAGCGAATTTTCAAAGAAATATTCGAATTAATGGCTATGGTTTTGAATAAAGGAAAACTTCGGTCTAAAATTTGGTTTTCTATGTATATTCTCTTCGTATTTATTTTAATTTGTACGTTTTGTCCATCCTGATTC
This sequence comes from Leptopterna dolabrata, assembly GCA_954871275.1. NCBI lineage: Eukaryota > Metazoa > Arthropoda > Insecta > Hemiptera > Miridae > Leptopterna > Leptopterna dolabrata. The sequence goes on from OX940990.1 coordinate 269,055, forward strand.
TACCGTTTGTTTATTACGTAATTGTACTAAGTGCTTATTTATTTGATCGCTGTGGGTAAATTCAAGGAGTTGTACTAATCGTTTGCCTCCCCCTTTTTTGCTTCGAACTCTCGTCTTCAATTAATACTTCTCACATATTTCAATCTGACCACTCTAAGGGGGTGGGGGGGGGGGGGGTAAGAGTTTAAAGATTATCCTAGTTTTGGGTAATTTTTGCGCACTTTAAATGCTCTAATTTAAGAACGGATTTAGATATCTAAAATCCGATTTCACTATCGTGTTCAGCGTGCAAAAACCTTTAAAATGAGGGGTCACTTGTTAGAAAATAACATTTTGGGGATTTTTGGGTAATTTTTGCGCACTTTAAATGCTCTAATTTGAGAACGGATCAAGATATCTAAAATCCGATTCCACCATCGTGTTCAGCGTGCAAAAACCTTTAAAATGAGGGGTCACTTGTTAGAAAATAACATTTTGGGGATTTTTGGGTAATTATTGCGCACTTTAAATGCTCTAATTTGAGAACGGATCAAGATATCTAAAATCCGATTCCACCATCGTGTTCAGCGTGCAAAAACCTTTAAAATGAGGGGTCACTTGTTGGAAAATAACATTTTGGGGATTTTTGGGTAATTTTTGCGCACTTTAAATGCGCCAAAACCCTCCTTAGAGTAGGCCAATTTCGCCCATCTTCGAACTTAGCCTTTCGATTGCCAAGATAGATTTTTTGTGCAAATTTGAGCTGTTTATCTCAATTCTATCGAGAGTTATCGTCTGGAGTGACACATATATAAATAAATATATATATATATATACATATAAAAAAGTGTTAAATTTCAGGAATCGTTTTAGAATGGTCTGAAACGGATTTTTATGAAGAAAATTTCCAAAAATTTATATTATTTAAATTTCGAAGCCATTGCAATAGCTTCATTTTCTTTGAAAATTCGCTAAAATAACGTTTCAGGACCGAGTTTATGAATGAGTTTCTTGACAGGTGGACATTAATTAGGGGCTATCAGGAAGAAGGGATCGTATAAATACCGTAAATTTTTATAGAGGGGCGCCGCAAAACTTGTTTTTCGCAGCAAGTTCCCAAGGCCCCAACCCGAAAATAATCGTTGGGTTAGAAAAGTGTTTTATATTTATGAAATGCCCCGAACAATACATAAATCTATTATCAGCGGATTCAAGAATTCTATAATTAATTATTTGTTGTTATTCATAAAGCATATATAACGTTTTTGTTCATGTTATAAAAGTACCTATCAATAAAATCCAAAATAACTATCATTCTTCAAATGAAATGATATCATGGAACAATGAACTCTATTTCACACAGCCATGCGTAATAATAATTATAATCAGGTGTTCCCTAGCAATGATATCTGGGCTGGATGTATACCGAACCATCATTTTCATTCACACTCCTGTTAACGAAGCCAAATTGCATTGCCTTACTGTGAACGAACACTGCTTCGGTTAATCTCGAAAAACCCTCAAGTTCGGGATCAATGTAAACTCAGTTTAAATTTCTCCCTTGAGAGGGAAAAACATTAAATCATGTTTAATGTTTTTCCCTCGCAAGGGAGAAATTAGATATAGTTTTTTAATGTCAAGAAAAAATGAAAGCCACAATTTCACTGAACTCTACAAGTATAATGTTGCATTTACTGTACTTATTATAGAACTCGCCATCAACATATGGTTGCTACAACAGAAGGTAGTAACTGTGTAGTAACCAATGAAAAACGTAGCTATTGACTCTTGTTTCTTTCGAGTGCGATATTCTTTATGGTTGCTACAACAGAAGGTAGTAACTGTGTAGTAACCAATGAAAAACGTTGCATATTTGCGTGTCGGAATTCACAGAATGACCCCCAGCCCTAAAACATTAAACATGTTAAAAAAACAAAAAAAACTCGAATACACACACACTCGATTTTTACACCCATTTCCCCCCATAACACTCCTGGGTGTATTCCGATCGGGCTGCCGAGCTTAGGAGCACAGCTAGGACCCAAATGTGTTCCCAAATGGGGACCCAAACTGTGCGCGGAAGAACGACGATTTTAGACCAAAATTAACGTAAATTTAAGGCTGAAACTTCGCTAGAACCTCAGTTTTCCAATATTTGGTCAAAATCGACTTCATATTTGGTCTCCTCGTCCGAAAAAACACGGAAAACGATACATTACAAGCTCATGTTCGCTAAAACACCAAAAAACCATACTTACTGCCCGAACACAATCAAAAGTCTGACGTATCAGGTAAAAAATGGTCCATACCGCCGTGTCTGAATGCAGCCGGACGTCAGAGGAACCTAGAAATGTGAATAACACAGAGGAAAGAGGGGGGGGGGAGTATTGTATAGCTGTTCGGGTTTTACAGGGAGTGTTTGAAGGAGATAAAATTGATTCAGAACAGTGCGGAGGGAAAAAATGGCTTTCAGAAGTAGATGAAAGACACGTGTGTGAGCCTGCGAAATAGCCCCCAACCCATCCTAATGGCGTCGAACGTAATTTAACCTTTTAAAGAGGGAGGCAGTGGATATGGGACGCCCTCATACCCCCACCACACACCCCCAGCTGAACCCCTTTCAGCCCCCCGCTGTCGGTGTTTTGTCTCGCCAAGTGTGCCAGAGATTCGCTGGAGCTTAATGAAATTATCGAACCGGGTTCAAGCCCTCGTCTTTTGTTCTGCCCGCTAACTCCCTCCCTTTTCCTGTCACGGGTCGTCTCGTCACCTGTCCAACAACGGAAACCTTCCCTTTGACTGGGGCGCCAGACCTCCCAGTGACGATCCAACAGGAGTTTCCTACCGATCAATGACATTTTCCCTACACCAGAAGCCATTTTCTAGATGAGTAAATCGACATAACGAATAAATAATATTGATAAGCTTGTAAGTAATGTAACAGCCCCTTGTGCAAAATTTGCACTTTTGGTGTCGATTAACTCAGACTCAGCTGGAAATGATTTTACTCCATTTTGAGCATCCCAAATAATACATATAACTTTGCGACGGTTTCTGAGGCGAGCTGACCATTTATTTTCTTTGGGAGCCCAAAAACGCAGCAAAGCCCTTGTCACATGGCTTTTTTATTCTGTTGGACTTGACTACAGAAATGTTGGCTGTTCATTTCTTGTTTCTTTCACGTGCAATAATTGAAATAGCTATTTTTGATGGTTTCCACCAATTTTGGCACCCAAATTCACAAATTAGGCCTCCTATTTTTCACAAATTATAGATAGATTAGATAGCGCCATTCAACTATTGATTCACCTGTTGATACTACTTTTATTGTTTGTATACTTATTAATAGTGATTTCAGACAATTTCACAGGGTTTTTACTCATGAAAAATGAACTTTCGGAGCTGTACCTTCGTTTGAACTTCAATTTTCCACTCTTTGTTCAAAACTGACTTCATAACGTCTTTTCGGCCTAAAAAACATGGAAAAGGATACCTCACAAGCTCATGTTACAGAAAACCTCGAAAACCACAATTTTTCACCAATTTTTCACCCTATTTTTACACCCATTTTTTCACCACTCTATTTTACACACGACTGTGTGCGGAACAACGACGATTTTAGACCAAAATCTAACGTAGATTCAAAGCTGCAACTTCGTTAGAGCTTCAATTTTCCACTCTTTGTTCAAAATTGACTTCATATTCGGCCTTTTCGCTCTAAAAAAACATGGAAAACGATACCTCACAAGCTCATGTTCAATAAAACCTCAGGAAACCTCGAAAACCACAATTTTTCACTCATTTTTAACCCTATTTTTACACCAATTTTTACACTCTATTTTGCACACGACTGTGTGCGGAACAACGACGATTTTAGACCAAAATCTAACGTAGATCCAAAGCTGAAACTTCGTTAGAACCTCAATTTTCCAGTCTTTGGTAAAAATCGACTTCATATTCAGTCTTCTCGCCCTAAAAACCATTGAAAACGATACCCCACAAGCTCATGTTTATGAAAACCCCAATTTTTCATCAATTTTTAACCCTATTTTTCCACCTATTTTTCCACCTTATTTTTCACACGACTGTGTGCGGAACAACGATGATTTTAGACCAAAATCTAACGTAGATTCAAAGCTGAAACTTCGTTAGAACCTCAATTTTCCACTCTTCGGTTTTCTCGCCCTAAAAAAACATGGAAAACGATACCCCACAAGCTCATGTTTACGAAAACCTCTAAACCCCCAATTATTCACCCATTTTTAACCCTATTTTTACATCTCTTTTTCCACCACCCTATTTTGCACACGACTGTGTGCGGAACATCGACGATTTTATACCAAATTTTAACGTAAATTTAAGGCTGAAACTTCGTTAGAACCTCAATTTTTCCACTTTTTTGGTCAAACCGACTTCATATTCGGTCTTCTCGCCCTAAAAAACATGGAAAACGGTACCTCACAAGCTCATGTTCACTAAAACGCCAAAAACCCTATTTTTACACCCATTTTTCCCCCATAACACCCCTGGGTGTATTCCGATCGGGCTCCTAAATTCCGGACACAACTAGGGCCCAAATGGAGCCTGTATGCGAAAGACCGAAGTTTTTACACCGAAAATAAGGTTATTAAAGTATTAGTAAAATAAGGTGTATTACTGACAGAATAATAAACCAAAATCACTCCTCAATTGACAGGTCGGCTCACCTATCGAGTTGTCGTACGAGTGGAGGTACTCGGATGTCATGAACTGGGAAATAAGCGAAGACTTGCCGACGTCCGCTCCGCCGAGCATCACCACTTTGTAGCAGTGCGGGAGGCTGGCGATGGAGCCGACGGAGGACTGGCGGCTGCAGGTTTTGGGCCCCGAACTGTAAGCAGGAGGATAACGTTACTGTAGAAAGACAACAAGCTGATGATAGAAATACACAAGAAGTTCCAGCTTGAGCTGCAAAGATGCTAGCAGGGTTTGTGATGCCGTGCAAGCAACGAACAAGGGGTACCCATGTCAAAACTAGGGTTACCTACCTTATTTAAAAAAATTGGAAATAAGCTCAAATTGAAAAAAAGTCTGCAAAGTTGGGTGCGCAGTATATATAGCTTGTGGCAGAGGAGAGTGACGGTTGACCCTCGAGAGTCCTCCCCTTCTAGACCACCGAGATTATCACCGGTTAAGAAGGGATATCGATTAGGCTTCCACCAAACGACCCCGGCTCCACCGGAAGAAAAAACAACTCGAGAACAGCCACACTGTCACACACCTATCCACCCATCCATTCCTCACTTATTGTAACGTGGACGTGTAGTATCAGTTGGTAGAAAAATTATGCGTACAAAATGATTGAATAAATAGATTAGTAATAAATCAGGTACCCAACATGCGTAATAGGATCAAAGGATTCACAATTTTTTCAACAGTTCCTGTTCGCGCATGCGCAGACGAAATTTACGGTACGATTCCAATGAAATTCATGTAGAACTATCAAAGTATTATTCCTGATCGACCCTCCAAGTTTGAACTCATTTCAACGATACTTGAAGTAGTTATGGGCGTTTCAAGTAATTTGCGCATGTGCAGACCTAAGTTACAGGTCTCCAACCATTGTTCAGTTGGCATCTGAATTTCCCTCCGTACACTGTACCTAGCATTTTTCAAAAAGTTCAACAGCGACCCACTAGATTTCTCTGGCTATGGATATTCAGTATTCCATTAGAGTATCCATGGTGGTTCCTTCATGTTATCGGAATAAAGCGACAGTAATCGATGTCCTGCAATAGAAATCGAAACCCAGGCTCCTGAAAGTGGCAGATAGGTCCTGGGACCTGGTGTTCCCATGGCAACCGAGAAAAGTGGCCCGTACACGCATGCTCAGTCGGGTAAAAATGGTGTTTGCCACGCCCACTTTGGGCCCTGTCCCCAGAATCTGATTTCCACCCCAAAATCGTTCCTTTTCACAATTGATTCGATACCTTCGATTCAACTCGACATCTCGACACGAGATGCGTCTTCGTCTTCCGATTTGTTTTTGTTGTCTCGTGAATCACGTCGACTTTCTCTGTCGAGTCTGCTGTCAGTTTTCAATTTTTTGCGTCAAATTTTGTGCATTTTGCGTTTGGTCCGGTTCCGACAACAGTTTTGTATTTCTGGTAACTACATGCGTTTTGTGCTGTTTGCTGTCTGTGGTTTGTGGATTGATCGGCTTCGTAACACACAGATAAGTAGGCTAGCTTCTAATCAATAGCTTCTCCATTCAAGTAGGCACCAGCCGACAGGTCTTTGTTTTGTTGTCGGCGTTATCGTACGACAATAGAGTGTTGATTAAAAGAGATAAGTCGTTGCTGAACACCACTCAGTCAGTAAATAAGGGAAGGGTGTTGCTGCCTTGAGGTATTTTGTAGACAAATCTGTTGGTTTTGTGTTCCCACGCATCGCTACTGTTCGAGAATTCCACTGCACCAACGGGGGGCAGGCCTTACCTGGTTTCCTGCGAGACGACGCTCTCGCGGCTCTTCGGCTTCCGGGCCCTCAGGCTGTCACCCTTGTTGACGACGGACTTGCCGGCGATGGAGAAATGCCTGAGGCGATAGTAGTGCTCTTCGGCGCCCGTGTTGGGCATCGAAGCGACCCTCGTCCGGGGCTGCGGGAGGCTAAGGAACGTTGGACGGTTCCTCGGGCGGACGGATTGGCTGCGCGCGTGATGAGGCGAGCCGTACCTGTTTGATCACAACGTAATACATCATTAACTTATGGCAATAATGGCGTTTCTTCTCTAAAATCTCAGCAGTTTCGAAAGAACGAGTAAGTTTGTACATACGTGCTGTGGCCTTTAACCATAGAGATTAGAGTAGAGGGAGCACGGACAAGTGTATGCCATAGGGAGGGGAAAAAACGTGAAAATGTTTCATGAAAAGAAACGATGAAACTGTTGCATGAAAAGAAACGATGAAACTGTTTTGTGAAAATAAACCACGAAACTGTTTCACAAGAACGGCCACAAACGAAAAGAACTTTTACGGTATCCTTTCATGTCGGGGTCCCAAGGTTGCCAATAATCCAATAATGGCAACCTTGGGATCCGAAATTGCCAATAGTCCGTTGCGAGACAGCTTCGCAGCAGGAAAAACGAAGAAACAGTTCCTCGTTACGGTTGTTTTGGCCAACAGCCGAAATTTCTTGAGGCATTATCGTCGCCGAAGCTGCTATTTTGAAACAGCTTTCCTGAAACTGTTTCATACAGTAAACGAACTGTTTCGTTTCGTTTCTCAAAAAGAACAGAAACGTCCAACCCTCGCAGCCCAGTTAAATAAGGACTCGTAACTGTTGCTTAGTTATGAATAACAAATCAAATTTTGCTTTGGCATTGAAAGACAAACTGTCGTCGAAGGGTTTTCAACTAAAAACTCAAAAATAACGTATTTCAAGTGGTGGTTTTATTGCTCCGTAGAGTGCGACTTATTGTGTGGAACACGAGAAATATATTGACAGGTCAAAATGGCCGACAGAAAAGAAATAGGCAACGAAAAATACTTGAAAACCGTGAAACTTGTTGTTTATGGTAAATTATAAATGAAGATTTGTTAAACATCAACCCCCTCAAGAGCAATCATCTGTAAATGAGCTCGCCGATGTCTGTTATTATAGAACCTGGTGATTTGCCAACAATACATTCAATGGGGTAGGTGCACGTTTTTGTTTTATTTTATTTTTTAATTAAAAGTATTCGATCCTCAGAATTTTAGCGCCAACCGCAGTTCTTTTTCTACGATTTTTCGAAGTTTCAACCGATTCTGACATCACAGCGGGCCGGGTAGCCCTGGCAAGAGGAGTACAATGACGTCGGAATTGGTGGAAACATTGAAAAACTCACAGAAAAAGTATGTACTACTTATCGCAGGGCGGTGCGGTTGGTGGCAAAATTCTAAGGATAGAATCTAGTTTCATTAAAAAAATAAATAAATAAATACGTGCACATACCCCACTGTGCAGGGGTGTACTTAAAAAATAAAAATTATCGCAAGTAATTTGTTGAATATACACCAAACTACCAACGCGATGGTGATCCTCATGCAAGGTTTCGGGAACCGCCAGCTGATCGGAACACATTCAGGTTATGGCATCACGCTAGGTAGGTAGGTACTCACTTTCTACCATAATGCATGTAGTTGGTCCTCAGTTAACATAGTTGCGACTTGACTTGTTGACCAATTGGAGTGGGGGAACTGCTACAGAGAATTTGTGCAAAAACTATGGCTTTAGTGACGGGAGACGACTTGAAGGATGTATGTGGTGCAGATCAACTGTCGGCAGGTCTGAAATCGGGGATTGAAGGTGCCATTCATGCAATGACGAGAATGTTTGATGATGAAGAGACTGAGGGGCTATTACTAGTTGACGCCTCCAACGCTTTTAACTCGATGAGACTGCCACTAGCTTTGTGGAATGCTCGGATCTAGTGGCCGAGGTGTTCCCGTTTTTTGTTCAACTCATACAGAGGGTTCCCACTCATCCTCTTCCGCCAATGTGACGCATCAATTCTAAGCCAAGAGGGAACCACCCAGGGTGACCCTCTTGGCATGATGATGTATGCAGTCGGAACACTTCAATTGATAAAGATTTTAAAAAGACCTCAGTTTAAACAAAATTGGTATGCAGACGATTCTGCCTGCGTTGGAAAGCTGAATGATGTCCGCCACTGGTTTGATCTCCTACAACAAGAGGGGCCGAAGTGGGGTTATTACCCTGAGCCGGAAAAAAGCTTCCTGATCATAAAGGAAGATCTACTGAGTTTACCAGTGCGATTTGGGGGAATGGCGATTCTGAATCCACTTGATTCATCCCATGCTCATCAAACGTCTCTCAGATCAGCGGAGATTCTGATAGACTCCATTTGCGAGGGCAGCCCTCTACCCAATGAGGAACACCACGATCATGTTATGACGGTATTGAAGGAGGAAAAGGATCAACGGGAAAGGACCTTGAACCAAAGAAGTGCATCAATAATGCAGAGACTGCAGCCCAACCAACGAAGAGTATTGGAGCGGGTAAAAGGCGAATCACAATGGCTCTCAGTACTACCAATGGCTTCAGATAACCTCGACCTTTCGCCGACTCAATTTCGGGACGCACTAGCGTTAAGATATGCTCATACCCGATAAGTCTACCTAGAAATTGTGACGGATGTGGGGCTTCCTTTGATGTCACACATGCTTTGAATTGTAAAAAAGGGGGGCAGGTAAAGAGAGGACACGATGAGGTTCGAGACCTAGTAGCAGAGTTAGCAGGCCTCGCATGGGGGGGTGTGATGGTCGAACCATTGATGCAAGAGGCACTTGATGGGAATCCCGCCTTAGTAGCAGATATCAAGGTGGATGGAGTCTGGGAGACTGGGAGACCGGCGTTTTTCGATAATCGCATTGTAAATGCAGACGCCGTCTCCTATCTCTCCCAAGACTGGTCTCAGACTGCTCAAATTGCGGCCCAATCAAAGCACGCAAAATATGACCGTGCCGCCGAAGACCTCAGAGGGTCATTCACGCCTTTGGTGTGCTCTTGCGATGGTGCCCTTCACCGGGAGTTCCACACGTTTTTAAAAAGAGTGGCCAACAAATTATCATCGAAATGGAGCCGACCGTACTCGAAGATTTTAGGGTGGTTAAGAGTTGCGACACACATCGCCATAATCAAGGCAGTGTCCCTTCGGCTACGAGGGGCCAGAAAAACAGTCCGATATTATGGGATGGAAGATGGCGCCGCGCTACCATCATGGTGATACGAATAGAAGTGTGATCATCCCAGGAAGCTGAAACTCGATGATCCTGATGACTATCTACTCGTGGCATCACTCGATTTGGCACCGTTAATAAATTGGTTGTTTACTAAGCGAAAAAAAAAAAAAATATTGAATTTAATATACTTGAACTGAATACACTTGATTTGAATATACCTGTTGAATATACTTAACTTATTGAATATACGTTTTTTGAATACAGTAACTTATTGAATATACACCAAAATACCAACACGATGGTTATCCTCATGCAAGGATGTGGAACCGCCAGCTGATCGGACACACTGCGGGTTACGGCATCACGCTAGGTAGGTACTCACTTTCGATCGAATTCGTGTAGTTGGTCCTCAGTTAACGTCGTTGCGACTTCCAGCAGCCTCATGTTCTCTTCGCGGCGGATACGCTCCGAATCGGCGTCAGGCTCCGAATCTCTGGACCAAAGAAGAAATTGTATCTCGACAGGTTTTACAAAAAAAAGTGTACAGTTAAATCCAAGGATTCAAATGAGAAATGGACGTACACTTTTTTCCCCAATGATTCTTTCAAATGGTAGGTCTAACGAAGAGCTTTCCAAAAAGGTGCTATAAGATGGGTCGGAAACGGACGGAAGTTTGTGAAAGGGTCACAACGGGGATGTCATCTGGTATATGTATTGCCCTCTCAATCCCACATGTGGGAACAGAGTGAGAGGGAGATACATACCAGATGACGTCACGCGTTTTTTCTTGAGCTCATTTCCGCCAAATTAGTCTGATTTGGATGCTGAAAATTGGGTTACTGGGGTTTTCGAAGGGGCTGAATCCGATTCTGAGGTCAAAAGCAGCAAAGTCCCACCTACGTACATTCCTCATTGTGAATGCGTGAAGGCTTACCGGTCGGGAGAGTTGCCGCAGATGGAGGCCTGTTGTATGACGATGCACGTCGTCGGCATTTCAGACTTGGTTCTGGAAGTTGGGGAGTCAGGAAGGGGAGGAGACGATCTGGAAAATAATACGGAATAGAACAGTTCGTAACGAGATGAGGTATAATTTGAAATGGAGGTAGATTTGAAAAAAATGGACTGGATGTGGTAAACGAAGCACACAGTGCCAAGTTGCGTCTTTTCCGCCTCAGCCAGAACTCTCTAAGGTGCTCTGCAGACGGGAAGAGTGAAATCCAACTGTCCGAGTCGTCTGTGACCCGACCAATGTAGTCAGGTGGGGCACCGCACACAGCGCAACTCCAGCGACGCGTTGGAAACCAGTCGCTTCCCTGTTGCTAGCAATGGAACAGCCGAATCGTCTGCGACCCGACCACTGTAGTCAGGTGGGGGATCGCAAATAGCGCAACTCCGGCGAATTGTTGGAAACCATCACTTTCCAGTTGTTAGCAACAGAACAGCTGAGCCGTCTGTGACCCGACCAATGTAGTTAGGTGGGGCAACGCACACAGCGCAACTCCGGCAACGTGTTGAAAACCGGTCGCTTTCCAGTTGCTAGCAACAGAACATGCCATGGCTCAACGTCTTTGGAAAACAGTCTTAGAACTGAGTTTATCAGGCTTGAGGCGATCACGGCCTGTAGCACTTACTATACTTGGCCAAGAACATCGCCAGATCCACAGTATCCATAAGATGAAAAGGTGGATAAATGATTTGCTATATGGATACACTCATCTGACCATGATCCTTACATTCAGCTCTTGATATGATATTTGATGATTTTACCCGCGGTCGATGGTCTCTCCGAATTCGGAATCAATGGTCATCTGCTCCGCAGCGAAACCTGAGCTGCCGCGGCCGTGGGGCGTCCGCTCCTCTTCCAGATTGGTTCTTGCATACCTTAAGCGTACAAATAATAGAAAATATCAATCAATAATAACAACAATCAATAGTAACATCCATAGTTAAACTGGGATCACGCTGACGCGAAATCGACGTAAAGCACGTAAAACTCAAACGTGTAACTGAATTTGATTTGCTCTTCTCGTCAATTTACGCTGTTCAAGCGTGATGACTTTTGAAAAGGATTGTCCAAGATCAAAAAATCTAGATATTTACGCGCTTTACGGATCTGCGTATGGGTTCTGTGCAGGCGGAGGCTGGAGCGGAGGGGCTATATTTCGACGATTACGCACTTTACGTCCATAACTAGTGTTGTCCACGCGTACGGTTTGACGTTTTTACACGCTATACACGAACCTTTACGGCCTTTGAATTTTACGTGCTTTACGTCCATAACTAGTGCTGTCCACATGAACGGTTTGACGTTTTTACATGCTATTCACGAACCTTTACCGCCTTTGAGTTTTACGCGCTTTACCTCCATAACTAATGTTGTCCATGTGAGCGGTTTGACGTTTTTACACGCTACACACGAACCTTTACGGCCTTTGAGTTTTACGCGCTTTACCTCCATAACTAGTGTTGTCCATGTGAGCGGTTTGACGTTTTTACACACTATACACGAACCTTTATGGCCTTTGAGTTTTACGCGCTTTACGCCGATTACGCATCAATGTGTACCCAGCTTTACCGTAAACAGTTCATTTCTCTACAGACACCACTCGGCTTTGATCCACAATTAGGAGCGGATGCGTATTGTTTTTGCAATTTTGTTTGTTTGTTTGTTGAATGAACATTTCATTAGAATTAGAGAAAAAATAAATTAATTAACAGTTTGGTAAATGCATATTGGTTGATTTTTAAAAAATCTTCGAAGATGAGATTTTGGAGAAAAAGTGCACCTGTCATCCACTGGTAATAGGTTTGTTCACACTGACCATCTGACTGTCACAAAGGCGTTTGGCCATTCGCACTAGGTTTGGACAGACAGTCCCAGACTGTTCCAGATCGCTCTATCCAAGCCACGCCCCTTTTTGTGCGTTCGGACAGACGGTCAAGGACTGTTCCGGACTAGTTCTAACAGTCCTGGACTGTTCCAGATCGCTCTATCCAAGCCACGCCCCTTTTTGTGCGTTCGGACAGACGGTCCAGGACTGTTCCGGACTAGTTCTAACAGTCCCAGACTGTTCCAGATCTCTCTATCCAAGCCGAGCCCCTTTTTGCGTTCGGATAGACGGTCAAGGACTGTTCCGGACTATTTCTAACAGTCCCAGACTGTTCCAGATGTCTCTATCCAAGCCGAGCCCCTTTTTCGGACAGACGGTCAAGGACTGTTCCGGACTATTTCTAACAGTCCCAGACTGTTCCAGATCTCTCTATCCAAGCCGCGGCCCTTTTTGTGCGTTCGGACAGACGGTCCAGGACTGTTCCGGACTAATTTTAACAGTCCCAGACTGTTCCAGATCTCTCTATCCAAGCCGCGGCCCTTTTTGTGCATTCGGACAGACGGTCCAGGACTGTTCCGGACTAGTTCGAACTGTCCCGAACTTTTTCGAGGACTGTTGATCCTGCACTTACACTCAGCTTCCTTCAGCTTATGTGGACTGTTACCGAATATGAAGTTGGTATGACAAAAGAGTGAAGAACTGGGGTTACAACGAAGGTTCGGCTCCCAACATTAATTTGTTATGAGTCAAAAACCTACGAAATTGTCTGAAATTACCATAAATTTGTATAATAACACTAGAAGTAGTGTCAACAGGTGAATCAAGACAGTTAAACGACAGTATCAGTGTTCAAAATAGGAGCCTGATTCGTTCTTGGGGGGCCAAAATTGTTGGAAACCACCAAAAATAGCCATTCCTATTATTGCACATGAAAGAAACAATATCCAAACAGCCAGCATTTCTGTCGGTAAGTCCAAAAGAATAATAAACCCATGTGACAAGGAATTTGCAGAGTTTTTTGTACGGTAGCCTTTCTCCATCCCGAGAGCCTCCTTTCACTTTTCCTACGGGAGCCTTTCTCCGGTTTTCAACGCAAATGGAAGTCTTCCTCTGGTTCCAGGTTGTAGCACCTGAAAAGATGCCACGCTCCGTGATGAGCGGCCTGTGGCCGACATGGAGAGGGTTTTTCAAAGGCAGGTCGCCTTACCTTTTGAGCAGTTTGAGTCTTTTAGGTGGTAGTTTCGGTGGTTCCGAGTCCCCGTGGTCCTCTATCAGGTTGGGCGTGATGCGGATTTCGTCGTCGGTGTCAACGGTCACCTGAAGAAGAGGAAAATTAGTGAACTGGAGGGCAAACATCTCTGAAAGCCAATTTCTTACTAGAAGGTTCTGGACTCCTGCCTAATTACCTGCTAAGTAGTACCTCATAGCTGAGCCCAAAATGATCTATACAACTCAAAAACACATTAATGACGTCATATTCATTAAATTTGAAATTATAAAACACCGGTGTTCCAATCAGTACGACCACTCACGAATTTTCAACCTCAAATAACCTGTTCCAAGTAACAACCCGGAACACCAGATGAGTTGAGCTTGAATGGACCTTGTTCTTGTTCCCAAAGTGGGCCCCTCGTTTTCGATTCAGAACACCCCTGTTTCAGTGAACCACAACGACAACTTCCCTTCTGAAGGCAAACTCAAACCACCTTTTATCACATAAGAACACCCCTGTTCTGATCACCGATCTGTAAATACCTCATAAACAGTCGACCTTTTGATCGACCAGAACACCCAAGCATAGTTTTTTTGTCTCTTCAGGAATCGGTTTTTGTTTGTCGCAAGTTCTTTTTCTGATTAATTCTCAAACTAATCCTATCAACGTGGATATCTCTTTCATTCAAAACACCCCTATTTATGTAACAGCGCCCTCATTCTACTCTCGTGTCATTATCATTTCCAGTAGAACACCCCTGTTCTTGTTAGCAAGCTGACGAATCTCCCTCTGTATGAAAACCCTGTTTGAAATCCAATATCCTTCTTCTTCCCATAACAACACCTTCAATAGCATATCTTTCCATTAAATGCCATTTTGATTAGAACACCCCTGTTCTAATCTAACAATGCGCTAAAACCCTACTACGGGACCACCTTATTAAATTACAATATCCTCCATCTTCCTATTACAACAGCCTCCTTCTAATTTTTGCTTATCATAACCATTTCTGTTAGAACTCCCCTGTTCTAATTCGCAAGCTGACCACACGCCCTCTGTATGAAAACCCAGTTTGAAATCCAATATCCTTCTTCTTCCCATAACAACACCTTCAATAACATATCTTTCCATTAAATACCATTTTCATTAGAACACCCCTGTTCTAATCTAACAATTAAAACCCGTTATTATTTCCAATTAAAACAGATCTAATAACTATTAAAACTAATCTATCAATTATCTATCTATGAATTAAAACTAATTTATCAATTAAAACTAATCTGAATTCAAAACCCGGTTACATCTTCATTAGAACACCCCTGTTCTAATCTGACAATTAAAACCCGATATCCTCCAACTACACACACCAAAACCCTCAATCCAATCACGTTTCATTACCGATCGCGTTAGAACACCCCTGTTCCCCATCGGAACCCCCTACAGAGGCGCAAGTCGAGAGCCGAGTCGTCGAACTTTCCCCCCTGTAACAATGCACTAAACTATTAATGCTCTTCATTGCACTAAGCATTAAACTAACAATGCACTAATCTAATAATGCTTTTCATAACCATTTCTCTTAGAATATCCCTGTTCTAGTTCGCAGGCTGACGACTCGCCTTCCGTATGAAAACCCTGTTTGAAATACAATATCCTTCTTCTAACTATAACAACACCGTCAATAAAATATCTTTCCATTAAATACCATTTTCAGTAGAACACCCCTGTTCTAATCTAACAATGCACTAAAAACCTACTGTGGAACCACCCTATTAAAATCCGATATCCTCCAACTTCCTATTACAACAGCCTCCTTCTAATTTATGCTTTTCATAACCATTTCTGTTAGAATACCCCTGTTCTAGTTTGCAAGCTGACCACTCGTCTTCTGTATGAAAACCCTGCTGAGATCTAATACCCTTCATATACCAACACCTTCAATAATATATCTTTCCATTAAATACCATTTTCATTAGAACACCCCTGTTCTAATCTAACAATTAAAACCCGGTATCATTCCCAATTACAACAGATCTAATCTAATAACTATTAAAACTAATCTATCAATTATGTATCTATGAATTAAAACTAACCTAACTATTAAAAATAATCTAACATTAAAACCCGGTAAAATTTTCATTAGAACACCCCTGTTCTAATCGAACAATTAAAACCCGATATCCTCCAACTACACACCAACACCCTCAATCCGATCACGTTTCATTACCGACCACGTTAGAACACCCCTGTTCCCCATCGGAACCCCCTACAGCGGCGCAAGTCAAGAGCCGAGACGTCGAACTTTCCCCCCTGTTCTAATCTAACAATGCACTAATCTAACAATGCTTTTCATAACCATTTCTGTTAGAATATCCCTGTTCTAGTTCGCAAGCTGACCACTCGCCTTCTGTATGAAAAACCTGCTGAGATCTAATACCCTTCATCTTGATATAGGTACCAACACCTTCAATAATATATCTTTCCATTAAATACCATTTTCATTAGAACACCCCTGTTCTAATCTAACAATTAAAACCCGGTATTATTTCCAATTAAAACAGATCTCATCTAGTAACTATTAAAACTAATTTATCAATTATCTATCTGTGAATTAAAACTAACCTAACTATCAAAACTAACCTAACAATTGAAACCCGGTAAAATTTTCATTAGAACACCCCTGTTCTAATCAAGCAATTGAAACCCGATATCCTCCAACTACACACACCAACACCCTCAATCCAATCTCGTTTCATTACCGATCACGTTAGAACACCCCTGTTCCCCATCGGAACCCCCTACAGCGGCCCAACTCGGGAGTCGAGACGTCCAACTTCACGCCGCCTCACTTCCCCTCCAACTTTTTTGATCGTTTTCCAAAACTTCCCTCCAGGGCCACAAGTTGTTCCAAACTGTTCTAAATACGTTTTAGCAAACCTGATTAAAAAAAAAAAAAAATTACGACAGCGCTTTCCAGGCCGAGGTTCCGTGTCGACCCCTCGTTAGGACACCTTCCGTGACTCACGACCTCCCTCAACACCCTTTCGGAGGGGGGGGTGTTCTAGATGTTTCAGAACAGGGGCACGTGAAACTCCCCTCCCCTCCCCTCCCTCACCCCTTCCACCATTCTCACCGATCTAACCTACTTTGAACTTCCTTTTCTCAAAAGGCCGACCGAGCTGGTTATTTATCTCCCCCCCCACAAACCCCCCCTTCGTTACGAACGTGTTAAAGGAGGAGAAAAGGGCTTTTGTGTGAGTGTGAAGGTGAAACTATAAAGAGAGATCCCCCCCCACAAATCCCCCCCCTTCCACAATAACACCACCACCAGGGTAGGGGAGGGGGAGGGGAGGGTGTTATCAGTGAAGTTGAAAGACCCTTCGAGTTATCTCGCATGTCTGATGGTCCCCCCCCCCCCCCCCCGCCATTGCAGGGCTGGATCAATGGACTCAACTTTTTTGGGGGGAGGGGGGGGGGGGGGGCAGAACATCGCAGAAACGGTAGACAGTTCTAATCAACTAAAATTCATTTAATTACAAAATCAAAAAACGCGGCAAATCCCTGCACAACGGTTTATTATTTTGTACAGAATACCCTTCTTTTACAGATCACAGCTCTCTGTATAGATAACCCTTCTATATAATATAATATGTACTATTCTATACATACTATGTAGATCGCAGACCCTCCGTAGGTTAGTACCTAACCCCGTACTCGTTACTAGTACCTACATAAATCACGAGTTAAATGTTGCTAAAATAATTGTATTGATGACAAACAGTAACTAAAATGGCAAAAAAGAAACGCAAATAATGAAGTTCTGAAGGAAAATTGTTGATGTGGAGTGAAATAGATGCCCCTTCTGCGTAGATCACTGTTTTCTGTGGTCAGTACCTACCCTCGTGGTCAACTATAATGAACCGTTGTGTAATAACTTGCCCATCAATAATACTTCAACGGTTGGTCAAGTCCGATCAACAAAATCCAGCCCCTTCTAGGTTGATGAACCGTTGTGTAATAATTTACCGTTGTGTAATAATTTATCGTTGTGTAATAATTTACCGTTGTGTAATAATTTACCGTTGTGTAATAATTTACCATTATGTAATAATTTACCGTTGTGTAATAATTTACCGTTGTGTAATAATTTACCGTTGTGTAATAATTTACCATTGTGTAATGATTTACCATTGTGTAATAATTTACCGTTGTGTAATAATTTACCGTTGTGTAATAATTTATCGTTGTGTAATAATTTACCGTTGTGTAATAATTTACCGTTGTGTAATAATTTACCGTTGTGTAATAATTTACCGTTGTGTAATAATTTACCGTTGTGTAATAATTTACCGTTGTGTAATAATTTACCGTTGTGTAATGATTTACCATTGTGTAATAATTTACCCATCAATAATACTTCAAAGTACTTCACAAGTACCTACCAACAAAATCCAATAGTCCATCACTTATCAAATGAAATAATATCGCAGAACAGCCAACTCGACTTCATACAGCCATCCTTGATTATAATCAGGTGCTCCCTAGCGATGATATCCGGGCTTGATTTATACCGTTTGATTCACGATCGTGTTGACGAAGCTTTTTGGTGCACACGAACGGCTGGACGTACAGTGCTCCGGGTGGTCTCAAAAAATTGTTTAGCTCAAGACAAATAATCTCGTAAAAAAAACCATACCCTTCAATCAAAAGTTTTTGAGATACGGCGTTCTGAAAATTTCAACCCCTATTTTTCTCCCCTTAGAGATGACTGACAGTAACGTCGAGCTTCGAGGACCAACTAGACCCCGAACTATAACCCGAATTTCATCAATTTAGTTTCATGGTAACTAAGAAAAGTGGCCAGTACGGCGTACGGCGGACAGACAGAAATATTTTTATTGCATTTTTGGATTCTACATACCTTGAAACGTAAACCAACAAATTTTGAGGGGGGTTAGCATTTTTTTTTCATGCTCGATTCCAATGGTTCATTATTGAAAATAATAAACCAATAAAAATATTTCTGTCTGTCCGCCGTACTGGCCACTTTTCTTAGTTACCATGAAACAAAATGGTACTTCTTCATTATCTGGTGTACACCAAAAAAAATTCTCAAATTTTGATTAAATTATTTAATAACGTTTCTCAACAACAATTACCTACCATTATCTCAAATACATCGATTGTTCAGTCAGACAAGACGGTGGGTGTACAAGAAGTATAGTTCCCATTCCGCCGCTCGCATTGTCAAGCGATCTGGATGCTCGCTGGCGCTCGCATCTCAAAAAAGATAAACAATCCCAGAAACTATCCCGTGAATGAGCAGGTTGTTTGGGACTTCTGAATAGATGGTACAAGTATGCAATAGTTGTTTTGTTGTTGAGAAACGTTATTAAATAATTTAATCAAAATTTGAGAATTTTTTTTGGTGTATACCAGATAATGAAGAAGTACCAACAAAATTGATGTAATTCGGGTTATAGGTTCCGTTCGGGGTCTAGTTGGTCCTCGAAGCTCGACGTTACTGTTAGTTATTCAGGGAAGCTAGGGATTCAGTGGGAGCGTATGCGTCCGCATCTCGCGTTCGCGTCCGAACCGCCGCTTCCAGACGCCGGCAGGGTTGTATTCGGTAGGAGCGTCCGCGTTTGCGTCCACTAGTTGTGCCTACATCGATTTTAGTAGTATACACCATGCTGAAGAGGAAGGTAGCACTTTGGAAGATGAAGAGGATGAGGATTTTTTACACTCATTGAAGAGTACTGCCCCAATGTACAAGAAGAGGAGAGAGGAGGGGTGGTATTCAGCAGCTCGATATCACTTTGAGAATGACGAGGAAACTTTCAGAAGATTTTTCAGGCTCAATTTTGATCAGTTCCAATAATAAAGTAATGACCGTGCATCACAGTCTTGTAGATGTGATCCACAGTTCCCCCCTCTTTGAACAAGTAGTTTTCCTGTAAATCCCAGCCCCCACGGGGTTTCCAACGTTGTCGTTGCGGGTCACATACCTCCGGACGCGTAGGCGCGCGGCTGGACTGGTCCCCTGAGCAGTCGGGACGTGGACGAGGGCGTCCCAATTCTGAACGCGGACGCCAGACGCACTCAAAGAATGCGATTCCATTAAAAAACCTTCAAGCAGTGGCACGCGTCCAGACGCGGACGCGGGACGCGGATGTAGACCCCACTGAATACAAATAGGGGTTCAAATAGGGGTTCAAAATAGGGTTTGAAATTTTCAGAACGCCGTATCTCAAAAACTTTCGATTGAAGGGTATGGTTTTTTCAACGATATTAAATTTGTCTTGAGCTAAACAATTTTTTGAGACCACCCGGAGCACTGTACGTCCAGCCGTTCGTGTGCACCAAAAAGCTTCGTCAACACGATCGTGAATCAAACGGTATAAATCCGGCCCGGATATCCTCACTAGGGAGCACCTGATTATAATCAAGGATGGCTGTATGAAGTCGAGTTGGCTGTTCTGCGATATTATTTCATTTGATAAGTGATGGACTATTGGATTTTGTTGATCGGTACTTGTGAAACTTGAACAAACGCTGATGTATTATTGATGGGTAAATTATTACACAATGGTAAATTATTACAGAACGGTAAGTTATTACACAACGGCACATTATTACACAACGGTAAATTATTACATAACGGTAAATTATTACATAACGGTAAATTATTACGCAACGGTAAATTATTACACAACGGTTCATCTACCACGAAGGGGCTGGATTCTGTTGATCGGTACTTTTGCAACTTGAACAAACGTTGAAGTATTATTGATGGGCAAGTTATTACACAACGGTTCATTATAGTTGACCACGAGGGTAGGTACTGACCACAGAAAACAGTGATCTACGCAGAAGGGGCATCTATTTCACTCCACATCAACAATTTTCCTTCAGAACTTCATTATTTGCCTTTCTTTTTGCCATTTTAGTTAGTTACTGTTTGCCATCGACAGAATTATTTTAGCAACATTCAACTCGTGATTACTGTGATCTACACAATATGTATAGAATATTACATATTATATTATATAGGCGGGTTATCTATACAGAGAGCTGTGATCTGTAACAGAAGGGTATTCTGTACAAAATAATGAACCGTTGTGCAGGAATTTGCAGCGTTTTTCCAAGTGAAATAATTGAAACAGCTATTTTTAAGGTTTCCACCAATTTTGGCCACCAAAAACACAAATTAGGCTCCCATTTCTTTTTAAAAATTATCTTTGATCATTGACAGTGCCATTTAATTGTCTTGATTCACCTGCTGATACTACTTCTAGTGTTATTATACAAACTGATGGTGATTTCAGACAATTTCCCAGGTTTTTGACTCATAAAAAACGAATTTTGGGAGCTGAACCTTCGTTACAACCTCAATTCTTCCACTCTTTGGTCAAAATCAACTTCATATTCGGTCTTCTCGCCCTGAAAAACATGTAAAACGATACCTCACAAGCTCATGTTCACTAAAACCTCATCAACAAAAATTCTAGAAACCCAATTTTTACACCCATTTTTCACCCATAACGCCCCTCGGTGTATTCTGGTCGGCCTGCTGAGCTTAGGAGCACAACTAGGGCCCAAATGTGTTCCGAAGATTATCTACCTAAATTTTCGGTAGAATAACCGTTCTATCGCACACATGCTCCATTTGGGCCCTAGTTGTGTCCCGAAACTTTTCAGCCCGACCGGAATACACCCAGGGGCGTTATGGGTGAAAAATGGGTGTAAAAATAGGGTTTTTTGGTGTTTTAGTAACATGAGCTTGTGAGGTATCGTTTTCCATGTTTTTTAGGTCGAGAAGACCGAATATGAAGTCAATTTTGACCAATGAGTGGAAAATTGAGGTTCTAACGGAGTTTCAGCCTTAAATTTACGTTAAAATTTGGTATAAAATCGTCGTTCTTCCGCACACTGTTTGGGTCCCCATTTTGGAACACATTTGGGTCCTAGTTGTGCTCCAAAGCTCGGCAGCCGGATCGGAATAGACCCAGGTGTGTTGTGGTTGAAAAATGGGTGTAAAAATAGGATTTTTCAAGGGGTTTTTGAGGTTATAGTGAACATGAGCTTGTGAGGTATCGTGTTCCATGTTTTTTAGGGCGAGAAGACCCTAAAAAAAGCAGTCGATTTTGATCAAAGAGTGAAGAATTAAGGTTGTAACGAAGGTTCAGCTCCCAAAATACATTTTTATGTGTCAAAAACTTGGGAAAGAGTCTGAAATCACCATAAATTTGTATAATAACACTGGAAGTAGTATCAACAGGTGAATCAAGACAATTAAATGGTACTACCACTGTTCAAAGATAATTTGTCAAAAATCCTAATTCGTGTTTTTGGAGGCCAAAATTGGTGGAAACCGTCCAAAATAGCTATTTCAATTATTGCACACGAAAGACAAAATAAATGATCAGCCAACATTTCTGTAGGTAAGTCCAATAGTATAGTAGTCCAATAATAAACCCACGTGACGAGGACTTCGCAGCGTTTTTATTTATTTATTTTATTTCATTTTTTATTATTTTTTTTTTTTTTGTCCCACTTACCATGGTGATGACTGTGTTGGACGAGTCCGTCGAGGTGTTGGCGGATTCGAGCGACGACCCGAGCTTGGCCTTGCGAGAGGCGCCGCGGAAATGCAGGCGCCGCAGCGCCGTCGACGCCGTTGCTATGACATCCTCGCCGATTTTCTGCGGTGATTTCTCCGACTACCGAAACATCAAGTACAAACAAAAAAAATCAAATTCCGTCATTTTTCGTATTTTGCGCTCGTATTTCGGTTTAGTTTGATAAGGTAGGTAGGTACATAACAATATAAATATATCTGGATCCATACGGATTCTTTGAATTAAATTCTTCAGTCAAATTTAAATTCTTCAATAAAAATTCATTAAAAATGTGGATGGATGCGGCAAACTAATCCTCAGATTGAACACCAAAGAAGAAGAGATTAAGTAAATTTTTAAAATTCATTAAATGAATTTGAAATTTAGAATTAAATTGAAAATTAATATTAATTCAATTTAATATTCATTGAATTATGTATTATTAATTTAATATTTAATTATTTAACATGAAATTTAATATTTAATAAATATTTCGTACCGACATATGAAATTTTAAATATTTCTTGAAATATTTTAAAATATTTAATTAAAATAAAATAAAATTTGAAATATTTCAATTTAATGTTAGCAACGTAGGTATTAAAAATTGGAATTAAATTAAACATTCATTAAACGTTCATTAGTGTACCTTTTTTCCTAGTTTTGCAATACGTACTACAGTTTTTAACCACATTACAACTGACCGTGGAAATTCGTATTTTGTGCTTGCTGATGATTTAGTTGGTATCACTTAGGAAAATACCAATATTATATATAGATATATATATATATTCCCCCCCCCCCCCTTCCATAACTTTCTTCAAAAGCGATTTAGAAAAATTTCAAATCGTAAAGAATTCAAATATGTCCTTTTTGCCCTCTTGCCCAGCGCAGAAGGTGCGCAAATGGGAACCCCCATTTTGGTTTATTATTCTGTGAATAACACACCTATGTATTCGCTCAGCAAAAAATTTTTATAACACCCCCTCAAAATTTTTTCTTTTCCGTTTCAAGGTGCGTAGATTCCAAAAATGCAATGTCCGTCCGCCGTATCACGTGTACAGGCTTCATTTTCGGTCTAAAAAAGTCGTTCTTTCGCACACATGCTCCATTTTGGCCCTATTTGTGTCCCGAAACTTTTCAGCCCGATCGGAATATACCCAGGGGTGTTATGAGTGAAAATGTGTGCAAAAATAGGTACTTTTTGTGTTTTAGTAACATAGTAGTAAAATGAGCTTTTAAGGTATCGTTTTTTATGTTTTTGGGGACGAGAAGACCGAATATGAAGTCGATTTTGACCAAAGAATAGAAAATTGAGGTTCTACCAGATGTTCAGCTCCCGAAATTGATTTTTTATGAGTCAAAAACCTGGGAAATCGTCTGAAATCACCATCAATTTGTAGAATAACACTGGAAAAAGTGTCAACAGGTAGATCAAGACGATTAAATGGTACTATCAATGATCAGATATAATTTATTTTTAAAAGAAGAAGAAAAAAAAAAACCACAGTCATGCAGCATGGCTATAAGAGCGAATTTTCGAAGTTTTCGGCATCTTCCTCCTCCGCCTAAAATTTTCTGAAAATTAATTTTCGGCCAATGTTTTCCCAACTTGATACCATACAAAATTAAAACAGGAGTAGTTTTACGCAAAGTAAAATTTGGGGTGTAAGGAGGGGGAGGGGGAAATCAAAAATGTTTTGAATACCAGAAGAGTAGGTATTGGATACGTAACAAATTTTTTGTTCCATTTTTTGCCGAGTAACACCTCGGTTTGTAGATTTTCCAACGCTGAACACGATGGTGAAGTCAGAATTGCGATATCCCATTCCGTTATCAGATTAGAGCAGACGAACCAGGAAGAACATCTCAAGAAATAACCACGTTCCTTCATCTACAAAGTGCTCCAGTTTGAGAATGGAATGAGATATCGCAATTCTGATTTCACCATCGTGTTCAGCGTACACAAACCTTTAAAATGAGGTGTCTTTTATCAGACTTTTTCATTTTGGGAATTTATGGGTAATTCCCCCCCCCCTAAAACTCCCCAAAACTCCCCCTTAGAGTGACCCGATTCTGCCCATCTTCGAACTTAGCCTGTCGATTGCCAAGACAGATTTTTCGTGCAAATTTGAACTTTTCATCTCAATTCTTTCGAGAGTTATCGTCTGGAATGACACATACATATATAAATATATAAATATATATATATAAATAATATATAAATATATATATATATAAATATATATATATATATATATATACATATAATTTTTGGTGTCTTTCGGCAGGGAATTCAAGATGGTCTGAAACGGATTTTGGTATAAAAATCTTTCGGAAATTCGAGTTTTAAAAATTTTGGACCGAGAACAATAGCTTCCTTTTCTTCGAAAATTCACTAAAACAAGGGTTCCCATTTGAAGAATCAAACTTATTGGTTTTATCAAGGTAGTACCCCCCCACAAAACTCAATTTTTTTGTTGCATTTTGCGCGTAACTGCGCACGTTTTTGCGCCGTCAAAAATTCGAGTGACGGCTCACGTTTTTCATGAAATTTTACGTGGAATTCGAATCTGCAACAAAATAAACCAAAAGGGGGTTCCTATTTGATAAACCAAAGTTAGTGCGCGTTGCGCACGATCTGCGCATGCGCAAGCTCGCAAAAATGTCACCTTTGAATTCCACGCAAGAAATTAGGGGGAGTTACGATTTGAAATTTTTTCTAAATCGGTTTTTAAGAAAGGGGCATCAGTTTGGACACCCTGTATATGGATATTTTCAATCTATGAAAATTCTTTATTTAAATTTAAATTTTTCAATAAAAATTCATTAAAAAAGCTCTCTAGCTCATTTTTTTTTTCTTTGTGGTTTTGCCATACAGTTTTTAGCGAATTTTCGAAGAAAAGGAAGCTATTGTTCTCGGTCCAAAATTTTTAAAACTCGAATTTCCGAAAGATTTTTATACCAAAATCCGTTTCAGACCATCCTGAATTCACTGCCGAAAGACACCAAAAATTATATGTATATATATATATATATTTATATATATATTTATATATATATTTATATATTTATATATTATATATTTATATATTTATATATGTATGTGTCATTCCAGACGATAACTCTCGAAAGAATTGAGATAAAAAGTTCAAATTTGCACGAAAAATCTGTCTTGGCAATCGACAGGCTAAGTTCGAAGATGGGCAGAATCGGGTCACTCTAAGGGGGAGTTTTGGGGAGTTTTAGGGGGGGAAAATTACCCATAAATTCCCAAAATGAAAAAGTCTGACAAGTGACACCTCATTTTAAAGGTTTTTTTACGCTGAACACGATGGTGAAATCAGAATTGCGATATCTCATTCCATTCTCAAACTGGAGCACTTTGAAGATGAAGGAACGTGGTTATTTCTTGAGATGTTCTTCCTGGTTCGTCTGCTCTAATCTGATAACGGAATGGGATATCGCAATTCTGACTTCACCATCGTGTTCAGCGTTGGAAAATCTACAAACCGAGGAGTTACTCGGCAAAAAATGGAACAAAAAATTTGTTACGTATCCAATACCTACTCTTCTGGTATTCAAAACATTTTTGATTTCCCCCTCCCCCTCCTTCCACCCCAAATTTTACTTTGCGTAAAACTACTCCTGTTTTAATTTTGTATGGTATCAAGTTGGGAAAACATTGGCCGAAAATTAATTTTCAGAAAATTTTAGGCGGAGGAGGATGATGCCGAAAACTTCGAAAATTCGCTCTTATAGCCATGCTGCATGACTGTGGTTTTTTTAACCATATTTCGACTCACCTTGGTCTGCCCGGCGTTAGATGCCCTATGTCGGAGGCGGGAAAAGGCGGATTTAAGCCCTTCCGTAGTGGATTACAGATGGTCCTGAAATGAAACAAGTGGGTAACACGTATATATAATAATACGTATATCCCAACCTCGAGGCACCTTATGCCATTTTAGACACCCAGGGCTGTATTTATAAACATTTACAAAGGTTAATCTTAGGTCGCTGTTACCTTGGTTTGACTTCAGGCCAAACTAACCTGCGAGTTTATTTACTTCATACGGTTTGGTAAATTATGAGAGCGCTGCAGATCATTAGGTACTGAATGGCGTATTAATAATACTCTGAGGTTATCCTCGTGGAAGGTTACGTCGACTCCCCGTCATCACGAATGCTCTTTTCGCGGGTACGGAGAGTCGCCTCTTCCCGTATACGCGCCATAAGGCCACTTGGGCCACTGCCCTGGCACCCAAAAACACTGTATAGGTATAGGTAAGTTTTAAAAAAACTCCATTGTTCAGTTGGAATTTGAATTTCCCTCCTTCCACTGTACCTAGCATTTTTCACAAAGTTCAACAGCAACTCGCCAGACTTCTCTGGCTATGGAATGGAAATTCTATGGATATTCAATATTAAAGTAGAGCATCCATGGTGTGCTCCATAGACGAAGCATCTTATCGGAATGAAGCGACAGTAATCGGTGTCCTGCAATCGAATTCGAAACCCAGGCTCTTGAAACTGGCAGGTAGGTCCTGGAACCTGGTGTCGCCATGACAACTGAGAAAAATGGCCCGTACGCGCATGCTCGGTAGAGTAAAAATGTTGTTCACCACACCTACTTTGGGCCCAGTTCCCAAAATCTGATTTCTACTCCTAATTCGTTCGTTTTCACAATCGATTCGATCCCTTCGATTCGATCCCTTCGATTCAATTTGTTGTTGTTTTTCTTGAGGGTGCCGTGAAGAAACACTCTTCATGCTGACAGTGGTGGTTAGAGGTTGCGTTTTTTCTTCTTGTGCATTCGATTCAATTTGTCATCTCGATACGAGATGCTTCTTCGTCTTCTGATTTGTTTTTGTTGTGAATTATATTCGCTTTCTCTGTTGTCAGTTGTCAGTTTTTAATTTTTTGCGTCAAATTGAGCGCATTTTGCGTTCAGTCCGGTTGTGATGACAGATTTGTATTCGTGGCACCTATGTGCATTTTGTCCTGTTTGCTGTTTTTGGTCTTGTGGATTGATCGTCGTCCTAACACACTGATAACTACCTAGCTTCTAGACAATAGCTTCTCCATTCAAGTAGGTACCGGCCGACGGGTCATTGTTTTGTTATAGGTATTTTAGTTTACTATATTTGTATAACACGTGAATTCGGTGGCTAATTTGCAGTAGAAATTGTGGACGTTTTCGTACGACAACAGATTGTTGACTGAAAGGGAATTTGCTGAATATCAAACAGTAAATAAGGGAAGGGTGTTTATTGTTTGCCTCGAGGTATTTTGTAGACAAATCTCTTGGTTTTGTGTTCTGGTTTGGTGCCCCACCGTTTTCAGAGCCCACGCACCGCTACTGCGTATTATGGAAATTACAGTCGCAAAGCTTAGAAAATAGTAATTTAGTAATGAAACCATACTAAGAAAACTAGATACCAGTCAGACGCTAAAAACCAACCTTGGTACCACGACAAGAGCCATCCAAAATTTGGCAGTACCCCGATTTGATCCAGCAGCCGACTATTTCTGCCAAGCGAATCTTGTAGTTGGAGAAATACATGTAGAAGGAAAAAATATACTCTTAGATGTGAACTCAGTCCGCCTGCTGGCTCATGTCAACAGGAAAGGGAAGGCAACGTTGCAATGGGCCCAGATAGAGGATTAGGGACTAACAATAGGCCCTTATTGTTAATTTTCCCAAATGCCGTTTGATCTAATGATCCGATCTTCAATCTGAAAATGGATTTGGATTCTTCGATTTTCTTTCTATAAAAGTGCTAGTTGCTTTTTTTTAAAAAAAGTTAAAATTAAGTAAAATAATGTCAAAAACTCCATGAAAAAAATTTTAAAATTCAAAACCGAATGTCGCCATTTGAGGTTGCTTGTAGCGATTACAGAACATTTTACAGATTGAAAATCGGTTGACCCATTCAAGAGATAAATCTAATATTGGATTGGGTCATTTTGAAGCACGACATGGTGGCAGCTCTTGGAACTAAACCCGTGACATTTACCCTTAATGAGAAACTGCGTTTCACAAAAGTTAAAGTTCGACTGTTCTTAAGGTAGCTTCAAGTTCGACTCCTAAGAGAAGGGAATCGTTAAGTGTGACTGGCCAACATTCTCGCGGGTCAACGAATAGGAAGACGGGTTTTAGGCGGTTTCGCGGATGATAACATTGATAACAGCAAAGTTTCAGTTCGTACCGTTCCTTCTTCTGTTACTAGGGAGTTTTTTGCAGCACCCTCAAGCACGGTTCACATGGACGCGTTTCGCATAATGCGGACCGCGTAAATACAGTGGTCATGATACTGCTGAAAATTTATTTTGTAAAACATAGTAATCATGATCAAAAATACTAAATAAACAACAACAAAATACACAATAGGTAGGTAATAATTGAAAAAAAATTGAGATTTCTGTACTAACAATCGAGTTTCATACTGCTTTTCAATCCCCCTTATCCCTCTCATACTTCTGCTACACAGAAGTATGTCATGTGGGGAGGAGTGTGGCAGTGGCTGTTCTCGAGTCGTTTGTTGTTCTGGTGTATCGGGGCGTTTTGGTGGAGGCCTAATCAATTACCCTTCTTAACCGGTGATAATCTAGCTGGTCTAAGAGGGTGACTCTCGATGGTCCACTGTCACAGACTTGAAGCTTCACTAAGAACAGTCGAACTTTACGGTTTGTGAAACACAGTTTCTCATTTGGCCGAAAGTCAAACTAAGGTAAGAGCGGCTTAAAGACTAATCTTTGTAAATGTTCGTGTATACGGCCCTAGGAGTCGCTCAGATGAATACTACATGAGGAGTTGATAGTATCAGGGAACGACAGCTCACAGGAGTTGGAGTCGTTCGCCATTCCGACCTTCCCATATCCATGCCGAACACCGCAAAATACAGCACTGGATAATGATGAACTCAAAGGGATTCATTTAAGGGACTCAAATGAACTACTGAACTTACTCAAAAGAACTGCTCCTTTCAAGCTGTGAACTAACTGGAGTCCCTACAACAAACTACTCTTACCCACCACTAAGCACTCTAACTGCATACGAGCCACTCTAACGTTAACCTAAGAATTCAGTGTCTCGATTTTTATCCAGAATCAATTGATGATTTCTCAAAAATGCCCAGATCTGGACGGTCCGGCCGATAACGTACACCAAGATAGGCAACCCGCACTCCTGGATTCCTAGCTCCTTTTTCAACCTAGTTCTGAGGTCTCCAGTTCGAATCCCAGTCAGAACAGTAACGATTTCCTCATTCGTCGAAGGAATGTTGATTCACAACAAACAACAGGCTAACACAGAGAAAACTGACCACTGATGCCAGGAATATTCAATTCAAAATTGTACCTAACAGATTAATATCTTCAAATTTTAGAGTTAATATTTTAATGAAAAAAATAGGGGTCTTGAATGTAAAATTTGGTGCTGTACAACTTTAGTTATGTGGCATTCACCATTTGCAATAACATTTTTTTAGTTACAGGCGTGTGAAACAGAACATACCACACTTTTCATACAAAATGGAAAAATTTTGACTGCGGATTCCGACCAAACCGCTAAACCAAATTTAACGTTCAAGGATGTCATTCGACGTGGAATTTGATGCTCTTTCTTTTTGTGCAGTGAAATTTTCTGTAAGATGCACCGTTTAGATGTTACAAGCCAAAAACTGAAGGAAGTCCTACAGTTTCGAGGTTTTTTGGCTGCCAAAAGTTGTCCAGAGGTCGCCCGTGTCAGCGTTTTAGGTTTTTACATGTTTGTACGCATATTATACAAGTTTTTTAAAAATAAAACTTTTTTGCAACATACAATACCTCTACTGACTGGACTGTTAAACGTCCTACCGCACACTATACACGTTTATCCCACTACAACCTCTCATTTCTCTTCGCAGGTACCCTATTAAAAATAAATTAAAAAATCAAATTTTAAAATACAAGTAAATCAAAAACTCACCCTTGTTCCTCGATATGCTCTTGCCTGATGGTCATGGATGGTCCCTTCAAACCTTAGAACCCTTCACCCGCATGTTCGCCCTCTTTTTCTCGTCTCCGCGTGTCAAAAACGGAACTCGAAATCCAACGGAAACTCAAATTCCTTTGTTCCAAACTAGCGAAACTACCCAATATATTTTTTGGTTTTTTGTAAATTTATTTATCTGTTTGTTTTTTCCTTTGATCGCGATACGGTTCGAGCAGGTACGTCCGGCACGCCTGCGATTTGACGGTTTTCTACGGGGTCCCACTGGTTGCGGTACGTGACGCCCTCCGGTGAGGCTGCGGTGCAAATCTGACGTTGGGAAAGAGAAAGAGAAAGAGTTACAGTCGTGCAGCATGACCACACGAGCGACTTTTAAAAGTGCCGCCGTACAACGCTTTCGGTATCTGATAGCGATTTCTTGCAATTTTTACCGATTTAAAGCGATATTTGACTTTGAATCGATTCAAGCGCGAATTTTGAAGCGTTATTAAGCAATTTAAAGCGATATTTTTTTAAGTAATAGTTTTTTTGACCACTGAAATTGTAATTTTTCTGTCTCGAGTCACCGTTCCATACCAATTTTTGGTGGATTCATATAAATTTCGGAGGATTTTAGCCATATCTACCGATGTTCGACCCCCCAAAAACTCATGTGTGACCCACTTTTTCCCATAATAAATATATTAAAATTAGATTAATTAAAATATAAATAGATAAGATCAATAAATGAATTATTTCACCACTGAAATAGCCTTTCACTGTCTCAAGTCACAAATATAACATACAAATTTTGGGAGTTTTCAGCATTTTTTTTTAAACCGATTTTTGATCACCAAAAACCCTTTTTTTTTTTTTTTGAAGAATTTGTATTTTTGACCATTGAAATTGTAATTTTCTGCTTCGAATCACCATAACAATCACTTTGGTGATTACCTACTGCTATTTGGTGATTTCAAGAGAGTTACTACTAGTTAGCTACTTAGTAGAGCTACTAGTTAGTTATTTTGACCCCCCAAAACTCATATTTTACTGATTTCTGTTGGATATTCAGATAGACAGTATTTTTCTGTCTCTAGTCACCGTTCTATGCCCGCCATTTTTGATGAATTGTTATCAATTTTTGGCGGATTTTAACCGATATTTACCGATGTTTGACTCCCCGAAAACTCAAATTTGACCCAATTTTCCCGAGAATAAATAGATTAGATTATTCAAATATTATTTTTCTGTCTCGAGTCGCCATTTTATGTCAATTTTGGTGAAACCATACCAATTTCAGTAGATTTAAGCTGTTTTTATGCAATTCCGTATAAATTTGTATACAATAAAATTAAAAAAAATAAATAAATAATTTTTTCATTTGAAATCTAAACGCCATCAATTTGACTTGGAAAATCTTAAAGTTTACTAAGAAATGCTATGTATTTTTACCTACGTATGTAAATTGTTAATTCTCCAGGGTTGCGGTGTGTCGTTTTGCGTTTGATTTTTTGCAATTTTAGCTCTTTCTGCCCCCCAAAAACTCGAATTTGACCCACTTGTTGTTTTTGATGGTACATTTTAGACCACATGCGGTTTTAAATAAATTATTCAAGGGTTTCACACATTTATTTATTTATTTATTTTTTTTTTTTTACCCACAAAACTCAAAAATGACTCAAAAATCTTCTGTTGTGATCTTGCGCAAATCTGACCACTCGCCTGGGGATAAGAAATCCAGACGAAGA
Source organism: Leptopterna dolabrata (assembly GCA_954871275.1). NCBI lineage: Eukaryota > Metazoa > Arthropoda > Insecta > Hemiptera > Miridae > Leptopterna > Leptopterna dolabrata. Next base: position 301,138 of record OX940990.1, read on the forward strand.
GATCGAAAAGAGTCAAATTTGAGCCATTTAGCTTGAGGAGAAATCGACTTGACGAGGCTTGTGAAACCGAGCATAACACAATTTTCAGTTAAAATGGAAAAATTTGCCTTTTGACTGCCGATTCTGACCAAACCGCTGAACCGAATGCAAGGTTTAAGGAGATTATTCGACGCAGAATTTTATGCTCTTTAATTTCGGTGCGAGTAACATTTTCTGTACGATGCTCCATTTAGATGTTATAAGCCAAAAACTGAAAAAATATCTAAAATTTCGAGGTTTTTTTGGCTGCCTAAAGTTGTCCAGAGCGGTTAAAAATAGGTAAAAACGGCTAAGATCGCGAACAACATTGATACAAAATCACTGAAAGTGGTATAGAAGGTTGTTTAAAGACAGAAAAATACCATTTCGGTTGTATTTTATACAGAACAGGGGTCAAATTTGGTTTTTTGGAGGCCAAAAATCGGTAAAAAACGGCTAAAATCACGAAATGATATAATTTTACGAAAAGTGGTACATCATCACGAATATTTCTTTAAAATTCGCCCTTTTAGCCATGCTGCGTGACTGGAACTTTTTCAGTTGGAGGCCTGTGAAACTGAAAGTAACACACTTTCCAGTCAAAATGGAAATATTTGCCTTTTGACTGCCGATTCTGACCAAACCGCTGAACCGAATGCAAGGTTCAAGGATGTCATTCGACGCAGAATTTTATGTCCTTTAATTTTGGTCCTGATAAACTTTTCTGTAAGATGCACCGTTTAGATGTTATAAGCCAAAAACTGAAAAAATATCTAAAATTTCGAGGTTTTTTTGGCTGCCTAAAGTTGTCCAGAGCGGTCAAAAATATGTAAAAACGGCTAAGATCGCGAACAACCTTGATAAAAAATCACTGAATCACTGAAGACAGAAAAATACCATTTCGGTTGTGTTTTATACAGAACAGGGGTCAAATTTGGATTTTTGGTGGCCAAAAATCGGTAAAAACGGCTAAAACCACGAAATGATATAATTTTACGAGAAGAGGTACGGTTTTTCGCTATATCATATTTTTACACAACAGCGCAAATATTTCTTTGAAAAGTCGCTCTTGTAGCCATGCTGCATGACTGGAACTTTAAATGTGCGTTGGTTTATTTTACGTGAGCCGGGATGAAAAGCAACGTCGGTTTCACTTGGAGAAAGGGCGTTGTATTTTGATGAAAATTTGACTTAAAACTTGAATTTCATCAAATTCTTGAAATGCGACGATTTTGCTGGTTGTAGGCGACGGAAGTACTCGTAATAATTTGAAGTTTTACGTTGATTATTTCGAGGTTTCTCCGGAGGAATATCTGCGAGTTGTCGAGTTTTTGCGAAGTTTTGGTGCGGACGAGAAAAAGAAAAAACAAAAAACCTGTTTCGAAATTTTTTTTTTCGGTTTTTGAAAAAACGGAAATTCAAAAAGAAAAAACTAACGCGGAGCCGAGCACTTGTTTGGAGCTACCGAAAGGAACACTGAGCGGTTGGCGAGGCGGGGAAAAAGCGGGGAAGTGAGGGGTTGGGGAGGGGGTAAATCGATTACGAGCGGAAGGGATGGGTGTAGGGGAGGGCTGGGCCGGGAGGCTGTTCGATGTATCGAACTGATGATGGGAGGGGGCGAGAAGAATCGATTGTTAGCTCCTATGGACAGATTGGCGGGTTTTTAGCAAGTTACCAAGTTTTTTTAAAGTAAATTTGACCACTAATTTTGTGCAACATACACCGAAAAAAAATTCTAAAATTCGCTCATACGGTCATGCTGCATGACATGATTTATTTTTTTTTTATTTGTCGATGTCAGCAGTTGTTGGTGGGTTTTTAGCTATATTAATTTACAACAATGTTTTAGCAAGTTTGACACCCCCCCCCCCCCCGAACCAAATTTGGTAGAATTTGTATCAATATTTGGTGACGAATGTTCCTCACAAAATTTTAAAAAACCCATATACACCTCAAATTTTGGGCAATTTACGTCAATTTTCGTAGTACTAATCCACTTTAACAGGTTTAGATTTGAATCCGAAATTTTTCGGTCAAAACGAATTTAAAATAGGTAGTCAAAAACAGCTCAAAGTTTGCTCGTATGGCCACATACATTTTGTACAATATTGGGCCATTTCAATAGAATTTTTAATTTTAGCTATTTTCGACTCAAATTTTAAATTAGTACCGTTCAAATTCGAGTTTCTCAGTCAAAATTTATAGTAACTTTCACCAAGAGCTAAAAATTGGCCCATACGCACAAGCAGGCGTGACTGGAAATTTAGTGTTGGTTGCAGTGATGGTGAATTTTCATGAAATATATTATTATTAGAGAAATTCTCAAGAACTCTCAACAATTTTTGGTGGTATTGGGCAGGTTCGACAAATTTTTAGTTGTTTTCAATTCAAATTCAAAATTTGTATCGTTCTAATTCGAGTTTTCCGGTCAAAATAAATTCATAATTAAAGCCGGTGCATAGGGAGCGTCTCTGACATTTTGGAACGAGCCAAATAGCTACAATTTCCTTGAAAATTCGCTGGAAATTCGCTCGTACGGCCATGCTGCATGACATGGTTTATTCAATTTCGCGCAATTCTCCCGTTTAAATGGTCAATGTCAGCAGTTGTTGGTGGGTTTTTAGCTATATTTACAACAACCTTTTAGCAAGTTTGACCGCCCCCCTCACCCTAACCAAATTTGGTAGAATTTGTATCAATATTTGGTGACGAACATTCCTCACAAAATTTGAAAAACCTAATTTACTCCAAATTTAGGGCAATTTAAATCAATTTTGGTAGTACTATTCCACTTTAACAGTTTTAGATTTGAATCCGAAATTTTGCGGTCAAAATGAATAAAAAATAGTCAAAAACAGCTCGACCTACGGAGACGTTGACGGGTTTTTAGCAGTAGTTTTACCAAATTTTTAGCAAATTTGACCACGAATTTCGTGGAAAATACCAAAAAAAATTCTAAAATTCGCTCATACGGTCATGCTGCATGACATGATTTACTCAATTTCGGGCGATTCTCCCATTTTTAAATATTATATTTACATGTCGATGTCAGCAGTTGTTGGTGGATTTTTAGCTATATTTACAACAATTTTTTAGCAAGTTTGGCCCCCCTCCCCTCTCCCACCCAAATTTGTTGGAATTTGTATAAATATTTGGTGACGAACATTCCTCACAAAATTTTAAAAACCATATAAACCTCAAATTTAGAGCAATTTACGTCAATTTTGGCAGTACTAATCCACTTTAGCAGGTTTAGATTTGAATCCGAAATTTTGCGGTCAAAACGAATTTAAAATAGTCAAAAACAGCTCGACCTACGGAGAGGTTGGTGGGTTTTTAGCAATAGTTTTACTAAATTTGCAGCGAATTTTGCGGAACTTATACACACACAAAAATTCAATAATTCGCTCATACGGCCATGCTGCTTGACATGATTTATTCAATTTTGGGCGATTCTCCGATTATTGAATGTTATACTTATTCGTCAATTTTAGCAGTTTTTGTTGGGTTTTTAGTTACATTTACAACAATTTTTTTAAAGCAAATTTGACCCCCCCCCCCCACCCCAAACCAAATTTGGTAGAATTTGTATCAATATTTGGTGACGAAGATTTCTCACAAAATTCTAAAAAACCTAATTTACTCCAAATGTTGGGCAATTTACGTCAATTTTCGTAGTACTAATCCACTTTAACAGGTTTAGACTTGAATCCGAAATTTTGCGGACAAAAACCGCTCAAAATTTGCTCGTATCGCCATGCTGGGTGAAAACTGACTTCTGAAATAGGTACTACATACGTCACAGGTCATTCCATAACAATTTTGGACAATTTACGTACATTTTGTGCGATACTGGGCCATTTCAAGGTATAATTTTAAATTTTAGCTATTTTCGACTCAAATTTTAAATTAGTACCGTTCAAATTCGAGTTTTTCAGTCGAAATTTATAGCTACTTTTACGAATAGCTAAAAAATTGGCCCATACGCACAAGCAGGCGTGACTGGAAATTTGTTTGCAGTGATGATGAATTTTCATGCATTTTCAATTATTATAAAATTTTCACAAGTTTTCACCAATTTTTGGTGGTATTGGGCCGGTCTGACACATTTTTGGCTATTTCCTGTTCAAATTCATAATAAGGATCGTTCAAAATAGTCGAAAACAGCTAAAAATTCGCCCGTACGACCATGCTGCGTGAATATAAATTTGACGCTGGTTGCAGTGATGGTGAATTTTTATGCAATTTTCTATTATTAGAAAAATTCCCACGAATTCTCACCATTTTTCGGTGGTACTGGGCAGTTTCGACAGATTTTTAGCTATTTTCAATTCAAATTCTAAATTTGTACCGTTCAAATTCGAGTTTTGCGGTCGAAATGAATGGGTAATAAAAGCCGGTGCACAGGGAGCGTCTCTGACACTTTGGCACGAGCCGATCAGCTACGTTTTCTTTCAAAATTTGCTTCTGACTGCAAATTTTGCGTTGGTTGCAGTGATGGCGAATTTTTACGAATTTTTTATCATTACAGAAATTCTCATAAATTTTTGGTGATATTGGGCCATTTCAACCGATTTTTTGCTACTTCTCATTCGAATTAATAATTTTGCAGTCAAAAGAATTTAAAAAATAGTCGAAAACAGCTGAAAATTCGCTCGTATGGCCATGCTGCGTGACTGCAAATTTTGCGTTGGTTGCAGTGATGGCGAATTTTTATGAATTACCTATTGATTATTTAGAGAAATTCTCACCAATTTTTGGCGGTATTGGGCAATTTTAACCAATGTTTAGCTACTTTCTATTCAAATTAAAAATTTGTACAGTTCAAAATCGAGTTTCGCGGTCGAAATTAATGGGTAATAAAAGCCGGTGCACAGGGAGCGTCTCTGAAATTTTGGAACGAGCCAAATAGTCACGTTTCCTTTGTTTTAAAAAAATTCGCTGAAAATTCGCTCATACGGCCATTGGCTCGTTGCCTTTTGAACGGCACAATGAGCCCCCCGCCGTCACCACTCCCCCGCCGGGCCTCGTGCGCCGGCGCCCTGACGCCGTCAATACCGGTGAAAAGGGGGGAGCGCCGCCGCCTCCAAACGGCTCCCCTCCCGCCCACAAGAGCCGCCCTCCTCCCACAAGCGCGACCCCCCACCGCTCCACCGCCAATAAGAAGACCCCCACCGCAACTCGACACCGCCGGTCAACGATACAGGAAGTCGATCCGCCCTCTCGATTACACAAACCAACTCATTTCCTCCCCAGTTAAACTCCGCCAAAACGGCCCTCTGCGTTCATTTACCCGCCAAAAAAAGGCAGTTATCAATTTGGCCCGCAGAAGTAGCAGGCTCCATCTCTGATGTGCATATCTACAGAAACCTGTTCCTTCCTATCTCTCTAACCCAAGGTTTCGCCCCTCTTTCCCTGTTCCTTTCCCCGTTCGGTCAGCTTGACGTTTCATTCAACGCTTTTTTTGCGGGGGCTTTCTGCTTGGGGAGCCAAAAGCTGCCCGCCAAAACAACAGTGAAAGAAATTTCGCGGTTTAGGGGCGACGGAACAGGTTTCTATACACACAATCCAACAGTGGAGGGAGGAGGGAGGAGGAACAGGTTTCTATACGCACATCCAGGTGGGTGGTGGGAAGCAGCGTGCTAATTTGGCGGGCAAAATGAATGTCGATTTTTCGCAGCTGAGGAGGTTTTTTTTGGCGGGTAAATTTTTACAACAGAGTTTGGTGGTGGGGGGGGGGGGGGGGGGATGAACTGCTCTGGGTAAGAGCAGTTAGTTCACTCCTTGAAAGGAGCAGTTCTTTTCTGTTCGTTCAGTAGTTCACTGCAGTTCCGTTTCGGTTCCCACGAACTACCGACGTTCCTCAGCGACCTGGGAACAGCAAGACAGCCGGAAAACCTCGAAATTTTAGGACTTCAGTCAGTTTTTGGCTTATAACATCTAAACGGTGTATCTTACAGAAAATTTCACTTGCACCAAAATTACAGAGCATCAAATTCTGCGTCAAATGATCTCCTTAAAAATTAAATTTGGTTCAGCGGTTTAGTCAGAATTGGCAGTCAAAAGGCAAATTTTTCCATTTTGACTGAAAAGTGTGTTGGGCTCAGTTTCACAGGTTTCCAACTAGCACATCCAGGGTGGTGGGAAGCAGTGTGCTAATTTGGCGGGCAAAATGAATGTTGATTTTTACAGCTGAGGAGGTTTTTTGGCGGGTAAATTTTTACAACAAGGTTGTTTGGTGGGGGATGAACTGCTCTGGCTAAGAGCAGTTAGTTCACTCCTTGAAAGGAGCAGTTCTTTTCGGTTTGTTCAGTAGTTCACTGCAGTTCAGTTCCGGTTCCCACGAACTACCGATGTTCCTCCGCGACCTGGGAACAGCAAGGCAGCCGGAAAACCTCGAAATTTTAGGACTTCTTTCGGTTATTGGCTTGTAACATCTAAACGGCGCATCTTACAGAAAATTTCACTCGCACCAAAATTACACAGCATCAAATTCTGCGTCGAATTATTTCCTTAAAAATCAAATTTGGTTCAGCGGTTTGGTCAGAATCGGCAGTCAAAAGGCAAATTTTTCCACTTTGACTGAAAAGTGTGTTATGCTCAGTTTCACAGGCCATCAACTAAAAAACATTCCCGTCATGCAGCATGGCTGAAAGAGCGAATTTTCAATGAAATATTCGCACTATTGCGTAAAAAAGATGATATAGCGAGAAACTGTATAATTTTTTCGTGATTTTCGCCATTTTTGATCGTGTTAAAGTCAAATTTGAACCACTCATTTTTAGAAAAAAATATTTTTATCGTCCAAATTTCCTGTTTTCTCTCGTGAATCACCATCCCACACAACTTCAGGTGAATTAATATTGATTTTAGACCCTTAAAATACCAATTTATGGCCGCCAAAAATCCAAATTTGAACCCTGGTCTGTATGAAATACAACAGAAATGGTATTTTTCTGTCTTTAGACAACCTTCTATACCACTTTCAGTGATTTTGTATCAATGTTGTTCGCGATCTTAGCCGTTTTCACTTATTTTTGACCGCTTGGGCAGCCAGAAAACCTCGATATTTTAGGACTTCTTTCAGTTTTTTGCTTATAACATCTAAACGGTGCATCTTACAGAAAATTTCACTCGAACTAAAATTAAATTAAATAAAATTCTGCGTCGAATGACATCCTTAAACCTTGCATTTGGTTCAGCAGTTTGGTCAGAATCGGCAGTCAAAAGGAGAATTTTTTCACTTGGACTGAAAAGTGTGTTTGGCTCAGTTTCACAGGCCTCCAACTAAAAAAGTTCCAGTAATGCAGCATGGCTACAAGAGCGAATTCTCAAATAAATATTCGCGCTGCTGTGTAATAAATAGGATGTAGCGAGAAGCCACACCGCTTTTCGTAAAATTATATAATTTTTTCGTGATTTTCGCCATTTTTGATCGTGTTAAAGTCAAATTTGAACCACTCTTTTTTTGAGAAAAATATTTTTATCATCAAAATAATCCCTGTTTTCTGTCGTGAATCACCATCCCACACAACGTCAGGTGAATTAACATTGATTTTAGACCCTTAAAATACCAATTTTTGACCCCCCGAAAATTGAAATTTGACCCCTGTTCTGTGTGAAAAACAACTGAAATAGTTTTCTTCTTTCATTGATTTTGTATCAATAGTTGTTCGCGATCTTAGCCGTTTTTACAGCTATTTTTGACCCCTCGGAACAACTTTCGGCAGCCAGAAAACTCGAAATTTTAGGACTTCATCCAGTTTTTGGCTTTTAACATCTAAACGGTCCAACTTACAGGAAATTTCACCCGCACCGAAATTAAAGAGCATGAAATTCTGCGTCGAATGACATCCTTAAACCACAACCTAAACAACATTCAGTTTCACAAGCCAGTCACTAAAAACGCTGCAGTGTCCTTGTCACATGGGTTTATTATTCTACTGGACTTACTTACAGAAATGCTGGCTGTCCATTTATTTTTTCTTCCTTGTGAAATAATTAAAATAGCTATTTTTGATGGTTTCCACCAATTTTGGCACCCAAAAACACGAATTAAGCTCTTTTTTGTTTTTTTAAAGATTATCTTTGATCATTGATGCAATTTAATTGTCTGGATTCACCTGTTATTACAGACGTTTATGGTGATTTCAGACAATTTCCCATGTTCTTGACAAATATAAAATGAATTTCGGGAGCTCAACCTTCGTTACAACCACAATTCTTCACTCTTCGGTCAAAATCGACTTCATATTCGGTCTTCTCGCCCTAAAAAACATGTAAAACGATACCTCACAAGCTCATGTTCACTAAAACCTCAAAAAACCCTCGAAAAACCCTATTTTTACGCCCATCCCCCACCATAACACCCCTGGGTGTATTCCGATCGGACTGCTGAGCTCTGGAGCACAAATAGAACCCAAATGGGGACTCAAACTGTGTGCGGAAAATAGACGATTTTTGATCAAATTTTAATGTAAATTTGAGGCTGAGACTCCGTTGCAACCTCAATTTTCCACTGGTCAAAATGGACTTCATATTCGGTCGCCTCGTACTAAAAAAAATGGAAAACGACACCTCACGTTAGGTACTAAAATACCAAAAAACCCCAATTTTTACACCCATTTTTCACCCATAACACCCCTGGGTGTATTCCATTCGGGCTGCAAAGTTTCGGGACACAACTACGGCCCAAATGGAGCCTGTGTGCGAAAGAACGAAATTTTTACACCGAAAATAAAGTAGATGTGGATGAGACGGCTGACGAACATCTCATTTTTGGAATCTGCGCACCTTGAAACGTTAAAAAATTTTTTTTTGAGGTGGTGTTATAAATATTTTTGCTGAGCGAATACATAGGTGTGTTACTCACAGAATAATAAACCAAATTTCAGTAACGAAACGAGAAGTACCAACGAAACCAACGCAAAGCTGAAAGCCGAAGGCAAGCTAACTCAGAGCCACACACACACACACCGTAGCAACAGGTCCATGGATACTATACATCAGTAACCACACCCACACACATTATCCGATTATCCACCCAAGACAGCGTCCTCCTGCCTCACTATCCGTTCTTCTCTCGTAATTAAAATTAAAAGTGCGCCTTAATTAAGTGACTTTAATTTAAAGTGCGTCGTGAAACGGGAATTTTTGTTCAAAAAGTCACGTGGTTTGCTTCTGTGAGTGGAATATTACTGTATCCAGGCTTCCGCGTTCGCACAATGCCTAACGAGGTGAGCCGTTTTCATGTCTTTTTGGCGGGTAACCTCGAAAATCGTAACGAATCTGAGCGTTAGGGATGGGTCGAATAAGGAGCCGTTTCGATACGTTTAGTGACGTTTCGATACTTCCATTTATCGGGTAAATGGTATTTATTTATATTTATTTTATTATTGTGCATAGGACATGAAATGGGTCCCACCTCGTGCACATACGACGAAATATACGTGAATCAAAAATGCAATAACACAAAATAAACATCAATTTAAAAAAAAAAAAAACCAGTCATGCAGCATGGCTTAATGAGCGAATTTTCAAAGAAATATTCGAATTAATGGCTATGGTTTTGAATAAAGGAAAACTTCGGTCTAAAATTTGGTTTTCTATGTATATTCTCTTCGTATTTATTTTAATTTGTACGTTTTGTCCATCCTGATTCTACCGTTTGTTTATTACGTAATTCTACTAAGTGCTTATTTATTTGATCGCTGTGGGTTCATATTAGGTAGGATAGGGTAGTTAGGACTTTTGACTTACCTACTCAAGAGAGTGCAGTAGGTAAAGGAGTTGTTATAGAAAATCATGAGTGCTTCAAGTGCAGGTTGTTTTTCATGCAGGCTCAATCTTGAAATAATTTTGGGTAATTTTTGCGCACTTTAAATGCTCTAATTTAAGAACGGATTTAGATATCTAAAATCCGATTTCACCATCGTGTTCAGCGTGCAAAAACCTTTAAAATGAGGGGTCACTTGTTAGAAAATAACATTTTGGGGATTTTTGGGTAATTTTTGCGCACTTTAAATGCTCTAATTTGAGAACGGATCAAGATATCTAAAATCCGATTCCACCATCGTGTTCAGCGTGCAAAAACCTTTAAAATTAGGGGTCACTTGTTGGAAAATAACATTTTGGGGATTTTTGGGTAATTTTTGCGCACTTTAAATGCGCCAAAACCCTCCTTAGAGTAGGCCAATTTCGCCCATCTTCGAACTTAGCCTTTCGATTGCCAAGATAGATTTTTTGTGCAAATTTGAGCTGTTTATCTCAATTCTATCGAGAGTTATCGTCTGGAGTGACACATATATATATATAAATATATATATACATATAAAAAAGTGTTAAATTTCAGGAATCGTTTTAGAATGGTCTGAAACGGATTTCTATGAAGAAAATTTCCAAAACTTTATATTATTTAAATTTCGAAGCCATTGCAATAGCTTCATTTTCTTTGAAAATTCGCTAAAAGATAAACGACCAGAAGGGGGTATCGAAACGATATCGAAAGCTTGGTACTGATAACGATATAATATCGAAAGATTCGATAATATCGAAAGTATCATTCGATACTTCAATAACGAATTTAAAAAAGTTGTTTTCGGTTTTGTTTTGTTCCCCCTATTTCTGATCCTAATTCAGAATCGTAAATCATCGTCAGGTACAAGTATGTTATAGCCCCGCCAATATCGATTGTATCGATTATCTCAAATACATCGATCCTTGTGGTATCGATGACGTGTATCAGACAAGACGGTGGGTGTACAAGAAGTTTAGTTCCCATTCCGCCGCTCGCATTCTCAAGCGATCTGGATGCTCGCTAGCGCTCGCATCTCAAAAGAGAGAAACAATCCCAGAAACTATCCCGTGAATGAGCAGGTTGTTTGGGACTTCTGAATAGATGGTACATGTATGTTATAGTCACTCTTATTTTTTGGTGTCCTTACAATGGTCTTCCCATATTCATTTTGAAAGTTGATATCGGCACCCGGGATGTAGGCATCTGGACGCCATATTGAGCCGTCATCGATACCACAAGGATCGATGTATTTGAGATAATCGATACAATCGATATTGGCGGGGCTATAACATACTTGTACCCATCGTCAATTTGATTGTGAACGCCTCCAGTATATTGGATAATGGCTTGTATTATGCTTTAGAGAGTAGGTAGGTGAGTAGGTATCATCATTTATGTAGAGTTTTAATTATTATTGAAGACCTTGATCAAATTTCACAACAACAACAAAAAACCACAGAAAGGTTGCACTAACATAAGTGTGTACTGTTAGTAATTTATGCAAGGGTTTGACTATTTTTAATGTAATTTATTCACTGGTATTTTGTAGTATTTACACATTTTACATAAAAATTTATTAGATTCCATCCTTGCTACCTTTACATTTACTGGTAGGTCGGGATGGGCAAACCGGCTCACCTTGAAGAACGGCTCTGAGCGCTCCGCTCACTTAAAAGAACCGGTTCTTTTGATCGGCTCAATGGCTCATCTTTTTTTTTTTTTAAGAATCGCCATCACAAATTGCTCCCTCTCCCGAGGGATCATCATGCTATAGCGGGGGGGGGGGGGGGGGGGGTTGCTAAAAGAAAAAGAAAGAGATTTTAGTAATGTGAATATTCCATTTTTTAATAATATTAATTTAAGTAAAAGAAAAAGAAAGAGATTTTAGTAACGTGAATATTCCATTTTTTAATAATATTAATATAAGTAAATATTAATGTTTACAAATTTCTAAAAAAAAAACTATTTACATGAAATTCATATTGTGCCCTATGAATATGAAGAGCATCATCGTGATTTTGTCGGTAGTCAGGCGGCTGCGTTTTTCGGTACACACTTGCCCAGCTTTGGAGAACAGTCTCTCGCAAGGTTTACTAGTGCTTAATGCACAACCTCCTCCTCACTAGTGAATACAAATTCGGGTAGGTGAATTTTCTACTCTCCCACCACACTAGAGGATCATTCACCCGCGGCAAATAGGGCTCATACAGGTATTTGTCTAATTCGACAATCGCTTCAGCTTGGGGGTCGTGTTTACCGTGTAAATGAGATAACGCCTCATCAAAATCACCCCAAATGGAAGAAGAGTTGTCATTGTCGAGACGAGAACGGACTGACGGCTGAAGACTGAATTGAATGTCGTCGTCGGCGTCCAGGTCCAGGGAGTGACTGGGAGCGGGGAGGGGCGAAGCGGGGAGCCGAATTCGAAGAGCCAAGGCCCGCGATCGGGAGTGGGAGAGGGTTGACCGCTGACCGGTGAGCGAGAGAGCAGATCCGATCCTTACCGAACCGATCTCAGAAGAACCGAAGAACCGCGGTTCTTTTTTACTCAGTCACCGCTCTCTCGCTCTTCTGAAAGATCCGGCTCAAAGAACCGGCTCAGTAGTGAGCGACCCACCACTACTGGTAGGTAGGCGATAGTTCTGGCCTACCATCCTTGGTAAGTTTCAACTTTATCAACTTAGGCCCGGTTCAAAAAAGAGTGTAACCCTGGGGTTGAAGTTTACCCTAAGGTTTCCCAACCATGGTAACGAAAGTGGCGTTCAAAAAAATTCAGTAATCGATCATTAGTGCGATACATCGAAAACTTTACCATGGGTACGTAACCCCAGCTATTCGAGGGGTTACAAGAAGTTTACCATGGTTACTCTCAAAACGAAGATGGCTGCTCATTGTTTTTGGTTTTCCTATTTCGCTGCACCGTTCAGATCCCGTCCTATTTTGCGTTATTGTGGTAATAATGAACCGTTATAACTGTTATGCGAGCGACGAGGATGATGACGTCTTCGTCGAACTAGGGCTAGTCGTAGAACCGAGAGGATATCGGATCAGAGCGAGACATCCCAACTTCGATGCCTGGAGTGAGAAGGAATTTTTCGATCGCTTCAGGTTGTCGAAGGAAGGAGTCGCGTTTGTTCTCGAAGAAATACGCAATCAAATATCTACGGCAGAACGCAGGCAGTTCTCCACAATATCGCAATCATGTTAAAAGGAATAACTACCTGATGTTGACGACGGTACTCAGCATCTCTTGGATGAAACTATGTTTAATAACCCTGGGGAACGTGGCAGGGTTGAAGGGTGTGAAGACTCGTTCAAGATTCATAGCATATTTTGAATCATTACGTAGTGAATAGAAATATAGGTATCCTTGTTCCTAACACGCCTGTGTGATCCCCACATTATCCTTGTTTACCCCCGTTTAAATTTCCATCAAACAGGTACAACGCCGAATAAACGTACACCCAGGAGTTGCTACAAATCACGCAATTAAAAAACACAGAAATTATTTTTAGTAAAGGCAATATTTGTTGCTAGGATCGATTACTACAGCACTTGAAGAGTACGGATTTATTAATAAATATCATGCTAGGATGAAGTCACGGGATATAGGTTTCTAGGTTAGAATGAGCAACAGTGTTGCCTAAAAGTTGCTTTATACGCCGATATTCCATGGAACTATATTATCCATGAATCAAACTTCATGGATTTATAGCGTCCATGAGCGGATTGACGTGGATTTCTCGTGAAGTATCCATGGCTAAATTTGAAGTAACCAGGGTTACCCAAATAATCGATTCTATCAAGGTAACCTTACCTTAGAAAACTTTTTTGAACGCGCCTGCTGCGAACCCCAGGGTTACCGAAAAATCGAAAGTAGCCCCAGGGTTACTATCATGGTTACAGATTTTTTTTGAACCGGGCCTTGGGTACATAAATATCGTTTCGATACTGAATAGTATTTATCGATATCAGTATAATATCGATCACAAACTATCGGATACAAATATCGGAAGTATCGAAAGAAAGTATCGATATCAGTAAATATCGCAAGTATCGAAACGTCGCTAGTTACAGTTAAAAATAACGTGCTATTCGTAAATAACGATATCGTCGTTACTTAATCCATAAAATAGCAGTTAAAAAACGACGCACAACGGTTTATTATTTTGTACAGAGTACCCATCTGTTACAGATCACAGCTCTCTGTACAGATAACCCGTCTATATAATATAATATGTACTATTCTATACATATTATGTAGATCGCAGACCCTCCGTAGGTTAGTACTTAATCCCGTACTCGTTACTAGGTGCCTACCTAAATCACGAGTTGAATGTTGCTAAAATAATTCTGTCGATGACAAAAAGTAACTAAAATGGCAAAAAGAAACGCAAATAATGAAGTTATGAAGGGAAATTGTTGACGTGGAGTGAGAACAAGTTGCAAAAGTACCTACCGACAAACTCCAGCCCCTTCTACGTGGATGATATAATGAACCGTTGTGTAATAATTTACCGTTATGTAATAATTTACCCATCAGTAATACTTCAACGTTTGTTCAAGTGTCACTTTTCACTATCAAAATTATCTTTTCACTATTTTTTTCTATTTGTATTTTTCACTTTCGAAATGAAAATGTGTGTGCTCCAAAATCATAATTTCTACTTGCATTTTGCGTTTCAGGGCCTCCTGAACAAATTTGGTTTCGTGTCTGTCCGCCTGTCTGTCTGTCCGTCCGGCTGTCTGTCTGTCCACATTTCCTTGCCTCAGCCATAACTTCCACAATTTTGATCCGATTTCAATCACATTTTCATGAATTGTGTGGGTTTAGCGCTAGACGGTCCCCCATCAGTTTCATCGTGATCGAATCAACGGTAGCCTCTGCGCAGGCGCTAACGGGATTTTCTTGTTACTGTCGTAACTCCCATCAATTTTGAACTGATTTCGGTCAGATTTTCGGGATTGATGCGGTTAAGGTCCCACGCGACATTCGTCATGATTGAATCAGCGGTGGCAGTGGCAGTGGTAAATGGCGGGTTTAAATATTTTTTGCCCCCGCGCTTTGTATTGCCCAAAAATAACCGTTAAAATTTTTGGTTGCCCCACCATTCTATCGTCATGAGCTTGGCGAACCGGTCGTTTCCAGTTTCCTGAAAAATTTAATGGTGACATACTGTGAAGGCCACGAGGAAGCTTCTTTCAGATAACTTTATTGTAATTTTCTTATTACATTCCAGTTTTGCTGAAGCATACAATTGAGGGGTTACCCCCTTGTGTCACTTGTTACTACTATCCATTGATAGTCCCCGTGAATGTACGTAGCTATTTGATAATATTACTTAAATATATGATGAAGGAACAAAGTATAGTCGAAAACATACAGATGAGAGCACGACACACGTATGCAAACATATAGATTGAGATCAAGATTTAACTTTTGATGAATAAATAAGTATAGTTAATAGGAACACAAAGACACGTAATAATAATATAATTAGTATGACTAGATTTTAAGAGTTGAGGAAATCTGGTGGTCGTTTCCGCTTTAGTCGTCTTAGATGCCTTGGTGGTGGTGGATTGCTGGACAGCTGTTGTAAGAGGACGTTACGATGGGTCGACATAGATTCGTGTAGTTGGTGGTAGTTGGATTTCACAATCTCTTTCACTTCCGGGATGAGCAAGTCTTTATGGAGATTGCTGTTTCTCATGTACCCCCGTTATGACTCTGAGTACTCTGTTCTGGAAGGTTTGTACGCGTTTGACCTGAGAATCAGATGCTGCCCCCCACATTTGACATCCATATAACCAAATGGGGCGTATCACAGTTAGGTAGATAAGTCTTTTTACTTTTAAAGGCAATGCTGAGTTTCTGTTTATTAGGAAATAAACTTGTCTCAGTCTATGTCTGGCTCTTTGTAAGATGTTGGTTATATGGCTATTCCAAGTCAGCCTGGAGTCTAGGTGTAGGCCAAGATATCGGCAAACTTGTTTTTGGGGGATATGAACTTGATTCATGGTGATCACGGGGAGAGGAAGATTCATTTTGTAAGTGAGCTGAACGAGAGAGGATTTCACTGGGTTCATTTTTGTTCTCAAACGGTGGCACCATGTGACGATATCATCCGCTAGATTTTGTAGTTCGCTCATTGAATCATGAAAGTCCCCAGTTGACAAAGAACTGGGCTGTTGTTACCCTATCGGACCTTGGAAGATCGTGAGTAAAGAGGAGGTAGAGGATAGGACCCAGAACGCTGCCTTGAGGTACTCCTGCTCTGATTGGTCGGATTTGTGATAGAGACTGGCTAACTCTTACACTATAGGTTCTGTCACATAAGTAGGATTTCAGCAGCCTGTACATGCTGTCCGAGAGGAGCTCTTTTAGCTTGGCCAGTAGCCCTGGGATCCAAACCCTGTCAAAAGCCTTTTCAGTGTCTAGGAATAGTGCATGGCAGACGGATTTGCTTTCATAGGCTCCCAGAATATCTGTAACTACTCGGTGGAGTTGTTGGGCACACGAGTGAGAAGCTCTGAAGCCAAATTGAGTGTCTGGAATAACAGGTTCCAGGGTTTCGAGGAGATGCGGCAGAAGGAGACGTTCAAAGATTTTTCCCAGCAGGGAGAGTAGGCTTATGGGCCTGTAACTGGCTGGATCACATCTTGTTTTTCCGGGCTTCGGTACCATTGTTATTATTGCATACTTCCAGCTTGACGGGATGTGCCACGTCCTTGGCAGTGTATTTCAAATGAAATAATACCACAGAACAACGGACTCGACTTCATACTCCGTGAATATAATCAGGTGCTCCCTAGCGATGATGATCTCGGGCCAATTCCCGATTGTTGCCGCGTCCCTAGCAATGGTATTTGGCCTGAATGTATACAATTTCATTCACCCTGCTATTGAAAAAGCCTGTCGGTGCAAACTTCTGTGGCTCGCTGTGAACGAACGGCTGGACGTACAGTGCTCCGGGTGGTCTTAAAAAACTCCCAAGTTCGAGAACTGTTTAAAACCGTAAAAAAATCGAGATCACGGCGTCCTGGAGACTTCCTTTGTTTTGAACCCCTTAGAGACGACTGACATTAACGCAGAGCTTCGAGGACCAACTAGACCCCAAACAGGACCAGTGAACCGAATTTCGTCGATTTTGGTTCATGGTAACTACGAAAAGTGTGAAGTACGGCGTATGGCCGGACGGACAGAAATTTTTGGTTTATTATTTTCAATAATAAACCTTTGGAATTGAGCATAAAAAAAAAACACTTTATACCCCCTCAAAATTTGATGGTTTACGTTTCAAGGTATGTAGATTTCGAAAATGCAATAAAAAAATTTCTGTCCATACGCTGTACGCCGTACTTCGCACTTCTCTTAGTTACCATGAACCAAAATTGACGAAATTCGGGTTATAGGTTCCGTTCGGGGTCTAGTTGGTCCTCGAAGCTCGGCGCTAATGTCAGCCTTTTCATCTCTAAGGGGTGAAAAACAGGGGATGAAATCTCCAAGACGCAGTTTTCTGCAATTTTTTTACGGTTTTAAATAGTTCTTAAACTTACAAGTTTTTTGAGACCACCCGGAGCACTGTACGTCCAGCCGTTCGTTCACAGTGAGCCCCAGAAGTTTGCACCGACAGGCTTTTTCGACAGCAGGGTGAATGAAATTGTATACATTCAGGCCAAATATAAACGATTTTAAATAACAGGTACTTTTTTGTAGCGAACGAAATGTCACGTTATGTGAAAGTAGCAATAACGCCCATCAACGCTATGAACCACAAGAACTAAGACGTCTTGCGAGTGTGGGTGTGGCTTTGTTGAAGGCCGCAGGTCACGTTACCAGATCGAGTGGCAGGCTGCCAACAACTAGCGAAAAACTCCCTGCCAAACGGAGCCATAACCCTTGGAGAAACCTTGAGAAAATTCAGGGGAACGATACCAGCTCCAACGGTGTTGTTCCGAACCCCGTGCCTAGTTTTAGATTGATAAAACTAGCAGTTCGGTGTTGTTTCGAATGCCTGTGCCAGATTGCTTGGCTAAACTGGAACATTCCCCTGCACTGGCTTAAATATTGAATGATACTTGTCCTGTAGCTAGTTATTCTACCTGCTTGTAGATCATTCGATGCTAAAACTGACTATGTCTTCTCGCTTTTTTCCGCAGATTCCGAATGGCGTCGGGCAACTGAAAGCAGCAGTGAGGCGCAGGGACATACAGAAAATCAGGTAAGAGGCATCACATTATTTCCCCGTCTTAGGCCGCGTGCACACTTGGTGCCATATTTATCGGGACGCTGCTTCATTTCAATCTCCCGTCTCATCGGCGTTAGTGGCGAGTAAGAGTAGTTAATTTTTGGGACTCAAGTTCAGTTAGTTCACTCCTTGAAAGGAGCAGTTCTTTTGAGTTAGTTCGGTAGTTCCTTTCCAGTTCCTTTTAGCGAATTTTCGAAGAAAAGGAAGCTATTGTTCTCGGTCCAAAATTTTTAAAACTCGAATTTCCGAAAAATTGTTATACCAAAATCCGTTTCAGACCATCCTGAATTCACTGCTGAAAGACACCAAAAATTATATGTATATATATATTTATATATATATTTATATTATGTATGTGTCATTCCAGACGATAACTCTCGAAAGAATTGAGGTAAAAAGTTCAAATTTGCACGAAAAATCTGTCTTGGCAATCGACAGGCTAAGTTCGTAGATGGGCAGAATCGGGTCACTCTAAGGGGGAGTTTTAGGGGGGGAAAATTACCCATAAATTCCCAAAATGAAACAGTCTGACAAGTGACACCTCATTTTAAAGGTTTTTGTACGCTGAACACGATGGTGAAATCAGAATTGCTATATCTCATTCCGTTTTCAAACTGGAGCACTTTGAAGATGGAGGAACGTGGTTATTTCTTCGAAAATTCGCTCTTATAGCCATTCTGCATGACTGTGGTTTTTTTCGTTTCCTATCACAGATACCAACTTGGTTCCTTATTCCTGTGAACCGACATTCCATGATACTATAAACTCCACTCCCTATGAAGTATCCACCCCGTCTGAACTAACTCCTATCTAAATAACTCCTAATGAACTAAGGAGCTATAGTTCGGTGGATACTATCAACTCCTCATGTGTATGTAGTGAAGAAACGGTCGTTCTATGGATACTATAACCTCCTCAAGTGGTATTAATTCACCCTGTCTGAATGACTCCAAATGAACTGAAGGAACTGTCGTTCATTGGATACCCTCTACTCGTCATTTAGTATCCATCGTTCCTATGAACTAAAGAACTAACTGGCCTTTTGAGTGAGTTAATAGTTCTTTATTCTTAGTTCGCAATGCACAGAACGATATTCTTTAGTTCTCCCATCCATCCATCTCTAGCCACTGGGACCTTGATTCTTTCACTGTGTGGTCCTAGTGAACTACCGTTCAGTGAAATGAACTAAGTCGAGGAGTAGTTCATTTGGACGAGTTAGTTCTTCAAGAGTAGTTCAGTCAGGAACTGCCCACCTCTAATTAGTATCAGGTACTGAAAAGGAACAGGAACAGCTTGTTCTTGTGACAGAAAAAAAACTGTCCCAACCCATCTCTATGTAGAGAGGTATGTTGGTGTTACGGGACATGGCGAGTCTGAAGGAGGACAATGTACCGTAGGAATCCGCCCTGCACACGATCCAGCTTACTCTTCTGGGCTTAATAGTAAGGTGACCATACTATGGATGCGTATTCCATGATGGGCCGGACGAGGGCCTTATAGAGGAGAGCGATAGCATCGACGTCACTGAACTCCCTTGTAGCGCGCTTAAGTGAGCCGAGGGCCCTCATCGCATGGCTCGATACAGCACATGTGTGCTCCCTGAGAGAGCTGTGAGTCTAATAAGACTCCCAGGTCTTTGGCGGACGTCTTGTGAGTGACTGGCTCGCTGCAAATGAGGTAGGAGTGGCGGATAGGATCGTGTTTGCAGCTGAAGGTTGTGGAATAGCATTTGGAGGGGTCGAGGGACAGGTTGTTATGTCGGCACCATTCCAGCAGGCGATCGAGATTGTTTTGGAGGTTTAAGGTTCTCACACACCATGCAGGAACAGGACGGGAAACGCCGTGGATAGGGTGCGGGATGCCTACCGGCTGCCGCCGTCCCGTCCTGCGCCTATACCCACACCGGGCAGGACCTTCCTCAACTCTCTTTCCCCCACCGCTCTCCATACTCCCCTCGTTTCAAGCTCTCCTGGTTTTCAAACATTTTTGTACACGAGGTACTACCTAGTTGCCATTTGCTTCTCAGAGTGAGAGTGGTTTCATTTTATAGTGTCGCAAGAAATTCGTTAAAGAATACAGTTTCCAATAACAATGATATAAGTACACATTCGCTAAATCGAAGTCTGACTGTAGTTAAATATTGCTAATTAGGTGTGTACCTAAGGACATAAAAATAATGTTGTTCTACAAAATAATCAACTGGCTCACCTTCTGTGTTGAGGGGCTCGCTGATCTCCTGACAGGCATTCTCTTTGACCTTCGAATCATAATACAAACGGTGTTACAGATCATACAGCACTCTGTATTTTTCTACCTCTACAAATGAGGGTTTCTTCGGTAAATTCCATTCTCAACCAAACAGCCTAATCTGAGAGAACAAAGATATTGGGGGAGGGCATCAGAAAGAAAGGCACTGGTGTGAGGGGGAACATGGGGAAGGCGAGCGTGAACGTTGAGAAAAATTGGGAGGTGGAGGGAGAACGTCCCGTGCCAGGATGCGCCGGTTTTCGCTTTGAGAGCGATCCGGCGGAACCCATCCTGTTCCTACCCCATGCCGTGACCACCGCGTCCCACCTGGTGTGCTTATCTCCATTCAAATACACAGAAGCGTTTAATACGACCCGTGTCCCACGGCTGTTTCCTGTCCTGTTCCCGCCTAGTGTGTGAGGACCTTTATGCAGTCAGTACTTGCGGTACTGAAGATTTTGATGTCATCAGTATAAAGCAGGGATCTCACTCCACAGAAAGTAGACCCCGCGCTGTTCAGGGTGAGGAGAAAAAGCGAGGGGCCGATATGCGACCCCCGGTGAACCCCAGAAGACGCGGTGAAAGGCTTTGCCAGGACGCTCCTGTTCCTCAAAGTCACGCGGGTTAAAACAGGAAGAATTGAACAATCAACCACAATGGCATCAATTGCCTGCAGTATCTCCTTTAAGTCAGCTACATTGTTCATTAAGTTTACTTCCTCATTCTTACGTTAGATTTGCATCAGAAGTTATCATTGGATTTATTATTACTGTTGCAGATGGCTGCTTACCCATTTGGAGAATTCCAGTGCCTTGGCAGGCAGTCTGCCACACTCCTGTGGGGTGGCCGGGGATGAGTCCTTGGTCAAGTTGGCGTTGGAATACACAGCTGATGCAGATGATCATTCGATGACCCCTTTGCTCTCGGCTGTTTTGTGGGAGAACGAAACCGCGGTGAACCTCCTTTTAGATAAAGGAGCGCAAGTGAACGTTACGGATGGTAAGAGGAACACACCTCTGCATTACGCTGTGCAGTGGGGGAGTCTTCGTGTTATTGAAAGGCTACTAGAGCGTGGGGCTGACATCAATGCTGCAGGCGGTTATTCATGGACACCTTTGCAGAGCGCTGTTATACGTAAGAATGAACCAGTGGTGAACCTCCTTTTAGACAGAGGAGCACAAGTGAACTTGTCGGACGAATCTAGAAACAGCCCTCTGCATGACGCTGTGATGTGGGGGAGTGTTCGGGTTATTGAAAGGCTTCTGAAACATGGAGCTCACATTGACGCTGCAGATAATAATTCAAAGACACCTTTGCACTTAGCTCTTTCAAGGGAGAAGGAAATCATAGTGAACCTCCTTTTAGACAGAGGAGCCCAAGTTAACGTGTTGGACGAACGTAGAAATAGCCCTCTGCATTATGCTGCACAGTGGGGGATTGTTCCAGTTGTTGAAAGGCTTTTGGAACGTGGAGCGGACATCCATGCTGCAAATAGTTATTCACAAACACCTTTGGGCACAGCTGTTTGTTCTAAGAATGAAACCATAGTGAACCTCCTTTTAGACAGAGGGGCCAAGGTGAACGAGTTGTGCGGAAGCCCTCTGTATTATGCCGCGAAGAGTGGGAGCGTTCCAATTATTGAAAGGCTTTTAGAATTTGGCGCTGATGTCAATCAGGTCAACCGTGGTGACATGACTCCTCTTCTAGCTGCAGCTGCTTTTGGAAAGAGCGGTGAGGCTGTCATCGCTCTGCTGAGACACGGCGCCGACGTTAAAGCCAGGTGCTCCGACGGCAAAACAGCTCTGCACTACGTGGCGAAATGGGCTGAGGACGAAACTGTCGTGGAAAACTTGCTCTACTACGGAGCGGATCCAAAAGCCCGTAATAAAATCGGCTCCACAGCTCTCTGCTACAGCATCAACAACGAGTGTTCAAAAGTGACTCGTATTCTCTTGGAAAACTGCGTGTCCGAGACGTGTTGCTTCTTAACGTCCAAGATGGATGACAGGGGAGGAGAGACTGAAAAAATCCTCCGTTTGCATTTTTTGGACTTGAAAGTTCGCAATACGCGACAGCAAGTGAACAAAAAAGTTTGTCGTACCTGCAGGTTATTTTTAAAAGAGATCACCAGAGGCGATATTGATGGTGAAATCGCGAAGATGAAGGAGAGAGCTATCGTAAAAGGGATAACGTTGTATGACTTGATTACGAAAACGAAAAATCAACTGGTTCCGTTTGTTCGTAATACGAGGCTACTCAGTGCGCTGGCTTCCGTCGACGTTGCCAGAGACTTCCCCGTGTGCGTTGAACTCTTCGAATACAAGTGGAATGCGGCGTTGTCCCGGTGGGGACTGATTCAGGACGGCGTTTGTGCTTTCAGGTCTCTGATGATTGGTGGTGTCGCGAGTCATGACAGCCGTGCTAAGTGGTGGGGGTGGATTCGGGAGTTCTTGATGGGCAGCCCCGAGACGCCAACAGCCGATTACCACAAGCGCCCCGAACGATTCAAATCCTTCCTGCCAGACCATGTCTTGGAGGACATCTTCAGCATGTTGACGGATGCCGACCTCAGAAATCTGATGGCTGCTTCTCAACTCACAAATTGAACCCCTCCGCCCCGTATTTTATACTTTCTTACACCCATATTGTACACGTATTGTTCCTTTCGAAATTCGACTGCCAGTCGGGAATCGTGATATGGTGTTCGGTGCCCCACATCCGGGCCCCGATTCTAGGATTTCTATAGATTCAATTCGATTTTTTCTCCGCGACTTCTTCAAATTACAGTAGGAATTCTTAAGCGCTCTTTCTTTGTTTTTATCGTATCTTATTTCGTTTTTCATATTTTTCTTAAAAATATTTCTATTTTTATTTTTATTTTTACCCTACCCACTCAAAATTGTGATTACAATTGGTACAGTGTAAATGGGGCTGTTGAAGGAAGCATTTCTTATTTTTATTGTCAACTATTAGCCATTCATGCAATTATTTTCTTATTTTATTTCCTTGTATATTGTTGCTATTATACATTTATACCTGTAATTTTTAGTTGTGATTTGAAATGAGTAATTCCATTGGGTTACACTAAGAGGGAACTATTACAATTTTCCTATGTACCATGACTAGATAAATAAATAATTATTTTCAAATTTGCCCGCGCACTGGCGCACTCAACAGAAAGACCGTGTAACCTTATCTGCTCGAGCAATATGGCGAATTGTTTTTTACCTTCAGTTTAGTAAAATAAAACCAGACGTTTGTAGAAGTTTGATTAAGCTTTATTACTAAAATAAAACCCAAATTGGATTGGATTAAGCAGAAGGGAACCAACCCCCAGCGGCGGATTTACCGCTGGGCCGCCACCCAGGGCCGCAAGCCTCAGGGGGCCGCAAGACAGGTTTTTTTTTTTGGTTTTTTAAATTAAGGATATAAATAAAAAATCTGGCTTACGAAAAGCATACATATATACAACGGCTAGTAAATGTTTGACATATAGGGTTTTGAACGAAAGAAATATGGTCATATATGGACATCAAATGCATCTGGCGAAAGATCGTTCAGCATTTTGAAAAGAATTCTCAATTACTTGAGAAATACTTGCTCAGATTCAAGACTATCCAGCTTAGCTAGTTTTATAGCCAACGTGGAGCTTTTTAAGTCGTTAGATTTTGATGAATTAATTGTAGAATTTTCTTCTCAGAAAGCAAGAAAAGTTAATTAGTAAAATTCAAGAATATTAATGATTATGTATTACAAAATAAATATTTATAATAAGAATATAAAATAATTGAATTTATTATACCCAGGGGGCCGCTTACAGATATAGGCCCAGGGCCGCAACAAACCTAAATCCGCTGCCAACCCCGTAAACCTAGTTTCGAGTAATGTGGCATTGTTATTATTAAAAAAAATATATAATCAAACTTTATTGCCACAATGGCTGTACAGTTGTGCTTAACCAACAGGTATGTAGCAGGTTTAAGGCCTGATTTACATGTTACATGCGTGTTGTACAACCCAGCGGTTGTCCAAAACCAGTGTTTTTGTATAGTAAGATCTAGGAGAAAGGATAATATAAAGCACAAAAATAAATAACAAATATGTGTCTACATGCTAGGTGCTAATATCACAGCTTGTCAGTAATAGGTGTTTTCGCGATATCACAGAGTTTGAGAGTTGATTGAGTCGTGAAGCCTCTTTCGTTTCGGTCTTCCGAGTGACGGTGGTTGCGGCGGGTTGTCCGGGATACGAGCAATTTCGGGATTCTCATGTCCTGCCATTCCTGTCGTCAAGGAGCCGTAACTCTCCCTGATGGTTTCGCTGAGTGGTATGTCTAAATCATTGTGCAGCACGCTGTTTCTAACGTACCGCGGAGCGTTAGTGATGAGACGGAGGACCCGATTTTGTGTCACCTGAATTCTTTTTATGTGAGTAGCTGCTGGGGCACCCCACAGACCACAAGAGTAGTACCAAATCGGGCGTATTAGTGGTAAGTAAAGCAACCTCTTGGTGGAGAGTGATAAGGGCGAGTGTTCACGGAGTAGCGGTTTCAGTTGATGTATTCGTTGGCGTATCCTTCCAACAAGATGGTTTATGTGGGCTGCCCGTGTCAGATGATGGTCAAGATAGTGACCCAGATACCGAACTGTGTTGTTGGTTGGAATGACTTGGCCATTATAGTGCGGTGTTAGGGAGTAGTTTGAGCGTTTTAAGGTAAACGGTACGATTGCGGATTTTTGAGCATTAAATTTAACCCTCCACTTATCGCTCCATACATGGATATGTTGGAGGCTGTCCTGTAAGGCACTGTGAGCACTGTCAAATGTTTCTGCCACGTGCAGGATTGCAACATCGTCAGCATAAAGCCCCGTTTACACGAGCGGACCGGGCCGGATAAATCCGAGGAGTACAGTTAGTGCGTACTTCCGCCCTGCCGTGTAAACGCTCTTCCGGACCGGTTATGGGCGTTCCCGCTTGCTAGGGAGGCCCGATGGAAATTCCTTCGGATCTAGGGTCCCCCACCCGACGATCCTACTCTCCCCACCCGTTTGCGCTGTCACTCTGTGATGTAAACGCATATCCGCTCAGGATCTTCTCCAGGACTAGGTACCTACTTCCCTATAAACATGCATATAGTTTAAAAAACGCTGCGTAGTCCTTGTCACATGGGTTTATTATTCTATTGGACAACCTACATAAATGTTGGCTGTTCATTTATTGTTTCTTTCATGTGAAATAATGATTGAAATAGCCATTTATGATGGTTTCCACCAATTTTGGCCCCCAAAACACGAATAGGTACGCTCCTTTTTTTTTTCAAATGATCCTTGATCATTGGTAGTGCCATTTAGTTGTCTTGATTCACCTGTTGACACTTTTTCTAGTGTTATTATATAAATTGATGGTGATTTCAGACAATTTCCCAGGTTTTTGACTCATTAAAAATCAATTTCCGGAAATGAACCTTTGGTAAAAACTCAATTTTCGCCTCTTTGGCAAAAATTGACTTCATATTCTGTCTTCTCGTTCCAAAAACATGGAAAACGATACCTCAAAAGCTCATGTTACTAATATGTTACTAAAACACAAAAAGTACCTATTTTTATACACATTTTCACTGCTGGCGGAAAACTAGTCTGTACGCGGTCCGGTCGTGTAAATGGCTGCCCAAGGGGAAGGAAGCCCCGCCCCCTCAGAGCGTGTCAGGAGGCTCCTAGCTAGGAGCATCGGAGTATCCGGCCCGGTCCGCTCATGTAAATTAGGTAAAGAAGAGGCCCTATTACACTGCCCTGTGGCACACCTGAGTGGATAGGTTCCATTCCTTGGTCAGACACTTCGTTTTGTGCCACAGAGAGCCATCCTGCTGTTTTAGGGAGCTCAACTTATTGTAGTTGGCCAAGTCACGCTCTTCTTTTAAAGCATACTTGAGGTCTCTAGTGGCTTGGTTGAAGTTAATTTTTGCTCCGGGGTCTCTAGTAAGTTCCCATCGCCTTCGCGTTTTGCCGAGAGAAGGTTCTGAATTGTTGGGGAACGGGGCTGTACATGAGTTTTGGCCTTTGCGGTTTGAGAAGAAGCAGAACCAGCGGCTATTTGTATGATCGACGTGAGCTGCGCAACAGCAGAGTCTATTTCAGTTGGCGTTTTGACTGGTATCTGGAGGTCTACGAGTTCCTGTACAGTTGCTTTGGAAATCTCCCAGTCAAAGGGGTATGTGACTAGTCCATTACGGTGGGGTGAGAGGATGGGGGTTTGGTGGATTTCCAGCACAACAGGGTAGTGGTCGGAACTCAATTCTCTAACAACTCTTGCACTGCTCAGTGTATTAGAGATGCCTTTGCAAATGTAGAAATCTAAGATGTCAGGGGTTGTTCCGGCATCAGGGTAGTAGGTTGGTTCTGGTGGGTGAACCACCTCCATTGAATTTTGCAGTATCAGGTCATTGAGTAACCTGCCCCTCGGGTTAGTTGTTCGACAGCCAAATCTGGGGTGTTTTGAGTTGAAATCCCCACCCAGCAAAAAGCATGATCGAAGTTCGTGTATAAGTGATAGGACGTCACCCCTTGTTGAGACCTTATTGGCCGTTCCTTTAATCACCTCGCCACTCTCAGGCAAATAATCGGGCCAACCTCGGCACCCGTCACCGCATGCAAGTTCCGTGCATCTCCAGCCCCTTCCCCGTAGCCCTTGGTCGCCCCACCCGTCTCCCGTCCTGCCGTCTCAACTGCTACCGTTCAGTTCAGTTGGCTCTCTCGATCGATCTGAGTCACCCAAAACAAACAAGCTATACCCTTTGCTGATCTACCACGTTGTCTCTATATCCCCGTCATCGATAAGAAGAGCCTGGCCAGGTATTAAATTCTTCTGGACGGATCTACCCTCGTCAGAAGCTGCAGCAGCAGACCCTTAAAGGGCGGCAACCGGGCAGGAAGACGGGAAAAGAGGTCAGTCCGCTCCAACCCGGGACTGTATGAGCACTCAAATTGATTTACAATAAATTGTTATATACTAGCGAAAAGGGTCGTTTTACATGTTAATCCTCTGCCCAGCATTGCCGATTCACTGGATGGGCATGTAATGTATGGGGAACCATAACATTAATAGTGTGCTAAGGACCCCTATTACCTATGCCTCTGCACTCTATTTTCGGGGGCCAAAAGAAGGAGGCTACTTTGAACTCATTTATGGTCGGATGGTGGAGCAATATTTGTGATACTTGCATTTCCTCTTCTATGATTGGTGGCACTTCGTCATGACTAATTGAGGATTTAATTAATAGAGCCGAGCCACCTTTGCGCCTCCCAGAGGGATGATCAGATCGGTAGACCTTGTAACCAGGAATGAAGAAATATATTGGGAGCAAGTTTGGTTTCCGAAAGTAGGATTATATCAATCTGGTAGTTTTCAAGAAATAGCAACAGTTCGTGGTATTTATTAGATATTTCTCGGCAATTCCAGTTCGGTGAGATCATTTTGTGTTTTTCAACAATGTGGGCAGTAGTTGGGAGAGCATTTCAATGAGCGGAGATATAATGGTTAGTAGTTTATCAATTTTTTGACTAAGAATCTAAGTCAGATTGCTATTTGCTCCTTCGGCATAGGTTCGTAAAGTATTTTTGTGCGTATGAGGAACACTGACATCGTTTTCTAGATTCGTGTGGTTTATATATGCAGTTCGTGATGCTGCTTGTGCGTTCGTTGTTAAGTTTTGTGGTTTCCACTTTGATGAACTCAGCTGGGGGCCTATTCACTAAAATAGATAGTGGAAAGTAGATTATCTATTTTGAAAATCTCCCGCGAGAGATAGTCTCCCCTGGGAGACAGTCTCTTCCAATGTCTCCCGGGTTGGTCTATTTTACTGAATAGCTCCAGAGACCTTGAGAAAGATATATGGATCCTAATACACGAAAATGCCATAGTATCCATGAAGTGCGAGATGTTTGTGCCCCCGGGAGTTCGATTCCTTAATAATGAACGAATTTCTTGGTAATACCTATTCAATGGGTACCTACCTACCTCAATCCATACTTGGACGTTTTTACTCATGAATCAATAATTATGTATATATATTTTTAATTAAAATTGAAATGAAAAATTTAATCTTTATGAAATGAAAAATTTTATGATGAAAAACTTTATGAAATGAAAAAAATACACGATCAGAATTACCGATATGGTTGCAGATGAACGAGGATATTACAGGATCACTGTGAAGCAAACGAGAAATAGACTCTCTTTCGAGGAAAGACACCTAATTAGCTGTCTCTCTGAAAGAGATGGAGAATGCCAAGATGGCCGCCAACTCTCTCTTATGGAAGTTACTGAATAACCCTGTCATGGATACTATAAAAATCTACTTTGCCAAAAGAGAGTCGGACCTGAAAGAGATGTCTCTTTGGCTTAGTGAATAGGCCCCCAGGTTTCTATACACACATCCAACATAGGGGGTGAGGAGTAACATTTTTCTATACACACATCCAAGAGGGTGGTGGGGAGCAGCGTGCTAATTTGGCGGGCAAAATGTATGTTGATTTCGGCAGCCGAGGAGGTTTTTTTGGCGGGTACATTTTTAAAACATGGTCGTTGGTGGGGTGGGAGGGTGGGGGCATTCCTGGTGGGTAAGAGCAGTTCACTCGAAGGACCCAATTAGTTCACTACGTGAAAGGAGCAGTTCTTTTCTGTCAGTTCAGTAGTTCATTGCAGTTCCGTATTGGTTCCCACGAACTACTGATGTTCCTCAGGGACCTGGGAACAGCAAGGTAGCCGGAAAACTTCGAAATTTTAGGACTTCTGTCAGTTTTTGGCTTGTAACATCTAAACGGTCCAACTTACACAAACATTCACTGGCACCGAAATTACAGAACATCAAATTCTGCGTCGAATGACCTCCTTAAAAATTAAATTTGGTTCAGTGATCTGGTCAGAATTGGCAGTCAAAATGCAAATTTGTCCACTTTGACTGAAAACTGTGTTATGCTCAGTTTCACAGATCTTCAACAAAAAAACGTTCCCGTCATGCAGCATGGCTGAAAGAGCGAATTTTCAATTAAATATTCGCACTATTGCGTAAAAAAGATGATATAGCCAGAAACCGTATAATTTTTTCGGGATTTCCGCCATTATTGACCCTGTTAAAGTCAAATTTGAACCACTCTTTTTTTGAGAAAAATATTTTTATCATCCAAATAATCCCTGTTTTCTGTCGTGAATCACCATCCCACACAACGTCAGGTGAATTATTATTGATTTTAGCCCTTAAAATACCCATTTTTGGCCCCCAAAAATTGAAATTTAATCCCCGTTCTGTATGAAATACAACAGAAATAGTTTTCTTCTTTCAGTGATTTTGTATGAATAGTTGTACGCGATCTTAGCCGTTTTAACCTATTTTTGACCGCTCTGGACAACTTTCGGCAGCCAAAAAACTCGAAATTTTAGGACTTCATTCAGTTTTTGGCTTATAACATCTAAACGGTGCAACCTAAACAACATTCAGTTTCACAAGCCAGTCATTAAAAACGCTGCAGAGTCCTTGTCACGTGGGTTTATTATTCTATTGGACTTACCTACAGAAATGCTGGCTGTCCATTTATTTTTCTTCCTTGTGAAATAATTAAAATAGCTATTTTTGATGGTTTCCACCAATTTTGGCACCCAAAAACACGAATTAAGCTCTATTTTTGTTTTTTAAAGATTATATATGATCATTGATAGTGCAATTTAATTGTCTTGATTCACCTGTTGATACTACTTCCAGTGTTATTATTCAAATTTATGGTGATTTCAGACAATTTTCCATGTTTTTGACAAATATAAAATGAATTTCGGGAGCTCAACCTTCGTTACAACCTCAATTCTTCACTCTTCGGTCCAAATCGACTTCATATTCGGTCTTCTCGCCCTAAAAAACATGTAAAACGATACCTCACAAGCCCATGTTCACTAAAACCTCAAAATCCCTCGAAAACCCCTATTTTTACACCCATTTTTCACCCATATCACTCCTGGGTGTATGCCGATCGGGCTTCCGTGTTTCGGAGCACAACTAGGGCCCAAATGTGGAAATGAGTTCCAAATGGCGACCCAAACTGTGTGTGGAAGAACGACGATTTAGACCAAAATTTAACGTAAATTTAACGCTGAAACTTCGTTACAACCACAATTCTTCACTCTTTGGTCCAAATCGACTTCATATTCGGCCTTCTCGCCCTAAAAAACATGTAAAACGATACCTCACAAGCTCATGTTAGGTACTAGAACACCATAAAAACCCTATTTTTACACCCATTTTTCACCCATAACACCCCTGGGTGTATTCCGATCGGGCTGCAAAGTTTTGGGACACAACTCGGGGCCCAAATGGAGCATGTGTGCGAAAGAACGAATTTTTTACACCAAAAATAAAGTAGATGTGGATGATATGGCAGACAAACATCTCATTTTTGGAATCTGCGAATTTGAAACGTTAAAATTTTTTTTTTTTTGAGGTGGTTATTTAAATATTTTTGCTGAGGGAAAACACAGGTGTGTTATTCACAGAATAATAAACCAAATTTCAGTAAAGAAATGAGAAGTACCAACGAAACCAACGCAAAGCTGAAAGCCGAACGCATGCTAACTCAGAGCCACACGCACACACACACCCCATAGCTACAGGTCCGTGGATACTATACATCAGCAACCACACATCATATTTATATTATCCACCCAAGATAGCGTCTGCCTGCCGCACTATCTGTTCTTCTCTCGTAATTAATTAAGTGAGTCTTAATTAAATGGCTTTAATTAAAAATGCGTCGTGAAACGGAATTATAGTACATGGACTCCGAGGACGTTTTACGATTGCAGATTGCTCTCAGCGATCCTGCCATGGCGCACTTTTTTGACCAAAAAAGAAAAAGACGGTGGTATCTGCTCTCCTTCCTCCTACTACCTCTCTACCTATGTCCGACCTCCCTTCGCCGCGTCAGTGGCAACACTGGCTTGCGGCCAACCCTGCTTTCTCCCCGCTTCCCAACCTCACTTTTGTTTTCGCCATCCGCCTGGACACTTTTCAAATTTCACGCTCCCCGTATAAGTTTTAATATTCTAAATTTTCCCGGTATTATTCTTATACAGTATCGCGTGTGCCGTTCTTTGGTTTCGTTCTGTGTTTTTCTGTGCTTCAATGTCGCGGAAAACAGTTCGGATCGTGGGTGTGCGGGTCGACCGCGAGGCGGAGATAACCTCAAAGCCGCAACCTCGTGGTGACGCCGCGCCACCAAAGAAGAGTTCAGCGGTCTCCTCGAAGGACCCGGCGACTATTAAGAAGCCGGTGAGTTCGGGAGATTACGCGTCCTCTTCTAATCAGCCCTCAGCTGCCTGTTTTAAAGTCCTGACGTCTTCAGCGGTCGTCGGGAACTCCGCATTGTCCGATTTACGGACCTCTGCGAGTTCTCGACCTTACGCGTCGACGTCGAGGGTTAAGGAATCGGCGGGTTCGTCAGCGGTTGTCGAAAATCCCAGCATACCCGACTTACGGGCCTCTGCGGGTTCTCGACATTACGCGTCGTCCCCCGCCGTTCCTCAGTCTACCGAGCCTTCGGCGGTGCCGGCGGGACTCTCCGGTGCCAACACGTCCCACTTAGGGACCTCTGTGGTCCGAGAGGTCGCTCCCGCGTCCGCGTTGGCTCCGGACTGGTATTTCGGCTCGGCTGCCGTCAACCGGTTTGTCCCTCATTTCATGAGGCCTAAAACCGTCGAACCGCAGCCGGTCAGCGACGAAGAGGATAAGATCTCCCTCGATTG
Source organism: Leptopterna dolabrata (assembly GCA_954871275.1). NCBI lineage: Eukaryota > Metazoa > Arthropoda > Insecta > Hemiptera > Miridae > Leptopterna > Leptopterna dolabrata. The sequence continues at coordinate 333,232 of OX940990.1, forward strand.
TCCAATGGACATCGGAGTGCCGGCTCAGGCCGCTCCGGCCCCCGTTACAGCGGTCCAAGGGCCCTCGGGCGTGAAGCCGAAGCTGTCGGCGTCTAAGACCAAGCGCCGCAAGAAGAGGGAGTTGTCGTCGTCATCGTCGGTGTCATCCTCATCCTCTTCTTCATCCTCGTCGTCATCGTCGTCAACGGAGCTGGAGTCTAGGAGGGAAAGGGCGAGGCGACGCGCCAAACAGCTCAAGAGGAGAAAACGGGAACGGCGCCATCGCCGCCGTGCGCCGTCGCCTTCGGCCTCCTCCACGTCTTCCTCTTCGGAGGGCGCGGAATTATCCACGGGACCACCCGCGGAGTTCGTCCGGGCGCCATCTCCACTGGCGCTTCCGGACGAGATTCGGGCCATCGTCGGAGAGAAACCCCCTCCTCCGCCCACCATCCCCGTCCACCCAGACTTACTGGGCCCTTGGACCCAGTGGTGCGCCGAGGGGATCGACGCAGAGGCCTATCGTCGCCTAGCGGCTATATTTGATCCGGCAGTTCACTGCCCCCCGTTGGCCCCCCCTGCGGTGGACCCAATTCTCCGGGGTCGAGCGCAACAGGTGACCCCCAACGATCGCCTAGACAGCAGCCTCCAGAAGTCGCAACTCATTAATTCCCAGGTTATGGTGGCGTTGTCGGGGGCAATCAACGCTGTTTTGTCGCGGGATCTCGCCACAAGTCGGGTGGATTTGTTCCAGCGACTGTGGCAGATTTCACAAATGGTCTGTTCCTCGCAGTTCAGGTTGTCCGCGATGCGGAGGTCGCGTCTGATCAAGTTTTTCAAGACGCAATTTCAGCCGGCTGCGCGGAAGCAACCCGTGGCCAACAACTACCTATTCGGGGATGCATCCGACGTTTGGGCCAAAGAGGCGGGCGACGTCGCGAGGTCAGAATCCATCCTGTTAGCCACGCCAATGGCAAAAAAGAGACCGCCGCCCCAACCGACAGCTCGGGACGCGGCCGGGTCCTCCCGACGTCAATTGTCGCTTCCGTCGACCTCCAGGGTAGAACAGTCGGGAAACGCCTCGCGCCCGCCCCAGCGCCAGCCACCGTCGGGGCAGCAGGGCCAGGCCTACCAAGGTGCGCCGCTCTCGAGGGCGCAGAAACGCCGCCGAAACCGGAAGCCGTTCAGCCGCACCAGGAAACACTGATGCCTCCTCAGGTGAGTTTTGTTCCAGTTGTTTCTAGTCAGTTAACTATTCAGTCTGACCAGTGGTGGGACTTGGAAGCCAAATTGGCTGCCCCCGCCCTTTTCGCAGGCCGAATCCAACATTTTTATACGAATTGGGAGCGAGTCACCGACTCCCCACTACTATTACAGTGGGTGGAAGGTTACCGGCTGCCCTTTGGGCCCGGTCGACCTCCCCTCCACCGGCCGAATTTAACTTCTGTGCCAATTCACCTGGATTCGCCCGCTTTGACGAATCTTTCTAGTACACAGAAATTGATGGCGTCTAAATTATCTAAATTACGTGATCTTGGAGTAGTGGAGGCATGGCCACCGGATCAGCCCTGTTTTTTGTCGTCAATTTTTCTAGTTCCGAAAAAAGATTCCTCCGATTGCCGATTTATTTTCAATCTCAAACAACTTAATAAATTCATTGTTACGGATAAATTTCGTTTAGACGATTACCGATCATTTTGTGCGCTGCTGGGTCCCGGGGATTTTGCTTCCAAAATTGACTTATCGGACGCATACTTTACAGTCCCTATTCACCGGGCGGATTTACCGTATCTCGGGTTTGAATTTTTGGGTTGTACATACGTAATGACGGCCCTTCCCATGGGCCTGGCTAGCGCGCCATACGTTTTTCATAAGTTAATGAGACCGGTGATGGCAACATTGAGGAATTCGGGAATCATGTTAGTAAACTATTTAGACGACATTGCTCTACTGGGCCGGTCTCAGGCCGCCACCACACGCGCAGCGTTATCCGCTTGCAACCTACTCACCCACTTAGGGTTTGTCATCAATTACTCCATGAGCGTCATTACCCCGGCTCAGTCGATTGTCTTTTTAGGCCTCCATTTCGACTCGATTACCATGTATATTTCCTTACCAGAATCTAAAATTTTATCCCTTAGAACACAGGTGACGCGTTTTCTCCATAAATCGTCATGGTCGATACGATCCCTGGCACGTCTCATTGGATACTTGGTGTCCTGCCTTCCAGCGGTCCGATATGGACGGATTTACATTCGGTCATTAGAACGAGATAAGGTGCGTGCGTTAGTTCACTATCGGAACGACTATTCAGCACGTGGTACTTTGTCGGACCTCGCTCGAGCCGAGCTCTTATGGTGGCGATCGGACACCTCCTTACGTCCGGCTCCCATTCGACCCGAGGATTATCGTCATTGCATTTGGACGGATGCCTGCTTGACGGGTTGGGGAGCCCACTTACCCCCTCATAAAATCAGTGGTTGGTGGGGGGCCGATAGAGCTACATGCCATATTAACGAATTGGAGATGTGGGCGGTTTATGAAGCCCTGCTTCATTTCGCAGGCAATTGGACGGATATGTCGATTTTGTTACGAATCGATAACACTACCGCCGTGGCCATGATCAATAGGATGGGATCGGTATCTTATCCGCGCCTACAAGCCGTCGCGCTCCTAATCTGGAAATTTTGCGAAGAGCGGAACATATGGCTGCGGGCCTCCTACATCGCCACCGGCGAGAACGTTATAGCGGACGAGGAATCACGTCATGAATTCGAACAAGGGGAGTGGGGTTTATCCCACGAGGTTTTTGATTCCATCGTAGCAAAGTTTTCACGCCCGGAGGTCGATTTATTTGCCTCTTCTCTCCTACATAAATGCGACCGTTATATTTCTTTTCGCCCCGATGATCACGCTGTCGATATTGATGCGTTCACGATTCCGTGGGGCGGAATCTTTTTCTACTGCTTCCCTCCCTTCGTTCTTCTTCCCAGAGTACTCCAAAAGATTCGTAGGGATTCGGCCTGCGGGATCGTGGTAGCCCCTTGTTGGCCCCAACAGCCCTGGTTTTCATTATTTCATGACTTGGCTATCTCCGAAATTTTATACTTTGACCCGTCACCTAGGCTCTTGTTCTCCCCTTACAGGAACACGCCGCACCCCCAGGCCCACACCCTCCAGTTGATGGCGGGGACCCTCTCCGGGGCGCCCTAATGTCCAGGGGTCTGTCGGCGGAAATAGTGGATACACTATGCAGATCGGTAACGTCAGGTACATATAAACAATATCTATCGTCAATCGCTCGGTGGACCAGTTTCTGCTCTGAGCGAAATTTGGACCCCTCTATAGTTGATACGTCGAAAGTTTTGCAATTTTTTCAATATCTGCTTGATTCTTCTTCAGTATCCTATAGTACGTTTAACACTCACCGGTCGGCTTTGTCTTGGTTAGCCGATTTTGATTTAGGCTCCGACAAGCTTGTAACTCGGTTTTTAAAAGCAGTGTTTCGTTTGCGACCCCCACGAGCGAAATATGATTCGTCTTGGGACCCGGACATCGTCATTACTTTCCTCCGATCATTTTCGACGATGTCCATACGAAATTTGGCCCGTAAATTGGCTATGTTATTGCTGTTAGCGTCAGGCTCACGCCCCCAAACGATCTTGGCTATCAACCGCTCATGTATCAAATTCTCCCAATCGGGCGTTCATATTTTCGTCCCAGCGCTCCTCAAAACTTCCCGACCCAGATCGATAGCACCTGCCCTTCACTTTCCCTTTTGTACGGCCGATGAGTCATTGTGCATTCCGACCTTCCTGAAAGCTTACCTTGACCGCACAGCTGAGGCGCCGGGGGAGGGACCGTTACTAGTCACCTCCCGACCGCCCTACACACCTATTACGGCTGTGACCCTGAGAGGCTGGGTAACCTCCCTCCTCGGCGAAGCGGGAATTGACATTAGTACCTTCTCCGCCTACTCCACCCGGCATGCCTCGGTTAGTGCCGCGGCACGAAAGGGGGTGCCATTAGCAGTAATTTTCAAAGCTGCGGGATGGGCTCAATCATCGTCCATGTTTGCGACAGTTTATAACCGCCCCCTTTGTTCACAGGGTGATTTCGCAGCGGCCATTATCAATCCCCACGCCCCTGCCACAGCCGGAGCTCCGCAGGGCCCGCATAATTGAAATAATACACATTGGCTTTAGCTTCCTGTTCCCTTTTCAATTTAACTTCCAGTAGTCGTCAATTTAACTTCATGCGTCAATTTAACTTCATGCGTCAATTTCCAAATTCCTAAATTCAAGTTTTCATTCAGTATCTTCATTGCACAGAGTTTCTTTCGAGTCAATTGAGACCGGTTGTTTCACCCCGGTTGTGGGGCGTCCCTATTACAGGGCCCCCAACATTGGACATGGCCATTTAACACTCTGATGCATAGTTGTCCGCTACTTAAGCCTCTCTTGGATAACGACAACATTAATACATAACCCTCTGGTGGTTTTTTCACTTCGAGATAATTCATTTGTTACGCCTTTACACCTCACTGAGTTGACGTACCGTTATGCGGTACCTTCGTGGCGGCAGCGCGTCGAGCCCGGTTTGCCTCGTCTCACCTCACTCGTACAGTCGCTCGGCCTGAAGTAGTCATCAGGTAAAATTATTTTATTCTATTCCTAATTTAAGATCTAAATTAGGGGGACCATTAGGGAGAAGAACGGGTCTGCTCTCCGGGGGGGGGGGGGGGGGTAACCCAAAGGCCGGACAGACGTCGGTTGGCCTGGAGAGCTTAGCCGGGCAGGCAGAAATCAGCCTTTGTGTTATAGAAATCAGACTGCCTCGCGCTTTGAGCTCTCGGCTTACCTTCGGTCTTGGCCAGGCGGATGGGCCGGTTCCAGGGGGATGCTGTCGGCGTCCGCGCGGGACTGTGAATCATCTGCAATCGTAAAACGTCCTCGGAGTCCATGTACTATAATTAATGCTCAGCCTACATTGTTGGATAGGCTGAGCTGGATTATAGCTAATGGACGTAGAGGACGTTTTACCACCCACCGCTAAAGTGTCGGCCCCGGCTTTTTTGTGGTAGGCGGGCCGACACTCCCACCCAACCGCGCGGTCGCCTTCGTGCGGATCTGTGAACGGAAGTGAGGTTGGGAAGCGGGGAGAAAGCAGGGTTGGCCGCAAGCCAGTGTTGCCACTGACGCGGCGAAGGGAGGTCGGACATAGGTAGAGAGGTAGTAGGAGGAAGGAGAGCAGATACCACCGTCTTTTTCTTTTTTGGTCAAAAAAGTGCGCCATGGCAGGATCGCTGAGAGCAATCTGCAATCGTAAAACGTCCTCTACGTCCATTAGCTATAATCCAGCTCAGCCTATCCAACAATGTAGGCTGAGCATTAATTTTTGTTCAAAAAGTCACGTGGTTTGCTTCTGTGAGTGGAATATTACTATATCCAGGCTTCTGCGTTGCACACAATGCCTGACGAGGTGAGCCGTTTTCATGTCTTTTTGGCGCGTAACCTCGAAAATCGTAACGAATCTGAGCATTAGTAGTGACATTCCGATACCGGCTTTGATCCGATATTTGGTATCGTTACAGTATCGCAAGATTTGATGCCTGATATTACGATAATATCTAAAGAAAAGTGTCGATACCGTCAATATCGTAACATTTGATACCTTGTTACTGAAATAATTCCTTTAATATTTTTGCATTTGTAGTGATTAAGGATGGAACAGACGAGGCCGAAAGTTAGCTTGAGAATGGTTATGTATTTGTTGACCCCTCGGCTCTTTATAGGCCCCTGACATGATCAGAGGGGGGTCGGGGGGTCCCCACTCTGAGGTACAACATGTATGTACATTACATTGGTTGTGGAGGAGCAGCCGATCACAACACTGCTCCCCCCAGAATTTAAGTAATGCATTTAGTTAAATTTTGTTCTGTTGCGGTGGCGGTTGCCGGGCGTGGGAGGTGCGTGTTCTGGTTGCGGTGGTTCGCTGTGGCTGTCCGGGTCGGTGTCGTTGGGGGCGGTACGTTTGCGGCGTATGAAGAGCCGGGGTGTAGGTTGAGTGCGTGGGTACGGCCGCGGCGGCTGTTGTTGCGGGCGCCAGGTGCATGGGGTGCGGCGTTTTTGTGCTCGGGGGTCCCATGTGCGGCGGTAGAAACACGAGCCGTTCGTCGTGCTGCGTGTGGTCGGTCGTGGCTGCGTCGGCGGTCGCTGTCGTCGTCTGTTCGAATCACACGAACCTCTTCGGTGACGGTAGCCACTCGAGGAGGGGGAGTGAAGGGTATGAGGCGATCGGCGAGAGCAGCGAGGTTCGTGACGTCGGGTTCGTCGCGCGCCGCTATGTGAAGGCGAATGCTGTCTGGTAGGGCGTGTGTGAAAAGCTGCCGAACGAGCGGGGTCGGTGTGTCGGCCGGGAGTGCTCGAGTGAGTCGGCGGGCGAGGACTGACGGTAGTTCGTCGTCGGAAGTCGGTTGAGTAAGGCGGTGAGCCGGGAGCCGTCGGACGGTGCGTGCGTGGCGAAAAGGCGAGTTGTCAACGTCTGGTAGCTGTTGGCGTTCGATGGTGCCAGCCGCTAGTAATTCGCCGAAATGGGCCGACGCTTTCGCGTTAAGGTCCGCTGATATTCCGCGAAGTTTCGCGTGGCATGGAGGTCCCTTCGTGACGATTTGATGTTCTACGCGTTGCGGTGTGTCGGCCGGGAGGGCTCTACGGAGTCGGCGGGCGTGGACTGACGGATTCTCGTGCTCGGAAGTCGGTTGGGGTCGTCGTAGATGTCCGCGTGTCGGGGCTCGAAGGCGCGGGCGAATTTAGCATGCGGCGTCGTGAGGCCTTCGTGAGTCAATGTGATCTCGAGTTGGGCGAATCAGACGTCCGGGAATGCGGGGTCGTACGGCCGGAGCTGGAGCGTTGATGTCGGTGGAGTCGTTTCTGCGGGTGTCGGTGGTTTCGGGTCCGTGTTCTCGTTGTAGGCGCCAGTCCCGGAGAGGTGTCATCTGGAAGTGTCAGCAGGAAGTGTGCGAGGCGCCGGCGTCCGTTTCCTTATGTAGGAATCGGATGGTGGGGCGAAGTAGCGGGGGGCCGCTGCGTTGGGCGTCGAGGCGGGCGTCGGAGTGGGGCGCCGCTGTGTGGCGTCGGTGGGGGCGGCGCTGTGGGGCGTCGGAGTGGGGTGCGTGTGCCGGGCGTAGTGCTGCGCAGGTGGGGCTCGTCGCAGACGGTCGGCGGGCGCTGAGCGGCGTTGTCCGTCGTTGCTAGGCGCTGCCGTCGCACCGCGGCCGCAGACGGCGGGCGGAGGCTGCGTGTCACCACTCGGGGTCACCAGTGTAGTGATTAAGGATGGAACAGACGAGGCCGAAAGTTAGCTTGAGAATGGTTATGTATTTGTTGACCCCTCGGCTCTTTATAGGCCCCTGACATGATCAGAGGGGTGTCGGGGGGTCCCCACTCTGAGGTACAACATGTATGTACATTACATTGGTTGTGGAGGAGCAGCCGATCACAACAGCATTCAAATATTTTCTTTGTTCGTACTTTCATGTGTTTTCTCCAAACTGACAAATTCTCAAGAATTCTCAAGGTATTGAAACAATTCTGTACCTGAGATAGGAGTGAGGTACATCTCGTTTATCAATATTTACTCTAAAATTTGCGGTAATATTCGATCTGATACCATCGATTTTCTTTCGATATTCCGATATTATCGAATCCATGGCTTGGATACAATATTGGAAATATGGAAAGAAAATATCGTTATCAGTAAATGTCGAAAGTATCGGAACGTCACTGGGTCGAATAACGAGTTACTGTTACAAATAACCTGCTATTCGTAAATAACGAAATCGTCCTTACTTAATCCATAAAATAGCAGTTAAAAACGCCGCACAACGGTTTATTATTTTGTACAGAGTACCCTTCTGTTACAGATCACTGCTCTCTGTATAGATAACCCTTTATATAATACTAGCGGATTACCCGGGTGTTGCCCCGGTCGGGGTGCGTAAACAAATGGACGTAAAGTTCATTTTTATACAACCATGAAGAAGGAAAAAATACACAGTAGAACATGTGATTTAAATCGAGTTGTCCTAAAATGGAGTGAACTTTCCTTGAACAACTTTGAAAATAGATTTGACGCCGTGTTGATAGGTACCAATAAATAACTCGGCGAGTTGCTGCGAACATTGTAAATATGTAAATAACTCGGCAAGTTGTGGTCCTAGAAAAATCGTTCGCCACTTTTCGGAAAGAGGGGAATTTGCCCTAGCCGAGGACACCACTCACGACCCGATATGAAAAACTCGACGAAACTGCTTTTCCCATTTTTCTTGACAACGACATTCTCGACAACAACTTTTCAAGATCGGGGTTGCTAGGAATAGCCTGAAAACCGTTGAAGGAAGTCTCCACCGAGAATGCAACCTAGTCAGAAACCATCCCCGGTGTTCCCAAAACATATTCCCAAAGTTTCATCCCGATCGGTCGAGTAGTTTAGGAGTCTATAGGGAACATACATACATACAGACAGACATTCATTTTTATATATAGAGATAATATGTACTATTATATACATATTATGTGGATCGCAGACCCTCCGTAGGTTAGTACCTAACCCCGGTCTCCATTACTAGGTACCTACCTAAATCACGAGTTAAATGTTGCTAAAATAATTCTTTCGATGACAAACAGTAACTAAAATGGCAAAAAGAAAGGCAAATAATGAAGTTCTGAAGGGAAATTGTTGATGTGGAATGAAAAAAGTTGCAAAAGTACCTACCGACAAACTCCAGCCCCTTCTACGTGGATGATATAATGAACCGTTGTGTAATAATTTACCCATCAATAATAAGTACTTCAGCGTTTGTTCAAGTGACAGAAATTTTTTAATTGCATTTTCGGATTCTACATACCTTGAAACGTAAACCATCAAATTTTGAAGCGGGGTTAAAAAATTTTTTTCATGCTCGAGTCCAAAGGTTTATTATTATTATTACAATTTGGTTTATTACTATATTTGGTTTATTATTATACACCAAAAAACTAATGAACGAACGTGGATATATTTTACTAGTAAAATTTAAAATATCCATGAACCCAATGTTGTGTCTTGAGTATTTAATTTTGCTGCCCGTTTAAATGTCCGTGAGTGACATCGAAGTAAAACGTTACCTTCAGTCTGTTACCAAGATTGCTAGGTTGACAATTTTTCCTGTACTTAGATCCACAGATTTTAAATTTGGTACAAATACAGGTTATACATACAAAAAAAAATTTTTTTTTTCCCACAATCCACCGATCAACCATAATTTTATTTGTTCAGGCTTGGCATCGCTGACTTTATCTGATATTTTCTGTACTTCGTTATCCGTTTCCGTTCCGTTATTCCGTTGAATTTTTGTTACTCCGAGCTTTCGGTTACGCTTCATTTCGACTTTCGAACGCGTGTTCGATCCGTTATTAAAAGATATTTAGTCAAAATTTACCTATTCGGAGACACCGAGAACCGGCTGCATGTTATTCGAGTTAGAATAAATCAACAGGCGCTTAATAAACAAGTTATTTACCGTACCTTCCGGAGGAGTCCGTCATCACTAGCCGGTTGAGTACTGGAGGCGAGCGCCTTCGATGTAAGGACATCATCATTAGGCCGCGACGGCGTGATGCGTGATCGAAAGCGCTCGCCTCCAGCACTCAACCGGCTAGTGACGACAGACTCCTCCGGAGGGTACGGTAATATTACGTCTTACACTACCGGAAATAACCCTTTTGATTTAATACCATTAATAAACGGGTATTTTCATCCTCGTCTAACGCAGGTACGTTACCTACAATACTTACCTACTAGATAGTTGAAAAGTAGTGTAAAATGCAGATAATATTTTGTAATAAAATTGACAGATGACTGATAGGTGAAAATAATCACTATGGCGAATAAATGTAAGTGGGTATAATTCCATCGGCAAGTGAAAGAGCGGTGTATTGTAACAAAAACGACGGGGAAAAACGTGAAACAACTGAAAAATATGCTGTTAGAACATTAAAAATAACGAGCCTTCCGCATAGGTAACAAAAATTAACTACGGGGGAAAAACGGGGGATTTTTTTCTGCTAAACATTCCAAGTTGCTATTTGTAGCAGATCAAAATAACAGGTACAGATTTGTAGCGAACGAAATGTAACGTTACTTGAAAGTAGTAATAATGCCCATCACACTATGAACCACAAGAACTAACTCAGTCGTCTTGCGAGTGTGGGTGTGGCTTTGTTGAAGGCCGCAGGTCACGTTACCAGATCGGGTGGCAGAAAAACTCCTTGCCGAACGGAGCCATAATCCTTGGAGAAGCCTTGAGAAAATTCAGGAGAACGATACCAGCTCCAACGATATTGTTCCGTTGGAGCTGCTAGTTTTTGATTGATAAAACTAGCAGTTCGGTATTGTTTCGAATGCCTGTGTCAGATTGCTTAGCTAAACTGGAACATTCCCCTGCGCGAGCTTAAATATTGAGTGATACTTGTCCTGTACCTAGTTCTTCCACCCGCTTGTAGATCATTCGATGCTAAAACTGACTATGTATTCTTGCTTTTTTCCCCAGATTCCGAATGGCGTCGGGCAACTGAAAGCAGCAGTGAAGCGCAGGGACATAAAGAAAATCAGGTAAGAGGCATCACATTATTTCCCCGTCTTAGGCCGTGTGCACACTTCATGCCATATTTATCGGGACGCTGCTTCATTTCAATCTCCCATCTTATCGGCGTTAGTGGCGAGTAAGAGTAGTTCATTTTTGGGACTCAAGTTCAGTTAGTTCATCCCTTGAAAGGAGCAGTTCTTCTGAGTTAGTTCGGTAGTTCCTTTCAGCTCCTTTTTCGTTTCCCATCACAGGACTCAAACACTGATAGAACGAAGATGTAAGATACCAACTTAGTTCCTTATTCCTTTGAACTGTCATTCCATGATACTATGAACTCCTTATGAAGTATCCACCCTGTCTGAACAAACTCCTATGTAAATATCTCCTAATGAACTTAGGAACTATCGTTCAGTGGATACTATCAACTCCTCATGTGTATGGAGCGAAGAAACGGTCGTTCTATGGATACTATAAACTCCTCAAGTCGTATTAATTCACCCCATCTGAATCACTCCAAATGAACTGAAGGAACTGTCGTTCATTGGATACCCTCTACTCGTCATGTAGTATCCATCGTTCCTATGAACTAAAGAACTAACTGGCCTTTTGAGTGAGTTAATAGTTCTTTATTCTTAGTTCGTAATGCACAGAACGATATTCTTTAGTTCTCCCATCCATCCTACATCCAATATCCATCTCTAGCCACTGAGTCCATGATTCTTTCACTGTGTGGTCCTAGTGATTTTTTTTTTTTTTTTTTTTTTTCTACGAGGGAAACAGTGGGAAAATCTTGATAAAGACTTGCGCTTTGGAGGGTCCGCACTCCGCAGCCGTGTGAGGTTTCCGTCACTAAAAACCCACTAACCCTGATCCTCTTGACCTAATCACTTGTTCAGCATTACTTCGGAGTGGGGTCGATCACTGGGCGGAGTCACGTCCTCTTCTGATCTCTTCTTGCAGTCTCCAGTTTATTGCTCACCTGAGGATCGGGTCGTCCAGCTTTTTTGCTTTGAGGATTCTTACTATGTAGGACACAATCCTCTCCCAGGTTTCCTGCCTGGAGATCATCTTCCCAATCACATTAGTTGGCGTGATTTCGCCCTCCTGTTCTTCTAGGATCCCCTTTTCCCTGCTCCATCTGGAGCAGTGGAAAAACGTGTGTTTGGCGTCGTCGCTTGGTGCATTACAGTACCAGCACGTTGTGGTGTCTGCTAGCGCCTTTCTGTGCAGATAGGACCGGAAGTATCCATGGCCCGACAGGAACATAGTGATGTAGAAATCCACTTCTCCGTGCCTCCTGTCAAGCCATGGGCGCAACTGTGGAATAAGTACACGGGTCCATGCCCACCTGTCATCAGTTTCCCACTCATTTTGCCACTGCTGCAATGTTATCTCTCTCTCCTCTTTCTTGATAAGGGATCTTGACTCCTGTGCGGATCGCCGGAGGTAGATACGCTTCCTCTCCATTGCTAGGAGGTCGATTGGGATGGTGGCAGCAATTATCCCAACGGCAGGGAAGGAGACGGTACGATAGGCTCTTGCTATTCATAGGGCTCCTCTCCTCTGCACTGACCGAAGGTGGTCTCGGCACTTTTTAACTTGTAGGGCCTCAGCCCACACCTCCACTCCATATAACATGATTGCTTCGGCTATGGTCATGAGCATCTTCCTTTTCTTGGGGTCCACCGATGTTTGCCATTAGCCTGTTCAGGTTTGCTGTCACTGCCACTGCTCTTTCTCCTGCTCGCTTGATGTGCTCCCAGAAGGTCAGTCTGCAGTCGAGGGTCACTCCCGGGTACCGCACCGAATGAGATGAATCAATGGTTTCGTCCTCCACCTGAAATTGGGTGACACGGTTGATGTGCCTCTTAGGCCCGGTTCAAAAAAAATGTGTAACCATGATAGTTACCTAACCCTGGGGGCTACTTTCGGTTTTTGGGGAACCCTGGGGTTCGCAGCAGGAGCGTTCAAAAAAGTTTTCTGAAGTAAGGTTACCTTGATAGAATCGATTATTTGGGTAACCCTGGTAACTTCAAATTTAGCCATGGATACTTCACGAGAAATCCACGTCAAACCGCCCATGGACGCTATAAATCCATGAAGTTTGATTCATGGATAATATAGTTCCATGGAATATCGGCGTATAAAGCAACTTTTAGGCAACACTGTTGCTCATTCTAACCTAGATCCCGTGACTTCATCCTAGCATGATATTTAATAAATCCGTACTCTTCAAGTGCTGTAGTAATCGATCCTAGCAACAAATATTGCCTTTACTAAAAATACTTTCTATGTTTTTTAATTGAGTGATTTGTAGCAACTCCTAGGTGTACGTTTATTCGGCGTTGCACCTGTTTGATGGAAATTTAAACGGGGGTAAACAAGGATAATGTGGGGTAAATCACACAGACGTGTTAGGAACAAGGATACCTATAATTTCTATTCACTACGTAATGGTTCAAAATATGCGATGAATCTTGAACGAAAGTCTTCACGCCCTTCAACCCTGCCACGTTCCCCAGGCCCCAGGGTTATTAAACATAGTTTCATCCAAGAGATGCTGAGTACCGTCGTCAACATCAGGTAGTTATTCCTTTAACATGATTGCGATGTTGTGGAGAACTGCCTGCGTTCTGCCCTAGATATTTGAGGGTGTATTTCTTCGAGAACAAACGCGACTCCTTCCTTCGACAACCTGAAGCGATCGTAAAATTCCTTCTCACTCCAGGCGTCGAAGTTGGGATGTCTCGCTCTGATCCGATATCTTCTCGGTTCTACGACTAGCCCTAGTTCGACGAAGACGTCATCATCCTCATCGCTCGCATAACAGTTATAACGGTTCATTATTACCACAATAATGCAAAATAGGACGGGATCTGAATGGTGCAGCGCAAATAGGAAAACCAAAAACAATGAGCAACCATCTTCGTTTTGAGAGTAACCATGGTAAACTTCTTGTAACCCCTCGAATAGCTGGGGTTACGTACCCATGGTAAAGTTTTCGATTTATCGCACTAATGATCGATTACTGAATTTTTTTGAACGCCACTTTCGTTACCATGGTCGGCAAACCTTAAGGTAAACTTCAACCCCAGGGTTACACTCTTTTTTGAACCGGGCCTTAGTCAGTAGCACTATTTCGGTTCTGTGTACTGCAAGCTGCAACCCATGCTCCTCCATCCAAGGCCGTTAGTTCGTAATGCACAGAACGATATTCTTTAGTTCTCCCATCCATCCATCTCCAACATCCATCTCTAGCCACTGGGTCCTTGATTCTTTCACTGTGTGGTCCTAGTGAACTACCGTTCAGTGAAATGAACTAAGTTGAGGAGTAGTTCATTTGGACGAGTTAGTTCTTTAAGAGTAGTTCAGTCAGGAATGCCCACCTCTAATTAGTGTCGGGTACTGAAAAGGAACAGGAACAACTTGTTCTTGTGACAGAAAAAAACCGTCACAACCCATCTCTACGTAGAGAGGTATGTTGGTGTTACGAGACATGGCCAGTCTAAGGAGGACAATGTACCGTAGGAATCCGCCCTGCACACGATTCAGCTTACTGTTCTGGGCTTAATATAAGGTGACCATACTATGGATGCGTATTCCGTGATGGGCCGGACGAGGGCCTTATAGAGGAGAGCGATAGCATCGACGTCACTGAACTCCCTTGTAGCGCACTTAAGTGAGCCGAGGGCCCTCATCGCATGGCTCGATACAGCACCTGTGTGCTCCCCGGGAGAGCTGTGAGGCCCCTCTGTCTGTGATACACAGAAGCGTTTAATACGACCCATGTCCCACGGCTGTTTCCTGTCCTGTTCCCGCCTAGTGTGTGAGGACCTTTATGCGGTCAGTACTTGCGGTGCTGAAGATATTGATGTCATCAGCATAAAGCAGGAATCTCACTCCACAGAAAATAGACCCCGCGTTGTTCAGGATGAGGAGAAAAAGCGAGGGGCCGATATGCGACCCCCGGTGAACCCCAGAAGACGCGGTGAAAGGCTTTGCCAGGACGCTCCTGTTCCTCGCAGTCACGCAGGTCAAAACAGGAAGAATTGAACAATCCGCCACAACGGCAGCAGTTGCCTGCAATGTCTCCACTAAGGCCCGGTTCAAAAAAGAGTGTAACCCTGGGGTTGAAGTTTACCTTAAGGTTTCCGAACCATGGTTACGAAAGTGACGTTCAAAAAAATTCAGTAATCGATCATTAGTGCGATAAATCGAAAACTTTACCATGGGTACGTAACCCCAGCTATTCGAGGGGTTACAAGAAGTTTACCATGGTTACTCTCAAAACGAAGATGGTTGCTCATTGTTTTTGGTTTTCCTATTTGCGCTGCACCATTCAGATCCCGTCCTATTTTGCATTATTGTGGTAATAATGAACCGTTATAACTATTATGCGAGCGATGAGGATGATGACGTCTTCGTCGAACTAGGGCTAGTCGTAGAACCGAGAAGATATCGGATCGGAGCGAGACATCCCAACTTCGACGCCTGGAGTGAGAAGGAATTTTACGATCGCTTCAGGTTGTCGAAGGAAGGAGTCGCGTTTGTTCTCGAAGAAATACGCCCTCAAATATCTAGGGCAGAACGCAGGCAGTTCACCACAACATCGCAATCATGTTAAAGGAATAACTACCTGATGTTGACGACGGTACTCAGCATCTCTTGGATGAAACTATGTTTAATAACCCTGGGGCCTGGGGAACGTGGCAGGGTTGAAGGGCGTGAAGACTTTCGTTCAAGATTCATCGCATATTTTGAACAATTACGTAGTGAATAGAAATTATAGGTATCCTTGTTCCTAACACGTCTGTGTGATTTACCCCACATTATCCTTGTTTACCCCCGTTTAAATTTCCATCAAACAGGTGCAACGCCGAATAAACGTACACCTAGGAGTTGCTACAAATCACTCAATTAAAAAACATAGAAAGTATTTTTAGTAAAGGCAATATTTGTTGCTAGGATCGATTACTACAGCACTTGAAGAGTACGGATTTATTAAATATCATGCTAGGATGAAGTCACGGAATCTAGGTTAGAATGAGCAACAGTGTTGCCTAAAAGTTGCTTTATACGCCGATATTCCATGGAACTATATTATCCATGAATCAAACTTCATGGATTTATAGCGTCCATGTGCGGTTTGACGTGGATTTCTCGTGAAGTATCCATGGCTAAATTTGAAGTTACCAGGGTTTCCCAAACAATCGATTCTATCAAGGTAACCTTACCTCAGAAAACTTTTTTGAACGCTCCTGCTGCGAACACCAGGGTTCCCGAAAAATCGAAAGTAGCCCCAGGGTTAGGTAACTATCATGGTTACACATTTTTTTTGAACCGGGCCTAAGTCAGCTACATTGTTCATGAAGTTTACTTCCTTGTTCTTACATTACATTTACGTCAGAGGTTATTGTTGGATTTTTATTACTGTTGCAGGTGGCTGCTTTCCCATTTGGAGAATTCCAATGCCTTGGCAGGCAGTCTGCTACACTCCTGTGGGGTGGCCGGGGATGAGTCCTTGGTCAAGTTGGCGTTGGAATACACAGCTGATGTAGATGTTCATTCGAGGACCCCTTTGCTCTCGGCTGTTTTGTGGGAGAACGAAACCGCGGTGAACCTCCTTTTAGACAAAGGAGCGCAAGTGAACGTTACGGATGGTAAGAGAAACACACCTCTGCATTACGCTGTGCAGTGGGGGAGTCTTCGGGTTATTGAAAGGCTACTAGAGCGTGGGGCTGACATCAATGCTGCAGGCGGTTATTCATGGACACCTTTGCAGAGAGCTGTTATACGTAAGAATAAACCTGTGGTGAACCTCCTTTTAGACAGAGGAGCACAAGTGAACTTGTCGGACGAATCTAGAAACAGCCCTCTGCATGATGCTGTGTTGTGGGGGAGTTTTCCAGTTGTTGAAAGGCTTCTGGAACATGGAGCTCACATTGACGCTGCAGATAATAATTCAAAGACACCTTTGCACTTAGCTCTTTCATGGGAGAAGGAAATGATAGTGAACCTCCTTTTAGACAGAGGAGCCCAAGTTAACGTGTTGGACGAACGTATAAATAGCCCTCTGCATTATGCTGCACAGTGGGGGAGTGTTCCAGTTGTTGAAAGGCTTTTGGAACTTGGAGCGGACATCGATGCTGCAAATAGTTATTCACAAACACCTTTGGACAGAGCTATTTGTTGTAAGAATGAAACCATAGTGAACCTCCTTTTAGACAGAGGAGCCAGAGTGAAGGAGTTGTGCGGAAGTAGCCCTCTGTATTATGCCGCGCAGAGTGGGAGTGTTCCAATTATTGAAAGGCTTTTAGAACTTGGCGCTGATGTCAATCAGGTCAACCGTGGTGACATGACTCCTCTTCTAGCTGCAGCTGCTTTTGGAAAGAGCGGTGAGGCTGTCATCGCTCTGCTGAGACACGGCGCCGACGTTAAAGCCAGGTGCTCCGACGGCAAAACAGCTCTGCACTACGTGGCGAAATGGGCTGAGGACAAAACTGTCGTGGAAAACTTGCTCTACTACGGAGCGGATCCAAAAGCCCTTAATAAAATCGACTCCACAGCTCTCCACTACAGCATCAACAACGAGTGTTTCAAAGTGACTCGTATTCTCTTGGAAAACTGCGAGTCCGAGACGTGTTGCTTCTTAACGTCCAAGATGGGTGGTTGGGGAGGAGAGACTACAAAAATCCTCCGTTTGCACTTTTTGGACTTGAAAGTTCGCAATACGCGACAGCAAGTGAACAAAAAAGTTTGTCGTAGCTGCAGGTTATTTTTAAAAGATGTCACCAGAGGCGATATTGATGGTGAAATCGCGAAGATGAAGGAGAGAGCTATCGTAAAAGGGATAACGTTGTATGACTTGATTACGAAAACGAAAAATCAACTGGTTCCGTTTGTTCGTAATACGAGGTTACTCAGTGCGCTGGCTTCCGTCGACGTTGCCAGAGACTTCCCCGTGTGCGTTGAACTCTTTGAATACAAGTGGAATGCGGCGTTGTCCCGGTGGGGACTGATTCAGGACGGCGTTTGTGCTTTCAGGTCTCTGATGATTGGTGGTGTCGCGAGTCATGACAGCCGTGCTACGTGGTGGGGGTGGATTAGGGAGTTCTTGATGGGCAGCCCCGAGACGCCAACAGCCGATTACCACAAGCGCCCCGAACGATTCAAATCCTTCCTGCCGGACCATGTCTTGGAGGACATCTTCAGCATGTTGACGGATGCCGACCTCAGAAATCTGATGGCTGCTTCTCAACTCACAAATTGAACCCCTCCGCCCCGTATTTTATACTTTCTTACACCCATATTGTACACGTATTGTTCCTTTCGAAATTCGACTGCCAGTCGGGAATCGTGAAATGGTGTTTGGTGTCCCGAAAAAACTACAGGATAAAAATAAAATAGTCTATTTCCACGTACACTAGCAAACTGTAGACCGGTTTCGGTTGTTACACCATCGTCAGTACACTATTTAAGTTATATTTGGTGTCTCGTATCCGGGCCCCGATTCCAGGCTTTTTATAGATTCAATTCGATTTTTTCTCTATTCGAATTCTTCAAATTACAGTAGGAATTCTTAAGCGCTCTTTCTTTGTTTTTATCGTATCTTATTTCGTTTTTCATCTTTTTCTTAAAAATATTTCTATTTTAATTTTTTTTTTTTTAACCCTACCCGCTCAAAATTGTGATTAAAATTATTGGTGCAATGTAAATGGGGCTGTTGAAGGAAGCATTTCTTATTTTTATTGTCAACTATTAACCATTAATTTACTATTATATTACTAATTAGTTGTAATTTGAAATGAGTAATTCCAATGGGTTACACTAAGAGGGAACTATTATAATTTTCCTATGTGCCATGACTAGATAAATAAATAATTATTTTCAAATTGGACCGCGCACTGGCGCACTCAACAGAAAGACTGTGTAACCTTATCTGCTCGAGCAATATGGCGAATTGTTTGTTTACCCAATTGTTGTTAATTGTTAGTTGTTCGGTTTAGTAAAATAAAACCAGACGTTTCTAGAAGTTTGATTAAGCTTTATTACTAAAACAAAACCCAAATTGGATTGGATTAAGCAGAAGGGAACCAACCCCGTAAACCTAGTTTCGAGTAATGTGGCATTGTTATTATTTAAAAAAATATATAGTCAAACTTTATTGCCACAATGGCTGTACAGTTGTGCTTAACCAACAGGTATGTAGCAGGTTTAAGGCCTGATTTACATGTTGAATGCGTGTTGGTACAACCCAGCGGTTGTCCAAAACCAGTATTTTTTTATAGTAAGATCTAGGAGAAAGGATAATATAAAGCACAAAAATAAATAACAAATATGTGTCTACATGCTAGGTGCTAATATCACAGCTTGTCAGTAATAGGTGTTTTCGCGATATCACAGAGTTTGAGAGTTGATTGAGTCGTGAAGCCTCTTTCGTTTCGGTCTTCCGAGTGACGGTGGTTGCGGCGTCTGGGATACGAGCAATTTCGGGATTCTCATGTCCTGCCATTCCTGTCATCAAGGAGCCGGAACTCTCCCTGATGGTTTCGCTGAGTGGTATGTCTAAATCATTGTGCAGCACACTGTTTCTAACGTACCGCGGAGCGTTAGTGATGAGCCACGGCGTTTCCTGTCCTGTTCCCGCGTAGTGTGTGAGAACCTTGATGCTGTCCGATCACAACAGGGGCAACCGCCCTGAATTGTATTTTGTGATTAAACCAAATAAATAAAATTACGGTAAGGTCGAGTCGAGCCTTTGGTGGGGCCGCCTTACAATACCTGAAGGATCAGTAGTTCCAATTTCTCTCTCTTTCGCATTAATTTTCTTTTTTCTTCTTTCTGTCCTTTTTTCCCTTCTTCCTTTGTATTAAAAAAAAACAACAACAAAACACTTATACAGTACTCCCTCTGTAATCCGGCATCTCAGCTCTCCGGCACTCCGAGTAATCCGGCGTTTTGTATTCGAGTGCGAGCTCAACACTTGATTCGACTTTGGACTGGTGTCTGAGTAAAACGCCTCGTTTGCCGCGTCAATTGCATAGGCCGAGGAAAATGGTCTCTGCTAACGATGTCTTAGTTTTAAGAAGGTTACAGGAACAAGTACTCAATATGTCTCTCAACAGTAAAAAGCAAAAGACAAGATGAGTATTTTTAGCCGTCTACTTCCAAGGAATAACGCGAGTTATATGATGTATTTTTCTACCTTTTTACATTGTACAGTACAATGTATGATAATTAAAATTGATTTTTCAATGATAACTGCGTTTTTCTCGATATTTTCCAGTAATCCGGCATTTTCGGTAATCCGGGACTGCTCTGGTCCGATATCTGCCGGATTACAGAAGGAGTTACAGTAATTGTAATTTGTCAGGAAAGCCATCTAGTGATTTTCATTCTGTGTTATTGTTTTCTACATATACAAGGAGGGTTCAGCCCTGGTCCTGCTTGATTGGTCAAATGCTGTCGGGTCGGTAGGGCACAAAACTCTGATTGCCAAGCTAAAGGTGCAAATTCCTAGACTCGACTCACGACTGGGACTGCGGCTCATGATTGGCCGCGTCGCACTCCTTCAATGCATTCTTACGGAACAACATTCCTAGGCGCGTTTCCCAGCCGTACGACTCAATGCGTCTGACGGCTGATGAGCGCGTCTGCGACTCCACTGGTAGGGTGAGCAGTCCAGCCGCACGCCGTGTGCGACTGAGGTATGCAAACCCGCTCGAGAGTTCTGTTTGCATTCTTCATTTTGCTCCGACAACGTAGAGTAAAATACTATTTCCTCATTTCCTTCATCCTGTCGCTATAATGACTTGAGAGTGGATCAAGTAGATATTTATTTAGTTGATACGTTACTAGGTTGATAGGTTATAGGTTGATAGGTTAGGAAAAGAAACAGTGAAATTTGACGGGAATCAGCTCAGCTTAATAAAAATTAAGCATTATTTACCTCAGTGTGAGGGCCAGTTTTTCTTCAGCAGCAATAGGGTCTGGCACCCTATTGTACCCAGCGACGTAGAGTGTGTCCTCCACCAGTGACAAAACGTAGGTGAACTGAGGCACGTTCAGCCTGAAAAAACTCCGGAAGCGGATGGGGTCGTCCTTCAAATGGCTGTTTATCAGTAGGTTATGAAAGCCTTCATCTCTCCTCGTTCGAAACATGTCAGCGTGGTGTTCCCGGGCAGTCGTCAAAAATAATTCATCTTCCTCTTCTTCCGCTAACAGGAGAGCGAGCACTAACTTCTTCACGGACATCTTGAGCCAGACTGACGCAGCGGCCAGCCGTACCTAGGAATGTTACAAATTTGCGGCGTCCGACTGCGTCTGTCGACCGAAAATCGTGAGCCGCAGTCGCAGTCGTGAGTCACGTCTAGGAATTTGCACCTTTAGGAACAACTTTAAATTGTCATCCTCAGCCTGTAAGCTGATCCTCTCTTACCTCACTGACAGATTTCAAAAGATCAAATTTAATTCCGTCAATTCTTCCCTATCTCAGCTGACATGTGGTGTGCCTCAAGGAACTGCACTGGGTCCTCTGCTGTTTTCGTGTTTTATAACCGACCCTCCCAGAAGTTGAGGCACTGCTCCTACATGCTTTTTGCAGACGACTTTCAAATTTATATCCGATCTACAGTTGACCAATTAGTGCAACCAGCAAAATTAATTCTGACTTACAGCATATATCCTACTGGGGGGAGTGGAATGGCATCAGGCTGAATCCTGGAAAGACCCAGTGCATTGTTATGTATAAGCAGCACTCCATTGCTACTGACGCGATCCCATCCATCTTGGTTAATGGCACTGTAGTACCGTACACAACCACCGTGCGTAATCTTGGAGCGCATCTGACAGATCGCTTGTCCCGGGAGTTTCACGTGCGACACATCTGTAGGCGAGTCTACAGTGAAGACCCAACCCCAGTAAGGAATGGCAAAGGTGTGTGACATGGGCTCGGGCTCTCAAGTTACGTATATATTGCATGACGTTGTTGAAGGCTACCACGAGGCGATGCTTAGATTTACAATCTAAACGAGGAACTGAAGAGAGAATCACAATAGAGGAAAGAAGGAACGACCAGTGCGATGGCTAGTTTCCTTTTCAGCTCGGGTGGAGTGAAGTTTTTGAGACGCCTCAGTGGGTGGAGCGTACACAACCACTGTGTGTAATCTTGGAGCGCATCCGACGGATCGCTTGTCCTGGGAGGTTCACCTGCGACATCTGTAGGCGAGTTTACAGTGTGCTTCACCCACTGAGGCGCCTCAAAAACTCCACCCGAGCTGAAAAGGAAAATAGCCGTCGCACTGGTCGTTCCTTCATTCCTCTGTTGTGATTCTCTCTTCAGTTCCTCGTTTAGATTGTAAATCTAAGCATCGCCTCGTGGTAGCCTTCAACAACGTCATGCGATATATACGTAACTTGAGAGCCTGAGCCCATGTCACACGCCTCTGCCATTCCTTACTGGGGTTGGATCTATTCACATATTATAAACTGAGACACCTCTTGTTGATTTTTAAAATAATTCACGGCATCGTTCCTCAGTACCTTCAGAACCCAACATCCCGAGCAGTCTCTTGCAGGTCTCATGGATTGAGAATAGTTCAACATGTATCTCGGGTGATAAGCCAGTCCTTCGGCGTGGTGGGTGCGAGGGTGTGGAATTCTTTACCTCTTCGTATTTGTAGGCTGCCCACCATCACTCTGTTCAGAAACTCTGTAACCTCTCATTTGACTTGAACTGGCTCCAACATCATTCCTTCCCCCCCCCCCCCTTTTTTTTGGTTTATTATTTCCAATAATGCAATCGAGCATGAAAAAAAAATTCTTAGCCCCCCTCAAAATTTGATGGTTTACGTTTCAAGGTACGTAGAATCCAAAAATGCAATAAAAATATTTCTGGGCCACTTTTCTTAGTTACCATGAAACAAAATTGATGAAATTCGGGTTATAGGTTCCGTTCGGGGTCTAGTTGGTCCTTGAAGCTCGGCGTTACTGTCAGTCATCTCTAAGGGGTTCAAAATAGGGTTTGAAATTTTCAGAACGCCGTATCTCAAAAACTTTCGATTGAAGGGTACCTATGGTTTTTTTTACGATATTAAATTTGTCTTGAGCTAAACAATTTTTTGAGACCACCCGGAGCACTGTACGTCCAGCCGCTCGTGTGCACCAAAAAGCTTCGTCAACACGATCGTGAATCAAACGGTATAAATCAAGCCCGGATATCATCACTAGGGAGCACCTGATTATAATCAAAGATGGCTGTATGAAGTCGAGTTGGTTGCCCTGCGATATTATTTCATTTGATAAGTGATGGACTATTGGATTTTGTTGGTAGGTACTTGTAAAACTTGAACAAACGTTGAAGTATTGATGGGTAAATTATTACACAATGGCAAATTATTACAGACTGGCAAATTATTACACAACGGTAAATTATTACACAGTGGCTCATCTATCCAGAAGGGGCTGGATTTTGTTGATAGGTACTTTTGCAACTTGAACAACCGTTGAAGTATTATTGATGGGCAAATTATTACAAAACGGTTCATTATTCTATCTACGTAGAAGGGTAACTTATACAGGTAAATTATTACACAACGGTTTAGGTAGGTACCTAGTAACGAGTACGGGGTTAGGTACTAACCTACGGAGGGTCTGCGATTCACATAATATGTATAGAATAGTACATATGTTATATAGACTGGTTATATATACAGAGACAACAAAACAAAATAATAAACCGTTGTGCAGGGATTTCCAGCGTTTTAAAATTATTTCTTCTCCTTCATCTTCCCTTATTTTTCTTTCGTCCCTGTAAACTGCCACCCTTTTAAATTCCATCACTGTGCCTAATTGTACAATAAACGTTTTTACTTACTTACTTTACTTAGTGCCCTATATATTTATGTGTAAAATCAAAAATGAGTTATATACTTCCTCATCCATTACAAATCACTACCCCTCACGGAAATGCCGTGGGCAACAAAATGGGAGACCACCATCCACATCCAACAGGCGGGCAACGGCCCTTCCTTTGGTGTGTTTGTTTTGTATTATTTTCGAATTTTTTTTTTTTTTTTTGTACAGTAATTCGATAATTTGTATTTTTTCATTGATGAACAACAAGATTTTTTACTGTGTCAGGCTTGCTGGTGGTTCGCATTCGGGATTTCGTCGCAGTTCTCGAGTTGAGCCTTTAAAACCGTTCCAGTTCCAGTGTTACAAAACAGTGTTATTCGACCGGAACTCCAGCTCAAGTAGTCCCAAGTGAGTTGATCCTGAATAGACTAAAGCTAAGTTCACATGGAGACGCAATTCCGGCACGGCAACGCGTTTTGCCGGAATTTTTGCCGCAGAGGCGTTCACATGGCTGCGGAATCATAACAAATCGCAAACGCAAAAAATGGGTTTATTATTCTATTAGACATCAGCTTCGTTCTCAGTGGGCGTTCTGACAGTTCTCGAACTCATAAGAACTGGGACGGAAGATCCCGGGGCGTTCCGGAACTTGAGGAACCGCATTCTGCACTGCGAACGATTTCAGAGATGCATGCAGATTTGAGAGATGCGCATGCGTCACCTACGTTCTTGAGTTCCAGTTCTGACAGTACCGAAAAAAATCGGGGACTGTCAGAACCGTTCGGAACTGGATTCGCAAAACACTGCGAACGGAGAACTCGGCGTTCTCGGCGTTCCGGAACTGGGCGTTCTGGCACTGCGAACGACAAAACTCGACTGCGCTTGCCCAGAACCGTTCGGAACTGGCAGAACGCACACTGAGAACGAAGCTTTACTTACAGAAATTTTGGCTGTTCATTTATTGTTTCTTTCATGTGCAATTATTGAAATGGCTATTTTTGATGGGTTCCACCAGTTTTGGCCCCCAAAAACACGAATTAGGCTCGGCTTTTCCTTGCAACAGATTATTTTTGATCATTGACAGTGCCATTTAATTGTCTTGATTCACCTGTTGATGCTACTTCTAGTGTTATAATACAAATGTATGGTGATTTCAGACAATTTCCCGTGCTTTTGTCTAATAAAAATGAATTTCGGGAGCATAACCTTCGTTAGAACCTCAATTCTTCACTTTTCGGTCAAAATTAACCAAATATTTGGACTTCTTGCCCTAGAAAACATGGAAAACGATGCCTCACAAGCTCGTGTCACTAAAGGATTATTCACACTGCACCGTGTCAGGGCCGGGGCCTCCTCCTGGCCATAGGAACCGAGTGGAGACCGGGCCGTGGCCGAGCCTCCATGCATGCTATTCCGTGTCAGTTCCGTCCGGGCCGTGGCTGAGTGTGTCTTGTCAAAATTTTTGCTTCGAAAATTACCTTTTCCGAAGAAGATTTAGCAGCAATTGCAATTGCGCTTGATGAAGAGGAAAGGGATAAACAAGTTGCTGGACTTCAGAATTCTTCAAGATGACATCCAACTTGGCGAAAGCGGAAGTTGGAGGGAGAATTTGCCACGCTATACGTATAAAGAACTGTTGACGATGAAAGTAATTCTTTGGTTATTTTCGTATGTATCAGCTCTTCGTCATCCATCTTTGAGTACAGATGCAACAAAACTGAAGGACAGAGTCAGTCCGGGTCCGGGAAAAGAATGTCCAGCCCCCGTTCTCACGGGAGCACGGCCGGGACACGGTTCAACCACGGACTCGTCACGTGCTCCACTCGATGCAGCGTTAACGAGTTCATTGAAAATGCTCCCGTGATTCTTTCACCGTGTCCCGGCCGTGGCTTGGCTCGGTCCCGCCACCGTCTAGCGTGAATCAGCCTTAAAACCTCAAAAATCCCTTGGAAACCCCTATTTTTACATCCATTTTCCCCCCCTTAACACCCCTGGGTATATTCCGATCGGGCTGCCGAGCTTCAGAGAGCAACTAGGACCCAAATGTGTTCCAAAATGGGGACCCAAACTGTGTGCGGAAAAACGACGATTTTAGACAAAAATTTAACGTAAATTCAAGGCTGAAACTTCATTAGAACCTCGATTTTCCAAAAAAATCCATCCAAACAAATGGAAAACGATACCTCAAAAGCTCATGTTACTAAAACACAAAAAGTACCCATTTGTATACACATTTTCACCCGTAACACCCCTGGGTATATTCCGATCGGGCTGCGAAGTTTCGGGACACAACTAGGGCCCAAATGGAGCATGTGTGCGAAAGAACGAATTTTTTAGACCGAAAATGAAGCCGATACATACACGTGATACGGCAGGCGGACATTGCATTTTTGGAATCTGCGCACCTTGAAAGGGGAAAGAAAAATGTTTGAGGTGGTGTTATAAAAATTTTTTGCTGAGCGATTACATAGGTGTGTTATTCACAGGGTCCCCATTTTGGGTTCACATTTGGGTCCTAGTTGTGCTCCGAAGCTCAGCACCCGGATCGGAATACACCCACGGGTGTTATGGGTGAAAAATGGGGGTAAAAATTGGGGTTTTCGAGGTATTCTGGGGGTTTTAGTGAACGTGAGCTTGTGAGGTATCGTTTTCCATGTTTTTTTGTGGTAAAAAGACCGATGGTATGAAGTCGATTTTGACCGAAGAGTGAAGAATTGAGGTTGTAACGACGATTAAGCTCCCGAAATTCATTTTTTCAACAAGTCAGAAACCTGGGAAATTGTCTGAAATCTTCATAAATTTGTATAATAACACTAGAAGTAGTATCAACAGGTGAACCAAGACAGTTAAATATCACTGTCAGTGATCAACGATAACTTATCCAAAAAAATAGGGGCCTGATTCGTAATTTTGGGGGCCAGAATTGTTTGAAACCATCAGAAGTAGCTATTTCAATTTTTGCACATGAAAGAAACAATAAATGAACAGCCAACATTTCTGTAGGTAAGTCCAATAGAATAATAAACCCATGTGACAAGGACTTGCCAGCGTTTTTTGTTTCACGTTCCAGTTCTGAATGGCGGTGGAAATGGAGGTGGCCGAGCCGGAGGACAGGTACGTGAGGAGCCTGGAGGACGTGAATTCCGTCATCCATCACGCCAAACTCGCCAGAAGTAAGTCGTAAATACAATTAGAGCGGACAATAGAGAGAATAGAATAGCATGTTTATTTACATGTTTATTTAAAATTTGAGGAAGAAGTATAAGTGATCAAATAACGGACGTATTACGTCCGTCTGTCGAAGAGACACAGGACGCCCAATTACGCCCAATTATGGTTTCTTTAGTGAAAACAGGAATTCTCGTGGAGAACACTACAGTTGGCGCAGTCGGTAGGACAGGGCTGCAGACGGATAAGAGCAAGCGAACTTGGTGGTATTTTGACCTCTGTGCTCAGTATAGCACCGATCTCCCCCCCCCCCCTTTTACGAGGGAAACAGTGGGAAAATCTTGAAAAAGACTTGCGCTTTGGAGGGTCCGCACTCCGCAGCCGTGTGAGGTTTCGCTCACTAAAAACCCACTAACCCTGATCTTCTCGACCTAATCCACCCCGGAATCACTTGTTCAGCATTACTGCGGAGAGGTGTCGATCACTGGACGGTGTCACGCCCTCTTCTGATGTCTTCTTGCAGTCTCCAGTTTATTGCTCACCTGAGGATCGGGTCGTCCAGCTTTTTTGCCTTGAGGATTCGGACTATGTAGGACACAAGCCTCTCCCAGGTTCCCTGCTTGGAGATCATCTTCCCGATCACATTTTTCGGTGTGATTTCGCCCTCCTGTTCTTCTAGAATCTCCTTTTCCCCGCTTCATCTCGAGCAGTGGAAGAACTTGTGTTCGGCGTCGTCGTTTGGTGCATTACAGTACCAGCACGTTGTGGTATCTGCTAGCGCCCTTCTGTGCAGATAGGACCGGAAGTATCCATGGCCCGACAGGAACATTGTGATGTAGAAATCCACTTCTCCGTGCCTCCTGTCAAGCCCCCCGGGTCCATGCCCCCCTGTCATCAGTTTCCCATTCATTTTGCCACTGCTGCAATGTTATTTCTCTCTCCTCTTTCTTGATAAGGGATCTTGACTCCTGTGCGGATCGCCGGAGGTAGATACGCTTCCTCTCCATTGCTAGGGATCTTCCCCCCTGGAATTGTGGAAGTTGCGCGAGGTTCTTCCTGGTGGTCAGAGGACTGCTCATCGGCCTCCTTGTTATCCCGTGTGACAGCCCGGGCCGGAACATTTGAGTATGGCCGCTCTCTCCTTTAGGACATCACATCCCAATAAGAGGAGAGCAGGGAGGTTCGGGCTACATACGGCTGCACTAAGGGTGGCTCCACACTAGCGATTTTTAGTCGCACGACTACGAGCTCGTAAATCGCCGAGGAAATGAAACACACAGAATTCAATAGAAGTTTCTACATCAGCGACTAAAAAGTCGTCGCGATTAAAAAGTCGCAACACGTTCTATTTTTCGGGTGACACGACTGTCGCTGGGGAAAATGTGAAACACAGAATTGAATGACCTTGTACCCATATGCAACATTCGGTTGCGCTACTTCTTCCCTCTTGGCTTTATTATTTGGCTTTATTTATTTCTTAATACGTATCCTGTCTTTTTTTCCGCGTGATATAGTCTGTAGTGATGTAGGAAGCAACAGACGAGGCCGGAAGATTGATTGAGAATGGTTGTATATTTAGTGGCCCCTGGCTCTTTTATATTCCCCTGACATGATCAGAGGGGGGTCGGGGGGTCCCCACTCTGAGGTACTTCATGTTGGCACAATACATGAGTTGTGGAGGAGCAGCCGATCACAACATAGTCAAATATCAGGATCTCAAAAATGATTTTTTAAAGTATTTTAATTCCGGTTTTTTTAAAGTGAATTTTTCATGCATATATTTTTGTAGGTACCCATTGTACTGTATCGTTGTTTTTCGAATAGACTTGTATTCACAATGGAAATTTGATGTTATCAATTAATCTTACCTCAATGTGACTGATAAGCGCTCTTCAGGCGGAATTGAGCGTCTCCACGGGGTATCCTGGTGCGTGATTCTCGGCCGAATCAATTCCAGAAGTTGGTAGAAGCTGGTCGCACTCATTCGATAATAATCGAAAAACTTTGCTGGGTATTCCGTCAAATCTCCATGTATTTTATTGAATTGTCCCTTAACTTCCCTTTGGGAGATGATAGGTTGCACTCAAAATCTTCTATGATATTTTTCATTTCGCCTCTTTTTTTCAACTTCAATGCCAGCGCCACGACACACGTTACCTCCAAGACATCCATTGTCGCACTGCCGCAGTCGCTGTTGTGTAAGTGGTTCTGACATGCTGCGACTAGAATTTTTCTTACCACGATCGGCAGCGGTTTTGTCGCGCGACTGAAAATCGCTAGTGTGGAGCCACCCTAACTGAGAATGGTTGTTTCTCGTCCAGTTCCACCTGTGTGGGGGTAGACCCTAGGGGCTCGACAGGCGAGTCGCCAATTCCCAGTATGGTCACATTGACAGGCTCCAGTCGACCAGAGCAAATTGTGACCGTACCTCATTTGTGACCACTACCTCAATAATATTTACTGGTGGAGAACTGGTTCAACCTTAGGTAAAATTTCAAGTTTAAATTGGGATCTCACACTATCTAACAAATCGAGCGATAGGTAGGTAGGATTAATCGGATCGAAGACTGAAGCTCAAGCGAATTCATCGCCGCATCACCGTTGAGCCCTGAAGGATCCTTTATCCTTCCTTTTGAAAACAGTCCCCCTCCCGGACGCCTACGCGTCGCCACTTCGAAGCCACCTTTTTCACGGCAGTTCCCCATGATTGTTGGCAAAGTATCAGTCGCCCGATCGACCCGCTTTTCCTTTAGCGCATGCGCCGCGTTTCCTCGTGGTCTTTCCGGTACTCACCCACAAAACCCGTTGCCGACGACGTTCCGGCCGGTTCTTCAGCTGGCAACCTCAAATATCCGGACGAAATCATCCGAAATTCGTCCTGGGCGTATTGAAAACCTCATCTGCTATTCCGGTAAGGTCTTTCCAACTATCCATGCTACTTTGGTCCCCACATTTCAATCATCATACGTCAGCTTTCATCACTCCGTTCATCATCTTCCGGGCCTCAACGTAGACCTTCTTTTGTAACATTCCGTTCCCCCAGGATACTTAAAATTTAGAATCTCTAAGCTACACGAAATTTGGGTGTTCTTCGTTACTCCCCCCCATTTTCAAACAACAACAAAAAATGAAATTCTAACAAAAATTTGATATTGAGGTGATTTTTGGAATCTTCAGTTTGTCTAGTTTTATTTCTAATTAACCTCAATTTACCAGAATTAGATAGTAAAAGTGAATTATTCAATCGAAAAAAGTGGGGGGGAGTATCGAAGTATTTGCCATGTCAAATTCTTCGGTACTCCCCCCCACGGTGAAAACAGTATTTTCGACTACAGGATTTGTATAATTATTTTATTGTACATGAAGAGGGTGTTCGATTATGTTGAAAAAATATCTTTCTATACACCCCACTAATCTATATTTATGTTTACTGTTGGATTGATGTGGGATGTTATGTCTTTTTTGAGATGCGAGCGCAGCGAGCATCCAGACCACTAATCTATACACCCCACTAATCTATATGTTTACTGTTGGATTGATGTGGGATGTTATGTCGTTTTTGAGATGCGAGCGCAGCGAGCATCCAGACCACTAATCTATACACCCCACTAATTCTCGAACGTTGACCTACAGTCGTCTGATGCTGATGATAGATTAGTCGTCTGGATGCTCGCTGCGCTCGCATCTCAAAAACGACATAACATCCCACATCAATGCAACAGCTTACCTATCTCTAAACAACAACAATTCACAGGAACGGGGGTGTGAGGACGTGCAGGTATGAGATATAGAGCGATGAAATCCTTTGATCGAAAGTTAAGAGGTTGAGACGCGATATTGGTTGTCGAAAATACTGTTTTCACCGTGGGGGGGAGTACCGAAGGATTTGACATGGCAAATACTTCGATACTCCCCCCCACTTTTTTTCACGGCGAATTTCGCTTTTACAAAGTTGTTGCATCAAAATATGAACACACACATCAAAAACTAGACGAACTGAAGATTCCGAAAATCACCTCAACCTCAAATTTCTGTTAGAATTTCATGAAGCGACGAGCGTTTGAAAATGGGGGGGAGTAACGAAGAACACCCCGAAATTTATCGAAATTCCGACAATTTATTTTGTAGTGGGCAACCACAAGATTTGTTTTATTTTAATACACTAACAATTGCTCGTACTTATTCTCTTCATCATTTTTACCTTCCTCTTCAGCTCATAGATTTAAAACAGCATATCAACGGTCCTTCGAACTAATCAGCGCAAACATAACGCTAAATTTTCAGCGCCTATGGGTTGATAGGTTAGCTGATTAGAATTTCAATCACGATTTTCCCCTGCACCTATCCAGAACAAAGCTGGATATATTAGCTACACACGTATGTATTCATTTATTTATTTTGATTTCCAGGTGATTTGAAACGGACAAGTCAGGTTTTGTATTTCGCCGACGAGTTTCCCGAGTACAAATTCCTCGAGTGCGACGCGGCCTTGCTGGGGCATTTGGAGAGCGGCGGGGAGCTGTACTTGCGAGGACGGGCAACGGACAGAGTTGTAGTGTGTACGCTCGACCAGACCTACGACCTCAAGGCGAGCCGGATAATAATAATAATAATAATAATAATAATAATAATAATAATAAAAACGATTAATATAACACTTAGGCCAATTCGGACCTCCTAAGAAAGACCGCCGTGCGTATATTTGACATAACACTGAGAAAAATTAGGTTGAAATTGGAGGGAGACCAAAGCTACCTGTTGGCTCCGCACAAAGGAACGGCTGAACGACTCCAACTTGGTTCCTTGTTCCTTTGAATTGGTGTTCTGTGATATAAACTCGTTGTGTAGCACCCCATCTGAGCTAACCCAGATGAACTAAAGGAACAATCGTCCTGTGGATACTATAAACTCTTCAAGTAGTATCAATTCACCTCATCTGAATGACTAACAAACTACGGTCCTGTGGATACTATAAACTCAAGTAGTATGAATTCACCTCATCTGGATGTCTCTTAATAAACTATTGTCCTGTGGATATTATAAACTCCTCAAGTAGTATTAATCCACCCCAAATGGATGACTCCTAATGAACTACTATCTTCCTGTGGATACTATAAACTCAAGTATTATTAATTCACCTCATCTGGATGACTCCTAATGAACATCCGTCCTGTGGGTACTATCAACTCTTCAAGTAGTATTAATTCATCCCGGCTGAATGACTCATGTGGTTTGTTCCAGCCGCGCCGAGTTCATGAACTCGGGTTTGGATGAGTTCACCGACCGGGTTCTCGCCAGAGAAGAGAAAACTGCCAAACACTGCCCAAACGTCTTGTCGGGCGATGTCGGAAAAAAATGAAGCAGGTCATGATTTTGGGAGGGTTACTCCGAGGTTACCCGGAGGTGAACTCACTTCTCGTTGGGTTCAGTTGACGGTTGGAACGAGTCACCTTGACCATCTGCCCTGCGCGTGGTTCCTACTCCGAAATTCTTTATGAACGCGGCGCGGCTGGAACGAACCTGTAATGAACTATGGTACTGTGGATGCTATAAACTCCTCAAGTAGTATTAATCAACCCCATCTGAATGACTCTTGATGAACTAATATGGTCCTGTGGATACTATAAACTCCTCATGAAGTATCCACTACGTATATGTAGTATGAACTAAAAAAACTAGCTCACTCCCTCAGTCGCCTTGTGAGTAACTAGTTCTTAAGTTCTTAGCTCATAATGCACGGAACGATGGTTCTTTAGTTCCGACACCAGATCCTTGATTCTTATCCTCTGTGGCCCTACACATAATGTAGGTAATATAAATCGTAAAACTGGTGTTTGATTAATAGATTTGTCTTTCTTCTTCTTCTTCGTCTTCCCCTTCATCATCATCTTCTTCTTCTTTGCATCTTCATGGAATGAAATAAAAAATGATGCGTTCGGTTGCCGCAGGCCGCAGAAACGTCCAATTCCCTCCTGCTGGTGCCAGGGCTCAAAACGGCCGACGAGGTGCCGACTGTGGAAAACGGTAGGAAACCGAACGGCGGAGAGGACTTGGGAGAAATCGAAGAGAAGAGAATTGTCGGTGTGTACGGGGAGTACTTCGAGCTTAAAAAGATGAAACCCCGAATGGGAAGGTAAGAGAAACATTTGTGTATTTCGCAAAGATCGATTGCTTGTAAGCTTAACCACAACTGCTGCTGTGAGTTGCTGCCGTTTGGTTTTCTTGGTGGGAGTCCGACTTGAAGTGACTCAGTTGTAAAGTAAACGTCTGTGTAAAGTTTTCTGTCCGACTGCGTCAGAATTTGGTCTGATCATTTCGCTACGAACCATTACGGTGCATTTCATTGCATTTTTGGAATCTACGCACCTTGAAACGTAACTTTTTTGCTGAGCGAATACATAGGTATGTTATTCACAGAATAGTAAACCAAAATACAGTGTCCGTCCGCCGTATCATCCACATCTACTGTATTTTCGGTCTAAAAAATTCTTTCTTCCGCACAACAGGCTCCGTTTGGGCCCTGGTTGTGTCAGGATACTTTGCAGCCCGATCGGAATACACCCAGGGGTGTTACGGGTGAAAAATGGGTGTAAAAATAGGGTTTTTCGAGGTTTTAGTGAACATGAGCTTGTGAGGTATCGTTTTCCATGTTTTTTAGGACGAGAAGACCGAATATGAAATCGGTTTTGACCAAAGATTGTCGAAAATGGAGGTTCTAACGAAGTTTCAGCCTTAAATTTACGCTAAAGTTTTGTCTAAAATCTTTGTTTTTCGGCAAACAATTTGGGTCCCCATTTGGGTTCTGGTTGTGCTCCGAAACTCGGCAGGCCGATCGAACGGCCCTGGGGTGTTACGGGTGAAAAATGGGAGTAAAAATAGGGGTTTTCGAGGTTTTTTGGTGATTTTAGTGAACATGAGCTTGCGAGGAATGAGGATATGAAGTCGAATTTGACCAAAGAGTGAAGAATTGAGGTTGTAACGAAGGTTCAGCTCCCAAAATTCATTTTTTATGAGTCAAAAACCTGGGAAATTGTCTGAAATTACCACAGATTTGTATAATAATAATAACTCTAGAAATAATATCGACAGGTGAATCAAGACAATTAAATGTCACCATCAATGATCAAAGATAATTCATAAAAAATAATAGGAGCCTAAGTCGTGTTTTTGGAGGCAAAAGTTGGTGGAAACCATAAAAAATAGCTATTTCAATTATTACACATTAAAGAAACAATAAATGAGCAGCCAACATTTCTGTAGGTAAGTCCAATAGAATAATAAACCCATGTGACAAGGACATTGCAGAGTTTTTATTATTTGAAAACCTCCTTAACTGTACTATCTCCTCCGAATGAGTCAAATCCGTGTCGAAACTTCTCCGCAGGCTGAGGCGACTGCTGTCGGAGAAGCCGTACAACGGGCCGGAGAACGAGGTGAGCCCGTCGGGAGAGTCCTCCGGAAGGACTTACCGCCTCGACGACCTGTTGGAGGAGGTTCAAGCGAGCGAAGGCGAAATGCGGGTCGCCCTCGACGACCTTCAGGCTCTCGAATTGGAAGGTAATGTGTCAAGTTACGTCCACACTATGACGAATGGAGTCGATCGACTCCGTTCGAATCGGCTGGCTCGGTCGACAAGTTCGATTCGTCACACGTTCACATATATAAAGTAGTGTGGACGCGTGACGAAACGAACGTGCCGACCGAGTCAGTCGAATCGGCGTTGTCCTTCCTAGTGTTTCTCCTAGTGTTCAGCAATTTCTGTGTTCATGGATGAGGAGGCAGATATCCTAGCTGCTGCTGCAGCTGCAGTAGTGCTGGTGGAAACTCAACGACGCTATCTTCGCCCTCGAAGATTTTGGGTGAGGCCAAGCTTGAAGAATGGGAGAAAAAAGTATAGTGCGTAGGTGGAAACTTCAACGTTTCCTTGTCATTATTCTCCATATTGCACACTTTCACTACACAAGCGCCTACAAAACACACTAAAAACAAGAGAACAACGGATGACGGACGAGAGAAGTCGATCGACACGTCCACACAGAGGAGACTCCATTCGATTCACTTTGATCGAACCGACTTTTCTGGGTCACAATCGATTCGGCTTCGACTCCTGGTCGACTTGTTCAACACGTCCACACATCGGGCGACTTTTGATTCGACTCGGGTCGATCGGCATGTTTCGTTTTCGATTCGTCATAGTGTGATCCTTCACGAGTTGGGCCTTATAATACAGGGTGCGGCAGAGCCAAATTGACCGAGTTTCGAAGGGTCATCGCTCGGACTGTGGTGGGGGCAGGTAGGTGCGGAAGGGCTCTTTGTGTCCCTTAGGGTCTATAGTTTTTAGTCGGCACCGTGATTTGGAGCGGACTGCATCGGGGCTTTGCCGTTCGTACGTTTTACGAAAATAACCGTTCCGTGATCCGGGCGTTTCGGCGCCATTTCGACATTCCTGTCAACGTCTCTGTCCCCTCTGCTAACTTGAGCTAACTTGAGTTGGCTCGCCAACTTGAGGAAACAGGAAGTGCACGACGAATAGAATAGAATAGAATAGAATAAAGTTTATTCACAAATGATTTTACAATGACATAAGACAAATGAGTAACAAATACAATGGTACTTAGGCGCTAAACATTTAATTGATTCTGCCTAACGATAGGCTATGCCCGTGTTGTTAGGCAATCAGTTGCCAATTGCATAGTATTCTATCAACCATCGATAAAAATTCAAAACTCAGCCGTTCAATAAAAGCTTGAGTTACATGATCACAAAGTTACAAGAAGTTACATGATCAACAGCATACACCCGCCAACTTTTATTTATCACAGGTATGTACTGCCGATTAAGCTATCAATCCCTCCCATTCCTCTCCTGACTATCCATGATAAAATTTCAGTTTTGTAATTAGATCTCGTGTAGCTCATAGGAGATTTCATGTTAGTGCTTATACTCCTGTGGATTATGTATATTACGTAAGATGGACTATGAGTAGTAAGAACCAGCCGGGGTCTAGGGGGAACAATATTTCCTGCAGACACAAAGCGTGTAAAGTAAATAGGTGTCCTTGTATCGTTTATAATGTTTGGGTGTTTGTGATAAAATAATAGCGAAATCTTCACATAGAGTTGACGAATATTGAAGACCTTTACCAGGTCAAAAACCTCCTCAGTTGGGGTTCGACGAGGAAGAGACATCATAGTTTTTAGAATAGATTTTTGTTTCAAATATAGTTTGTTTATATGAGAGGTAAAAGTACCACCCCAAGCTAATATTCCATACTGAATTACAGGCTGACACATGCTATAATACACTAGTTTAAGTTTCTCCTTAGGTAAAATTTTTCTTATGTTATAGAAGATATAGGAAAACTTTTTAATTTTATTACAACAGTAGTCTATATGGGGGCGCCATGACAACTCTTGATCTATTATAACACCTAGATATTTATGGTAATTTACCATATCAATAGTCTCTCGAGAATATACTCCAAGAAGACTGCTGTCCCTTTGTACTTCCAATATTAACTTCCTATCATAAATGTCAGCTTTGTTACTACCAAACACAATTAGCTTCGTTTTTTTAGTGTTGAGTGTCAGATAATTTCCATAAAACCAGTCATTTAAAAGTTTCATTGATATGGATGCTTGGGTAAATGTTTCCTCCCACGTATCGCCTTCCACCACCAACGCTGTGTCATCAGCAAATAAGTAGAGTTTGGATTTGTACATTCTTAGCTGCACAATGTCATTGATATATATTAGGAAGAGAAGTGGTCCTAGAGGACATGGAAAAGGACGAGGACATGGAAAACCGCTGTCTCAATTCGGAGTGACAGGCCCTTACTTTTTCGAGGAGGAAAATGTCACCGTCACAGTAACTTCCCAGCGTTACGTTTCTATTTTTAATAAAGTTATGGGGAAATCAAAAAGATACCGACTTTTGCTACACCCGTACAATGTTTATAGGTTACGTATTCACTTGTTCATCTTATTCGCAGGTTGCTGGAGGCTTCTGGACCACGAATATGAATTCCGAGCTCTGAGTTTCCTTTTGAATTACGTCGAAGGCAACTCCTGGGAGCCCGACAAAGTCCCCATAAGGGAAACCACCTCTGCTTTGAACGGTAAATATATATATTTTTATATACCTACTCACGGATGCTCACATTCAAAGATCGAGAACCTTCTAGAAATCGATTCTGCAGTTATATATGTCCAACAAAAAGTTCCTCTATCTCGTGAGTTTGTTTTACCTTTCAAGAGTTTTTCGTGATTTCGACCTTATACCACTAAAATGGGCTGTAACTCCCATAAATTACAGCGTAAATTTAAAAATAAGGCCACCTTTGGAAAGAGCGTTAAATTACCTATCAGAATGTGGCCCTAACGTAAATTTTGGAGTACATTCAGCGGGCGAAAAATTGTACCGAAAAAAAAAATTTCTCAAATTTTCGAAATCACTATTTTTTTTAAATGGCTCGTCGGCTCACAAAAATGGGTGATTAAACGTGCACTTGTCGGGAAAAACTTCCTCAGAATCTCAGCTTTCCGACGGTGTGGTTATTCTTCATTTTACTTCTTCTGTTATTCTTCATTTTACTGGTCACGCTGAATCGAATGGCGACACTCCCCAACCTCCCGGACAGAAACAGAACTGTTGAAAAATCCAGTTTGTTTAATTTAAAATGGCACGATACATCAGAAATCCCGTCAAACGAAAATAGCCGCAGTTGTCGACGGATCAGCGGGGAAGACGATGTTGGGTGAGGGAGGCTGTTTTGCACGTCCTTGTTAGTACGAACAGTTCGAAATCACAGTTCTTTAAATCACGGTCGGGGAGAGTCACCATACGATTCGGCCTGAAAAATTACTTTTTTCGACCTTATACCACTAAAATGGGCTGTAACTCCCTTAAATTAAAGTGAAAATTAAAAATAAGGCCACCGTTGGAAAGAGCGTTAAATTTCCTATCAGAATGTGGCCCTAACGTAAATTTTGGCTTACATTCAGCGGGCGAAAAATTCAGCGTGAAAAGTTACATTTCCGACCTTATACAGTAGAAGACGCTTATAGTGATCGAATTGGGACTGACCGGAAATAATCGCTATACGCAGCCAATATTTATAATCGACTTCTACTGTATAAATATACTTTGCGGTGGTTTACATCATTTTTACCGATATTAGCGAACTGTGATCCCAGAAATTTACCTATTTTTGATTATTATTATTTTTTTTTTGAGGAAATTCGTATCAAAACCGATAAAGTCGTATTTTGTTTCGGGTCGTAATTCAATACCGCTTGGTGAATATACCAGTTTTCGAAGGTTTCAGCCATTTTTACCTATTTTCTCGACCCCCCCCCCCCCCACAACTCACAAACTGGTCGCTATAACCGACCTTTTGTTCAGTATAACAGGCCAATTCCCCGTGTTTTTACATACCACCGATCGGGACCTGAATGTTCCTGTCCTTATATCCGATTTATCCCTTTAAAACCACCTTTCTACTAAGCGACTTCTACTGTACCACTAAAATGGGCCGTAACTCCCTTGAATTACAGTGTAAAATTAAAAATAAGGCCACCGTTGGAAAGAGCGTTAAATTTTCTATCAGAATGTGGCCCTAACGTAAATTTTGGAGTACATTCACTGGGCAAAAAATTGGACCGAAAAGAAAAATTTCTCACATTTTTAAAATCACTATTTTCTAAAATGGGATATACCCAAGAGGTCAAATCCAAGGGATTATTTTTGAACTTGGCAACTGAAATGAAATCGGTATGACGGCTTATTATTTGGACGGTTTTACTTTTGAAATGTTGTATTTCCTTGTAAATCATTATGGTTATTACTAATTTTGTATTTAAATCGTAAATAAATTGTAAAAGTATTCAAATAAACATCATAACCTCAACGTAAGTGGGATAGGGAAAAGCGAAGATAAAATGGCGACCTAGAGATGTATGTAACCAATTTGTAAACGTGCCGATATTGAGTCGGAAAATCACACCTGTCTTACTAAAATCTGTAGTGTCTGTATATAACTCTATAGTACCACCGTCGTGGCGACTTACAACAGTTGCATTACAGATGCCTGACGTCGTGGTGAGCTCTTCATTCCGTACTACAGATATCCGACTTTAGCGGTGA
Source organism: Leptopterna dolabrata (assembly GCA_954871275.1). Lineage (NCBI taxonomy): Eukaryota > Metazoa > Arthropoda > Insecta > Hemiptera > Miridae > Leptopterna > Leptopterna dolabrata. The sequence continues at coordinate 372,002 of OX940990.1, forward strand.
CCTACAGTAGTTGTCGAACGGCAATCTGACGGCGGCGCGACGTCAGTGGTAGGCGTACAGATTCCTTTATTATTATTATTTTTTTTTAATCCAACGCCCGTCTCATTCATTCGACGTCTTGCTGCCCAATATCTTTCACACGCTGTTTCCTCTGGCGTGGACCCCCATATGCTTACCGTTAGGCCTTTGTGTCTTTCGCCTGTTCCATAGCCGCAAGGCTTTACCAGGGCGTTTCTTCATATCTTCTACTGCCTAACGGTCCCGCCATCTCACTCGTGCTGTGCTGTTCGCCACTGTGTCGTAACACAGTGCCCGGGATGGGCCACGCGGAGGGGATCAGGAGGAGGAATCACCTATCGTGGGTCCTAGCTCAATTATGCTAGCGATAGCTCCCTATGGGGTTCATTTCGCATTACCGGCCATTTTTTCATTGCCATCACGGCGTAGACCATCTTTTTCGTGGCTGCGAATTTCTGCCGGTCGCTAACACATTGTTCCCACAGGTTGTCCGGTGGGTCTCCCTCGCCCACAACTGCTTGCCAACGCCTACGGTGCTGCTGGTACAGGGCACATTCCATGATAACGTGGTCTACCGTCTCCTCGACCCCACACGCACACTGGGGGGAAGGCTTCAGGTTGAAAGATGCCAACTTGGCCACAAAGTCGCCATGTCCTGTGAACGCTTGCACCAGGCAATGGTTGACCTCGACGTGCCTGCTCTGCATACGAACCCTTACGCACGTCCATAACTTATATGTGTGCCTGCCTTTAGTTCCTGTGTCCCATCTGGACTGCAACTCACGCATGATCCAGTCCTCTATATCCTCCTGGGATGCGCAGCCGGGGATCCTGCAGGGATCCGCATATGCCTACCAGTGAAGGGCACACCATGATATGTCAGGCGTCCATGGCTTCCAGGTTGCACAATGGACAGATTGGCGTGTCGACTACCCCTATCCTGAATTAATGGCTTTGGAGGTAGTCATGGCCAGTGGTCATCCTAAACAGGGCCACTGACATTCGCCTAGGGAGAAAAGGGGAAATCTTGCGTTCCTCTGTGGTGAGGAGCACGCTCGCCGCTTCCATTGCGCTGCGCTTCTATTGCTTCCATGTTGCGACATTTCATTACGGCCGCTGTCTCCCGTTTGGCCGAGCACAGTGTTCCAGGTGGATCCGACTGGGCTTTTCTAGTACCTTCCTTTGCCAACCGGTCTGCCTCCACGTTCCCTTCGACTCCACGGTGGCTCGGAATCCGCTGAAGGTGACAGACACCGCCGTACTCTCAGACGGACTTGAGCGACCTCGGAGAGTCGTCTACCGCTCGCGATCTTGCTGAGGGTTGTGGAGTACCAAGTGCAAGTATGGCGGCCTGGGAGTCCACGAATATAACAACCCGTGCCACCCTTCGTCGTTGTACCTCGTGCCTGGCTAACAATACAGCCATGAACAGATTCCTGACGTCGGACGTACTACGAATTAAGTCATAAGTCGCAAAATACTACAAAATCCGACGAACTGTGCTATTTATTTATTTATTTGTTTATTTACGGGCAAGCCCAGTTACATTGCAGAAGTACATAATTGAATATGGAATAATGGTATGCATATACAAATTAGTAAAGTTATGATATGTGAATCCTTGATAATAATTACCTACGAGAAAACACGCTATTCGGGATAGTGATGACCTATGATGACCTATGTCTGGCTTGTTATCATTGTCGAACTGTTTTTCGGTAGGTCTCGTCCCGGACGCCATCTTGGATTACCTCGTTCGCGTCTACCTCGAGCCGACGGGCGAATACACCGAAGACTGCGACAAATACTACCGCCTCAACGAGTTCAAAATATGCAGGTACGTTCTTCGGAGCTCGTGCCGATAGTCGGAGAGCTCACATTTTCCACTCAGCTGCTCAGAAAGCTCAAACTTTGAGTACTCTGTTATCACTAGAGTTCGGAAAGATATGCAAAAAATAGCTGAAATATGCAACAATAGTTAGCAAAATATGCAAAAAATTCAAAATAATATGCAAGGTGAAATTTTGGTCCAATTTTTTTGGTTTTCAAGTTTTTATTGAAAATTCTAATACGGGAATGAGCAATGTAACCCCAAATTCTTAATCATTCACCTATATTTTATAAAATGACAGCAAATAAAACTGTACGATATTAAATAAAATTTACAGTGATTAAAATTGCAATGTGTAGGTGTAGGTACAGATTAATTTCCCTGGACTATCAACACTTTTTCGAGGTTTTCGACTGTGAAATTCCTCCGTCGGTCCGATGAGAGTCATTTTCAGCGCGGAAAAGGATCTTTCAGCGTCGCAGCTGACAACAGGAAGGAATTTTAACCTGGCAATTTCTCCAGGAGTGAGTCCATTGAGGTCAGTTCCAGTAGGTGTATCTTCCCCCTTTAATAGAGAGTTTTCGCAAGTTTGGCCACCAGGTTGTTGACGGGCTAAGGCCCGCGTACGAAGGAAAGTGCGAACTGCGCATGCGCACTTTTTGGTGGGAACGACCTGACTTAGCTCGTCAACGTTGGATGCCACCGGTCTACGTAAACAACCTAGCACTGGGTCGTATGGGCCGTTTCCCGTACTAACCTTCCACCAAGGAAACCTCATCGCATGGATTGCCTTCTTCCATGGCATTTGTGATTATTTGTTTGTGTTGTGTAGCGTGCGTCTTTTTTCTCTCGATTTTCGGTTTTTCTGCTGTATAAAAAACCCTACTACATTTCCGTATTTTTTAAAAAACAGTATTAGGAAACATATCTGTGACCCTTACAGACTGGAAAATGTCAATAAATTGTACCTGGCTAATTTCTCTATGTCTATGGACAACCGTACAGTTTTTTGGCCAATAATGTCTGTACGATTGTACTAATCTTTTGAAATGACGAACTCGCTTGATCAATTTCTGGACTCGAATGAATTTTATTATTTATCAAAGGTAGCTACGTTGGGAGGAAAACATGTGGCTTGGAAATATAAAAACGAGGTAGAAAAACTAACAACAAAAATCATCTCCTAAGCGCCTACATTCACTCCCCCCTTAGCGTTTTCTCCGGGTACCGAGCTGGAAATCGGACCCGTCTCCCAGTGCGTGTTCGTGTCTCTTGGTTCTTGTTACTGTTGCATTCTTTTGTTGTTGTTCTGTTTGTGTTCTCTCTTGATTTTGTCCTCTTTCTTGAATTTTTCTTCTTTCTTGAATCTGTCTTCTTTCTTGAATTTGTCTGCTGTCATTGTGTCTTAGTATATAATATACGCTGGCTTCTGTCTGTCCAATTTCGGTTGATTTTTCGGTCCATTTGCGCCAGAAGATAGTCAAATTTGGTCTGTTCGGCAGTGATGCGTTTCAATTTAAATTGGGCCTCGACTTGGTGGAACCATATATATCAGGTTTTCCAGGCCAGAATGCCGGCAATTTTACGCTTACGTCCGCTACGTGAGCTGCGGAACATGTGGCGCGGAAATATCATCTCCTAAGCGCCTACAATGTCTACCTATTAGCCACTAATTTTTGCCAAATAACTTTAATTAGCCAAACCTTTAGTTTTTTTGGCTAATTTTTCTCGTGTCTATGGACAACCCTACATTATTTTCCATTTGAAAATAGTAATAGGAAATGTTTCTGTGATCATTTAAGACTGGAAAATCTTAATTAATTGTACCTGGCTAGTCTATAAACAACCATATAATTGTACTAGCGAAGATGAAAACTAAAAACGGCTTTTTAAACTGAAATCTTCAAGTGATGAGAATATGATGAGAACAGTTCAACGTTATCGTTAGCGTCACCCATCGAATCAGCTTCGATCGTCTCACCTCAGATCGTCTCGCGATCTAAGAGGTTAGCATCCGGTTAGATCGTCTCACGATCTAAGAGGTTAGCATCCGGTTTTTTTCCCCTTACATCGTTAGCCCGGAGATCCTTAGTCCGTCAACGACCTAGTGGCCAAACTTTTGCGAAAACTCTCTATTATAGCTGCGACAGTTTTAACTGTGGTCCATCGAGGATTGCGGGCCAGCACAGCATTCAGCGTCTCTCTCACTTTTTCAATGGTATGGACCTGAAGTAATCCCACTCGGGTTTAATACATTGAACGGAATGAATAAGCCAAGTCTCAAAATAGTGTTTTTCTTAGGCTGGTTTCACACGGACGGAAATCTCCCCGGTCGACTACCCGGAGAGATCGAAAGGGCAGTCGTACAAAGGCACGTATAAGACCTTTCACATGACCGGAGATCGCAAATTTCACTGTAGGTACGCAGATATTTCTTAGAAATATGCCATTTATATGCAAAACTCTGTAACATATGCAGATGCATATATGCAAAAACAGCAAAATATGCACAAAAAATTTAAATTTTAAATTCAATTTTAAATGTCCAAAACATCTCCAAATACCTTAATTCGGATAAGTATGACACTTTCTATCGAAAAAAACCTGATATGCAAAATCCGAACTCTATTTATCACTCTGCTGATCGGAGTTTTTCTGTTTTCAACTGATAAGACCCCATATAAGTAACTTAAATCACTTGCGGCGGAGCAGTGGAAATCCATAGCAAAAAACTACAGGATAAAAATAGAAATAGTCTATTTTCCACGTAAACTAACAAACTGTAGACCGGTTTCGGCTGTTACACCATCATCAGACATCTATCGTGTACTGATGATGGTGTAACAACCGATACCGGTCTACAGTTTGTTAGTTTACGTGGAAAATAGACTATTTCTATTTTTATCCTGTAGTTTTTGATAAGACCCCATTTTGACTCGGCGGATCGGGTTGCTCAATCGAGGACGGAGCTCCAGAGATAACCCTTTTTCCGGAGATTCCATTTCACTTCCATGTTCCTAATATGAGTGCCAACCCCTACGGGCGATACGGCCAAAAATAGTTGTTCGAAAAAAAACATGAAATCTCGTTTGGAAGTGCTCAAAATGGGTTTCTAGACAGTTTTCCACGTGTCCCTGTACGTATGTTGGAATTTAAAATGGCCATAACTTCCTCAAAATACGGTCTTTTTTCAGATTTTCTTTTTGCGTTAAGGTTCAGCTTGTTAAACTCTTCAATTATAAGGGAGTTACGACGGGTTTTTTGATGTTTTCGATTTCAATGACCACTCTTAAGGGGTCTCGAGAGCCCTAAATAGGATTTGTTTGCTGCTAGAATCCTCCAGTGGATTTCTGCCCCCAGTCACAAGTGACCCGAGATAAATAAACTCATCAACTCTCCCAGAGGTGCACCCGTCTACAAACGCATTCGGCCGAGCAGCGGCATTCCTCAGATTTAAGAACGCTTTCTATAATACTACGTAGTTGTAGTTCCTTAGTTGCATGCTTTAAAATAATTTTAAAAAAAAATAAGAATCCTGTTCTGTGTGTCTGTTCTGTTCCAGATTCCTCGGCGAGTCGCTGCTGAGGCCCGCGGACAAATTCAATTTGAACGATTTCCAAAACGCCTGGGCCGCCAGCGTCCCGTCCGGTTTGGCGACGGATCTGAAGATGCTGGAAGGGCTCGCCCTGTACGACGACAACACCCGTCCACCGGTGAGGGGAAACTTGCATGTCGATTGACTCCGATACGGTAGGGGAAGTGCGGTACGGTAGGGGAAGTGCGGTACAGTAGGGGGGGAAGTGTGATAAGGATGATGAACACGTTGATACAACCGCCCTCCCCCCCCCCCCCTCAAAATGGGATACCCCCGTCATGGGGTGGGGGGTTCAATGGTTTAATTTAAAACATTTCTGGCTGACGTTTTAAATGGTCAGCCACAAATCACCTTCCAAAAACTCCATTTCAGCATATCCCTGGAGGTAAAAACCAAAATAAAATAATCCGTTGAATAAAAAAAAACTCAAGAGCTGTTTACATCTGTTTTCTTCGGTTCTGAGTCGTAATATCAGCACAGGAGGCCGAGGTTCTCTGATCGGACCATTGGGCCCAAGGAAGAAGAATAAATGTTCATTTTCAAAATTATACTAAAGTTCCGGTGTGGAAATTGCTACACAGTATTTCGATTAGTGGTGGGTGAGAGTAGTTCGTTTGTGTCACTCCTTGAAAGGAGCAGTTCTTTTGAGGTAGTTCAGTTGTTCGTTCGAGTTCCTTTTCGTTTCCGTCATTCTGTTACTACAGTGCTGTGTCTGGCCTCTGGCGTGGATATGGGAAGGACCCAGACGAAGGAACGGCGAACAATCCCAACTCCTGGTTTATTTGAACGGTCAACTCTTCATGTGGTATCCACCCCATCTAAACCACTCCTAGTCGTAATGACCTGAAGGAACTGTCGTTCTGTGCGTTATGAACTAAGGAACTGGTTGGTGACTCATTCACTTAGAAGGGGGACTGACACCCCATCGCTCCAGTCACTGTGTTCATCCAAGACGATAGTTCCTTTATTCCAGGTTCATCGCCAGGCGATGATAGTTCCTTCAGTTCATTAGTTCCGGGTTCATCACAAGACTATACTTCAGTAGTTCCTTTAGTTCCGGGTTCATCATGATAGTTCCTTTAGTTCCGGGTTCATCACAGTGCAATAGTTCCTTTAGTCCAGGGTTCATCACAATGCAATAGCTCCTTTAGTCCAGGGTTCATCACAGTCCAATAGTTCCTTTAGTTCCGGGTTCATCACAGTGCAATAGCTCCTTTAGTCCAGGGTTCATCACAAGACGATGACAGTTTCTTCAGTTCATTAGTTCCAGGTTCATCACAGGACTATAGTTCATTAGTTCCTTTAGTTCCGGGTTCATCATGATAGTTCCTTTAGTTCTGGGTTCGTCACAGTACTATAGTTCCTTTAGTCCCGGGTTCATCACAATACGATAGATAGTGCTTTTGGTTCATTAGTTCCTTTAATTAATTAGTTCCTTTAGTTCCTTCTAGTTCACTAGTTCCCCTTGCAACATACATTGGCTAGCCACTGGGTCCTTGGTTCTTTTACTCTGTGTTCCTAATGAAAGACCGTTCAGTGAAGTGAACTACGTCAAGGAGTAGTTCATTTGGCCGAGTTAGTTCTTCAAGACTAGTTCATTCAAGAACCACCCACCTCTAACTTCCATCTCCGTTCTTCATAACAGTATGGATACAAGTTTGGTGGCATGGGCCACCCATTTAGGCCTGACTGGCCAATCATTCATTAGTACCTTTAGTTCATTAGTTCCTTTAATTCATTAGTGTCTTCAGCTCATCAGTTGTTTTAGGTCACTAGTTCCTTTAGTTCCAGGTTCATCACAAGACGATAGTTCTTTTGGTTCATTAGTACCTTTAGTTCACTACTTCCTTTAGTTCCCCCTTGATACATACACTGGGTCCCTGATTCGTTTACTCTGTGGTCCTAATGAAAGACCGTTCAGTGAAGTGAACTACGTCAATGAGTAGTTCATTTGGCCGAGTTAGTTCTTCAAGACTAGTTCATTCAAGAACTCCCCACCTCTAACTTCCACCTCCGTTCTTCGTAACAGTATGGATACAAGTTTGTTGGCATGTGCCACCCATTTCGGCCTGACTATTCCGTCATGGGAATATACCTACTATGCTGAGCATGGAGATATATTGTACTTGCGTAGAAACCTCCTTGAGGTTCTCTTGAAAGAGAAAGATCCAAAGGAGAGATCTTCCAGCATTTTGCTATGAGAGCGACAGAACTGCCATAGGACGTATAAGCGACTGTCCAAAAATGAAATTCGGTATCAGCTCGTGAGAATTGCTATCGTGTTGATGATTGTGGACCTCTGGTGTCAGAAACACGAGAGCGATTTGGTAGGCAGTGGAAATAACCAGAGATGTGGCACATGGCACTGTTATCAATAGAGAAAGAAGGAAGACTGCCGGAGGAGAGATCTTCCAGCATTTTGCTATGAGAGCGACAGAACTGCCATAGGACGTATAAGCGACTGTCCAAAAATGAAATTCGGTATCAGCTCGTGAGAATTGCTATCGTGTTGATGATTGTGGACCTCTGGTGTCAGAAACACGAGAGCGATTTGGTAGGCAGTGGAAATAACCAGAGATGTGGCACATGGCACTGTTATCAATAGAGAAAGAAGGAAGACTGCCGGAGGAGAGATCTTCCAGCATTCTGCTATGAGAGTGACAGAACTGCTATAGCACATTGTCCAAAAATTAAATTCCGTATCAATCCATGAGAGTTGCCATCGTGTTAACGACTGTTGACCTCTGGTGTCAGAAACACGAGAGCGATTAGGTAGGCAGTGGAATTATTATGTTTGGTAATATTATCCAGGTTGCAAGGTCTTATCAACGTATCACCCGGAAAATCTCTAAATAACCACGGGAACCGTTGGATAGTTTTAGTTACAAAAATTCGCTCACACGGTCATGCTACAAGGGTGAAACTTCCTCCTTTTCAGGTGATCTGGTACTTCCCGGAGAGCTCTCTGCCCGAAGACCTGTCCGAGAGGTTCGCCCGGCTCTTTCAAGAGAGGAAGTCCTGGGCCCTCGACGAGATCTCGCCGTACGTGAAGGCGTTCGCGACTGAGAAGCAGACCGTGAACGCGCTCCTCACCAAGTACGCCCGGTCGTCGAGCATCTCGGGGCGGAAGGTGTACAGCGCGAGGCACGGGAAGTGAAGGCGGCGGCGAGTCGAGTCGCCTGTTTGGGGGTGGCGCAGGGCCGCCGACTGAGAGGATTTCTGATGGCCGCTCTCGGCTTGGGGATGGGCCGCCAGTCTGACACAAGAAATCGAAATCGTCGTTTTTAGTACATTTTTCTACCTTCTCGTGGGAAACTTCCAAATTACTGGTGAAGTGTCCATGGATTACTCCTGATGTGGCCCGGAAGCGACACGAAAACTTGCTATTTAAAAGGTTAATACATTTTTTTTTTTAAAGTAGCAGAGATATCGTTATAATTATTTTTCCCTCAAATAAATCTGAATTTTTTAAATCAAACGGTTTTAAAGATTGTATCGGCCAAGTGGTGGCTCCCATTGTCACAGCGCTGAGCTACACGATTGTTCAAGTTTTGTTCAACTCTTTCAAGCATATCGGTGGGTACGTTGGCGATGGCTTGGCGTTTGTTGTCCTTCATGGGAGATAGCGTTACATGTCACAGATCTATTTATAGAGCAGTGATAGCTTTACAGCATAGAGCTGTTATTTATATAGCGGTGTTATCTATACAGGTAGCAGAAAGGTTATCTATGCAAATAACTGCTATAGATGAGGGTGTGTACAGAAGAGTTATCTCTGTTATCACAGCTCTCTGTATAGAGCAGTGATATGTATACAGCATAGAGCTGTGTTATCTGTAACACAGCTCTGTATCAATAACAGCTGTATAGAGCTGGGTTATCTGTATAGAGATCACAGCTCTCTGTATTGACCACCCTTCTGTTCAGATCACAGCTCTCTGTATACAGCACCTTTCTGTTACAGATCACAGCTCTCTGTATAGAACATCCTTCTGTTACATGTCACAGATCTCTGTATAGAGCGGTGATATCAATACATTATAGAGCTGTGTTATCTATATAGATAATCCTTTCATTACAGATCACAGCTCAGTGTGTAGATAACTCTTCTGTTACAGATCACAGTTCTCTGTAAAGATAACCCTTCTGTTCAGATCACAGCTCTATGTATAAATAACCCTTCTGTTAGAGATCGCAGCTCTGTATAGATAATCCTTCCATTACAGATCACAGCTCAGTGTGTAGATAACTCTTCTGTTACAGATCACAGTTCTCTGTATAGATAACCCTTCTGTTAGAGATCACAGCTCTATGTATAAATAACCCTTCTGTTAGAGATCACAGCTCTCTGTATAGAACATTCTGTTACATGTCACAGATCTCTGTATAGAGCTGTGTTATCTATATAGATATCAGATGGGTTATCTCTATAGATAACTCTTCTGTTAGAGATCGCAGCTCTGTATAGATAATCCTTCCATTACAGATCACAGCTCAGTGTGTAGGTAACTCTTCTGTTACAGATCACAGTTCTCTGTAAAGATAACCCTTCTGTTAGAGATCACAGCTCTCTGTATAGATAATCCTTCCATTACAGGTCACAGCTCTGTGTATATATATCCCTTCTGATACAGAATGTCTATTTGTATAGATTTATATAGCTGTCTGTATAGAGCAGTGATATCTATACAGTATAGAGCTGTGTTATCTGTAACACAACTCTGTACAAATATCACAGAGCTGTATAGAGCTGGGTTATCTGTTTCGATATCCCCTCCGTCACAGATCACACCTCTCTGTATAGAAAACTCTTCTGCTACGGATCACAGCTCTTTGTATATAGGTAGATAACCCTTCTGTATAGATCACAGCCGTCTCTCGGCCAGGTGGCTGCCATAGCGGAGTGGTCTAAGCGTTCGAATCTGGCGCTTAAAATCAGAGGTTCGAATCCTGGTTCCGAGACAGAATATTTTTTACTTCGCATCAACAATTTTCCTTCAGAACTATATTTGTGTTACTTTTTGCCATTTTAGCTACTGCTTGAAGTAAAAAAATTCGATTCACGACATTAATTTGCGGTGGTGAATAAGTACTAAATACAGAGGGGCGAATAAGTACTTATTCGCCACTACAAATTAATGTCGTGAATCTAATTTTTTAACTTCAAGCAGTAGCTAAAATGGCAAAAAGAAACAAAAATACAGTTCTGAAGGAAAATCGTTGATGCGAAGTGAAAAATATTCTGTCTCGGAACCGGGATTCGAACCTCTGATTTTAAGCGTCAGAGCAGGACGCTTAGACCACTCCGCTACGGCTGCCACCTGGCCGAGAGACAAGCGACGCGCGCACTCAACACAGCTTGATTCCTGCGTACAGGCTGCTCTTCAGGGCAAATTTCATAGCGGAGACATCGCACAATGCTCCGGATGGTCTCAAAAATTCAGAAATAAAATCCAAATATTTATAATCGCGAAAAAACCCGCACATCAAAATTTCCCAAAATAGGGATACTCCGGATATTTCAACCCTTAAGAGTTGAAGTGACAGTAACACCGAGCTTCGAGGACCAACTAGACCCCGAATGGAACCCGTACACCAAATTTTGTGGATTTTTGGTTCATGGGAACTACAGAAAAAGCCTCGCACGGCGGACTGCCCTTCTACAGCTGTTGTAGGTCGCCACGGATACGGATATCCGTAGTACGGAATTTTGAGGTCGTCACGAACCCGGATACGCTGTAGTACTGAATGCACTAAAATAATAATTATCATTATTAAGTACTTACATTTGCCCGTACCTCCGGCAAACATTGAAGTATCACAATGCCGTTTGGTTTATATTCTCTATGAAAAAATTTGAACATTATTTTGATTTTTTTGAAATAAACGTTCTTCTTCTTCCTCCGTCTTCTTCTCGTGTCGGGGCCTGGTTTCGTTTCGTTTGACCAGACTATACCATAAGATGAGCTCTATAAAAAGGGTGTAATTTTAATAATTTCAATTGTTTTTTGTAATTATTTAATTATTTCATATTGACATTTCTACTTATTTATAAACAAAGTCCACAAAAATCATACACAGGACAGATGCCCTGCATATGTCACTCGAGCTAATAAATATGAAAAATACCTTCATAAAACGAAGCTTGGACAGCAAATGAAATTTCCCGTTTTTTTTTTTTTTTTTTAATTAAAAACTTGAACATTTGATAGAAAACGGGATTTTTATGTTTGGATTTATACAAATTTGTGTTTTTTTGTTTGGTTTTTGGTATTTGGATACCAAACGGGTTTGGTGGTTGTTAACGAGGGAGGGGAGGGGATGGGTAGTGTTTTGCGTCATACAGAAATTCATAACCAGGTGGCACGCGAGGGGGCCTTCTGTCGGTCCGGAGAGGTCGCATACGTACTCCGTGGTTTCAGACAGTTACGGAGCAGTGACGAGCTGTTCCGGAGCAGTGACGAGCTGTTACAGAGCCGTGACGAGCTGTTACAGAGCCACGACGAACCGTTCCATAGCTCCCTCCACCCCCCCTCCCCTTAGAGGAAGCCTTTTAGAGGAAGTTGGTGGGCGGCGCCGACGAGACCAGTAGGAGCGGCGCCAGTGGTTTTTTACCTGAAATCCGATAATATTACGTAAATAACTTCATTATTTGATAATTACCGACATGTTCCTCATAATTAACTATGTAAACAATCACTACCGATAATTATTATAATTAGCAGGAACCTAATTCAAATAGTGGCAATTTTTTTGCAACAATCCTTATTCTCCCATGAGCTGAATAGACAGGAAAATGACGGATTTTCTTCCAGAATATTTCTGGTTGATTAAATTGATTGAAAAAAATGAAGGGGTTCCTATGAATATCCATTATTACCTGGTTTTCTGAATTAGGTAACTAAAATTGACGATTCTGAGTACAAATCTGAGCTTAAAAATCCGCTGAAAAATCAGGCTTTTAATTCAACTGATTGAGAAATTAGGCTTTAAATTCAACTAATAGAAATTGGGCTTTTGATTTCATTGAAAATTTCAACTCACTGAGAGAAATTAGGCTTTCAGTTCAATTGATGAGAAATTAGGCTTTCAATTCAACTGATTAAGAAATCGGAACTCAATGAGAAATTAGGCTTTCAATTCAATTGATTGAGAAATTAGTCGTGCAATTTTACTGATCGGGAAATCGTACTCTTATTCAACTATATGAGAAAATCGGCTTTCAATTCAAATGATCGAAATTAGGCTATCAGTTCAACACGTTGGGAAATTAGGCTTTCATTTTAAATTATTTGAGATGTTAGGCTTTCAGTTCAACTGATTAAGAAATTGGAACTCAATGAGAAATTAGGCTTTAAATTCAACTGATTGAGAAATTACGCGTGCAATTTAACTGATCGAGAAATCGTACTTCCATCCAACTGAATGAGAAAATCGGCTTTCAATTCAACTGATCAAAATTAGGCTTTCAGTTAAACTGATCAAAATTAGGCTTTGAATTCAACTGACTGAAAAATCGTACTTTCAACTAAATGAGAAATTAGGCTTTCAATTCAACTGATCAAAATCAGGCTTTCAATTCAATTGACTGAGAAACCGGACTTTCAACTAAACGAAAAATCGGGCTTTCAATTCAACTGATCAAAATTAGGCTTTCAATTCAATTGATTGAGAAATTAGTCGTGCTATTTTACTGATCGGGAAATCGTACTCTTATTCAACTATATGAGAAAATCGGCTTTCAATTCAAATGATCGAAATTAGGCTATCAGTTCAACACGTTGGGAAATTAGGCTTTCATTTTAAATTATTTGAGCTGTTAGGCTTTCAGTTCAACTGATTAAGAAATTGGATCTCAATGAGAAATTAGGCTTTAAATTCAACTGATTGAGAAATTAAGCGTGCAAATTAACTGATCGAGAAATCGTACTTCCATTCAACTGAATGCGAAAATCGGCTTTCAATTCAACTGATCGAAATTAGGCTTTCAGTTAAACTGATCAAAATTAGGCTTTGAATTCAACTGACTGAAAAATCGTACTTTCAACTAAATGAGAAATTAGGCTTTCAATTCAACTGATCAAAATTAGGCTTTCAATTCAATTGATTGAGAAATTAGTCGTACAATTTTACTGATCGGGAAATCGTACTCTTATTCAACTATATGAGAAAATCGGCTTTCAATTCAAATGATCGAAATTAGGCTATCAGTTCAACACGTTGGGAAATTAGGCTTTCATTTTAAATTATTTGAGCTGTTAGGCTTTCAGTTCAACTGATTAAGAAATTGGATCTCAATGAGAAATTAGGCTTTAAATTCAACTGATTGAGAAATTACGCGTGCAATTTAACTGATCGAGAAATCGTACTTCCATTCAACTGAATGAGAAAATCGGTTTTCAATTCAACTGATCGAAATTAGGCTTTCAGTTAAACTGATCAAAATTAGGCTTTGAATTCAACTGACTGAAAAATCGTACTTTCAACTAAATGAGAAATTAGGCTTTAATTCAACTGATCAAAATTAGGCTTTCAATTCAATTGATTGAGAAATTAGTCGTGCAATTTTACTGATCGGGAAATCGTACTCTTATTCAACTATATGAGAAAATCGGCTTTCAATTCAAATGATCGAAATTAGGCTATCAGTTCAACACGTTGGGAAATTAGGCTTTCATTTTAAATTATTTGAGATGTTAGGCTTTCAGTTCAACTGATTAAGAAATTGGAACTCAATGAGAAATTAGGCATTAAATTCAACTGATTGAGAAATTACGCGTGCAATTTAACTGATCGAGAAATCGTACTTCCATTCAACTGAATGAGAAAATCGGCTTTCAATTCAACTGATCGAAACTAGGCTTTCAATTCAACTGATCGAAATTAGGCTTTCAGTTAAACTGATCAAAATTAGGCTTGCAATTCAACTGACTGAAAAATCGGACTTTCAATTGAATGAGAAATTAGGCTTTCACTTCAACTGATCAAAATTAGGCTTTCAATTCATCAATTGATTGAGAAATTAGTCGTGCAATTTTACTGATCGGGAAATCGTACTCTTATTCAACTATATGAGAAAATCGGCTTTCAATTCAAATGATCGAAATTAGGCTATCAGTTCAACACGTTGGGAAATTGGGCTTTCATTTTAAATTATTTGAGCTGTTAGGCTTTCAGTTCAACTGATTAAGAAATTGGATCTCAATGAGAAATTAGGCTTTAAATTCAACTGATTGAGAAATTACGCGTGCAATTTAACTGATCGAGAAATCGTACTTCCATTCAACTGAATGAGAAAATCGGCTTTCAATTCAACTGATCGAAATTAGGCTTTCAGTTAAACTGACTGAGAAACCGGACTTTCAACTAAACGAAAAATCGGGCTTTCAGTTCAACTGACCGATATTAGGCTTTCAGTTCAACTGATAGAGAAATTAGGCTTGCAATTCAACTGGTCAAAATTAGGCTTTAAATTAAACTGACTGAGAAATTTGGCTTTCAGTTCAACTGACTGAGAAACTAGGCTTTCAATTCAACCGATTGAGAAATCGGGCTTTCAGTTCAACTGATCGAAATTAGGCTTTCAATTCTACTGGTTGAGAAATTAGGCTTTTGATTCAACTAATTGAAATTAGGCTTGCAATTAACTGATCGAGAAATCGTACTTTCATTCAACTGAATGAGAAAATCGGCTTTCAATTCAACTGACTGAGAAATTAGGCTTTTAATTCAACTGATTGAGAAATTGGACTTTCGACTAAACGAGAAATCGGGCTTTCAGTTCAAATGATCGAAATTAGGCTTTCAATTCTACTGGTTGAGAAATTAGGCTTTTGATTCAACTAATTGAAATTAGGCTTGCAATTAACTGATCGAGAAATCGTACTTTCATTCAACTGAATGAGAAAATCGGCTTTCAATTCAACTGACTGAGAAATTAGGCTTTTAATTCAACTGATTGAGAAATTGGACTTTCGACTAAACGAGAAATCGGGCTTTCAGTTCAAATGATCGAAATTAGGCTTTCAATTCTACTGGTTGATAAAGTAGGATTTCAATTCAAGTGATCGACAAAACGGATTTTGACTTCTCTCGTAAGGAAAGCTGAGCTCCCTAGTCAGCTGAGTGGAAAACTGAGATCCTGGATCAGCTGAATGCAAAAAGGTCTCCCGATTCAGGTGGGTGAAAAATACAGGTCTTGGTGGAATTAAATTTTACTTTCCGCTTTAAATAAAATTAGGCTTCCAATTTTGTTTATCAGAAAATTA
This sequence comes from Leptopterna dolabrata, assembly GCA_954871275.1. NCBI lineage: Eukaryota > Metazoa > Arthropoda > Insecta > Hemiptera > Miridae > Leptopterna > Leptopterna dolabrata. The sequence continues at coordinate 387,714 of OX940990.1, forward strand.
GGCTTTAATCTCAGCAGTTCGAAAATTTGAGCTCCCACATGTTGTTTGGAGAGCCCAAAAACATCCGTGAAACAATGTTTTTGAGTAAAGGACGAGTGACAATTAATACATTACCTGGCCAGGCTTCCTTGGCGTAGATCTTCTTCTTGGAGGGCTGATCTTCGTGCGTCCTCTCGCCTGGGGCGACCTCTGACCTCAGCCGCTGCGCCTCGTGAGCCGTATCAGCCATGTCGACCTGAGAAAAAACATTCACGTGGATACAGAGACAGTTCCTTCGGACACGTAAATACTTAGTCGGTAAGATTAGTACAGAGGAGGCTGCCACTGTCCGTTGTTATGTAAACGGGTCCTCAGCTATACGGAACAAATCCTCGGTTTTACGGGTCCTTTTCTACAACGTTCGAGTGTCGGATTAGTTGGCAGTTTGGGGATGACGTCAGTAGTCCTATGCATGACGTCACGTTAGGCCTATCAAATCAGACAGCCGTGGATAGTCCGGACGTATCCGTCACAAGCTCCTACAGTCGAACCTCTTGTTGGTTTCTACCATCGAATTAAAAGAAGTGGGATGCTGTGGCAGGTCGCAACAGACCGGAACCTGCCTTACTAGAGCTCGGTTCACACGATAGGGGCAACTCCGGACGGCAAGTTCCGCAATGCTACTGGCCAACGCAAAATGGATCATTGCAACACAATGCCATGGATACTATACCAAAACCTCCGGATATTTTCCGCTATATCTTCCTTACTTCCACACCCCTTTCCTTCGACATTAGTCGATGTCTGTCAGCTTGTGTAGTGAATTCAAATTTTCATAATTGTAATTCTTTTAATATTCTTCAGTATCTTACATTTAATAATATCAATTATATATTTTTTTTTTTTTCATTCTGAAGTTTTATTTTGTTCTCCCTCAACCTTTGTAAATAATGTGCACTACGAGGGGCAACAGCCCTATGTACAATAAACACATTTACGTCACGTTAGGCCTAGGGATGAGGTCACGTTAGGCCCATCAAATCAGACAGTCATGGATACTCCGGATGTATCCATCCTGAGGCTCCTACAGTTGAACCTCTTGTTGGTTTCTACAAAATTCATTTTTTATGAGTCAAAAACCTGGGAAATTGCCTACCACCACGAACATGTATAATATCACTAGAATTAGTATCAAAAGGTGAATCAAGACAATTAAATGGCGCTATCAATGATCATAAGATGATTTGTCAAAAATGGGAGCCTAGTTCGTGTTTTTGGGAAGGCAAAATTGGTGGAAACCATCAGAAATAGCTATTTCAATTATTTCACATGAAAGAAACAATAAATGAACAGAGAAAATTTCCGTAGGTAAGTCCAATAGAATAATAAACCCACGCGACAAGGATTTCGCAGCGTTTTTACATTTTCCCGCGTCGAATTCCAGAGACGAGGACCCCGAACTCTCCAACCATTTACTAAATACAGCAAGAAAAATCAAGCTAAATTAACAATCGTCCATCCCAACATGTTCCACAAGCCAGCGTAATCCCTTACCTCGGGTGCGGGGTCCGGCAGGGCTATGCCGAGGCGCGACGCGAGCACTGAGCTCAGTATCGGGTTCGAGCCTTTGTCTCCTTCGGCTGAAAAACGACAAAGAAAGTTGAACATCAAACGTCTCACCTAACGAAGGTAATTAACGTAATAAATAATATTTTAAATATTTTTAGATAATATTTTTAAGAAAAAAAAATTTTTTTAAGCAAAAATAACAATTTTAAGCAGAAAAAAGAAACGTTACAGTCATGGAACATGGCTATAAGAGCGAATTCTCAAAGAAATATTCGCGCTATCGTGTAAAAATATAACATAGCGAGAAACCATACCAATTTCTACAAAATTATACAATATTAAGTTCCGTAATTTTAGCAATTTTTACCAATTTTTGACCCTTATACCGTCAAATTTGATCCAGTCTTTCTTTTTTTTTAAGGAAAAATATTTGAATCATCGAAACAGTCCCTCCGTCGCGAATCACCATCCCACACAACGTCAGGTGAATTAATATTGATTTTAGCTCTTAATACCAATTTTCGACACGCGAAAAATCCAAATTTGGCCCATATTCTTTAAGAAAAACAAATGAAATGGTATTTTTCTGTCTTTAATCACCCTTCCATACAATTTTCAGTGATTTTATACGAATTGTTCGCGATTTTTACCAATTTTCGACCCCCGAAAAACTCAAATTTGACCCTTAAAATTTTGTTGAAAATTGCTCATCTTCGAATTCATCCTTTTGTTTGGCAATACGAACATTCTGGCGGAATTCGAAATTTTCATCATGAGCCCAAGGTCAGATATCGTCTGGAGTGACCCATTAAATAAATATATAACAGAAAGAGGGACTATTTCTATGATGAAAATATTTTTCTCAAAAAAGAGTGGGTCAAAAATGGCTAAAACCACGAACAATTGACGTAAAATCACACTGAAAGTGGTATGGAAGGGTGAAAAAATACAGAAATATTCGATTTCAGTTGTTTTTCATACAGAATAGGGGTCAAATTTGGATTTTTGGGGGTCAAAAATCGGTAAAAATTGGTAAAATCATGAAAAAATATTATATAAATTTAAGTATTTTTACAAAATAGCGTGAATATGTATTCGAAAATTCGCTCTTATAGCCATGCTACATGACTGGAACTTGTTCCATTCGATCTTCGTTTGCGGTTTTTGCACAAAAACGCCGTATTTCAAGTTGAAATGAAATGCCATTGAGGTTTTGGTCAACTCACCGTGCGGATGCGGGAGATCGGAGTAGAGGTTGACCGCCTGGGGGTGGACCGGGCGGTGACCGACGTCCTTGAGAGTCGGCGAGGTGATGGGAGCGAGGCCCGGGTCGTACCTCTGCTTCTTGCCGGGGATAACCTGGGAATGTACGGGAAGAAGCTTAGTCGTAAGAGACGGTCGAAAGAGGTACGTGGAGATGTGGCGGAGCAATCCGCTGCATATGCATTTCAATGGTGAATAATAATGAATCATTTCGAACGGGGGGGGGGGGGGGGGGGGGGGCTGTGCCACAATCCGGTGGTGGCACCGGTCGCCATACAATGCTCCACTATCGCAAGTTTTCAAAGTGGACGGGAGACGGGTAGAAACGGGCCTATACAAGCAGACGTTTTGGCCCAACTCGTCACTATGGCCTCCCTCTCTTGCACTCGCTGTGGTGAAAACCGCGGGGTGCTCCCTCTTTCCTGGTATCTGCCGTGGTGAAAACCGCGGGATACCTCCTTCTCCTCTGACACCGGCTGAGGTGAAAACCGCTGGATGTTAGCCGCTATCATCCCGGTATCTGCTGTGGTGAAAACCGCAGGACACCACCTTCCTCTCATCTAGTACCTGCTGTGGTGACTAGATCCCACATCTCAGGCGCCTCCTACAGCGAAAACCGCGGGGAGCCACTCATGCTCACTCCGTCAGTCTTCACTCTCTCACTCAGTCACGATCGCGCTGCGTTTAGTGCTCAATCTGTTCCGCGTACACAAGCACATATATGTACTGTATTTTGACAGTACAATGTATGTAATTAAAACTGATTTTTCAATGATAACTGCGTTTTTCTCGATATTTTCCAGTAATCCGGCAGTGCTCTGGTCCGATATCTGCCGGATTACAGAGGGAGTACTGTATAGCGGCGAGTAATGGCTATGAGGGGGATCTCATATTCATTGATACAACTGGAACAGGGAACTAGGTGGCCGGATTTACTGGACTTTTGTACCCCGAAATGGACCACAATGTTAATTTTCACCTTGAAACTTTCCTTAAATATAAACTACTCGAAAATTACATCTGTCAACTGACTCAAACTCCGTCCACTGCGTGGTGCTGGTGTACAGAGTACAACAGGTGGATTTGATGGGTGGCCATCTGGATTTGCCAGATTTGTGGACAACAACGTTAATTTTCACCTTGAAACTTTCTTTAAATCTAGGGTGTAGCAAAAGTCGGTATCTTTTTAATGTGTATGGTATTTTTTTTGCGGGCCGGTTGGCACCATTGTAGCTATCAGTTTTCCATAGTCTTATCACTCTGATTCGATAATCCGTGACAATTTTTGTGATACAAACATTTCAGTGACCATGGCAACCTTAACTAAGGAGCAACGTGTGTTGGTAATCAAAAGTGGAAATGCTGTCACTGTCAGTGGGGAAGGTGCAGACAAATGCTAAAGGATTTTTTAATCCCTGAACGGCACAAGTTGACATTGACACTGACAGCATTTGGTAACTGCAAGACGGCGCAACTTGCCACACTGCGGCGACAATGGGTTTATTGCGCAAAAATATTCAAGACCGAATCATCTCGAGGAACGGGACTCAGAACTGGGATCCCAGGTCTGATCAAGAGCCCTGAGAAGAGTCCCAGTGTCTCCCTTCCCCATGCTCCCGTACTGCTCGGGCTGCACATGCGCAGATAGGGGATAGAGCGGTAGCTTCAGAGTCACGTTCTCCGATGGCGGGCCTGCGACCGATCTGGCCTCTGGGTGGGATGCAAAGCCAGGCAACTGGGATCTTGCCCTCACCAAAACCGGTACCACGGGCGGAGGGAGCCCCAGGCAACCGGCACATCACTTCGGCAAAGTGCCACCTGCCTCTCCCCCCCCCCCCCCCCCCCCCCCGACAGTTGAGGTTGGAATCGTGGTGGTCGTGGTTGTCACCCAAGCACCAGAATGATCCGGATGTGGTGGGAAGGCGCCCTCCTCGTGGACTGTGGTGGTCCATTGTGTAGGCTCCGGCATGTGAGTTTTGTGGGAAACCAAAAACTCAGGCACCGACCTGCTAAGTTGGTAGAGCGAGCTGGAACACTCGCCTTCACCTGTAGGTGTGACAGGAACTTGGGCATATCCAAGGACACTGACTGAGTTTAGCCTTCTAGGAGGGGCTTCCCTTTCTGCTTGCAGCAGGGGGAGACCGTAAGCCTTGGGCTGGGTTCTCCTTTAAACATAGGACATTGGCCTCCCAGGTCTAGTGACCTAACTCCATTGGATTTCTTCCTTCGGGGTTACGTAAAGTCCAAGGTCTACGAGAATAAACCCAGGACCATCGAGGAACTGAAGGAAGAAATCCGGGAGAAGATCGCCGATGTCGACCAGCTGCTGTGCGGGCTGGAGCGAGTATACGCGTGTCATCGGGCCAGGGGTGGCCATATGCCAGATATTATCTTCCACACCTAAATTGGAGATGTTTACCTACATAATGACGAAAACATTACGTAAATATACCTTATTTTTAATAAATTTACCGGAAAATCAAAATGACACTGACTTGTGCTACACCCTACACCCTACATAAACTACTCGAAAATTATATCTTTCAACTGACTCAAACTCCGTGCACTGCGTAGTACTGGTGTACAGAGTATAACAGGTGAATTTGGCGGGTGGCCATCCGGATTTGCCGGATTTGTGGGCAACAACGTTAATTTTCACCTTGAAAGTTCCTTTAAATTAAAATTACTATGAACATGTACGTTAAAATTGAGTTTTGAGACGTTCGAACAGGTGGTCAGGATCTAGTTGGTGAGCGAATTGTCGCCAATTTTACGCAAGTGTTAACTTTTGGACTTACTGTGGAGTGGACCATGTTCCTGAACCTGCCGACGGACGGGTCCACGTCCTCCGGGTTGATGAGCTCCTGCTCCTCCGAGAACGTGATGCACCTGGCAAGTGAGAGAAAACGATGAAACGAGCGCGATTGTAACGTTCATAGGAAGCCAATAATCTTACATTTCCATTCAAATAATAATAATAATAATAGTAATAATAATAATAAACTCCTTATTTGTGTGTTAGACGTGTTAGACATGGTTGCCCATTAACAAACAAGGAATTACAGACTTTTTTTGCAAAATATCAACGATAAGGTTGGAGATTAAGCAATACAGACGGCCCGCCGGCCATACTTGGCACTTTCCTTAGCTACTAAGAACCTAAATAATGAAATTAGGTCTAGCTGGTAGAGAAGAGATGGAAATAACTTCACAGGATAAAATCACTTATTACAGTGAAGAACACCTAAGAGTAGTGGACAGGTTGGCCATGGTCCTGGGGTAGATATAGGAGATTCAATATATCTGAACCCCTGTATAGTGGATGTTCATCCTGAACCCCTAGCAGTGGACAGTAGACCTGTTTAGACGTTCATTTCGTCATCCTGAACCCCTCGCAGTGGGCAGTAGACCTGTTTAGACGTGTAGAAAAGTTAACATTTTGGTTTATTATTATGTAAATAACCCACCTATGTATTCGCTCAGCAAAATATTTTTTATAAGGCCCCCTCAAAATTTTTTTTCTTTTACGTTTCAAGGTGCGTAGATTACAAAAATACAATGTCCGTCCACCGTACCATCCATATCTACTTTATTTTCGGTTTAAAAAATTCGTTCTTTCGCTTTCAGGCTCTATTTGGGCCCTAGTTGTGTCCCGAAACGTTGCAGCCCGATCGGAATATACCCAGGGGTGTCGTGGGTGAAAAATGGAGCCTCGGAAAAATTTTTCTTGTTGTCCTCCTGTGATTCGTCTAAGGATCCCTGTTGCTAAATTGGGGTCTTACAGAACCTAAGTTTATCTGAAGGGTGTGAATGAGTTTTAGAACTGTTTCAGTTTGAGAACTCATCGGCTGGAACGCCTCGGAAACGCACCAAAGAACTGTGACGACTTGAAGGCCAAAAAATAGCTGAGCAGGTTACAAAGAGACTAAAGATCCGTTTACCATGAAGGTTGGAGGGAGATGAGATGTTGGGAAGGTCCAGCGGGGTTGGAAATGAGATTTTGGGAAGGTTACAGCGGGGTTATCTTCAGTTCTTTTGGAGGGAAAAAACCGATCGGTTGCAAAAAGTTCTGAAAACTCAAGAACCAAGTTCCCGCACCTGGCACGGTTGGAACAGTTTACAGATGAAACCTAAGTGAACAGTTTCAAAACTCGGTGTGGCTGGAACACAGTTCTTGTGCGCAGTGCGCTGTGCGCCGCACTCGAAAACTCGCGTCATCTGGAACTTGCCAACTGAGATTCAGCAGATCATCTCTACCGAAACAACAAAGTAAACAGCTCGTAACCTCAACTAATACTAAAGGCAGTAAATAGCGGATGATCGTATATAAGGCAAGGAAGTTCAAATACCCTGGCTATAAAGCGGGACTTACTTTCTCTTCTTTTTCGAGCGCGTGGGAGGGTTCTCCGCTTCATCCCCTATACCCAGCATGCTGATCCTTCTGTTGTGTGCCGTGTTGAATTCCGTCAGATTCTAAAAACGACACATATAAATCGAGTTACTGAAAACGAATGACACATTGCCACATCAATGACACATGAATGATCCTTTCTCAGCTAAATGTGGGTGCCTCAGGGGACAGTTTTGGGCCCAGTACTGTTTTCTTGTTTTACAAACGATCTCTCTGAAGTGTTAACCTCGTGCATTTACACGCGAGATGTGACGTCACGGTTCGGGGAGTGGGCGGAGTCAGCTGGAGTGGGTGTTTTGGTGGGCTCTCAGACATTCAAATTTCGGGAGTTTTATTAGAATGTGTTTTGTTCTTCCCGTGATGTTTACACGTTCAACAGTGGGACTGATACGCCGAAACGATACAGGAAGACGGGCCAATGAGCTTCAAGCATTCTCTATACGTATACATGAAGTTGTTCCCGTGTACAAGAAGAAGCAGCTCTTCCCGTGCACGAGAAGAACTACAAGTTACGAGAAGAGGATGCTTCAAGCACACTAGTCCGTCTTCCCGCATCAGCATTTCCACGGTTGAACGTGTGAAGATGACGGGAAGTACAAACACTGTCTATTAACTCCTGAACATTTTGCTGAAAATCCCGGATCTGCTTCCGACACATTCTACTGGGAAGTTAGGAAGGTATTGAAGGTATTACCACCACCAGTTGGAGCTTAGAACTGATGTTTCATCATTTATGAGCCTTGGAATGCAGACAGGGCGTGCAGGAGGGTCCGTCTACCCGGGTGGACGGCAGTGAGGTACGAAAAACCTCCGTCTACCCACCCGCACGGAGAGTGTTAATAGATGGATAGGAAATGAAATATCAACTCCATTGACAGCAAATATTTGTCGGGCATATCCAACAACTTCACTTCACATTGTTGTACGATTAAAACAGTCAAAGGAAACTCACATCGAGGTCCGCTGTGGCTTCCGTTAGACCCAACATGGCGGCTCCTGTGTTCGACAGGTGCTCCCCTCTCTCCAGCTGTTCTATCACGTTCCGCGTGTTCCCTGGAACAGCGAATACATTTAAGGGGATGTTGGACATGTAAAAACGTACAGGAAGAACTAGAAATATAAGATGATAAGAATTAACCGACGTTATGATCTGTGTAAATCGCTGTTAAGATCACCCTAAGCCACCATCTACAGCTAGTCATAGATAGCCATATCAAACAGCCCTTTGGACCACTATATCTGGCTGGATTTCCACGAGTTCCTATGTTTCTGATATGCAACTATCCCGTAGTCAGATATTCCGCGTTCCATAGCGACAAATCCAGCGTTCCACAGCCTCTGGATCATCATTCCCAGCTAGATTTCCACAAGTTCCTATGTTTCTCCTCTCCAAATATCCCACAGCCAGAAATTCCAGGCTCTAGGCATAGCAAACCCACAGCCTGTCCTATCCAGCGCTCCACACTCCTCTGGACCACCATATCTAGCTAGATTTCCAGGAGTTCCTATGATTATCATTTCCAATGATTATCATATCAAACTACCCCCTAGCCAGCCATTCCAGGCTCTAGGCATAGCAAACCCACAGCCTTTCCTATCCAGCGCTCCACACTCCTCTGGACCACCATATCTAGCTAGATTTCCAGGAGTTCCTATGATTATCATTTCCAATGATTATCATATCCAACTACCCCCTAGCCAGCCATTCCAGGCTCTAGGAATAGCAAACCCACAGCGTGTCCTGTCCAACGTTCTACAGTCTCTGGACCACCATATCTAGCTACACTGTCACGAGGTCTATGTTTCTTATCTCTAACTATCCCCATGGCCAGATATTCCAGGCTCTAGGAATAGCAAACCCACAGCCTGCCCTACCCAGCGTTCAACTGCCTCTGGATCACCACATCTAGCTAGATTTCCACAAGTTCCTATGTTTTTCATCTCCAACTATCCCACAGCCAGATATTCCAGGCTCTAGGCATCGTAAACCCACAGCCTGTCCTATCCAGCGCTCCACAGTCCTCTGGACCACCATATCTAGCTAGATTTCCACAAGTTCCTATGTTTACCCTCTCCAAATATCCCCTAGCCAGATACTCCAGGCTCTAGGCATAGCAAACCAACAGCCTGTCCTGACCAGCGTTCTACAGCCTCTGGACCACCACATCTAGCTAGATTTCCACGTTCCTATGTTTTTCATCTCCAACTACCCCCTGGCCAGATATTCCAGGCTCCAGGCAGGCACACACCCCAGTCTGCCCTACCTAGAATTCGAGTGGCTGTGGACCGCTGTCCAGCTAAATTTCCATCACTTCCGATTTTTCAGCGTTCATTTGTATCAGGTACTGAGCCACACACCTTGCTAAATATATTCTAGATTGAAACACTAAATCGATATTTATGACCACCTCTCAATAGCCATGCCCGATCAACACAATTTTTTAATGTATATTTAACTACCCCAACACTGTATTCAACTCTATCTCACCAAAAGAACACTCAAAACACCACAAATAATGTTTTCGTTGTTTATTTCCCTAGTGAATCCCAAGCACTTATATTATCTACCTTGAGGACGCTCTCGCATGATGTAGTGCCGCGTTGAGGCTCCGAAATGGAAAGACGAGTTGGGCGGCAGCTGAGTCGGTTTGTTAGCTTCCAGCCGCAAGCTCCCAATGAACGTCCCATGCGCTGGAAAAAAACAGGCAAAATATCATTAACCAATAATTACAACCGCGTATTGCCGGCAAGTACTATTTGTTTGCTCGCGTGTGAAGGATGAATATCGATCAACCATGCCGGAACCACTACCAGCCCAGAGATGGCTGCAGCCTGACTATAGGCCTACACAATGGCTTATAGTCCAATGTATTGACCTATAGTCAGTGTGTAGGCCAATAGTCCAATGTGTAGGCCTATATAATCAAGACTATCAGGCTGCAGCCATCCTCTGGGCTGGTAGCAGTTTCGGAATGGCTGATTGATAGTGACGTCCTTATTCAGTCCCTTTCATTCTAACAACATGTGCAAGAGTTGCGATTAGTGCTGACGGTACTGCAGCAGTCCGGGATAAAGCTCAACCCAAAGAGGTATGATTTGTTTGGGAGGGAAGTACGATACCTGGGACACACAATATCAGGGGTAGGTGTTTCCCCGGACCCAGACAAGATCGAGGCAGTACGTGATTGGCCCATACCAAGAACTTCAAGAGAGGCCAAGTCCTCCGTAAGTTTCTGCTCCTATTACAGGCCATTTATCAAGGATTTTGCGCAGCTGGCTGGCCCATTGTACCACCTACAGGACGAGTCACGGGAGTTTGTGTGGACACCTGACTGTGACGGGGCATTTTCGGCGGTGAAGCCACCCAGTTCCTGGTGCACATTACATCCTGGATGCAGATGCTAGTGGTTCTGCGGTGGGCGCAACCCTTTCACAAAAGCTGGGAGCGAAGGAACGCGTGGTCGCCTGCTTCTCCATATGCCTATCCAAGCCCGAGTGTAATTATTTTGTTACCCGACGAGAGCCCCTGAGTTTAGTGAAAGCACGCAAACACTTCACTAACTACGGGCTGGATAATGGAGACCTGGTTGAGGTAAGGACCGTTCATTCCTCGATGAAATGGCTCAAAAACTTACAGGTTCCAGATGGCCAGCTGGCACTTTGGCTCGAGGTTTTAGCGCTCTTCAACTTACAAATATCACACCGCCCCGGAAAGGAGCATTGTAATGCAGACGGGCTGTCCCGGAGACCTTGCTTGAGCAATGATTGCCGGTATTGCACTCGCCAAGAAGAAAAACAACGGGCAAGGGAAGGAATGCTGGGTCGAACAGTACAGGGAACAAATGTGAATTGGAGGCAAGCCCAGTGGGAAGATCTGATTGTTAGACTGGTGTTACAATCGGTATCCGAGAGACAGAGACCAAAGTGGGCCAGCGGAGCGGAGCAGATCCATGGAGGGACCTAAAGTAAAGGCGTAATGTGCCATGCTGGAGCTCTCGCAACGTGCCTCTTAAGGTTCTCAAACACTAGGCAGGAACAGGAGAGGAAACAGCCGGGGGACACGGGTCGTATTTTTTCGTTTCTATGTATAGGAATGGAGATAAGCACGCTAGGTGGGGTGGGGTGGTCACGGCACGGGGTAGGAACAGGACGGTGTGCGAATGGAAATAGCCCATTCCCACATTTCAGCAATATCGAACGAACCCAGCGTGAGAAACCCCACAAACAACATTTCCTGCTGGCGGAGTTTGCCAGGCGCCTGAGCCTACCTGCACCAAAACTATCCCCACCGTCAACAGAGGTGATAAAAACGATTGAAGGATCGGAATCGAGGCCTTTTTCCCAATAGCCGTCGGAGACGAAGTTCTATTGCCCCGTGGCATGAGCACGCACAGTACCCAGTGCCATGCCAGGACGATCTTAGCCGTGCGCCGCTTGAGGAACGTGACGACCCCTCACTCTACATCCGTCACCCAGAGGAACTAGCCAGCCTCACGGGATATCTGCTGCCTTCACGCCACCCACTCGCCACACTCAAGGTAAAGCGAACTTTTCCTACCGTTGCGCCTCTTACCGAGTACGAATCGCGTCGCGTGTGAGATACCTGTGCACTGGACAGCTTAGGAACCCTTAAAGACTAATTATAGCATAGTAATAGTAATAACAAAAACATAGTAATAATAATAACAATAATATAGATAACGTGAGTTTGCACAACAATAAACCTAAGTGAATTACAATTTCAATGTGCCCTTTCTCTCTCCTAGCAATACAAATATCCAAGGCGGCGTACTTACTAGTAACGGCTCGAACTCTCCCGAAGCCATCAGCTTTCAGGAAGACCGACCTGTTAACAAACTAGAACAAATCGAGCTCCTTACAGACGGGTTCAGCCGCGATCGCTCTCAAAGCGAAAAACGGCGTTGCCCGGCACGGGACGCTCCCCCTCCACCATCTGATGATTACCTTCCCCACACACACACACACACGCCTACCCCCCTCCACTTTGACAGGTGCGCCTGCGATTTTCAAACGAGCTCAACCCGCAACACGCTCACGCCGTGCGGACGGCTGCGGCTCTATTGCCCTGTTGTTGACTACAGAAACGAACTCACTGCTTCCGAGATCGACTAGAAACGCCCTCTGGAGGTGCTTGTGGTAAACGAAGGCCGCGTGGACCCGGGAACAGCTCTGGTGGTCCGTGCAGAAATCGTTCATCTGTGGGTTCCTCCCGAACAGGTAGCACTTCTTCTCGTCCAACATCAGTTTCTACGAAAGAAAGCGAAAAATAATATGAATAGAAGAACAATAGGTGAAACAGTGAAATATAACTAGCAAAATGACAAAAAAAAAGAAAGAACAAAAAAATAAAATGAAAAATTCAGTCATGCAGCATGGATAAAAGAGCGAATTTTCAAATAAATATTCGTGCTATTGTGTAAAAATATGATATATAACGAGAAACCATACCACTTTTCGTAAAATTATGCCATTTTTTCGTGATATTAACCATTTTTACCGTATTTTGACCAATACAAAGTCAAAATTTGACCCACTCTTTTTGAGAAAAATATTTTCATAACAGAAACAGTCCCTATTTCTGTCGTGAATCACCATCAGGTGAACTAACATTGATTTTAGCCCTTAATAACAATTTTTGATCCCCAAAAAATAATCCTAATTTGACCCCGGTTCTGTATGAAAAAACAACTGAAATGGTATTTGTCTGTCGTTACTCGCTCTTCCATACCATCTGCAGTGATTTTATATCAATTGCTCGTGATTGCAGCCCTTTTTACCGATTTTTGACCCCCATAAAACTCAAATTTGAACCACCTGAAATTTTTGGAAATCTTCGAATTCATCCTTCTGTTTGGCAATACGAACATTTTGGCGAAATTTGTACTTTCTTATCATGTTCCCAAGGTCAGATATCGTCTGGAGTGACACGCAAATAAATAAATAAATAAATATACGTACATATAAAATTAAATAAATAAATTTTTGTTAAAATCTACGGATGAATTCAGGGTGCTCTGAAACACATTTGCTTTAAAAAATTTAAAAAAACCAAAATTCATGTTTTGAAAATTTTAGACCCATTGCAATAGTTTAATTTTCTCCAAAAATTCGCTAAAAGCATACCACAGAATCATCAGGGCGTCTGCAGGGAATTACAAATGAAAGGAAAATTCCCTTATTCCCCGACTCCAGATTTCCGAAACAGAAAAAAAATGGTCAAATTTCAGTTTTAAGGAGTCGAAAATATTTTAAAATAGGGAAAACCCCACCAAAGTTCAGGTGTGGAGACTGCCACTGTATAATTCCATGTTCTTCGAAACAGCATGGATACTTTTCGGACTGATAGGCCGACCACTGCCACCCGACTGGCTGGTCACGTTGATCGTGAGAATATAAAATACTCAGCATACGGAAACATAATATACTCGCGTAGAAACATCACGTTCAACCAGGGGTTAAGCTCGCGAAATACATTTTTTATGAGTCAAAAACATGGGAAATTGCCTGAAACCACCATATATTTGTGTAATAACACTAGAAGTTGTATCAACAGGTGAATCAAGACGATTAAATGGCACTATCAATGATCAAAGATAACCTGTTGAAAGGAAAAGCCGAGCCTAATTCGTGTTTTTGGGGGCCAAAACTGGTGGAAACCATCAGAAATAGCTGTTTCAAATGATTTCACATGAAAGAAACAATAAATGGACAGCCAACATTTTTGTAGGTAAGTCCAATAGAATAATAGAGAGTTTTTGCAACACACTCGTGACGAAACGAAACGGAAAACGACACCGAAACGGAAATGGCGGATAGGGCGACCGAAGTCAGATGCTAACCTTTTTCGGTTCAGTTTTCGTTCAGCTTTGGCGTCTACCGGCTGGTGGAGTCACGCTAACGTTATGTCAACCTCTCTTTCATCCATTTTACTCCATGGTTAATACAAATCTATGTCCACACATGACGTCAAGTCTGCCAAGAAGCAGCTGTGAATACGACGCTCAACATTTTTATTAGAGAGTTCCTAAGAGATAAGTTCATTAGGGAACGGCCCTATCTTTTGGCCACATCTAAGGCGAGCAGCTAAGATGCTAACTTTGGATGCTAACCAATAAGTCCGGTTTGACAGAAGTGGTGGGGGTAGGAGTGAATTAAAAAGTAACGTCACTTAACTTAGCACAACGCGAAATCCATTCAGCTTCAGCTGCCTTTCTTTCCTGGTCGTTCCGTTTCCATTTCTTTTTTAGTTTATTCTATTTTATTTCAAGTTCATCATGGAAGAGCTTGAAAATCTTTTTCGCCTCTACCTCAACGGACAAGGACTGTTGTCGGATGACGATATAGGTAAGTTTATTTCACTTTTTTATCCTAAGTTGATATCGCAACAATCTAGCAAATTCTTTGAAAGACGCTGGCGATGGCGAGGACCGACGACACATGACGCGTTAAAAAAAAACGACAAAACGTGGCAAAAAGCTGTGCACTGTTACCCCTGAGTAAGGTTAAAGGCGATTCCTAAAGTTTGTGCCCTGGGAGATAACGCGCCTTATGTATAAGGCCGAATAAGTCGAACTTAAGGAAATAAGTTTGAACTTGGGCGACGCGCATGCGCAGTTGAGATAAATCCGAACACATCTTCCCGACTTTAGTCTTTAGGAACTCTCTATTTTCCAAGGAAAACAGAAGAAGGTAGGTAGCGTTATACAGATGTAAGGTTAAATTACATTTCGTCATATCAACACGACGAAAGCTGACACCGCGAGATCCCGGTATTTTTCGTCGTCACGGTTCGTCAAACTTTTCGGTGTCCTAAGTGCGCATGCGCAGCACTGCTTTCGTTTCGTTCGTTTCGTCGTGAGTGTGTTGCAAAAACTCTCTAATAAACCCATGTGACAAGGACTGCAGCGTTTTTAGCGAATTTTCAAAGAAAATGAAGCTATTGCAATGGCTTCGAAATTTAAATAATATAAATTTTTGGAAATTTTCTTCATAGAAATCCGTTTCAGACCATTCTAAAACGATTCCTGAAATTTAACACTTTTTTATATGTATATATATATATATTTATTTATATATGTGTCACTCCAGACGATAACTCTCGATAGAATTGAGATAAACAGCTCAAATTTGCACAAAAAATCTATCTTGGCAATCGAAAGGCTAAGTTCGAAGATGGGCGAAATTGGCCTACTCTAAGGAGGGTTTTGGCGCATTTAAAGTGCGCAAAAATTACCCAAAAATCCCCAAAATGTTATTTTCCAACAAGTGACCCCTCATTTTAAAGGTTTTTGCACGCTGAACACGATGGTGGAATCGGATTTTAGATATCTTGATCCGTTCTCAAATTAGAGCATTTAAAGTGCGCAAAAATTACCCAAAAATCCCCAAAATGTTATTTTCTAACAAGTGACCCCTCATTTTAAAGGTTTTTGTACGCTGAACACGATGGTGAAATCAGAATTGCGATATCTCATTCCGTTCTCAAACTGGAGCACTTTGAAGATTAAGGAACGTGGTTATTTCTTCGAAAATTCGCTCTTATAGCCATGCTGCATGACTGTGGTTTTTCTATCAAGGCCCTTCTGGTCATTTATCTTTTCTTTTAACATGTATCATGTTTTAGCCCTGGGGTACTAGCGTTTTTTGCGAGTCGATTTTGCGCGTCAATTTTGAGCGTCAAATTTGAGCGTCAATTTTAAGCGTCAAATTTTTTCGCGCACAATGCATAGTGGTTTTCACGTACGACCGAGTAGTTGCTAGGGAAATGAAACTTCTTTCATTTTCATCGGACAAAAATCGTTTTCCATTCGTTGGAAAGCTCTTGATTTATCACGAATTTATTTCGCATTTGTTCTTGGTATTTATTTCCTAGTTTCATACTATAACTATATAAATGAATGTTATAAATGGATAGTAAACAATGACGCTTGTTTGGTTGTCACGTTTTAACATGTATCATCTATGGTGCTCAAGAAAATGTAGACAAGACATCGTCAGAAGAAACGAGCACATACGTTTCAAGTAGTAGATTTCTACCTAGCCTTCACTTTTCGAGTTAATAACATGATACATGGTTGCAATTTTTGGTTCTTAAACATAAATAAATTTCAGGTTTTCATAAAGCATAACGTTTTCTTAAGTTGCAGTAACTATCAGCAAAATCCAAAAGAGCCATCGTTCTTCAAATGAAATAATGGAGAGTTTTCCTTAAGGTCCTCACACACTAGGCGAAAACAGGACAGGAACAGGACGGGAAACAGCCGTGGGACGCGGGTCGTATTTTTTCGCTTCTGTGTATTTGAACGGAGATACGCACACTAGGCGGGACGCGGCGGTCACGGCATGTGGCAGGAACAGGACGGGTCGCGGCGCGATCGCTCTCAAAGCGAAAAACGGCGTTTCCTGGCACGGGACGTTCTCCCTCCACCGTCCAAATTTTCCCCACGCTCGACTTCCCCACGCTCGACTTCCCCACGCTCGCCTTCAACACGCTCGCCTTCAACACGCTCGCCTTCCCCACTTCCAGTGCCTTTATTTCTGATTCCCTCCCCCGACATCTTTGTTCTCTCCGATTTGTTCTCTCAGATTAGGTTGTTTGGTTGAGAATGGAATGGAAAAGCTCTTCAAAAAGCTCTTCAAATTTTTCATAGGTCATTCGGTAGTACATATGTCAAAAATTTATGAGGATCGTTTTTGAGGTCCTCAAAAATCGTACTGAACTCTCCAAGTTGATCTCGCTCCTTATGATGGTCATGAACCCACATCCTTTTATTAGGTTCGGTGAGTAGAATAGCCGCAACTATAGCTTCTTCCTCAGAAGAAGATGATGATGAATCACTCATTAATTACACTTGTATGCCACACGAGCACAATAAAATGAAACCACTCTCACTCTGAGAAGCAAATGGGACAAAAATGTTGTTTGAGAACAGGAGATCTTGAAACGAGGGGAGTATGGCGAGCGGTGGGGGAAAGAGAGCTGAGGAACGTCCTGCCTAATGTGGGTATAGGCGCAGGACGGGACAGCGGCAGCCGGCCGGCATCCCGCGTCCTATCCACGGCGTTTCCTGTCCTGTTCCCGCATAGTGTGCGAGAACCTTTAGCCTACATGACAGGTGAAAAGGGAAGTATTAATTGCCATTGTCAGAAATTTTCTTAAACACAGCTTGAGGATGGTTCCCTCATCACCAGGGCCTGAGGGCCGAAATCAGCGTTTTCTTTAATTAATGTTTATTTTGTGTTATTGCATTTTTGCTTCATGTGTATTTCTTTCTGTGTGCACGAGGTGGGACTATATGATGTCTTATGCACAAAAATAAAATAAATAAGTAAATGAATGAATAATAAATGTCGATCTCGCTACAGCAATTGGACTCGCGTACAGTGATACAGTGGGATAGATCTGTCGAGTGAAGGGGAGTGTCGAACTGTAACCATTTCCCCTGGTGACACTTGACTATTTCTCAACTTGTGTAACACCTGTTCTGCTGTCGTGAACACGTTTGTGGGAGTCTTTTAGCGAATTTTCGAAGAAAAGGAAGCTATTGTTCTCGGTCCAAAATTTTTAAAACTCGAATTTCCGAAAGATTTTTATACCAAAATCCGTTTCAGACCATCCTGAATTCACTGCCGAAAGACACAAATTTATATATATATATATATATATATATATGTGTCATTCCAGACGATAACTCTCGAAAGAATTTAGATAAAAAGTTCAAATTTGCACGAAAAATCTGTCTTGGCAATCGACAGGCTAAGTTCGTAGATGGGCAGAATCGGGTCACTCTAAGGGGGAATTTTGGGGAGTTCTAGGGGGGAAAAATTACCCATAAATTCCCAAAATGAAGCAGTCTGACAAGTGACACCTCATTTTAAAGGTTTTTGTACGCTGAACACGATGGTGAAATCAGAATTGCGATATCTCATTCCGTTCTCAAACTGGAGCACTTTGAAGATGAAGGAACGTGGTTATTTCTTGAGATGTACTTCCTGGTTCGTCTGCTCTAATCTGATAACGGAATGGGATATCGCAATTCTGACTTCACCATCGTGTTCAGCGTTGGAAAATCTACAAACCGAGGTGTTACTCGGCAAAAAATGGAACAAAAAATTTGTTCCCAAACATCACATTTTACATAAAATCAGTTGTTTCTTCGAAAATTCGCTCTTATAGCCATGCTGCATGACTGTGGTTTTTTCTTTAATTAATGTTTATTTTGTGTTACTGCATTTTTGCTTCATGTGTATTTCTTTCTATGTGCACGAGGTGGGACTATATGATGTCCTATGCACAAAAATAAAATAAATAAGTAAATGAATAAATAATAAATGTCGATCTCGCTACAGCAATTGGACTCGCGTACAGTGATACAGTGGGATAGATCTGTCGAGTGAAGGGGAGTGTCGAACTGTAACCATTTCCCCTGGTGACACTCGACTATTTCTCAACTTGTGTAACACCTGTTCTGCTGTCGTGAACACGTTTGTGGGAGTCTTTTAGCGAATTTTCGAAGAAAAGGAAGCTATTGTTCTCGGTCCAAAATTTTTAAAACTCGAATTTCCGAAAGATTTTTATACCAAAATCCGTTTCAGACCATCCTGAATTCACTGCCGAAAGACACAAAATTTTATATATATATATATATATATATATATATATATATATATATATATATGTATGTATGTATGTATGTGTCATTCCAGAAGATAACTCTCGAAAGAATTTAGATAAAAAGTTCAAATTTGCACGAAAAATCTGTCTTGGCAATCGACAGGCTAAGTTCGTAGATGGGCAGAATCGGGTCACTCTAAGGGGGAATTTTGGGGAGTTCTAGGGGGGAAAAATTACCCATAAATTCCCAAAATGAAGCAGTCTGACAAGTGACACCTCATTTTAAAGGTTTTTGTACGCTGAACACGATGGTGAAATCAGAATTGCGATATCTCATTCCGTTCTCAAACTGGAGCACTTTGAAGATGAAGGAACGTGGTTATTTCTTGAGATGTACTTCCTGGTTCGTCTGCTCTAATCTGATAACGGAATGGGATATCGCAATTCTGACTTCACCATCGTGTTCAGCGTTGGAAAATCTACAAACCGAGGTGTTACTCGGCAAAAAATGGAACAAAAAATTTGTTCCCAAACATCACATTTTACATAAAATCAGTTATTTCTTCGAAAATTCGCTCTTATAGCCATGCTGCATGACTGTGGTTTTTTCTTTAATTAATGTTTATTTTGTGGTACTGCATTTTTGCTTCATGTGTATTTCTTTCTATGTGCACGAGGTGGGACTATATGATGTCCTATGCACAAAAATAAAATAAATAAGTAAATGAATAAATAATAAATGTCGATCTCGCTACAGCAATTGGACTCGCGTACAGTGATACAGTGGGATAGATCTGTCGAGTGAAGGGGAGTGTCGAACTGTAACCATTTCCCCTGGTGACACTCGACTATTTCTCAACTTGTGTAACACCTGTTCTACTGTCGTGAACACGTTTGTGGGAGTCTTTTATAGTTCGTTGTTAAAATCTTGATCGAGAAATTCTCGATTGCTTTTACTTATTTCCGCTGGCATTCTTCCGTCTAACTGAAAGCTTCCATTTATATCCAAGAGTTTTATGCAGGAAAACAGACTAAAGGTTCGTTCTTAGTGGGCGTTCTGACAGTTCTCGAACTCATAAGAACTGGGACGGAAAATCCCGGGGCGTTCCGGAACTTGAGGAACCGCGTTCTGCACTGCGAACGATTTCAGAGATGCATGCAGATTTGAGAGATGCGCATGCGTCACCTACGTTCTTGAGTTCCAGTTCTGACAGTTCCGAAATAAAATCGGGGACTGTCAGAACCGTTCGGAACTGGATTCGCAAAACACTGCGAACGCATAACTCGGCGTTCTCGGCGTTCCGGAACTGGGCGTTCTGGCACTGCGAACGACAAAACTCGACTGCGCTTGCCCAGAACCGTTCGGAACTGGCAGAACGCACACTGAGAACGAAGCTAAAGATCACCCATCACTGACTCGAGCAGTTGCCTCTCGACAAGCACTGCCACGAAATCCTTCAAATCTCCCATTTCCCACAGCAACAGGTCGCCACATCGCTAGTTGAACAGAGGAAGACGGCCTATAAACGTGAAACACGTACCTGAACCAATTTATCCTCCTTCATGACGTCCAAATGCGTCCCAACAGGCGGCTTTCCAGCCCTGTAAAACCACACAAATCAACAATAATTATAAACAACAAACACCAGTTATGTACAAAAATCAACAAAACAGACAAACCGTCGAGTTGTATTTCATTTTTTCAACCAAACAAAAAGATGAGTTCGAAGATGAGCAATTTTCAAAAATTCTAAAGGGATCAAATTTGAGTTTTTAGGGGTCTAATATAGGTAAAAACTGATAAAATCGCAAAAAATTTATACAAAATCATTGAATTTCATATGGAAAGGTGACTAAAGAAAGAAAAATACCACTTCAGTTGTTTTTTATTAAGAATAGGAGCCAAATTTGTACTTTTTGGGGGTCAAATATTGTTATTTAGGTAGTTAGTAGGTTTGATGGTATTGGTATTTTGGTTAATAAATTGATATTGGTCTTTATTTTATTGGTTTTTCGGTATTGGATTTTTTATTATTGTATTTTTATTAGTATGTATTTTGCAAATAGGGAATTTGTTTAAATTGTTTTTTCGGTTTTTTGGTTTATTATTCTCAGCGAAAAAATTTTATAACACCCCCTCAAAATTTTTTCTTTTACGTTTCAAGGTGCGTAGATACCAAAAATGCAATGTCCGTCCGCCGTATCACGTGTACCGGCTTCATTTTCGGTCTAAAAAATTCGTTCTTTCGCACACATGCTCCATTTGGGCCCTAGTTGTGTCCTGAAACTTTTCAGCCCGATCGGAATATACCCAGGGGTGTTATGAGTGAAAATGTGTGTAAAAATAGGTACTTTTTGCGTTTTAGCAACATGTTGGTAACATGAGCTTTTGAGGTATCGTTTTCCATGTTTTTGGGGACGAGAAGAACGAATATGAAGTCGATTTTGACCCAAAGAGTGGAAAATCGAGTTCTCCAAATGTTCAGCTCCCAAAATTGATTTTTCATGAGTCAAAAACCTGCGAAATCGTCTGAAATCACCGTCAGTTTGTAGAATAACACTAGAAGTAGTATCAACAGGTGAATCAATACAATTGAATGGCACTACCAATGATCAAAGATAATTTGAAAAAAAAAAAAAAAAATGGAGCGTATACCTAATTCAAGTTTTATGGGCCAAAATTGGTGGAAACCACCACAAATAGCTATTCCAATTATTTTACATGAAAGTAGCAATAAATGAACAGCCAACATTTCTGCCTGTATGTCCAATAGAATAATAAACCCATGTGTCAAGGACTTTGCAGCGTTTTTGAAATTGTTAAGGGCTGAAAGCAATATTAATTCACCTGACGTTGTGTGGGATGGTGATTCACCACAGAATGAGGGGACTATTTCGATGACAAAAATATCTGATTCGAAAAAGAGTTGATCAAATATGATTTTATAAGGTCAAAAATCGGTAATGATGGCTAAAATCACGAAAAAATTGTATAATTTTACGACAAGTGGTAAGGTTTATCGCTTTAATACAGCGATGATATCAATTATTATCATCCTTTAACACAATAGCACGAATATTTCTTAGAAAATTCGCTCTTATTGCCATGCTGCTTTTTTCCCTTCTTCAAGAACACGATTTTTTTGTATAATAATTATGTTGATTTCTTTAAATGAATGCTTCTTTATGTGGCCACATTGAATAATCAACCGTTCTCTCACTCAACGCACACTATATTAACCAAGTTAGAATTAAGAACATCAAATTTCAATATTAAAAACCCATAAGCACTAAGAGTTTCTAAGTAATTCAATCCCAATTCAAAATCCGATATCAAAAGAAAAACTCGATAAACAATATGAAACAATAAATAATAGAAACAGACTCGGATGCACAACTTCCAAACCCAATCGCTACAGCCGGTTGGTTGTTATCAACGATGTTTACGATCAATTATAATTGTTGCTATAACCAAATTATAATTAAAAACATCAAATTTCACTATTAAAAACCCATAAACAGTGCGAGTTTATAAGTAATTCAATCCCATTTCAAAATCCGGTAATATCAAAAGAAAAAACTCACCATTTCGGTATGTCGTAGTGGTTTGCCATTTCACTCACATACAAATTTATAAAGAAAACCTCCGCTTATTCGGTTCCTTCAAGGAATATTTCATTAAGGCGTACAATGTAATTAACTCTAAACAATTTTGGTATTATAAGAAAAAGTAGGGACAAATCTAGTTGAAATTTATGAAAAACTAAAACTTATAAAATGAAAATAATCAGCCGCACAGTATAATTTACATGGATGTTGGATGTCGGAGTTTCATGGATGCTACAATGCAGTTGTGTGGGTTTGCTTCTCGCGTTTAGTTGTGTTAGCACGGCGGACAAACCGGAAATCTGAAGCCTGTTCGGAGTTGGACATTTTCAAGCGTCGTTTTTAGACAATTTCCACCTTGCAGATTTGTCTTACAAGAAACATTGTTCCGAACAAACAATTACAAATGAACGAAATTACTTTGAATAAATATTGTATTTCCGTATCTTTCCGTGTAAATATGTATAAATATAATGAAGAATAAACGGTTTAAATCAAGTTTCAGTCAGAGTATTTGTCCAGCAGTTGGCCAACCTGCGCTCCATCAGAATACAGCAGGCCGAAACGCAAGGGCGCAACACTGCGTTCGCTTGTTTTTTTTTTTTTCCTCTCCAGGTGACCACCTACAACCCAGTGTCACCAAATCGACGGATTTCTCCGATTCCTAGGGATTTTTGGAGTTGTCTACGGAAAAACGGTGGAAATCTACGGATTTTCAAGAATATTTCACAGATATACGGAATTTTCATATTTTAACTCAATTTTTACTCAATTCGGGGCACGTTCTTGCTCTTCCCATTTCCGAAGAACATTCTACTCTGGAACTGGAGCTATACGAGAAGTTGGTACTAGCGCATTAATAGGGTCCATAAACGCTTCTATCGAGATAATCGAATGTTGCTATTGTATATCGATTTCACTTCATTCGATGTTTGGTTGCAGCAGTCTTGAGTAGCCTTCCTTTCCCAGTTTCTTTCAGTACGTTCGTGTTCGTCGGGTCTTGTTCTTTGTTTTACCAAGAATTTTAAGGAGCTGGTATGCCCAGTTAACGGTGAAGGAAGTGCGATACGGATGCTAGGAGTAATCGATATATAATCGCAACATTCGATATCTCGATAGTCGCGTTTATCATCCTTATAATGCACTAGTACCCAGAAATTTATAATCCTTTAAAATTTGTGTTTGTGTGTGTTTATGTGTTTTTATTTTGAACATCAAGTACATAATGATCTATATTTCGAATTTATTATAAATTATATTTTATGAATTATCATAAAATATTACCTAATTTTTAGGTTACTAAAGATTTTTTATTTTGAACACTAACTACCTAATGATTTATATTTTGATTTTCTTATAAATTTCATTCCTAAGTTTTGGTTTTACGAGTAAGTATGTTGCAGAAATTTACTGCAATTTTTATTCCATTTTTTTTAAATAAAAAAACTACGGATTTTTCCGAGGCAATCTACGGATGTTTGACTTGATCTACGGACTTTTTTGACTCGTCTACGGAAAAATGGCAGAAGCTGACAGGACAACACTGCCATGCCATAACCCGTTCTTTAATAGTTAACCTTTTCTAACGTGGTACGTTCATTGCAAAATACATAGAATACCGCTGTTAATTTTTCATCTATTTATATCAATTAAACAGTAAACGATCCGTAGTTTTACGTCGAAATCCTGAAAAATATCAAATAATCCTGGTGTAATTCGAGGAGTTTCCCGAATATTCAAGTGAAGTTTGTTGTTTTGTTGGTGTTTCAGGTTGGCATACAATAGTCAGCATGGATATCGAAGAACCGTAAGTGTTTCATGAATATTTTGATGTTTGTATTTGGTAATACATATATTATTAACAAATATCTGATAGGAAACACTAGTTTGTCACCGCAGAAAGCTTCAGCTGAATACACTGGCATACACAGTAAACTGCTCATGTTCAGTCAAATATTCTTCCACTGGACGTACAGAACGTAATTATTGCTGGTTAAATTCAAGTTGAATTTGGTTTCAATTAAGGGCCCAAATTTCCAAGGATGTAGGGTTAGGGTAAAGGGACTAGTTATTGGCCGGTTAAGGACGTTTCGCGTCATAACTTCCCTACTTATTTTTTAAGAAATTGGCTATTTTCTTTGACTCTCAGATGGTTAAACATTCCAGTGGTGCGATTCAGTAGTGATTTTTATCGAAGTTTTTAGTAAACAGAATTTTATGTCCTCCAAAATGAAAATGTCCACTACCATTTTGCGTTTCAAACATCGAGGAACATTTTTGGTTCATGTGACAGGTAATTCCTTGTAACGCCCATAAATACACGAAATAATGGTCGAAATGGGCTGAAATTTGGACGGTAGGTGCGGGTTGGGTCACAGATGGTCCCGTACAAAAATCATTAAAAACGTACCCTAACTTTCGCTTGCGCATGCGCAAACGTGAAATGATTGAAACGCCCGTAACTACCTTAAATATCGTTGAAATGAGTTCAAACTTGGAGAGTCGTTCAGGAATAATACTTCGATAGTTCAATATGAATTTCATTGGAATCTTACTGTAACTTCCGTCTGCGCATGCGCGAACGTGGAATGCCTGAAACGCCCCTAACTACCGTAAATATCGTTGAAACGAGTTCAAACATGGAGAGTCATTCAGGAATAATACTTCGATAGTTCAATATAAATTTCATTGAAAGCGTACTGTAAGTTTCGTCTGCGCATGCGCAAACGTGGAATACCTGAAACGCCCGTAAATATCGTTGAAATGAGTTCAAACTTGGAGGGTCGTTCAAGAATAATGCTTTAATAGTTCTATATAAATTTCATTGAAAACGTACCGTAACTTTCGTTGCGCATGCGCAAACGTAGAATGCCTGAAACGCCTATAACTACCGTAAATATCGTTGAAAAAAGTTCAAACCTGGAGAATCAGTCATTCAGGAATAATACTTTGGTAGTTCAATATAAATTTAATTGAAAACGTACCCTAATTTTCGTCCGCGCATGCACAAACGTGGAACGCCCGAAACGCCCCTAACTACCGTAAATATCGTTGAAACGAGTTCAAACATGGAGAGTCGTTCAGGAATAATACTTCGATAGTTCAATATAAATTTCATTGGAATCGTACTGTAAGTTTCGTCTGCGCATGTGCAAACGTGGAATACCTGAAACGCCCGTAAATATCGTTGAAATGAGTTCAAACTTGGAGGGTCGTTCAAGAATAATGCTTTAATAGTTCTATATAAATTTCATTGAAAACGTACCGTAACTTTCGTTGCGCATGCGCAAACGTAGAATGCCTGAAACGCCTATAACTACCGTAAATATCGTTGAAATGAGTTCTAACTTGGAGGGTCGTTCAAGAATAATACTTTGATAGTTCAATATAAATTTAATTGAAAACGTACCGTAACTTTCGTTTGCGCATGCGCCCGAAACGCCCATAACTACTGTAAATATCGTTGAAATGAGTTCAAACTTGGAGGGTCGTTCAGGAATAATACTTCGATAGTTCCATATAAATTTCATTGAATACGTACTGTAACTCGTCTGTGCATGCGCAGACTACCGTAAATATACTTGAAATGAGTTCAAACGTCGAGGGTCATTCAGGAATAATACTTCGATAGTTCAATATGAATTTCATTGGAATCTTACTGTAACTCGTCTGCGCATGCGTATACGTGGAATGCCTGAAACGCCTGTAACTACCGTAAATGTCGTTGAAATGAGTTCAAACATGGAGAATCAGTCATTCAGGAATAATACTTTGATAGTTCAATATAAATTTCATTGAAAACGTACCGTAACTTTCGTCCGCGCATGCACAAACGTGGAATGCCTGAAACGCCCCTAACTACCGTAAATATCGTTGAAACGAGTTCAAACTTGGAGGGTCGTTCAAGAATAATACTTTGCTAGTTCCATATGAATTTCATTGGAAACGTACCGTAACTTTCCTTTGCGCATGCGCCAACGTGAAATGATTGAAACGCCCGTAACTGCCTTAAATATCGTTGAAATGAGTTCAAACTCGGAGGGTCGATCAGGAATAATACTATGATAGTTCCATATGAATTTCATTAAAAACGTACTGTAACTTTTGTCGCGCATGCGCAAACGTGGAATGCCTGAAACGCCTATAACTACCGTAAATATCGTTGAAATGAGTTCAAACCTGGAGAATCAGTCATTCAGGAATAATAAATTGATAGTTCAATATAAATTAATTTGAAAACGTACTGTAACTTTCGTCCGCGCATGCGCAAACGTTGAATGCCTGAAACGCCCCTAACTACCGTAAATATCGTTGAAACGAGTTCAAACTCGGAGGGCCGATCAGGAATAATGCTTTGATAGTTCCAAATGAATTTCATTAAAAACGTACTATAACTTGTCTGTGCATGCACAAACGTGGAATGCCTGAAACGCCCGTAACTACCATAAATATCGTTGAAATAAGTTCAAACATGGGAATCAGTCATTCAGGAATAACATTTCGATAGTTCAATATAAATTTCATTGAAAACGTACCGTAACTTTCCTTTGCGCATGCGCCAACGTGAAATGATTGAAACGCCCGTAACTGCCTTAAATATCGTTGAAATGAGTTCTAACTTGGAGGGTCGTTCAAGAATAATACTTTGATAGTTCAATATAAATTTAATTGAAAACGTACCGTAACTTTCGTTTGCGCATGCGCCCGAAACGCCCATAACTACTGTAAATATCGTTGAAATGAGTTCAAACTTGGAGGGTCGTTCAGGAATAATACTTCGATAGTTCCATATAAATTTCATTGAATACGTACTGTAACTCGTCTGTGCATGCGCAGACTACCGTAAATATAATTGAAATGAGTTCAAACGTCGAGGGTCATTCAGGAATAATACTTCGATAGTTCAATGTGAATTTCATTGGAATCTTACTGTAACTCGTCTGCGCATGCGTATACGTGGAATGCCTGAAACGCCTGTAACTACCGTAAATGTCGTTGAAATGAGTTCAAACATGGAGAATCAGTCATTCAGGAATAATACTTTGATAGTTCAATATAAATTTCATTGAAAACGTACCGTAACTTTCGTCTACGCATGCTCAAACGTAGAATGCCTGAAACGCCCATAACTACCGTAAATATCGTTGAAATGAGTTCAACCTTGGAGGGTCGTTCAAGAATAATACTTTGATAGTTCCATATGAATTTCATTGGAATCGTACTGTAACTTTCGTCTGCGCATGCGTGAATGTGGAATGCCTGAAACGCCCGTAACTACCGTAAATATCGTTGAAATGAGTTCAAACTTGGAGGGTCGTTCAAGAATAATACTTTGATAGTTCCATATGAATTTCATTGGAATCGTACTGTAACTCGTCTGCGCATGCGTAAACGTGGAATGCCTGAAACGCCTGTAACTACCGTAAATATCGTTGGAATGAGTTCAAACTTGGAGGGTCGTTCAAGAATAATACTTCGATAGTTAAGTATGAATTTCATTGAAAACGTACTGTAACTTTCGTCTACGCGAACATCAAATGTTGACCATTTCCTTCTAACGCTGTTAACTACGCGAAAAGTAGTCGCAGAGAGCTGCAATTTTGAGGGTGTAAGCGGGTTGGATCGCAGATACTCCCATAAATATGTAAACTATACAATTTAGCTGTCCCTCAACAGCTAATAGCTAATTTAGTTGCAGCTAAATAACATAGCTACAGGCTAATTTAGCTGTTGGTTAAAATTTTAGCTAGGTAATAAATTAAGAGCAGTTAGCTGATGCCCAACACCGTCCCCCGCATTATGGACAATGAAATAATAATTTATGTGTGCATATTGCTTAATTGTGTGTATTTTGTACGCAGGATCTATATTTCATTTCATCTATTTATGTATTGTTGTTTGTTATGGTTCAGGACTGCGGCACCGGATTTATCCGGCCCGGTCCGCTCGTGTAAATGGGGCGTAAACTGTACAATTTAGCTGGTCGTCAACAGCTAATAGCTAATTAAGTTGCAGCTAAATAAAATGGCTACGAACTAAATTAGCTATTGGTTAAAATTTTAGCTAACTAATAAATTAAGAGTAGCTAGCTGATGCCCAATACCGTCCCCCGCATTATGGAC
The DNA here is from genome assembly GCA_954871275.1 of Leptopterna dolabrata. NCBI lineage: Eukaryota > Metazoa > Arthropoda > Insecta > Hemiptera > Miridae > Leptopterna > Leptopterna dolabrata. Next base: position 416,299 of record OX940990.1, read on the forward strand.
GATGATTTATGTGTGCATATTGCTTAATTGTGTGTATTGTTTATAGTATGTTGTAGATAGGATTCTGTATTTCATTTCATCTATTTATGTATTGTTGTTTGTTATTGTTCAGGACTGCGGCACCGGTTGAGGTCTCGGACGTGAACACCGCCCTCCAGGAGGTGCTCAAGGCGGCGCTCCAGCACGGCGTCGTCGTCCACGGCATCCACGAGTCCTCCAAGGCCCTCGACAAGTTAGTTTGGATTTGCAGTGGCATTTCAGTCGGTCAGGTCGATCTGTACGTATCCGTGGCGTGACGTGACGGCACCGTCGCTGTCCGTGTCGGCGGCCTCCACGTCAGTGCCACAGTGCTGCGAAAGGACTTGGTTATTACTCTCGAAATAATAAACCTGTGTGCACTGAGCAAAAAATTTTGGAACACCTCAAAAAAAGTTTTTTTTCAACGTTTCAAGTTCGTTGATTCCAAAAAACGCAGCAAAGTCCTTGTCACATAGGTTTGTTATTCTGCTGGAACTTACCTACAGAAATGTTGGCTGTTCATTTAATTTTTCTTTCATGTGCAGTAATTTTAATAGCTATTTTTGGTGGTTTCCATCAATGTTGGCCACCAAAATTACGAATTAGGCTCCTGTTTTTGACAAATTATCTTTATCGTTGATAGTGCCAGACTTGATTCACCTGTTGATACTACTTCCAGTGATATTATATAAGTTTATGGTGATTTCAAACAATTCCCAGGTTTTTGACTCGTAAAAAATGAATTTTGGGAGCTGAACCTTCGTTACAACCTCAATTCTTCACTCTTTGGTCAAAATCAACCAAATATTCGGTCTTCTCGCCCTTAAAAACATGGAAAACGATACCTCACAAGCTTATGTTCACTAAAACCTCAAGCAGCACCTCGAAAACCTCTATTTTGCTTCCGAGTCTGCGAAGCAGCGGAAGCCTTGTGTTCACTTTCGTGAGCCAAAAAATTTTTGTCTTCAGAAATCAAAATTTCCACTTGCATTTTGCGTTTCAAAGCCTACTGAACAAATTTGGTTCCGTGTCTGTCGGTCTGTGAGTCTGTGAATCTGTGAGTCTGTCCGCATTTCCTTGTTACAGCCATAACTTCCACGATTTTGAATTGATTCAGCTCAAATTTTGAGGGATGGTGCGGATAAGGCCCCTTGAGGTCCCATACAAATTTCAACATGATTGATCCAGCGGTACCCCCTGCGCATGCGCTAACGTTAAATTCAACAAACACGCATAACTTTCACAATTTTGATTCAATTTCGCTCAAATTTTCAAGGGTTGTTTGGACAAGGCCTAGTGAGTTCCAGTATGAATTTCAGCATGATCGGACCCTCGGTGCACTCTGCGCATGCGCTGGCGTGAAATAGATTCAATTTCCTTGTTACAGCCGTAGTAACCAAAGATTTCACCCAATTTCAATGTAATTCTCAGGGATTAAGCGGGAAGGGCCCATTGAGGTCCCATATAAATTTCAACATGATAGAGCCAGCGGTTCGCCCTGCGCATGCGCTCTGTCTGTCTGTCTGTCCTTCTATGCACGGTCAAACGGCTCGACGGATATCGACCAAATTTGGCACGAATATCCAGTAGGCTCCCAAGTTGTGCAACGTCGCATTTTCAATTCCCTGACCATAGCGGAACTATGGTCGACCATGGTCAACTCCTGAATGGCTTGGCGGATATCGACCAAATTTGGCACGAATATCCTGTAGGCTCCCAAGTTGTGCAACGTCGCATTTTTAATTCCCTGACCATAGCGGAACTATGGTCGACCATGGTCAACTCCTGAATGGCTTGACGGATATCGACCAAATTTGGCACGAGTATCCAGTAGGCTCCCAAGTTGTGCAACGTCGCATTTTTAATTCCCTCACCATAGCGGAACTATGGTCGACCATGGTCAACTTCGTTAATTGAAATGGTAACCCCTATTTTTTATCGCGTATTCGTAATCTACGTGAAATTCTATCTACGATCGACCTTCCGGACTACCCCCGCGGTCGACCATAGCGCATCCATGGGCCCTCCATGGTCGAATCCCGAATTGCTCAACGGATATCGACCAAATTTGGCACCAATATCCGGTAGCCTCCCAAGTTGAACGTAGGCGCATTTTTAATTCCCTGACCATAGCGGAAATATGGTCGACCATGGTCAACTCCTGAATGGCTTGACGGATTTTGATAAAATTGGGCACAAATACCCGGTAGGGTATGGGATTTTTCCGTCGTTTGTTGGTTCCACGATACTGCGTACAGCGAACCTCGGATAGCGAGCGAAGCGAGCGGTCAGGCTATAGTTATGTATAATGGACGTAATGTATTATGGAAGTCATGTTATGTATAATATGTATATTTCATGTAATGTTATGTTATGTTATGTAATGTAATGTTATGTAATATGTATATTTAACGTTATGTAATGTTATGTAATGTAATGTAATGTTATGTTATGTTATGTTATTTTGCTTCCGAGTCTGTTCTATTTTATAATGGGTCACTCTGATTGTGACGAGGAAGCTCCTGTGCCATCACCTTGGCAGTGTATTTACACCCATTTTTCACCCGTAACACACCTGGGTGTATTCTGATCGGGCTGCCGAGCTTCGGCGCACAACTAGGACCCAAATGGGGACCCAAACTGTGCGAAAAAGCGACGATTTCAGACCAAATTTTAACGTAAATTTAAGGCTGAAACTCCTTGAGAACCTCAATTTGGTCAAAATCGACTTCATATTCGGGCTTCTCGTCCTAATAAACATGGAAAACGATACCTCACAAAGCATATGTTACTAAAACACCAAAAAACCATATTTTTACACCAATTTTTCACCCGTACCACCCCTGGGTATATTCCGATCGTGCTGAAAAGTTTCGGGACACAACTAGGGCCCAAACGGAGCCTGTGTGCGAAAGAACGAATTTTTTAGACCGAAAATGAAGTAGATGTGGATGATACGGCGGACAGACATTGCATTTTGGTTTATTATTCCGTGAATAACACACCTATGTATTTGCTCAGCAAAAAAGCTTTCAAACACCCCCTCAAAACATTTTCTTTTACGTTTCAAGGTGCTTAGATCCTAAAAAGGGAGTTCGCCATTACGCTCCCCGGCCCGAAAAACTCCGACAATACGCACCCGTAGGAAAACCACCTTGCGCACCCGGCGCCTCGATACGAACCCCTAGAAAATTAACATTACGCACCCGACAAAAACCACAAAAGTTCCTTCTCACTTACAGACTTAGGACTAACTACGTCCTCATTTGTCAGTAGTCAATCGTCACGGTGGTTAGTCAGTATTGTTAGTATTAGAATTGTGGGGTCGTAACTTGAACGATAAGATTTTCACTAATTTATACATGGAGATTTCGTCTGGATTTCTTTCTTGCCTCCGTAGCCACTTCTCTCCCCACTATTTAAAGTCTTCTGATATACAAACTTAAATTCAGTGTTTTCTGTGCGTGGAAAAACCACGTCACCACTTTTTTTCGCTGCTCTTATAACCCACTCCGTGACTGTCTCGTGCGACCTCATAATAGAAACTGCTCAATAATATCGGCGAGGACGGTAATCGGTGATAATCTGCGTTATCGGAACGCGAGAGCGGTCGGAGTCCTACAACGACCAACGGGTGCGTATTGATGGATGCCACAGTAGACTTTCTCTTTTTTCCGGCTCGTGAGGTGCGTAACGATGGAGCCCCCCCCCCCCTAGAAATGCAGTGTCTGTCCGCCATCCATAAATATTGACATATATTTTATTTCTATTTTGGGTGTAAAAATAGGGTTTTTTCGAGGTTTTGTTTGAGGTTTTAGGGAACATGAGCTTGTGAGTTACCGTTTTCCATATTTTTTAGGGCGAGAAGACCTATGAAGTCGATTTGAAGTGAATAATTGAGGTTATAACGAAGGTTCAGCTCGAAAAATTCATTTTTTATTAGTCAAAAACCTGGAAAATTGTCTAAAATCACCATAAATTTTTATAATAACACTAGAAGTTGTATCAACAGGTGGATCAAGACGATTACATGAATTCACTCAAAGATAATTTGTCAAAAATAGGAGCCTAATTCTTGTTTTTGGGGGCCAAAATTGGTGGAAACCATCGAAAATAGCTGTTTCAATTATTGCACATGAAAGAAACAAATGAACGGCCAACATTTCTGTAGGTAAGTCCAATAGAGTAATAAACCCATGTGACGAAGGACTTGGGCAGCGTTTTTGGGTTCTGTTCAGCTCGCTGAACTCTTCGATTTGAGATGTGAACGAGGTTTCCAGGTGGACAAATAAGGGAGTTATGACAGGTTTTTTCTAATTTTTAGATTTTCAACTGTAACTGCCGTAAAAGTGGACCAAAATTGGTGCGGTTAGTGCCAAAATGTCCGTTAGGATGTCAAGGTGATGTCTGTTGATTTTGAGCTTGATCGCGTTTGATTTGGCCGATTGACAACAAAAAATATGTCAGTGGGTCCACTATTTTGTAGATTTAACTAGCTAAATGACTGTGTGGTGTCGGAAAGTGAGATTTATGTGCAAGTATGTTATATTTCTGTGCTCAGTATTGTATATAGATGTACCTTGTGTAGAGGTACCTAAAGCTGCAGCGTGAGATTTAGTAAATCAAGATAATGTGGTCCGTGCAAAAGACGTTTTATACTGAAACATAAAATTCTGGAACATTTGGTAAACTTGGCTTTTTTGGTTACCCAAATAATTAATGAAGAATCTCAACATTGTATATTCTCATGATAGGCCTGACGGGCCAACGTGAGCAGCCAGTCGGGCCGCATCGGTCGGCTTGTCAGTCTGAAATGGGTGGCCCCCTGCCGCCAAACTTGTATACACACTGTTATTAAGAACATGGAATGGAACATGGTGTTTCACCGACTCACCCCGCGTCTTGCCGATGTTTTCAGGAGGCAGGCCCTGCTGTGCGTTCTCGCCGAGAACTGCGACGAGCCGATGTACAAGAAGTTGGTGCAGGCCCTCTGCTCCGAGCACCACATCCCCCTCGTCAAAGTCGACTCGAATAAGAAGCTCGGTGAGTCCATCGGCTTTAAGCAGCGAGATCCTCGTTTGAACGTGGCAAAGGGACCGACCTGCACACGGTCGGGCATCAACCAGCTAATTTACTAGCTAGCTAAAATTTTAACTAATAGCTAAATTAGCTTGTAGCTATTTTTTTAGCTGCAACTAAATTAGCTGTTGAGGGACAGCTAATAGCTTTAGTTATAAAAAATTAGCTGTTGGTAGCAGCTAATAGCTAACGTTTCTTGAAAAATCGTATTCCGCCTCACGAACAGCTAACAGTTGTAGTTTTAGCTAATAAGTAAATTAGCTTTAAAAGGTTTTTTTGAACGAATTTAATTGTTTTGGCTATTTTATCATTTTGAACAATTTCTGACTTGGAACAAATCCAGTTTATTTTCTGTGGTAAAACCCCTCTGCTCCGAGCACCACATCCCTCTCGTAAATTTCGACTCGAATAATAAGATCGGTGAGTCGATCGGATTTAAGCAGCGAGATCCTCGTTTGGTTGTTGTGGTCGTTTGAACTGGGGTTTCACGTTTACACGTGGCAAATGGACCGGACCTACACATGGTCGGGCAGTGTTGGGCATCAGCCAACTAATTTATTAGTTAGCTAAAATTTTAACTATTAGCTAAATTAGCTTGTAGCTATTTTTTTAGCTGCAGCTTTAGCTGTCGAGGGACAGCTAACTTTTATAGCTAAATTAGCTGTTAGTTGAAATGTGCAGCTAGTAGCTTTAGTTACAACAAATTAGCTGTTGGTAGCAGCTAATAGCTGACGTTTCTTGAAAAATCGTATTCCGCCTTACGAACAGCTAACAGTTGTAGTTTTAGCTAATAGATAAATTAGCTTTAAAAGGTTTTTTTGAATGAATTTTATAGTTTTGACTATTTTATCATTTTGAGCAATTTCTGACTTTTGGACCAAATCCAGTTAATTTTCTGTGGTAAAAACCCTCTGCTCGGAGCACGACATCCCCCTCGTCAGAGTCGACTCGAATAAGAAGCTCGGTGAGTCGATCGGTTTTAAGCAGCGAGATCCTCGTTTGGTTGTGGTCGTTTGAACTGGGGTTTCACGTTTACACGTGGCAAAGGGACCGACCTACTACACACGGTCGGGCATCAGCTAACTAATCTATTACAAAATTACAACTAATAGCTAAATTAGCTTGTAGCTATTTTTTCAAAAATTAGCTATAAGTAACGGCTAAAAGCTACAGTTAGATTAGCTAAAACTAAAGTAATACGTTTTTTTTTTTTAAGAAGAAGTTAGCTGACAGCTACAGCTAAAGCTATTATCTGTTAACTGCTACCAACAGCGTTTTTTTAAAATACCTAGCTGAAGCTATTAGCGGTTCATTTCAACTAACAGCTAATTTAGCTTTAGGTGCCCGTCAACAGCTAATAGCTAAAAAGTTAGGTGTTAAGCTAAATTTTATCTAATTTAGCTATAGCTAATTTTTGCCCATCGCTGTGGTAGTGTTCGCTTGAACAGTTGAACTCGTCAGTTATAACCAGAGCCCTTCACAATATGGCACTTATTTTTGTGAAATATGGCCCTAAAAAGTATGGCAATATGGCACTTATTTTGGCCCAAATACGGCCAAATATATTTACCTCAATATGGCACTTATTTTTAACCCTCTCTGACCACCCCAGCTATTCTGAGACGATAATATCACAACATGCAAGTTATTTATGCTAAATAATTTATTTTATTTACAAAGCTTTATACAAATAATTTATTATTACTATTATTATTATTAAATAACAACATCAGGTGTGCTGCAACGCTTTCCATTGAAAATCCCAGCCGTCGATCACTCAGAAGGTATTTCATTTTTGAGAAGGCCCTCTCCACGTCAGCTGATGTTGCCGGGGAGAATTTCATAGAGAGGGCATCAGCAGGTTCCCAGCCTTCCTTCAGAGTGGCTTCCTCACCAGACAGAGTGGCGACCCGTGGAAGCACCCCATTCCAAAAGGGTTAGAGGCACTAGTAATCCCTCTACACTAATGGCCTCAGGGGGTCGAGAAACCTCATGTCGTTCAGAAATTTTCACTTCAAATTTTTTTAACCTGACCCTTCAGGTTTTTGCGATGGGACCCCCCGCCGAAAAACGACAGGAAAAAGTGAGACCAAATAGTGAGACGAAAGTAGCGCGTATTTTAACAATGATTTTCACTTACAACCGAGTAGTTGCTAGGGAAATGAAACTTCTTTCATTTTCATCGGACAAAAATCGTTTTCCATTCGTTGGAAAGCTCTTGATTTATCACGAATGTATTTCGTATTTGTTCTTGGTATTTACATCCTAGTTTCATAATATAACTATATAAATGAATGTTATAAATGGATAGTAAACAATGACGCTTGTTTGGTTGTCACTTGGTTGTAGTAAACTACGCGGCTAAAGCATGTTTTTTTAACCTGACCTACCTAATTATACAAAGCGGTTTACTCGATCAATATAACGTTAGCAATAGTAGTTGGGTACCTACATAATAATACGTATTTATAAAGTGATACTTATATTTTTACTGAAAAACAAAAAAGGTGGAGTCTAGTATGAGCCGCGCGTGAAGTAAGGTAAGAAACAGCCGATCTTATATAATACAGCGAGGGGGACAAAAACCTGAAGGGTCAGGTACACCACATTTTAGCCGTCAGGCTTTAAGCGGAAGTCATCCGGGGGTGCAGGGGGCGAAGCCCCCGCCGAGGCGCGCAGCGCTGAGTTTTTTAAAATTTTTTTGAAGGAGTTTGGCGAAAAAAAGGCAAAACATGGCACAAATCTGGCATTTACCCAAAAATCGGCGGAATAGGGCATTTTACAACAACAAAAAATCGGCAGAATATGGCATTTTTGTATGGCAATATGGCATTTGAAGGGCTTTGGTTATAACTGATCGTGTGGATGGGACCAACAGTAAGTTATTTTAGGCCTGAAAAGGCGACCTGATGAAATATGTGAAGATGATAGTTCTGTGGTCAGATGGTAAAAGCTGATGGGTCACTTTATTTCGAATTTACAGCAGAGCAATTTGAAACTTCATGAAGCGAGCGTAATTCGGGGCCTGTCAAAAGCGCTCCCATTGGAATGATTGGCGATGGTGAAAAGTTTTTATGAATGTAGTATCCACCCTATTTCAACAACTAATTAACTAAAGGGAACCGCCCCATGATGCTATAATCTCCTTACGTAGTATCCACTCCATGTGAACAACTTAAAGGAACTATTGTTCCGTGATACTGTAAACTCCTTACGTATGAAGTGTCCACACCATGTGAACTAAAGGAACTATCATTCAGTGATACTATAAACTCCTTATGTATGTATAGTATCCACCCAATCATAACAACTATATCCTGTCTGCAATGACATTGGGCTCCGGACCCGCTCGCAGCGGCCGACGAGACAACTAAAAAACGGGGAATTTTCCCGATTTGTACCATTTTTCTGGTGTTTGTTTCCCTCGAAGCGGCACGTTTCCCCCCGCAATCCAGGGGCCCTTTTTCTGCTGGTTAACCTATCGATTCACTGTTTTTTCTGTTTACTAACTTATTTCGAAAATGAAATGTTAATGTCTCACTGAAGTCGGAAAAAAAGAATGACCAAATTTTCTTACAACTACACTTACCTTGATTTCGGACCATCATAATAAGAGAGGATGACAAAGGAAACCACACTGTGGCACAGAACCTTGACTTCAAATTGAATTTTTTAATAAAAAAAAGTTTAATAAGTATGTTTAAAGAAGTTTAATAAAAAAACGAAAGTTTTAAAAATCTATAATTCGTCATCACTGCTTTCGAAGTCATACGAGCTGTCTTCTGAGCTTATGTGCTTCGTTCACATACGTCTCGTCCAGGTAGACGATGTTTCTACCTTGATTCCGAAACTCCCGCATTGTTTCAAGGTAGGAGAAACGCCAGGAACTTATTTCGGGCAGTTCTGTGAGAAGTACTCTGTTTGATTGGCACCGTTTCCATTGGTAGCCCAACTTTCTGATCCGATCGCGCAAAAAATCCTTTCCGCAGTTGATGCCGTCTTCTCTCAGGGCAGCGGTCAGTTATCCGAGAGTCGGCACTTGCTTCCTCACCAAGTAAAATTCGGTAATCTTACTCCGAAGGGCCGCTTCGTCAAATTCATCGAAATCGAGGGTGGGTGGACGTCCTTTTTGCTTCTTTGGTGTTATGAATGACGTTTCACCAGTTTCCTCTATCGACTTTCTCCCTTCTTTAACGATCGACGAAACCGTCGACTGCGGAACACCCGTGATTTTCGCAGTTTCGTCTCGTAAATTGCCCATCGGTTTAAGAAGCTGCCCGGTTTCTTTTAGGTCTTTCGAATACTTGTGAGTATTGAACACGATTTCTCGGGCTTGACGACGAAGAGCCTTCTTTTTTAACGTTCCCGATGATTGGGGAGTTTCCATGTTTGCAACACAAACGACCGACACAAACGGAACGATCGTACCGAAATGCAGAAAAAGCGGTGAGGAGAACAACGATTCGGAACGACAAAAACGTAAAAATATACTTGACGTTAAACAAACGGATGGGAGCTTCGACAATCGACAATCTCTGCAGGCTCGGGGACCCAGTGTGACCAACACACCTTAGCGAAATTCCCGAATTCTGGTCGTACTTCATGCTTCGGCCGCTGCGAGCGGGTCCGGAGCCCAATGTCATTGCAGACAGACTATAAAGGGATTATCACAAACTCCTCATGTAGTATCCACTCCATGTGAACAGCTAGTGAACTAAAGGAACTATCGTTTGGTGGTACTATAAACTCCTTATTGTAGTATCCATCCCATCTGAACATCTAAGGAACTATCGTTCAGTGGAGTTAAGGAACTGTCGTTCAGTGGATACTATCAACTCCTCATGTAGTATCCACCGATCCTATGAACTAAAGAAATGACTCAATCGCCTTGTGAGCGAGTTACTAGTTCTTTAGTTCTTGGTTGCACAGAATGATAGTTATTTAGTTCCCCCTTCTGCATCCATTATCCATCTCTCCACACTGGGTCCTTGATTCTTCTACTCTGTGATCCTAGTGAACGTACGTTGAGTGAAGTGAACTACGTCGAGGAGCAGTTCAGTAGGCGGAGTTAGTTCTTCAAGATTAGTTCAGTTAGGAACTACCCACCTCTACTCAGATTTTATTTTACCCCGTAAATTGAGGGATTTATTTAAGCGGCGTAAGGTCGAAAACACGAAGGAAAAATCGTAAAATCGAAATAACTTGGAAACGAAGTGTTTTTCAAAGAAATTTCATGGTGGAACTTTTTGTTGCAAATTAGTAGTAGAAATCGATCCCTGGCCGGGATCGGGAGACTCCGCTACTCTGAGGTTCGGTTCTTTCGAATCTAATCGTCTGAATTTCTGTTCCCCAGGCGAGTGGTCGGGTCTGTGCAAGATTGACAAGACGGGCAAATCCAGAAAAATCGTCGGCTGCTCCAGCGTCGTCATCAAGGTTAGAACTGTTCAACAGTAACCTACAGTAACAGTTATCTATGTAACGGATAAGTAGTGAGGTTATCAGGAGTTCCCGATCTCCCTTCATTTATTACACTACTTACCTGCGTAATGGATAAGTAGTGAGATTATGAGTACCTAGTTCCCGATCACCCTTCACTTATTACACTAGGCTTACACTGCGTAATGGGTAAGTAGTGAGATTATGAGGAGTTCCCGATCACCCTTCACTTATTACGCCGCCAAGCAGGCCGGCCCTTATACAGGGTGGTCCACCTCGTAGGAACCACACAGTTTTCCCTCAAATTGAGACGTATTTCGAAAATCAAAAATACGTTGAAAAAACCAAAAAAAAAACCGAGTTATTCAAAAAAATAGTCTATTTCCACTAATACACCAAAAAAACTCAGAAAACAATGTTATACCGGTTTCGGTGATCAAACAATCGTCAGTTATTGTGTGTTGCTGACGATGGTTTGGTCACCGAAACCGGTATAACAGTGTTTTTTGCGTTTTTCGTGTATTACTGGAAATATACTTTTTTTTTTTTTAATAACTCCGTTTTTCTTTGAAATGGGTTTCCACGATTTCTTTGCGAGTGATTTAGTTCAAAAACACGTGTCTAGTGATTATATTAATTTGAAATCGGGGTTCCAAAACATCATGCTCGCGCATTTTTGCGCAGTGGTGCGCGATCCACACCAACTTCCTTATTTCAAATGAGAACCCCCATTTTGATTTATTATTCTGTGAATAACACATGTATGTATTCGCTCAGCAAAAAACATTTCGAACACCCCCTCAAATATTTGTCTTTTACGTTTCATGGTGCGTAGATCCCAAAAATGCACTGTCTGTCCACCGTATCATCCATATCTGCTTCATTATCGGTCTAAAAAATTCGTTCTTTCGCACACAGGCTCCATTTGGGCCCTAGTTGTGTCCCGAAAGTTTGCAGCACGATCGGAATACACCCAGGGGTGTTATGAGTGAGAATTTGTGTAAAAATAGGTACTTTTTGTGTTTTAGTAACACGAGCTTGTGAGGTATCGTTTTCCATGTTTTTTAGGGCGAGAAGACCGAATATGAAGTTGATTTTGACCAAAGAGTGGAAAATTGAGGTTCTAAGGAAGTTCCAGCCTTAAATTTACCTACGTTAAATTTTGGTCTAAAATCGTAGTTTTTCCGCACACAGTTCGGGCCATTTGGGAGCACATGTGGGTCCTCCGAAACACGGCAGCCCGATCGGAATACACCCAGGTGTGTTATGGGAGAAAAATGGGTGTAAAAATATGGTTTATGAGGTTTTAGTGAACATGAGCTTGTGAGGTATCGTTTTCCATGTTTTTTACGGCAAGAAGACCGAATATTAGGTGGATTTTGACCTAAGAGTGAAGCATTAAGGTTTTAACGAGGGTTAAGCTCCCGAAATACATTTTTCATGAGTCAAAAACGTGGGAAATTGTCTGAAATCACCGTTCATTTGTATAATAACACTAGAAGTAGTATGAACAGATGAATCGAGACAATTAAATGGCACTATCAATGATAAAAAATAATCTGTTGAAAGGAAAAGTCGAGTCTAATTCGTGCTTTTGGGGGCCAAAATTGGTGGAAACCATCAGAAATAGCTATTTCAATAATTGCACATGAAAGAAACAATAAATGAACGGCCAACATTTCTGTAGGTAAGTCCAATAAAGTAATAAACCCATGGGACAAGGACTTTGCAGCGTTTTATAATACTAATTCTCTTTGATCATTGGTAGTGCCATTTAATTGTCTTGATTCGCCTGTTGAAAATTTTTCTAGTGTTATTATACAAATTGATGGTGATTTCAGACGATTTCGCAGGTTTTTGACTCATGAAAAATCAATTGTGGGAGCTGAACATCTGGTACAACCTCAATTTTCCACTCCTTGGGTAAAATCGACTTCATATTCGGTCTTCTCGTCCCCAAAAACATGGAAAACTACCTCAAAAGCTCATGTTACTAACATGTTACTAAAATACAAAAAGTACCTATTTTTATACACATTTTCACTCATAACACCCCTGGGTATATTCCGATGCGGCTGCAAAGTTTTGGGACACAACTAGGGCCCAAATGGAGCATGTGTGCATTGCATTTTTGGATTCTACGCAACTTCAACTTTTTTTTTAAGGCAACACATTAACACATAGTTAATGTGTGATTTTTTGCTGAGTGAATACAAAGGTGTGTTATTCACGGAATAATAAACCAAAAGCCTACCAATGTCAGCCTGATCAAATCTTAAGGTTTTCCGTTGTTTCAGGACTGGGGTGAAGACACGCCTCACCTGGACCTCCTCAAGGACTACATCCGGGACAATCTGGCAGCCTAAACATAAATCGATGTTCCCGTCGGTGCAGGACTCGGGGTGAGGGCGCGCCAGGCGTGGACCTCCTCGAGGACTCCTCCCGGAACAATTTTCTAAGCTGTTCTGTTCTTTTTTTTTAAACGATTTAAACAAAAAAAACCTCAAAAAAGTTCTGAAATTTCTCGTTTTTGAATTATTGAAAATTCCATTCATCCTGATTTGTTATGGCCAGTAGTGTGGTTTGTGTAAGGTACTGGTACTTGGGTAGACGAGGAAAATTTAAGGCGAACCAGTTCAGTAAGGGTGGGTTTCTAACTTCAACTGCTGGAGTCCCAGTAATCTCGCTAAAAACTTAGGGATAAATCCTGCCAGCCAATAGGGCTAAGAATTGTAAGGATATTAACACGTTCAGTGCGGGACGGGACTTTTTGACCTCGCACTGCTGCTTTTTATTCGGGACTGAACGTTTTTCAGTAGTTTTGCTTGGGATACGGGGGGCTTCAAAACTAAAGCATTAGTGATAGAAACTAAACTCCAGTAGTCATGAGTTCAGGGCGTTTTGCCCTACTCGTCTCCAACATAAATATGCGCGAGACTAAAATGACCCCGAACCGTCCTGAGGGAACCTTCGCACTCACCAGGACGGGACGGGACAATTTGACCTCGTGTCGATAATTGGTGTCTTCAGTTTTATGAATACAAAATTGGATGTTTACCGTGCACCTGAGTCACCTGTGATAGATATTTGAACAGATGGAAATAGTTTTTAGACCAGGGGGCCTATTCACTAAAATAGATAGTGGAAAGAGATTATCTATTTTGAAAATCTCCCGCGAGAGATAGTCTCCCCTGGGAGACAGTCTCTTCCAATGGCTCCGGGGTTTGTCTATTTTTACTGAATAGCTCCAGAGACCTTGAGAAAGAGATATGGATCCTAATACACGAAAATGCCATAGTATCCATGAAGTGCGAGATGTTTGAGCCCCGGGAGTTCAATTCCTTAATAATGAACGCATTTCTTAGTAATACCTATTCAATGGGTACCTACCTCAATCCATACTTGGACGTTTTTACTCACGAATCAATAATTGTGTATATATTTTTAATTAAAATTGAAATGAAAAATTTAATCTTTATGAAATGAAAAAAATACACGATCAAAATTACCGATGTGGTTGCGGATGAACGAGGATATTACACGATCGCTGTGAAACAAACGAGAAATCTTTCGAGGAAAGACACCTAATTAGCTGTCTCTCTGAAAGAGATCGAGAATGCCAAGATGGCCGCCAACTCTCTTTTAAAAGTTACTGAATAACCCTGTCATGGATACTATACAAATATATTTTGCCAAAAGAGAGAGTCGGACCTGAAAGAGATGTCTCTTTGGCTTAGTGAATAGGCCCCCAGATGCTACAAGTTACTGGGGGATTCAGGCTTAACAAGTAGGCTGGCTGACAAGAAAGTGAAAAAACTAAAAACTGCTGCGAATGTGCGGGGCAACCTACTACGTGCCTGAAGTGCTTCAACTACATAGTTCGACCCAACGCCTTTTCGCCCACTGATTTTGTGAAAAACGGCAATATTTTTATTAGGCTTTTATTTTTCTACCCCTAACCCTGTATAGACATCATCGTAAAGAAATGAACTTTTTCAATAATAAAAATAGATATATAATACATTTTATTTGAAATTTATCTATCTGAAACTGAAAGTCATCTCGTAGAGTTATGAAGTCTTGTGCTGAGGGCTCACGTAAAAATGAAATCACGTGTTCCATGAGCACAACGATATTTTTATTATCATAAATAATATATTTTCACTGATGATTTCTTGTGCTATAGGTGGGGACAATTTGGACACGACTGAGAAAAATAACCCTCGAATTCAATTTTTTGGGTAGGTATAGTCTGTAGATGGCTCTGTAAAATGGTAAATAATTCATTGATCCATGGCCTGCGGCTGCTGTACATAGTTCTAGGCATTAACTCTGGGGAAATAACTAGAATTCCGGGAAAAAGTAGGTTTTTGTGGTAATAAACACGAAAAACCTGGTTCAAGCAACCGAGGTCGATAAGACTCGCATCCTACTTGGTGAAACTCTGAACATGGGGTCAATTCGTCTCGTCCCGCACTCGAGTGATGTGAAGAAAATTTGCTGCCGCACTGAACGTGTTAATTCCACCTGACCTCAACCTCAACACTTCCAGTGCTGGCGTCTACCCGGGTAGACGGAGCCCGTTGCGTTGACTCACCGCATTCCAAGGTTAGTAAGTTACCGAAATAACCTTTACAAGCGCCATTTGCGCGGGAAATTCCTTCAGTACCTTCCTGGCTTCACGCTAGATAGCGTCGGAAGCAGATCGGAAGGTTTGAACACATGTTTCAGTCGTATCTTGGAGGTGACCCTCGTACGCTGGGTTTTCGCTCATTTTATCGCTGTATTATCATTTATTTTACCTAGTTCTTGATTATCTAGTGCGTTATCTAGCATCTGTACAAAGGTAAATAACTATTCAGAGTAAAAAGTGTTGAAATATACACTGGCGGGAAGTGATTGTGGGTTAGTATACAGTGGGACAATGCAGCATCTGGCCGTCTACCCTGGTAGACGGGGGGAGGGGGGGGGTTCGAGCACGCTTGGTCGGGCAGGTGGTGTTGGACGGCTAGAGGCTCCCGCATTGACTGTTAACACTTTCAGTGCGTATGTCTACCCGAGTAGACGCTCGACTTTCGCTCCTGACGGGCGTCTACCCGGGTAGACAAGGAGCACTTGCGCATGGTCCTTGTGGAAAATGACTGTAAAAATGTGAAAAGTTGGTTTGAAGCTCTCGTTTTTGTGGAACTGCGAACTGTCTTCTGTAGTTCCCAAGCTTCCCACTAGGTGTCTCCGGAAGTAGATTGGACTATTATTTTTGTGCTTTTGGGCATATGTTTGAGAGGGGTGTTTTTAGTTGATTTTCGTCAGTAACTCACTAGTTTCTCTCAAATAATTTTTAATTTCTTCCTCATTTGTTCATAATAACTTTCTCTAACGTTTAGAACGTGCAGTGTAGCCAGTTTTCTATGAAGGCAGTGCTGTAGGGATGTGGCGTTCAGCACTGAACGGATCCGAACTGAACGGATCTTTCAGTTGAACGTATCCCAACTGAACGGGTTCCCAAAGAGTTGCCGTTCACCAGTTCATGAACTCCCTCTTGTGACGTCCTCACTCCTCGTACCTTCCTCCGATCCCACTCCTTCTCCTTGTCACCACCCGTTCTCAACTCCTTTACCCTTCCCCTCGCCGCTCCTCTCTTTCTTCCCTTCCCTTCAATCCTTACCGTTCTTTCGCCCCTTCCCTTATCCCTTGAGCTGAGAGTTGACTGACCAGTTCATCAACTCCACGGAATAACAGAATCAAGTTCAACTCCTTCCCTTCCCTTCTTCACTCTTCACGTTCTCTTCACCCCTCCCTACACCCCTTACCATTCACATCACCCCTCCCTACACCCCTTACCGTTCACATCACCCTCCCTACACCCCTTACCATTCACATCACCCCTCCCTATACCCCTTACCATTCACATCACCCCTCCCTACATCCCTTACCATTCACATCACCCCTCCCTACACCCCTTACCATTCACATCACCCCTCCCTACACCCCTTTCCGTTCACATCACCCTCCCTTCACCGGTAGGGTGGTGGGGGGGGGGGGGGGGGGTAGAAATCTTGGCGGATTCTACCTGAACGGGCTTAGGAGGGTCAAACTTGAGAGTGAAGAACGGTGAACGGATCCCAAAGAACTGATCCCAGAAAAGAGTGAACTGGTGGGAGTTAACTCCCGGAATTGAACGGATCTTACACATCCCTACAGTGCTGCCATATTTCACGTTTTTTACGGATTTATTCAGTAAAAATCGGAGAAATCCGTAGAAGTTCGGCTTTTTCTTCAGAATACATTGTCGATTTGTCTGGCAACACTGTGAAGTAGAGAAACTGAGCTGAAATATCAATGATTCGATTCGAAGAGGTGCGTATCGATTTATATATCGAAATCTGTTTGCTGCAGGCACATCGATCTGAATAAATATGCGCTCTCCCACCATTTTCCCGAGCCTTATACAAATCCTGAGAGCTGTTCAGCAAAAAAAAAAATAAATAAAAAAATACTTGAGATGCAGGCAATGTTCCAAAAATAAAATTAAAAAACTTACAAATGTTCACTGTCCAGCTTGTCCTGATACACCTGGACTGCGCTTGAAACAATGCTTTCTGGACTACCACCGCTCCATGGGGTTCAGGTTTCATTGACATTTACGACTTTTTCTATAATTGAATATTTTTTACTTTTCTATATATTCTATTTTTCGATTTTCTATAATGTTCTATTGCTTTCTGATACACATTGTTACGAGTACCTATGCATAATATTATTATGCATAATAATAATATTTACAATATTATTGTAAATATATTGCGTAATCAGGTTCTGTAACGTTTTTCATTTTATGTTTATAATCACATTATACGACACATGTTTTGGTTGACTAAAATCGTCAAAAAAGACAGATTTTCATGAAAATTCTCTCACGAGGTCATGCTGTATATTCTATTTCATGTAGCAAGGCTCTCTTGAGTCCTAGAAATGATATTCAGGGCATTATCATGCAGCTGTACAAAGATTTACAACTTTTATTTGAAAAGAAAATCACTGAGGGAAAGAGCACTGCGGCTTAGTATCCACTAGGTCAAACGCCACATGCGTACGTCTACCTGGGTAGACGGGTTTTTTTAGGGGGCTGACTCTGCGTTTTTTCGTCCCGTCTGTGGGGTTTGGCCATGTTTCGGACACGCATTGAAAGTGTTAAGGTATTGGGTACCTAGGTAAAAAAAACGGGGAAAAATCAATTTTTTTTTCAATTGCTCTAAAAAAACCTACACAGTGTGACGAATAAAATGACGTATTGGAAACGTATTTTGGATGCTCCTAAGTGCATGAAAAAAAAAAATAAAATAAAATAAATTGGGCTCTAGAACTGCTCGGCGCTGTAGGATGGGTTGTCCCAGGGGGTGCCAGGTTTGAGAACGAAAACGAGACCCTTCTGCGCAGGTCGGAGTGGGGGGTAGCCGTGACGTCAGTTGCGACGCCGAATCCCCCTCATACCACACAAACCGCTTTCAGCTTATCAAATATCAACTCGCACCCTGTTTCTGACATAGTTTTTCTTTTTCAAACCTTATTATTTTACTCATTTCTGTTTGTTTAGTTACCGTTTGAGTTTTGGTCACTTCGTTTAGTGCAGTGCTGTGAAGAAGAGTACTAAAATGCCTTATTGCGCAGTTTTCGGGTGCTGTAATCACAACACCAAAAACTCGGGTTTGTCGTCGTCGAAACGGGTTAAGTTGTACAGATTTCCGGCTGCCGAACCTTTTCGTAGCAAATGGGTTAATTTTTGTGGGAGGAAAGATCCGGTTAATGCTGAGCATGGAACGATCTGCAGCATTCGTTTCACTGTGGAGGATCGGCGAGATAACTTGAAAAACAGGCTTCTTGGTCGCCCAAGTGTCAAAGAAAACTTAAGCCAGATGCTGTACTGTACCATCTCAGAATGATCCAAAAAACCCAAAATTGACTCCTTCGAAGGGGAAAGCTGTAGAAGAAAGATCCCAGCGAAAAACCAAGAGGGCTAACCGTCGCCTTATGCTGAGCTTGTTGGCGTAAGTTCAAGTATACCTATTGTAATTCGAGTAGTAGGCACCTTCATATTCAAATATCAACACAAATTACGTTCTTTAAGCCTGGAAGTACCTTTTCAAGGACTATCCAAGTTCCTACGAAGTCATGTTAGAAGAAATAAAAGAGGAACTGCGTTAGTAGGCATGGTAGAATGAAAATCTACTTACCCGTGTAGGACTGTTATACCCTTCTGGTAGGGAGACTACATAATTATAATTTTTGGAATATACAGGGTGGTTCACGGGAACGTCCCCAAAAGTAGGGGGCTGTTTCTCCGAATAGGGAGGGAGTAGGGAGATGGGGAAGGGCTCGTTGGAACCGTTAAGGTGCGTCTACACGGGGACACTCTTTCCAGAGAGCTAGAGCTGAGAGCTCACGAGAGAAGTGTGGACACCTCCTAGAGTAGTTGCGAGAGCACCGTGAGAGTACTCTCGCGTTCTCCCTCCTCTCACGACGTGTGGACACGTGGTCAAGCAACGTCGGCAAGCAATCTCGATTAGTTTCACCTGTGCGAAACAAGTTCCTAGAGCGCAATGGCGACTTCAGGTCGACAGTGGGCGAAAGAGGAAACTGACTGCTTCATCAGTCGGCTGGAAGCTTTGCCTGAATTGTGGAATGTTTCATCGGATATTTACAAGGACAGGAACCGGAGAGCCACCGCGGCTCTGGGAACTGAATTTGCCACTGACGCAAAGGAAATTGGCCGAAAGATCCACAATTTGAGGACGCAGCTGAATTCCGAAGTGAGGAAGAGGAAGAGTGGAAGTGGGGCGGACGACGTCTTCAAAAGTGGATGGAAATTTTTCGACGCCCTAAAATTCATGGTCCCGTCCAGCAGAATCGAAGAGTTAATAACAAGTAATTTGGTACCTAAGTAGATCATACCTGATTCCTTCACGACATTGAGTTGAGGATATTTTAGAGGAAATTTGAAACGTCGAATAACTTCAAATTGGTAGGTATATTTAAATTCACAGAAACAATCAAAATATTATCAAAAACCCTAATCTACAAGTTTACAAATAACTCGAAAACAGAAATAGAAAAACGTTATTATAGGTAAAATTATACAACGTAAAAAATACCGCGTACTGATGTTAATAAGCAGGTGTTGTACATATACAAATGAAGTTGTTTTCCTTCAGATGAATTTATATTGCCAAGGCACTTCACCTTGTGAAGAAACAAAATATCCTTTAAATTCATCCCTGATTTGTTTGCATGCATTGCTGACATTATGCCCTGAACTGGAAGACTGTACTGGGAAAAGTAAACTGTCTGGCCCGCAATCATTTCTCCAAGTGCTCAAAACGTCATCACCATTTTCAGCTGCTCAATCAAAAACGAGTGCCGCGCGAGCGATATTCTGCTTTGACGAAACCATCGTGACGGTCGGAATGAGACTGAAAGGAAGCGAGACCGTGTAGGCAGACTCGACACTGCTCTCGCTATCACCTCAAGCGAGAGTGGTCTCGGAAACTTACTCTAGCTCTCTCAGGGCTCATGGTGTAGACTCAGCTGACACTGCTCTACGCAATTAGTGTCGCTCTAGCTATCCCCGTGTAGACCTACCTTTAGGTGTTGGAGTTTAGTTGCCATCATGGACCGATGGGGTGTGGAGCATCGTGTGTTCGTGTACGACGCGTTTGTAAAAAACAATGACTCTGTGGTGGCTGTTCAACGTGCATTCAGAGTTAGGTTCAATGTTGCTCGACACGGTGCTATTCCTGATAGGAAAACCATTATGAAATGGGTGAATGCATTTCGTACTACGGGTAACCTCACAAAAAAAAAGCCACCCGGCCCAGTACGGACGGTAAGGACCCCCGAGAACGTGGAGAGGGTGAGAGCAGCTGTTCTCCAGAGCCCAGGTCGTTCCGCACGCCAACACGCTCAGGCCCTGCACATTAATCGCGCTTCTGTTCGACGCATCATAAAAAGTGAGTTGCATTTCCATCCCTATAAGCTGGCAGTTGTCCAACAATTAAAACCTGGAGATCACCAGCAGCGTTCAGCATTTGCTTCGGAGATGCTCTCACGGTTCGAAGTCAATGACGATTTGGTGTTGCTGATGAGTGATGAAGCGCACTTTCACCTCAACGGCTTTGTTAACGAGCAAAATTGCCGGTATTATTCAGATAACAATCCTCAGACTTTGCATGAACGACCACTGCATAGCCCTAAAGTCACAGCGTGGCATGCGGTTTCACGCAAGTTCATCATCGGTCCCCATTTTTTTTGAGGAAGAGGGGAACACTGTCACAGTTAATTCTACCTGCTACATGAACATGTTGAACAACTTTTTGAGACCAGAGCTACGCAGGAGAAGGCGAATCATCAACCAAAGGGATCTTTGGTTCCAGCAAGATGGGGGCCCCTCCTCACACTTCCAACAACTCGATGGCCCTGGTACGCGAGATGTTCCCTGACCGCCTTGTCTCACGTTTTGGGGACGTGCTTTGGCCCCCACGCTCGCCAGACTTGACAACCTGCGACTTTTTTCTATGGGGATACCTCAAGTCACGGGTTTATGCTTCGAAAACTCGGACCTTGGACGATCTAAAAGATGCTATCAGAAGGGAAGTGGCGTCCATTGATGAAGCCTCCTGGAGCACGTACACCAAAACTTCTTGAATCGACTTGCTTCATGCTACGAGCAAGATGGACAACATTTGATGGACGTGATTTTCAAGACATGAAATTGCATGTATTTCCCTACAGAAAAATTTAAATAAAATGGTTGTACGACTAAAACTTTCATTTCTATGACTATTTGATTTTGAGGACGTTCCCGTGAACCACCCTGTATTATGGCAACAGCCAAGAGAGAAATATCAGACGCAGCTTCATAAGTAGGTTCAGTGGTTTTTATTTAGATGATCCCCGGGGTCTGCAGAGGTTAAATTGCGTACACGTAAAGATCACTGCTTTTGTGGACAACTAGTAAGTCTTCAATCGAGTAAAAGACAACCCACATCAGTCCTCTCAGATCAATAAGTATGGAGAGTGGTAATGTAAAATACAGCACCTACATTTCTACCCACGTTTCGTACTAGTAGCATTTCCTGATTGCAATGGACACAACCTATTGCTAACCCACAACTATATCTATGACAAATCGTTGCACCAGTAACTATTACTATGGTTACATAATTTTGCCCTTCATGCTTATTAGTTTCTTAGAGGCGGTTGCTGAGCTGGGGGTTTGAAAATCTCGGACTAAAGCAGGGTTCACATCCATCCGGAAAGTGCGTACGAGCAGCTGATTGGTTGGACATCAGAGGGGGAGGGGGGAATATTCTTTCCGGAGAAGCACTTTTGAAGCGAACTGTACGCATCAGATTTTTCAGATATTTTCCGCTCCGCATCTGCGCAGTTCACTACTGCGCATACAGAATGGCGTCCGCAACCGAAACAGATGTGGGAGGAAGCGCGGGAAACGAGTTGTCAGCCAAAATTCCGGATGGTTATGAACGCCTTCCCAACTTCCGCGATTCCCCTCCATCCCTTCCACTGCTTTTCACTAGCTTCCCCTATCCGTATTTCCAGACGGCTCCGGATGGATGTGAACCCTGCTTAATTGTTAGTCCGTGACTTCATGATGCCAGAGTTGAAAATGGGAAAAAACTGCTTGCTGAGTCCCAGACTACATTTTTTAATTCTGGGATCATCTCAGCCAGGGACTAAAGATTAGTTCTGGTCTTTCTCGAGTCAGTCTCTCCTGAAATATTACCTTTTTTCAACTTGGGGAGTCGTTTTCCCAAGAACGGTTCATCGCAGCGTGGTGATCCAATTTTTGCCTGATGGAGGAATAAAAGAGCTTCAAATGAGTCGGATAGTTTTGTGAAATATGGCTTGGCTTATGTGGTACGATTTTATGAATAACAATAAAGCCACTTTTTGGATCGCACGTAAAAAATATGTTTTTATCATATCGAAAAACAATCCAACTTGATTGAAAAGTAAGACTATATATACATGCTGTAAAAATTTGAACGAGATAGCACTGACAGCAACTGAGGAAAAGGTACTTGAAAATCGTCAAGTCGCCTACATATCTGTTTTGGTAGTTACCCACTACCCTTAATGGTGATTAACACGTTCAATGCGTAATTGCTCGAGTGAGGAAAATAGAACTGTAAGTTAGGGGCGGAGTGGCTCCAGCGTACCAGCTCCAGGCGGTGGTGGCGCTCGGATATTTCGCCGCCAAACTACGAATTCTCAATTCTGATTGGTTCTGGAAGGTTTCCCTCTTGTTTTAGATATCCTGACTACAGCTAGATCGTGTGCCGTTCCTTCTTTACACTTATTACAGACCACCTGTCCGCCGTATTCTGGAACCCTTCTTCCTGGAGTCACCCTATGAACCAAAGGTCATTTTTTACGTGTTTTACCTTGCCGTTGACTGTGTTTTCCCCATTATTCTATGCTCTGAATGCCCACTGGCTCTGAATTAGAACACGAGCACCTACGCAGGGCCGACCAGAGGGGATGGCAGAGGGGGCAAAATCCCCGGGGCCCTATTTGTACCGTTATTGTGCAAACTAAAAATTTCCCTTTTATAAATGAGCTCAGTTACTTCCTTAATAAATAAGGGTAGAGCAGTACGTCCAGTATTCCTGTTTATAAATTATAAAATTTGTGTGGGGCCCTTCCCAGCTCTGGGCGGCACCTAAGTACTAATAAGTATTTTTTCGCTCTCTTCTGAAAATAAAGTTTAACATCGATGGATGTCTATTATAATTTTTTGTTTCATAACCACCCTTTGTTGAGCACAGGATTCCAATAATAATAGAATTCCATAGCCGACAGAATGTTTTTACTTTGGTAATCTTATAACAGTGTTATGAATCTGGCCAGATCATTGAGCGTTGGATGGTGTGTGATGAAGAAAAATCCACAAACAGTTTATTCTAAGCACTGGTTGGAGTAGGCAATGTGGAAAAAAAGTACAAAACTTCACTGTTTTGGGTGAGGTTCGAACCGGATACCTCAGAAATAGCACGTGTATTGCGGGAAGTATAACCTGCAGTAGACAGACGGAGTGGTACGCTAGAGCCAAGCTTCAGAAATCTATGAATTCCGACAAATTTTTGCCTCAAAACATTGTTATCGTTCATTACTAACCATGAGAGGAAAATAACGTTGTACTCAAAAAATTAGGTTCCGCCCCTGGGAATTCCCATGGAAAATGGGGTCCGCTTTGAACGTGTTAATAAGGTAAAGGAAGGTAATTTCATTTTCCTTAGTGTTTCAATTCTTCGACATGTTAGTTAGAAATTCGCATTGGATTCCCGTTGATTCAGGGAAAAATAGGAGTACGGTAGGGTGGAAGGGTTTAGCGAGGGTGGCTGGGTTTAGCGAGGGTGGCTTTGGGGGTTTCCCTCCAAAATGGGGGAGAAACCCTGATCTAAACCGTCTTTGCTCTACCCGACCTCCTCGCCACGTAACAGTAACTTATTTGCCTATTGAAAAATTCATGTTCTAAAACTTTGGGACCCAGTGCATATCTTCACCATTTTCTTTGAAAATTAGCTAATTACTGACTTGATTGAAAATTCGATTACATGGACATTCTGCATGACTGGATCTTTTTTTAGTGGGCATTTCAGGGGGGATATGGGGCACCAAACACCACTTTATGTTTCCAGATTGGCAGTTAGTTTTTAATAGAAATAGTATACAGAAATATTATGAGTGTGAAAAGTATGAATACAGTGCAGAGGGGGTTTAATTTGTGAGCCGAGCAGCGGAGATCAAACTTCTGAGGTCGGTGTCGGACAAGTTGCTCAAGACGTTCTCCACGACAGTGACAGGCAGGAGGTAGTCGAGTTGTTTGAGGCCCTCGAGGAAATCAGCTGTCGGCGTCTCAGGGCTCACCTTGAGGAAATCCAGCACCCACCCGCACCCCGCACTCCGGAGGGCGTCTCCCAAAGCGACGTTGACGTTGACTCGACACGCGACGCTTGCGATCATCAGGGACCCGAGCGCAGAAACGCCGTCCTGAACCAGTCTCCCCCGGGACAACGCAGCCTCCCACTTGTATCTGAAGAGTCGGGCGAATACGGGGAAGTCCTTGGCAACGTCGACGGAAGCCAGTGCTTCGAGTAAGTTCGTATTGCGAACTAATGGGGCCATTTGATTCTTTGATTTGGCGATCAGGTCGTACAAGGTGATCCCCTCGACGATAGATCTCCTCTTCATGTTCTCGATTTCACTGTCGATATCACCTTTAATGACATCTTTTAAAGTTGATCTGCAACTACAACGACCTCCACTGTGATCCTGCGCCCACATGTTGCGAACTTCCAAGTCCAACAAGTGCAAACGGAGGATTCCCGACGTCTCCCCACTCCATCTCATCTTAGAAGTTAAGAAGTCACACATGTCTGACCCATAACCATAGTTTTCCAAGAGAATACGAGTCACTTTTGGACGAACATACCTGATGCTGTAGTGGAGAGGTCTTCTGTTGGAGCTATCACAGGATCTTGGATCTGCTCCGTAGTAGATCAAGTTTTCCACAACAGCTTCATCAGCCCATTGTGCTGCCGAGTGCAGAGCTGTTGAGTGGTCGGGGTGTTTGGCATTGGCGTCGGCGCCGTGTCTCAGCAGAGCGACAACAGCCTCACCTCTCCTTTCCTTGGTAGCTATTAGAAGAGGAGTCAGGTTATCACTGCTGATCAGATCGACATCAGCTCCAAGTTTCAAAAGCCTTTCAATAACTGGAACACTCCCCCACTGTACAGCATAATGCAGGGGGCTATTTCTGAATATGTCCAACACGTTCACTTGGGCCCCTCTGTCTAACAGGAGGTTCACTATGGTTTCCTCCTTACAATGAACAGCTCTGTGCAAAGGTGTCCACGAATCACCATCTGCAGCATCGATGTCAGCTCCGAGCTCCAATAGCCTTTCAATAACTGGAACACTCCCCCACTGTACAGCATAATGCAGAGGGCTATTTCTGAATATGTCCAACACGTTCACTTGGGCCCCTCTGTCTAAAAGGAGGTTCACTATTGTTTCATCAGCACGATAAACAGCTCTGTGCAAAGGTGTTTGTGAATCACAATCTGCAGCATCGAAATCAGCTCCTAGTTCCAAAAGCATTTCAATAACTCGAACACTCCAACATTCTACAGCATAATGCAGTGGCTTCCTCTTCTGTCCATCACTAACATTCACCAACCTGACCAAATATTCACCCCTCGCCTCCGCAGCAGTGTGTAGCCGACTGCCTGCCAAGGTACTGGAACCCTCCAATTCGGTAAGCAGCCTTCTGCAACAGTAATAATAAATCCAACAATAACTTCTGATGTAAATGTAATGTTGGAAGGAGGGAGGTTTCATAACAATTTAGTTGAATTAATGGAGATATCGCAGGCAACTGGAGCCGCGAACGGGTCACCTTCCTCTAAACCAGTGTTTCTCAACGGGGGCGGTAGTGGGGTACTGAGGGGCGGCGAACTTGTTTTGGGCGGTAGGGGGTGGTGAGCGCCTGCCGGAACACTTGAACAGGTTCAGGAATCTTTTGGATTCTGTGCTTGAGATGTATTTAGGTACATCAGAGAGGCCGATAGCTACAATTTACAATCGATGTTGCTTACTTGACCAATAAATTCGCCAAATTCAATGGAATCAATTCGCAAATTCAAGGTGATGAACTCAATTTAATAAAAAACGAAATCTGTTATTTCTGCCTTCCAAAATAATCTCGCTTTGTGCAAGCTGAATTTTGGCCGCAACGAAGTTGTGATTTGCCAATTTTCAATCCTCGGATAAACATAGTGAATAGTATCCTGCATAAGAATATTGAAACCCCTTTGATGAAACAGCTGACTGTGAACACCTGGAGTCTTTGCGTTAAGACCTTTTCCGAGGATATTTTGTCCTCAATGGGTCATGAATCTGTGCACATTGAGAAAACAGAGGTTGAGATTCAAGCTAATATCGGTTAACTCTACGCTGGAGTGTGGACTGTCGTCAAACAAACTGTTAATTGCCTCCCTCTTCTACCTCGTCGATCGAGCGCTCATTACTGTGACTGATTTACTTAATACAACAACAACAAATCCACCCCCTGACCCCGGGTGATGCCTCTGTACTTATTTCGAATGAAAAAGAATAAAAACGGAATGATTGAAAGCCCCCGTTGAGAACCACTGCTCTAAACCATACAAAATGGAGAATCTAACCCTCAGATGTGGCTGACGGTAGGGTTGACCTATGTGGCTCCTTAATCGACACTCCATCGTCGTAAGATAACTTCAAAAATGTTCACAGTAAATTACCCACCAAATTTATATGGTAAAAAAAATTGGTACAACGAAACAATGACCCGTCGGCTGGTGCCTACTTGAATGGAGAAGCCATTGACTAGAAGCCAGCCTACTTATCTGTGTGTTAACGACAACATCAATCCGCAAGACCACAAACAGTTAACAGGCGCTCTACCGCGCAGGCTCCGACTTGGTACCTTTGCTGCCCCGAGCCTCTCCTCGACTCTCGCAGTAATGCGAGGCCTCTCACCTGATTGCGCCTTCGTCCCCGCTCCTCACTGCCTCATTCAGTCGCTCAATGCAGCGCAGAACCTGAAGAAGAAAAGCGAGAAGACATAGTTAGCTTCAAGATCAAATGACCTACAGGTGGGTGGAATAACCACAGGATAACGTACAGCTAACTGGACCTGCGACCTGCTGAATCAGGTCACATCCGAGTGTCACCGAGAAGACATAATTTTATGGAGGATCACCAGCATGCGGACATCGGTGAGTTACGGCTCCGTTTACCCGGGAGTTTTGGTTTATTATTCTGTGAATAACACACCTATGTATTCGCTCAGGAAAAAATGTTTATAACAACCCCTCAACATATATTCTTTTCCGTTTCAAGGTGCAAAGATTCCAAAACGCTGCAGTCACATGGGTTTATTATTCTATTGGACTTACCTACAGAAATGTTGGCTCTTCATTTATTGTTTCTTTCACGTACAATTATTGAAACAGCTATTTCTGATGGTTTCCACCAATTTTGACCCCCAAAAACACGAATCAGGCTCGGATTTTTCTTTCAGCAGATTATTTTTGATCACTGATAGTGCCATTTAATTGCCTTCATTCACCTGTTGCAACTACTTCCAGTGTTATTATACAAATTTATGGTGATTCTAGGCAATTTCCCAGGTTTTTCACTGATAAAAATTCAATTTTGGGAGCTGGGGGCCTATTCACTAAGCGAAAGAGGCATCTCTTTTCGGTCAGACTCTCTCTTTTGGCAGAAGAGATTTTTATAGTATCCATGACAGGGTTATTCAGTAACTTCCATAAGACAGAGTTGGCGGCCATCTTGGAATTTTTGATCTCTTTCAGAGAGACTGTTATTAGGTGTCTTTCCTCGAAAGAGAGAGTCTATTTCTCGTTTGTTTGACAGCGATAAATCGTGTAATATCCTCGTTCATCCGCAACCACATAAAGATAAGTCAATTTTCATTGAAAATATATACATAATTATTATTGATTCATGAGTAAAAACGTCCAAGTATGGATTGAGGTAGGTAGGTACCCATTGAATAGGTATTACTAAGAAATGCCTTCATTATTAAGGAATTGAACTCCCGGGGGCAACAAACATCTCGCACTTCATGGATACTATGGGATTTTTATGCATTAGGATCCATATCTCTTTCTCAAGGCCAATGGAGCTATTCTGTAAAATAGACGAACCCCGGAGCCATTGGAAGAGACTGTCTCCCGGGGGATTTTCAGAATAGATAATCTCCGTCCACTATCTATTTTACTGAATAGGCCCCCAGGAGTTGGATGGATGAGATGTCTTATTTCCTGATGGACTAACAATAAGTCTCAAGTGGAAAACCCTGCAAAGTCCTTGTCACATGGGTTTATTATTCGATTGGACTTACCAACAGAAATGCTGGCTGTTCATTTATTTTTTCTTTCATGTGCAAAAATTGAAATAGCTATTTCTGATGGTTTCCACCAATTTTGGCCTCCAAAAACACGAATCAGGCTCGGATTTTTCTTTCAACAGATTATTTTTGATCATTGATAGTACCATTTAATCGTCTTGATTCACCTGTTGATACTTTTTCTAGTGTTATTATACAAATTGATGGTGATTTCAGACAATTTCCAATGTTTTTGACTCATGAAAAATGTATTTCGGGAGCTTAACCCTCGTTTCCACCAGTTTTGGCCCCCCAAAACACGAATTAGGCTCCTATTTTTGATAATTATTTTTGATGATTGATAGTGCCATTTAACTCAGATTCACCTGTTGATACTACTTCTAGTGTTATTATACAAATTGATGGTGATTTCAGACGATTTCCCAGGTTTTTGACTCATGAAATATGAATTTTGGGGAGCTGAACCTTCGTTAAAACCTCAATTTTTCACTCTTTGGTCAAAATCGACTTCATATTCGGTCTTCTCGTCCCCAAAATCATGGAAAACGATACCTCACAAGGTCATGTTACCAACATCTTGCTAAAAAGCAAAAAGTATTTTATTTTTGCATTATTTTCACTCATAACACCCTCAGGTGTTCTCCGATCGGGCTGAAAAGTTTCGGGACACAAATAGGGCCCAAATGGAGCATGTGTGCGAAAGAACGAATTTTTTAGACCGAAAATAAAGCCGGTACACGTGATACGGCGGAAGGACATTGCATTTTTGGAATCTGCGCACCTTGAAACGGAAAAGAAAAAAATTTGAGGGGAATACATAGGTGTGTTATTCACAGAATAATAAACCAAAATAGGTACTTTTATGTTTTAGTAATTTTAGTAATATGTTAGTAATATGAGCTTGTGAGGTATCGTTTTCCATGTTTTTTTGGACGAGAAGACCGAATATGAAGTCGATTTTGACCAAAGAGTGAGGAATTGAGGTTTTACCAGGTGTTCAGCTCCCAAAATTGATTTTTATGAGTCAAAAACCTGGGAAACCGTCTGAAATCACAATAAATTTGTATAATAACACTAGAAGTAGTATCAACAGGTGGATCAAGACGATTAAATGGTACTATCAATGATGCAATGTGGAATAAACACAAAATAAATAAACCTTTAGCTTACCGCTAATTTATTGAGTACACAAAGGTTTTCACTCAACTTCTGAGCATCGTCAGGTAAGTACTCCACAGTATTTTGTGTTTGTTCCACATTGCAACATGGCTTACCACATGAGGCATACAATGAAATTCGATGAATTGATGAACTATCAATGATCAAAGATAATTTGAAATTCGTACCTAATTCGTGTTTTTGGGGGCCGAAATTGGTGGAAACCATCAGAAATAGCTATTTCAATTATTTTATATGAAAGAAACAATAAATAAACAGCCAACATTTCTGTAGGTAAGTCCAATAGAATAATAAACCCATGTGACAAGGACTTTGCAGGGTGCGCAAAAATTACCCAAAAATCCCCAAAATGTTATTTTCCAACAAGTGACCCCTCATTTCAAAGGTTTTTGCACGCTGAACACGATGGTGGAATCGGATTTTAGATATCTTGATCCGTTCTCAAATTAGAGCATTTAAAGTGCGCAAAAATTACCCAAAAATCCCCAAAATGTTATTTTCCAACAAGTGACCCCTCATTTTAAAGGTTTTTGCACGCTGAACACGATGGTGAAATCGGATTTTAGATATCTAAATCCGTTCTTAAATTAGAGCATTTAAAGTGCGCAAAAATTACCCAAAACTAGGATAATCTTTAAACAACAAACTCTAGATAACAAACGGTAGAATCAGGATGGACAAAACGTACAAATTAAAATAAATACGAAGAGAATATACATAGAAAACCAAATTTTAGACCGAAGTTTTCCTTTATTCAAAACCATAGCCATTAATTCGAATATTTCTTCGAAAATTCGCTCATTAAGTCATGCTGCATGACTGGTTTTTATATGCTATTTTGGCAGTTTTTGTATTCGATGTAAGGACTTTATTGATTTTCTCTGAAAGATGTTTTACATTTATGTTAATGAGTAATATCTCCCAGGGTCGTTTGTGGATTGAGTGGTACTGGTTGGTTTTTCGTATTTGAGTAACTTGCAGATGAGCTTGTGAGGGTATCCGTTTCTAAGAAGTATGGATATCCACTATTGTGTTTTCAATATTTTCACTTCAGTAGATACATTAAGAAGTTCAATTTGTTTGTTTGTAGCCCATGAATATGGCGGAATAAACTGCCGAAACGTCGGGAAAAAACATCTCAACTCATTGACCGATCCTCAACAAACTCCTTTAACTATATATATATATATATATATATATATATATATATATATAATATATTTATATATGTATGTGTCATTCCAGACGATAACTCTCGAAAGAATTGAGATAAAAAGTTCAAATTTGCACGAAAAATCTGTCTTGGCAATCGACAGGCTAAGTTCGTAGATGGGCAGAATCGGGTCACTCTAAGGGGGAGTTTTGGGGAGTTTTAGGGGGGAAAAATTGCCCAAAAATTCCCAAAATGAAACAGTCTGACAAGTGACACCTCATTTTAAAGGTTTTTGTACGCTGAACACGATGGTGAAATCAGAATTGCGATATCTCATTCCGTTCTCAAACTGGAGCACTTTGAAGATGAAGGAACGTGGTTATTTCTTGAGATAAAACAGTTTTACATAAAATCAGTTCTTTCTTCGAAAATTCGCTCTTATAGCCCATGCTGCATGACTGTGGTTTTTCTAGTGTAATAGTACAAACTGATGGTGATTTCAGACGATTTCCCAGGTTTTTGACTCATAAAAAATGAATTTTGGTAGCTGAACATCTGGTAGAACCTCAATTTTCCACTCTTTGGTCAAAATCGACTTCGTATTCGGTCTCCTCGTCCCCAAAACCATGGAAAACGAGACCTCAAAAGCTCATGTTCACTAAAAACGCAACTTGAAACGGAAAAGAAAATATTTTGAGGGGGTGTTATAAAAATTGTTTGCTGAGCGAATACATAGGTGTGTTATTCACAGAATAATAAACCAAAATGGGTGGCAAAATATGGTTTTTGGTGTTTTATTCACATGAGCTTTTGAGGTATCGTTTTTCATGTTTTTGGGGACGAGAAGACCGAATATGAAGTCGATTTTGACCAAAGAGTGGAAAATTGAGGTTCTAACGAAGTTTCAGCCTTAAATTGACGTTAATTTTACGTCTAAAATCCCAGTTGTGCTCCTAAGCTCCGCAAAAACTCACTCATCCGCGAGTTCTGAACTTGTAGTTTTTCTTACAAATATTGCACAGGGTCGTGAAATCACAGGCGGAATTTTTTTTTTAAACTGGAAATACACAGAAATACACAGGATGATGAGAGGTGGGAGAGCGGGAGTTGGATGGATGAGACGTCTTATTTCCTGATGTTATAACAAAAATCAGTCTCAAGTGGAAAAACCCTTCTGCACTCACCTCATCAGCCATTGTGCGAACAGAGAACCCTGGAAATAAGTTAATTCCTCTGAGACTTTCTAATAATAACTTATTTGAAATGACAAAAATACGACGCAAAAACAAGAAATTGAGCAATCAACAGGTTGTCATCATGGATACTGTATACTGTGGAGTGAGGATGGCACATCGAAATCGATATTGTCGATGCATCGATGTTTCACTTCGATATTCCGATTTTTCACCATCGATGCCTCACATTTCGATAACATCGATATATCGATGTTAAGGTCCGATAATATCGGCAGAAAACACCCTTCAACCAGCTCTTGCCTCTTGGATCCCCTCCCCACTCTTCCATGATCCACATGTCTCCTTACAGGTCATAAAATACTCAAAAGTGATCAATGACTTTATTTTAATTTTCAGAAATATTTGTGTAAAAAAAAAAGAAATGGAAACATTTTATTCCGAATTCAATCATTTACAAAATAAAAATAAGAAACATTCCAACTCTGAATTATACAGGGTGTAACATGAGTGATGCAAAACCTCTCTCCCACGTGTTCTACATCTAATTTCCGACCAAAAGTGTCCTATAACATTTTTCACTCCTCAAATCCTCCTAAAAAAAAAATTTGTTAGGCATTAGAGAGACAGGAAATTAAACGCTCTTTCCAACGGTATCTTAAAATTTGAATTTACTCTTTCAATTAAGTAAATTATAGCTGCTTTAGTGAGACGAGGTCGGAAACTCGAAAAAAATCTTAAAAGTGAAAAAAGTGAGATTTTAAGCGAATTGCGCGGGGGAGTCAAAATGTTGCCAGTTTCAGAAAACAAATAATGTTCTGAAGGTACACTCCTAGAAACGCGTAGAAGAGGGATATCGATATCGATATCGAAAATATCGATGTTTAGGCTTGATAAAACATCGTTATCGATGCTGTCTACAAAATATCGACATCGACATCGATATCGATATTTTCTTTCGATATTATCGAAACATCGATTTCTTACTTCGATATTCCGATTTTTTGCTTCACATTCGATAACATCGATATATTGATGTTATGGTCATATAATGGCAGAAAACACCCTTCAACCGGCTCTTGCCTCTTGGATCCCCTTCCAACTCTTCCTTGATCCACATGTTAAGGCGGCTCCACACATGCGGTACTTGCCAAGTACCGAGTCGATACTTGCCGATTTCCTAGTAGTGTGGATGGGTTACTCGGTACTCGCCGAGTCGCGAGTAACCGTACTTGGGGAGGCTCCGTCCAGTGTCGGTTTTTTCACCGCTTCAAAGGAGACAAGTACGCTCGCTTTCCCGAGGCGAGTCTTGCGCGGGACGATCCACGAATGTGTGGAGCAAGGAGCTCGTCACTCGCCAAGTAACTTGGCGAGTCACCGAGTTACTCGGTACTTGGCAAGTACCGCATGTGTGGAGCCGCCTTTACTCCTTCTCCTTACAGGTCATAAAATACTCAAAAGTGCTCTCTTCATCAATGACTTTATATTTTCATTTTCAGAAATATTTGAGTAAAAAAAAAAATTTATTCTGAATTAAGTCATTTACAAAATAAAAATAAGAAACATTCCAACTCTGAATTATATACGTACTTGATTAGAAAAATAACTCTTCGTCGAGTGAGCGGAGGAAAATATACGTACTTGATTAGAAAAATAACTCTTCGTCGAGTGAGCGGAGGAAAACAAGTTTCTTCAGATTTTCTGCTTTCAGCCTGTATCGAAAATATCGATGTTTAGGCTCGATAAAACTTCGTTATCGATGCTGTCTACAAAATATCGACATTGACATCGATATCGATACTTTCTTTCGATGTCCCATCCCAAGTACTGTTAGTGATGGCAACGATATATCGATATATAAAATATATCGATAGATTTGGTTCGATATATCGATACAGAGGGCCGATATTATCGGTCAATATCGATATATTTACCGATATATCGTGACTTCATTTGAGAAAGTAAAAAATAAATATTAAAATGAATTAAAAAGCAGCAAACACAGTTTACTGCTT
Source organism: Leptopterna dolabrata (assembly GCA_954871275.1). Taxonomy (NCBI): domain Eukaryota; kingdom Metazoa; phylum Arthropoda; class Insecta; order Hemiptera; family Miridae; genus Leptopterna; species Leptopterna dolabrata. Next base: position 450,364 of record OX940990.1, read on the forward strand.
GTAACCTTACCGCGTGTTGTTATCTAATGAATCCAACTACGTTATTGTGACTAATTCAGTGATTAGTGTCAATTAAGATCGTATTATTGTGAATAATAATATATCTATGAACAATCAAAATGGTGTTTGCTCTAGCATAATCTACTTAATCACTGCCTCCCAATTATGTCTATTGTTTTTTCTCAGTCATACTATTTTCTTATCAGCTGTTCCATCTTCTCTCTCTTATATTTATTTTCGTTAATTCATTCTGTTCATTATTCATTTTTGAGATCCATTCTGTTGTATAGCCCTGATGAGGATGTACAAATACATCGAAACGTTGGCCTGAAGAACCTTCTTTTAATTTTACTCTGACCGACCCTCAAGAACGCAACAAAAGTAACTATATTGTATATTATTATATTCTATATTTTGTGAACTTGTGTGCCCTAAATTTAGAACATGTAGGAATAAGAATTTTAAGCTCCTCCAAATTACCTGTAATGTACGAACATGTCGAGCCTGATCGACCACACAGAGTGGGGACCCCCCTCTGGTCATGTCAGGGGGTATATAAGAAATTGTGATCGATAAATAAATTAACCATTCTCAATCAAGCTCTCGAACTGCCTCGTCTACCTTATTATCCTCGGATCATCACACTGGTGACAACCGACGTGAGACACGCACCGCCCGGCCTCTGCCCGCCGTCTGCGACAGCGGAGAGACTCTGCGGCGACGCCCCAGCACCGCGTCGACTCACGCGCCCCCACTACGCCGGGCGCATCAACGGCGACAACAACGGGCCTCCACTTCCTCGCCCCACCCAGCGTCCTGCGTAAAACACGAGCGACCACCAGCAAAACGATCACTTCTCGCCTACAGCTCTCCAGGACTGGCGCCTAAGAAGAAAAGGGCAACGAAACCGCCGAAACCCGCAGATACGACTCCGCCGCCGCCTTCCCTCAAGCTGTGACCGTTCGACCCCGCCTTCCCGCACGTCTGGTTCGCCCAATTGAAGCTGGTTTTCGCCCACGAAGGCCTCGCCACATCGCAGGCACAATTCGCTCGCGCCTTCCTCGCGCTCGAGCCTCGTCAAGCGGACCTCTGCGCCGACATCCCCGTGTCGCACTACAACAGCTACCGGACGCTAAAGGACCGACACCTAGCAGCGCACGCACCCTCCGACGGCTCACAACTCACCCACCTCCTGCAAACGACTACGGACGGCGAACTTCCCTCCGTACTCGCCCGGCGCCTCCGCCGCGCCCTACCGGCCGATACACCGACGCCTCTCCTCCGACAGCTCTTCCTCCGAGCGCTCCCCGAGACCCTCCGCTTGCACGTAGCGGCCCAAGACGAACCGAATATCACGAAACTCGCTGCGACCACCGATCGCCACCTACCGTTCGTCACACCTCCTCGTGTGGCTACCGTCAACGACGAGGTACAGGTGATCCAAAATAGACGACAACAGCGACCATTGACGCAGTGACAAACGCCGCCCGCGCCCGACACCAATCGACCGCCGCCGCGCCCGATCCCGCCTACATCACCGTGACCGCCGTTAAAGGCAACCCGACACCAACCCCCCGACCACGACCACCGCCGCCAACCGGACGGCCCAGCCACCGCAACAGCACGTCGCAACCACCAACCGCAGCCTCCCACACCCAGCAAACGCCACGCCACCGGCAAACAAGGATTTAATGAAGTACTTAAATTCTGGGGGAAGCGGTGTTGTGATCGGCTACTCCTCCACATTACCTGCAATGTACGAACATGTCGAGCCTGATCGACCACACAGAGTGGGGACCCCCCAATGGTCATGTCAGGGGGTATATAAGAAATTGTGATCGCTAAATAAATTAACCATTCTCAATCAAGCTCTCGAACTGCCTCGTCTACCTTATTATCCTCGGATCATCACACAATATATATACATATATATATATATATATATATATATATATATATATATATATATATATATATATATATATATATATATATATGTTGTTGTATAACTGGCCTAATTATAATTTTAACTATAAGTGTAAAATAATGTACCTTACTGTTAACTGTATTAAAAATGATGTTAGTAAATTTTAAAACGTTTTAACTCGCTTACCTAATACTTCAACCTAGTTTTTCCAAGCAAATGGTTCGATATATCGAAATATTTCTTCCAATAATATATCGATGGTATCGATATATTATTGCCGATATATCATTTGATCAATATATCGATATATTTCATTCGATTTGCCATCCCTAGGTACTGTATACTGTGGAGTGGTGATGGTGGTGGTTCTCAGCTTCGTTGTCCTCCTTTGGATGTCGGACATAGGTGTTCAGTTTTCTTTATGTCGACTCATATTTCCATTCCATTGTCTATTAACTACAGTCGTGTGGAGTCAGGCAAGTTTTTCTTCATCCAAGTTCATCCATAGCTACAGTGCGGTTCTTTGATTTCTAACAAGTTAATACGACTAATGGTATAGTTTAATAATAGGACTGGTGTTTTGCTGAAGTTTCTTTTGTTTGCAAAAAAAAACCCATGTTGTGCTCTTCTCCCCCACAAAAATATAGGGTAACAGGCTACCCGTCCCCGAAAAAGTGATAGGTGCAATTAGCGCCGCTTGGGAAGCAGCGGCTCATCCCGGAGAGTGCAGGCTCGTGTCATCAACCCGTCCCGGTAAATACGGTGAATGTCAGGTTTCGCCGGATTCAGAAGTTAGGGCTCACAGCAGCGTACAAAGACAAAGAAGGCGAAGTTGGCTTTCGGCCTTCCACTTTTGGAACCCGCAGGAAGTCGGCGAGGTGTTTTCCAAGTGGCCGTTGGAGCGTCCGACCGCTCACGCCGATAGTAAGGTAGCCGTCACGCAGTACCTCCACGACATGTAGCGGAAAATGCCAAGTTTCCCCCATCGCCGTGGGCATCGAAAACGGGGGATACAACTATGACCACGAATGCGTGTGAATCTTTCCACGCGCATTTTAAGCACATCCATCTTCACCTCGCCGCATCCCAACATTTTTGTTTTTGTGGAAGCGCTTGTTGCGTACCAGACCGAGGTCTACATGAAGGTGCACGACACTGAAGACCACGTCCCCTCTGCCCAATCCCGTACAAGATCCAGGTGGATTAATACACTCATCACGCGACAATCCCCCCGAAGACGACCTCTACCTCTATGTTAACACGTTCCGAGCGGAATGGATCGATCGATCCAACGCCTGCCGTTCAATTCACCCAGCCTGGATCTATCGACCCAGCTATGGGGAACGTTTCTACGCTACATTCTGCTCTGAAACTGAACTATCGCGCACTCTAGTGACTGCTGAGTTTAACACCTTTATTCTAGATGATCTGACCTCCGAGAGACTGCGTTCCGTTTCGTTATTCCAAGCCGTTTGTTTACCAACATTTTCTCGCCGCGTTTGGATGATGTTTCCGGGTACAATCTCCAGTTTTGTTGTGATTATTGCGTTCCTTTTTTCCTCGAGGAATCTGTTTCAGTTCCCCTTTGGCATCCAACCACGGTAGGCCGTTATTCATGAGTCTAGGCCTCAAAAGACCGCCGATTGTATTGCGGGTTTCCTATACCGCCGAAGTGCGATACAACGTCTATAAATCAATGATTTTCATCCAATTTTGGTTCCACATTGTAGTTTTAGTTCATAACTAATCATGATAAGCAGTTATCAACAAATAACTCGAAAAAACAGGTGCCGTCACAGAGAGTCTCCACCAAAACCCGCCGATTGTATTGCGGGTTGCATATTCCGTCGTACGTTACCGCCGAAGTGGATCGATAGATCCAACGTCTATAAATCAATGATTTTCATCCAATTTTGGTTCACATTGTAGTTTTCGTTCATAACTAATCATGATAAGCAGTTATCAACAAATAACTCGAAAAAACGGGTGCCGTCACAGGGAGTCTCCACCAAAATCGGCGCCGCTCGGAACGTGTTAAGAGGGTTACCACCCACTTCGGGGGAATTCTCGATCGTCCCAAGTGATTTGATTAACACATTGTTTATTGTTGACTATATACCCCATAATCTCTATTATTACGACTTATTAAAGACTTGTCTAGTTTTATTTGCTTCGCGTTCTATCGAGCATTACCACGGGGATGAGTTGAGATCAACAGAGTTCTCTACGGGGATGGATTGCCTACCCGGGACGGATTGACGAAAAGCTAATGGGGACGGGTCGCCATGATATTTCGCCGGCGGGGATGGATCGCCGGTTTCCCAAAATATAGGCGTAGGGGCGAATGCACAGCAATTCGAAGGGAAAGTGCACAGTACCGTGCACTGGCCCCTGTGGCGGGATGAAGGGCAAGTGCACAGTTGTGCAAAAAAAATTCTAACCACCCCTCAAAATTTGATGGTTTACGTTTCAAGGTACGTAGAATCCAAAACTGCAATAAAAACATTTCTCTGTCCGCCGTACTGGCCACTTTTCTTAGTTACCATGAAACAAAATTGATGAAATTCGGGTTATAGGTTCCGTTCGGGGTCTAGTTGGTCCTTCAAAATAGGGGTTGAAATTTTCAGAACGCCGTAGCTCGAAAACTTCCGATATAAGGGTATGGTTTTTTTTACGTTATTTGTCTTGAGCTAAACAATTTTTTGAGACCACCCGGAGCATTGTACGTCCAGCCGTTCGTGTGCACCAAAAAGCTTCGTCAACCGATCGTGAAACAAACGGTATAAATCCGGCCCGGATATCATCACTAGGGAGCACCTGATTTTTGAATTATCAAGCAAGTAGACATGTACTGGAGTAACAAATACTTACTTACTTAGGAAATTATGTCTCAAAAAGGTACGTACTTACTTTTAACTAGATAGGTTACTACTTTTCTTCTTAGGTACTTAAGTAAGTAGTAACTTTTCCGCTAACCACTTGATCAAATAACTAAGGTGAGATGGGGCAAGTGCGTTTTGGGGGTAAGTGCGTAGTGGAGCTATAGCAGCCTGAATATAAAGTCTATATAGACTTAGAGAGCTGCCACCTGTTGAGGACTTTGCGAAATAACCTGTTCTTTCGAATGCTAGTCGACAGAGTGAGCCGCGATCATGTATAACCTGTCGGGAAGGTTATAACCGGCCACGTTTCATATCTCCTCGTGCAGCCAAGTTTGATACAACAAGGATCATCTGAAAACATCAGTTCCCACAAAAGATTTTGGCGAATTTTTTTGTGGTGAGTACAAACCCTGACTGATATTCTTCAAATGTAAAGTAAAGTAAAGTAACAGCCATTTCAGGCTGGGGCTTTTCGTCCGACTGCCCTGCCAGCGTCGTGGACGTGATCAGCTGTCCTCCAATGGAGGATCAGAATTCGATCTGATCATTTCGCTCTTTACTTGGCTACTCATTGCCTCGCCCCCTTGAGTGGAGAGGGGTTCGCCCAACAGCTACATGGGTCATACGTGGACGTGTCACCACGTGTCACGGCGGTCACCCATCCAAGTACTAACCACGCTCAAGGTTTCTTAACTTCGGTGATCTCACGGGAACCGGTCTATTCCACCTGATAAGGCCGTTGGGCAACTTCAAATGTATATCATGAGGATTCCGATAAGTTCTAAACTTCAGGATTTAAGCCCAGGCCTGCACTTCCCCCTGCTTTTATGCACGCTTGGGGCAAGCGCGGATGCAACATGTGGGGCTTGCGCATACTACTCTGCCGTCAGTCAAATGACTACTAGTCAGTCAAATTAAGTTTTTTTCACATTTTGAAAATATTTTTACAATAAAAATGACCATCACGTTGACTTTTTTCTCTCTTTTTCTAGCCCACAAGGTTTCGGGGGTTAAAAAGTCAATAAATCGGTAAATTGTGGACCAAATTTAAATTTTTAAAAAGCTACAGATTCTGCAGAACCAGGAGCTTCACGCACTTGCCCCTAAACGACCATTTCGTCCACGATGTCAAGATGGGGAGCGAGGTTACGCACTTGCCCCATTCCACCGGGGCAAGTGCGTGAGACTTCGAAAAGTTTCATGTTTCTGAGAAATCGGCTTTCAAGTTTTAGTGATTTTTTTAATATACACTGTGAGAGAAAGTCAAGTTTCAATTTTTTGGTGCGCACTTGCCCCGACTCACCTTAAGGTTTGAAGACCAAGTATTTCTAATTTTTCCGAGTCAATTCTATTCAAAGTGTTCGTGATTTCTATTCTAGTTTTTATTCTACGTGTTCGTGATTTGAAACAACTCTAAGTCACTCTCTAAGTTTCAAAGTTCATGTCCTACCGAGTCAAAAAAAAGTTTTGTAACCAATAAATACATATTTTCTACTTTTTGTAAATTATTTTTTACTTGCTTGTTTTCCCACACTCAGAAACTGAAATTATACGATTAGTTTTTTTTTCTTGAATTTGCATATATTCACATGTTACACGATTCACCGGGTGTCAAATATGACATCTCGCTAAATTTCAATCCGATTTTGAAAAATCTTGGAGCGAAATGATCGTCAGAATATGAACTACTTGGCATTTGCCCCTCCGGTATTCTCACGTAAAAAGACTGCCACTAGAACGCCACTCGTGCACTTACCCCGCAACGACGGGGCAAGCGCACAACTAGGACTTTGAAAACATTTTGTTTAATAGAGATTAAGGGGCGGTTGCTGAGCTTGAGGTTAGGGCTTAGTCCTGGACTAAATGGTGGTAGTCCGGGTTTATCAGAAAAATACGTTGCCGAGACTCAGATTATATTTGGTCCTGGACTATGCCTAGATCCAGGGTCAATTTCTAGTCCTCGACTAATTTTAAACCCGGACTTCGTGAAATGACTTGCTGAGTTCGAATTCGACATAAACCATGACTAATTTTTAATTCTGGTGCCTTGCTGAGCTCCCAATAGTACTTAGTCCAGAATTAGAAGTTGGTCCTGGGCTCACTTTAGCCCTGATTTTTAATCCCTCCCTTCTGCAGAACTATCTCTTTGATCCCAGAGTTTATCTGCTGTCTCGAGAGGTTTTTTTTGAGGTGTGCGTTCTTGTTTGGTACTTTTGTGTTTTTTATAGTTTGTTTTAACTTTAATGGACTACCTAGACTACATACATACCAGATGACATTCGGAGGCCCAGGTATGATAAGGAATCCAATCAATCCATTTGATGATCTCTCGGACATGGAGTTCAAAGACAGATACAGAGTCTCAAAAGAAAGCGTTAGAGATTTTATAGAAATGATGGCAGAGTTGATGGATACGCCAGACTCTCGAGCCCCTCATACCATACCTGTGTGGAACAAGGATTTGGTAGCGGTAAGGTTTTTTGCCGAAGGAACCCTCCACCGAGAAACTGGTGATCAACAGATGGGAGGACTCAGATGATTATACTCAAAATGAAGAGGATGTCGCTGACCGCGAGTGGGACGAATGAATATGTTTTCCGAGAAGAATATACAACAAGGGATGATTTAATTCGTCGCTTTATCCAATGACCTTGCCATACATCATTTTAGTAAATTGATGTTTTGATATTTCAAATTTAACACGAGAACTACTATAAATTCTTTCTACCCAAAGAACCGGGAAAGCGAGGGGCACCTAGCAAGTTGAAATACCAACCATCGCAAGCTCTTCGAAAATTCGCTAAACCCCGGTTTTGCTAAATAGTCGACTTGAAACTCGCATTTTGATAAGAGTAACTCGAACTTTTGATAATCATGCATAAAACTTCTTGCTTCATGATAACAACTCTATAAATATATTTTAAAACATATTTATCATTAAAACACATAGAATGTTGAAAAGGCTCTAGAAATATGAGCAGTGCAGTCAGTCGAAACCTTTAGGAATTACAACGTAGTACAGGAAGTACAGTACAGCAGTATAAGGAACAATGAGTCAACAGACTGACGAAAGGAAACAACTCTAGGTTGGCTTGGCAACAAACAATAGGCGAAAAACACGGTCACGAGTGAGGTAACCTTGGAGATAACCTGGAAGAAGGTGAAAATCAGATGGAAATGATGGTACTACCAACATAATAACAGCAATTCCCGTACGTTTCCCTCTGTTGATCTAGTACTTTCTTCGGAAAGTCTAGAACTAATTTTTAGTCCCGGGCTGAGATGATCCCAGAATTAAAAAACCTAGTCCGGGACTCAGCAAGCAATTTTTTCCCATTTTTAACTCCGGTATCATGAAGTCATGGACTAGCAGTTAGTCCGAGATTTTCAAACCCCCAGCTCAGCAACCGCCCCTAAGTAGTCAATTAAACCACGTTTTTTGAATACGGACATTAGAGAGTTCCTAAGAGATAAGTTCATTAGGGAACGGCCCTATCTTTTGGCCACATCTAAGGCGAGCAGCTAAGATGCTAACTTTGGATGCTAACCAATAAGTCCGGTTTGACAGAAGGTGGTGGGGGTAGGAGTGAATTAAAAAGTAACGTCACTTAACTTAGCACAACGCGAAATCCATTCAGCTTCAGCTGCCTTTCTTTCCTGGTCGTTCCGTTTCCATTTCATTTTTAGTTTATTCTATTTTATTTCAAGTTCATCATGGAAGAGCTTGAAAATCTTTTTCGCCTCTACCTCAACGGACAAGGACTGTTGTCGGATGATGATATTATAAGTGCTTTTGAGGTGTATTTTGAACATCAAAATCCTTTTTTATCCAAAGTTGATATCGCAACAATCTAGCAAATTCTTTGAAAGACGCTTGGAGTAACTTTGAAAGAAGATGGTGAGGACCGACGGCACATGACCCGTTAAAAAAAAAACGACAAAACGTGGCAAAAAGCTGTGCACTGTTACCCCTGAGTAAGGTTAAAGACGATTCTTTAAGTTTGTGCCCTGGGAGATAACGCGCCTTATGTATAAGGCCGAATAAGTCGAACTTAAGGAAATAAGTTTGAACTTGGGCGACGCGCATGCGCAGTTGAGATAAATCCGAACACATCTTCCCGACTTTAGTCTTTAGGAACTCTCTATTATCTATTTTGAAAATCTCCCGCGAGAGTCTCCCCTGGGAGACAGTCTCTTCCAATGTCTCCCGGGTTCGTCTATTTTACTGAATAGCTCCAGAGACCTTGAGAAAGAGATATGGATCCTAATACACGAAAATCCCATAGTATCCATAAATTGCGAGATGTTTGAGCCCCCGGGAGTTCAATTCTTTAATAATGAAGGCATTTCTTAGTAATACCTATTCAATGGGTACCTACCTACCTCAATCCATACTTGGACGTTTTTACTCACGAATCAATAATTGTGCGATTTTGAAAAATCTTGGAGCGAAATGATCGTCAGAATATGAACTACTTGGCATTTGCCCCTCCGGTATTCTCACGTAAAAAGAATGCCACTAGAACGCCACTCGTGCACTTACCCCGCAACGACGGGGCAAGCGCACAACTAGGACTTTGAAAACATTTTGTTTAATAGAGATTAAGTAGTCAATTAAACCACGTTTTTTGAATATGGACATTGATAGAAGATAGCCACATGATCACAACACTACAAACAGAATTTAGTTAGCCCTATAGATACGGTTTGACAAAGTTTGACTTAGTAAATCATATTGCGCACTTACCCCATTTCACCTTACTGCACAGTTGTTCTGTGACCACGTAACAATTGAAATGAAAATTTTTCCGAAAACGTCCATAACGAGAGTTGTTATCAACAACACACTGTTACTGGTTGAGTTTGCAGAGCTGTTTTTTAAAAGAAACAACAGGCTGTTGTTGACAACTGTTATTCTTGGGCAATCAACAGGCTGTTGCCGTTTTCTGAAAACAGCAGTAACGCCCACCACTAACTGACTGTTCTCCTTCCCATCATTGGGACGGGTGGCACCGTTCCAGAGTAACAGCTCTGCGTGCGTGCATTAGGAGCTGTTACACTCACTAACACAAGTGCATCCGAAAACGGTTTCCAACCGTTCTGAACAGAGAAGAGTTGCAGAGTCGTTTCGTGGGATAGGCCCCTGTTTTTTATAAGGCACTATCGATAGATTTCATATTCAAAAACTATCGACAGTACTATCAATAGCTTTGCATCACTAATCACTGGGCGGTTGGTGCCTGTGTTGATGATGCAGACATGTGTTTGTGGATGGTAAGTGGGAAGGTAAACGTTGAACAGGCCCAGTAGTCGGGAAGGAACAGGCGGACAACGGTGTCGCAAATTGAATTTATTGCGTAGTTACATTAATTTTAAAAACATGTGAGTTGAGGTCTTGAATGTCGAGTGGTTGAGATGGCAACGGGAGAAAACGGGATGCACTTGAACCTGCAACATGAAACCAACGCAGTTAAACAACGCGTTACACCTCCGGCTGAATGAAGAGTTTTTGCAGCACACTCACACCGAAACGAAACGGAAAAGAACACCAAAACGGGGATGGCGGATAGGGCGACCGAAGCCAAATGATAACCTTTTTCGGTTCCGCTTCGGCATCTACCGGCTGGTGAAGTCACGCTAACGTTAAGTTAACTTCTCTCATCATCATCCATTTTACTCGCCGTGGTGAATACAAACCGTATGTCCACACATGGACAAACACAGAAAAGCACGAGGAACCACCCGTGAATACGACAGGTCGGCATTCACAAAATTTCTCATTTCTGCTGTGTTTCAAAATCGAAACTTTCTCCGGCTTCCTGGCCACAAAGGTAACATCAGGAACCTCAGAAGAAGGTAGGCAGTGTTATACAGATGTAAGGTTACATTACGTTTGGTCACCTCAACACGTACGAAAGCTGACACCCTGAGGTTCCTGTAATTTTTTTGTCACGGTTCGTCAAACTTTTCGGTGTCTTAGGCTAGGTTCAAATGAAGACGCAATTCCGGATGGCAATCCGGTGCGGCAAGTCATTCCTCAATGCTACTGGCCAACGCAAAATCGATTATTGCAACGCAATGCCATGGATACTAATCAAAATCTCCAGATATATTCCGCTGTCGGAACCGTTGCCGCATCTGCGCACAGGTCACTGTGCACACCTGTTTGGTTGTTCGGCCATATTGGAATTCGACATTCCTGGTTGATTCTGCCGGTTGGATTTCCAGTTACGATCCCACTGCCATGTGAACACCTCTGCGGCAAAAATTCTGGCAAACGCGTTGCCGTACCCGACAGCTGTTGGGAACTGCATCTCCATGTGAACCTGGCTTCAAGTGCGCATGCGCAGCACTGCTTTCGTTTTGGCGTCAGAGCGCTGCAAGAACTCTCTTATCACTTACGAAACCGTGGAAACCTATTTCAAAGAATAAGAACACTGCAAAGTCCTTGTCACATGGGTTTATTATTCTATTGGACTTACCTACAGAAATGTTGGCTGTTCATTTATTGTTTATTTCATAAGCAATAAATTTAAATAGCTATTTTTGATGGTCTCCACCAGTTTTGGCCCCCAAAAACACGAATTAGGCTCCTATTTTTGACAATTATTTTTGATGATTGATAGTGCCATTTAACTCCGATTCACCTGTTGATACTACTTCTAGTGTTACTACACAAGTTTATGGTGATTTCAGACGATTTCCCAGGTTTTTGACTCATAAAAAATGAATTTTTGGAGCTGAAACTTCGTTAAAACCTCAATTTTTCACTCTTTGGTCAAAACCGACTTCATATTTGGTCTCCTCGCTCTAAGAAACGATGCCTCAAAAGCTCATGTTCACTAAAACCTCGAAAAACCCATATTTTTACACCCATTTTTCACCCACTACACCCCGGGGTGTATTCCGATCCGGCTGCGAAGTTTCGGGACACAACAAGAACCCACACTTGTGCGCGGAAGAACGAATTTTTTAGACCGAAATTAAAGTAGATATGGATGATATGGCGAACGGAAATTGCATTTTGGTTTATTATTCTGTAAATAACGCACCTGTGTATTCGCTCAGCAAAAAATTTTTATAAAACCCCCTCAAAATTTTTTGTTTTATGTTTCAAGGTGCGCAGATCCCAAAAATGGAATGTCCGTCCGCCGTATCATCCAAATCTACTTTAATTTCGGTATAAAAAATTCGTTCTTTCCCACACAGGCTCCATTTGGGCCCTAGTTGTGTCCCGAAACTTCGCAGCCAGATTGGAATATACCCAGGGGTGTTATGAGTGAAAAAATTGGTTTTTTTGTGAGTGTTTTAGTGAACACGAGCTTGTGAGGTATCGTTTTCCATGTTATTTAGGACGAGAAGACCAAATATGAAGTCCACTTTGACCAAACAGTGGAAGATTGAGGTTCTAGCGAAGTTTCGGCTCCCAAAATTAATTTTTTATGAGTCAAAAACCTGGAAAATTGTCTGAAATCACCATACATTTGCATAATAACACTAAAAGTAGTATCAACAGGTGAATAAAGACAGTGGGACTATCAACGATCAAAGATAATTGCCAAAAATAGGAGCCTAATTCGTAATTTTGGGGGCCAAAACTGGTGGAAACCTTCAAAAATAGCTATTTCAATTATTTCACATGAAATAAACAATAAATGAACAGCCAACATTTCTGTAGGTAAGTCCGGTAGAATAATAAACCCATGCGACAAGGGCTTTGCAGCTTTTTTTAATATTTATTGTGCACACCTTAAGCCTATTCCACAATTGCAACATTCACCCGTATCCGTTTCCGTTGCACCGAGGTGAGTGGACGGGCAAACGCTACTTCGCTCGGTGTCAAAATCATGACGCCATGCAACAGGCCTGAACGCCAAAAAGGCGAAGCCGCGATGGGATGACTGCCACCAGTGTGGATGGGTGCCTCACCACCTGCGTCACAGTTCTTTGTTCAGTTGTATTCCACATTTCGCCGTGTCGTCAACCCGTGCCTGCTTTTTTGATACGATACGCCCGACGACACGGGATAAATTACTGGTTGAACAACGTCCGTGGCATCGTATCCACGGCACAGGACGACACGGCAGCGGTGACACGGATACGGGCGAATGTTACAAGTGTGGACCAGGCTTTATGGGTTACACAGAGCAATGGGGGTGATAATGAGGTTAGGTAATAGAAACAACTCACCAGTTTTATAGGAGCCCCTCCATCTCGCGCATGAACTGGGAATACGCATCGTCTTTGGTCGCCTGCGGCTTCGGGGCTTCCACCTTCCGCTCGGCCTCCGCCCGCCGCCCTCCGCTCCTCCTCTCGCCGACGTCCGTCCGCTTGACTCTCAGCGTCGTCGGGACGAACCTCGTCACGTCAGCAGTCAGATTCCTGCAATGCATGTATGGATGTAAGTAATGTACGGATTACGGCTAAACATTGTGATGTGTGAGGGGGGGTAACTAGCTACCCATACAGTAGGGATGTGACGTTCAGCACTGAACGGATCTGAAATGAACGGACCTTTCAGATGAACCTTATCCGAACTGAAAGGATGACCTAAGATTTGACGTTCTCGCTGAACGGGCGGTCCCTAACCTCACTCCATTGTCACAACTCATTTCAGTCCCACCAGTTCATCAACCCCCCTACGTTCGTACCATTTTTCCCCTCCACACTTGCTGTTCCCATCGTTCTTCCGTTCCCCGCTCGCAGTTCCACCATTTCCACAGCTCAGTTCACCCGTTCTTCCGCTCCTCCCGCATTCCTACCTCCAACCATTTTCACAACTCCTAGAATTTTATTGTGCATATACAATAGAATTGTACACAATAGAATTCAATTGTGTACTGATGATGGTTTAACAACCGAAACCGGTATACATTTTTGTTAGTTTACGTGGAATTAGACTATTTCTATTTTTATCCTGTCGTTTTTTTCGCTATGGATTTCCACTACTCCGCCGCAAGTGCTTCAAGTTACAACCTCTCGGTGACTAACCTCCGTCAAAAATGGAACAACTGGGATTGTTTGAGACAGCTACTCCACTAGGAGATGTTTAAATCTGCATTTTTGCCTTTAAAATTGGGAACTTGTGCCCTTGAAAGAAGAAGAAATATCGAAGAGGCTTTGCACGCCTATTATAGCTCAATTTGATGAAGAACAGAAAAGGGAAAAATACAGAGCGATAAAACGAAACTGAATGGCCGAAGTGTATATTCATAAAACAGATGATTATTAAAAAGAGGATTCATTCTGGAAAACCTCGGAGCTCTTCCTTCTGGACAAGCTCTCAAAAATATAAAGTGGAGGGGGTACCAAGGATAAAATCCAGCATGTACCCACCAACCACGCTCTGCTACCATGTAATGGATGAGGGGTGTGACTATTAGGGATGGGAAAAAAACGTGAAACAACTGTTTCAAAAGAACACGAGCTTTTACAGTCTTGTTCGATTTCGTGTACCGAGATTGGCAACCTTGGTACCCGAAATGGCCAATTCCGTTGCGAGACAGCTTCGCAGCAGGGAAAACGACGAAACAGTTTCACGTTTCTGTTGTTTTGGCCGAGTGCCGAAGTTTCTTTAAGTGTTTGTTGCCGAAGCAGTTATTTTGAAACAGCTTTCCCAAAACTGTTTCTTAAAATAGACGAACTGTTGTAAGGAACAGTTTAGGGAAAGCTGTTTCAAAATAACTGCTTCAGCAACAAACGCTAAAGGCTTCGGCACACAGGACGCGTTATAACGCGGCGGTAAGGGAACGCACGTTCTTCTCGGTGTTCAGCGATATGGCTACGTCACACACACAGCGTTATCTGGGCGGCAGATCCAGTATTGTGCAGGTTCACTGAATTAAGCCATGAGCAGTTCAGATGAGGAAGAAGTTCTGCTACTTCTAGCTTTAATTGAGAGCTGTGGAAGAAACGGTGTTGGGTACACCCAATCAATAAAAAAAGAGAAGAACTTGGCGAATTCCACCGTCTGTGTCGAGAGCTGCGCTCAGATGAAGATAGTTTTTTTGTATATTTCCACATGTCTCGACAAAGTTTTGAGGATCTGCATGATCTACTGCAGCCGAGTATTGAGAAGATCACCACGAACTGGAGGAGACCTGTTGAAACTAGGGAAAGACTTTTATTGTAATAATCATGTGAAGTATCGTACAAATACACAAACTTTCGCACTTGTTCAGTAAGTTTTTCGGTTTGTTCACCATGTTGATGCACTAACGCGCGTTAACTTTTGTAATTTTCCACAACCCGAATAGCTAACGCAACGTTCCGGGACTGCGCGCTGAGGTTTAACGCAGCCATTGTGGCAGGGATGATGCAAACTTGTGTCATACAACCGTATCGCCGTAACGCGACGGTACAGAAACGCCAAGCGTCGCGTTATAACGCGTTCTGTGTGCCGAAGCCTTTAAAGAAACTTCGGCACTCGGCCAAAACAACAGAAACGCGAATCTGTTTCTTCGTTTTTCCTGCTGCGAAGCTCTCTCGCAACGGAATTGGCCATTTCGGATACCAAGGTTGCCAATATTGGAATACTCACAACTTTGGAACCCGAAATTGAATCAATAACGAACTGTTTTGTTTCGTTTCCCAACAACCCTGAAATTGCCAATTCCGTTGCGAGAGACAGCTTCGCAGCAAGAAAAAACGAAGAAACAGTTTCGCGTTTCTGTTGTTTTGGCTGAGTGCCGAAGTTTCTTCAAGTGTTTGTTGCCGAAGCTGTTATTTTGAAACAGCTTTCCCGAAACTGTTTCATAAAATTAATGAACCGTTGTAAGGAACAGTTTAGGGAAAGCTGTTTCAAAATAACAGCTTCGGCAAAAAACGCTTAAAGGAACTTTGGCACTCGGCCAAAACAGCAGAAACGCGAAACTGTTTCTTCATTTTTCCTGCTGCGAAGCTCTCTTGCAACGGAATTGGCCATTTTGGATACCAAGGCTGCCAATATTGGACTTGTAGTGATCGGCTGCTCCCTAACTCTATGTAATAGCGTCACTTCCGTCATAAGCCGCGTCTTAACGGCTTCCCAGAGCGGGGACCCCTACCCCTCTCTAGGCATGTATCAAGGGGTGTAAAAGAAGCTGTAAATTGCCAATAAATATTCATTCTATGTCACAAACCGACTCAAGAAGTCTCGTGTACTTATTCCTACTTTTAGCTCCCGCTGGATCATCACAGGACTATTCACAACTTTGGTACCCGAAATCGAAACAATAACGAACTGTTTCCTTTCGTTTCCCAAAAACCCCGAAATTGCCAATTCCGTTGCGAGAGACGGCTTCGCAGCAAGAAAAAACTAAGAAACAGTTTCGCGTTTCTGCTGTTTTGGCCGAGTGCTGAAGTTTCTTTAAGTGTTTGTTGCCGAAGCTGTTATTTTGAAACAGCTTTCCCGAAACTGTTTCACAAAATTAACGAACTGTTTCGTTTCGTTTCTCAAAAAGAACAGAAACTCCCATCCCTAGTAACTAGCCGCCCATACAGCGTAGTTTCCCCCTCTCCACTTCAGGTAGGGAGGCAGTGTGACAGCTGCCCTCGGAGCGACAGTGCTATTTGATTATAACTCGATGCCTCGAGGAGTCGACGATTCGTTTTCGCAAATCGACCGTCCCATCAGCCGTGTGACAAAAAGATCGGGAAAAAGCCCGGATCCAATACGGACGGGATTCCCATACACCGTCACAACATAACCTCGCTGATGCTGCCAGGTCTGATGTGATGACAATGCCGGATAATGATCCAAAAGCGGGCAAATTGACAAAACACGAAATTTTAAAGCGTATTTGATACGTATGGAACTCACCTGATTTGAGCCTTAGCCTCGATGGTGGCGCCCTTGGCGCCGTCTTTTCGAATGAGCTGAGGCGCAGCTGAGAGGACGTTCGGCGTCGGGGCGCCTCCGAGGCGCGGCGGCAGCAGGCGGGGAGGCAGACCAGGCGGAGGCCCGGGTGGCAGTCTGCAAAATAAGTATTAATTCAGAATTTCGCCGTTTGCAAAATAATCCCCAGCCGTGCAGTCCGAAATGATCCACGGCTTTGACAACATACAGCGAGTATTGGAACATCGAGCGGTTACCTTATGCCGAGGAGTCGTGGCGGAAGGCCGGGCGGCGGTCCCGGGGGTCTCATCAGCATCCCGCCCAGCGGAGGGGGCATCGGCGGTGCCAGCAGGGGGAGACCCGGCGGCGGTAACACGGCTCCGAACGACTCCCGCTCCAGGGGTTTGCCGTCGTGAAGTTTACCGCCCGCGTCTTTCCCCGAGGGCTCTTCACCGTCGGAGTCGCTGTCCGCGAACCTGTCAATAATCAAGAACACGTTGTGAATTTACAGGAAAAAAACGATTAAATCATCGGAAGACACCACAACCAGGTGGAACACGCTTCGACACGTAACCTAAACAAAGAATCATGAAAATAACCAAGTTCAGGTGAATCTATTTGAGATTGTATGTCCGTTAAAATTCGAACAGTTATTTTTAGTGATGTGCCAAACAAATCGATTTCGGAACACAGAATTTTCATGAGTTAAATTATTCTGTTAACGTGAGACGTTATTCTGTTCAATAACGGATTTTAACACTTCTTGACCATATAATTTTCCAATTTAATTTAATCCAATTCAATTTAATAAGATCCACTTTCGATTTCATTTATGACCGCAAGTTTCTCTCTTAGGGAGAGGAACTTTCGCTTCAGCATGTCGTTTACGAGAACACGTTTCGACTGAATTGTTTTATGAAGAAGGAAGAAACTGCATATAAACA
This sequence comes from Leptopterna dolabrata, assembly GCA_954871275.1. NCBI lineage: Eukaryota > Metazoa > Arthropoda > Insecta > Hemiptera > Miridae > Leptopterna > Leptopterna dolabrata. The sequence goes on from OX940990.1 coordinate 467,932, forward strand.
AAAAAATAATAAACAAGGAAACTTCCTTACACATAGGTAGCGGTCTTGGAAATTTTCCTTACACGGAGGCAAAGACCAGCCAGCTGAGATTCCTTACACAGAGGTAACGAAATTCCTTACAAAGAGGTTTTTAGGCCCCAAGGGGGTGGGGATCGGGAATTTTATTCCTTACACAGAGGATTTCCTTATATACAGGTTCCTTATATCCAGGTTTTACTGTAATCGATACAAAATAATCGATTATGCGACTAATTGAACAATACATCGATTTAAAAAACAGATTATCTGACAAAATCGATTATTTTGATCAATCGATACACATCCCTAAATCGAACGTCGAACCGGTATTAAACCTAAGGGTTATTTCCGCTTCAGACCCGGTAAAGGTCGGCGGTGGACCAAAATTTCTACTCTCCGTCAGACAACGGAAAATACCATCGAGTCCAATATCGAGAACCATCCGTCTAACTTAGGCTACGAATGATTATGGAACACCCGGTAGGCTTATACTCAAAGGGCACAACGCGGGAGGTACCTGATCGTTCGCGTCTTGGACTTCTCATCGTGCAGCTCCCCGTCTTCCTCGTCGCTGCTGAGGTCAGGAGGCGGCCCGGGAGGGACTCCGGGCGGAACTTTGTTCCTATTGAAGAAAAAAAAAAAGTAATTAATAATAATTAATAATGGTTAAATGGTATTTTTGTGACTCCGTGTGGACGGGGAACCAAGAAGGGAGCTAGTTTTTATACGGTAGGATTCTAGCTTAAGTGCTTGCTCAGGATCACTCGCATCGGGAGGATCTCCAATACAAACAAGGGCTAGATGAGGTTGAGGTTAATCTTAGCTTGGATAAGCACGCAGGATCTCTCGCATCGGGAGGATCTCTACTGTACCTAGCGGCTAAGATGGGGAAGGTAAGGGTAGGAACATTTTTTGGATATTGAGTTCATAATATGGAAAAATTAAAAATAAAAAAAAAGAGGATTTTTGACTCTGAATAACTACGCTTAGAGGATCGACCAGGCGACTGACAAGGGACCGTGGTGACTTCTGGGGACAGAATGGTCTCAGGGGCTGAAACCCTTGGCTTATATAGCCGTGAGGTGGCGAGTGAAGGGGTTTTCCTCGTAATCCCTTCTCGTGGGAATGGTTACTATTTTGCCTACCCCTGGTCCATCCTTATACGCCTTTATGTTTATTTAATTTAACTAAATACTAAGTAAATGTACAAGTGGTTCACCACACACCTCCCCCTAGTATTTAAGATAATAAAACATGGTATATACAATATGCAGTGGCTCGACACACTCCTCCCCCTAGCGTTTAACATAGGGAAAAATACAAATGAAATGAATACTTATAGTTCAAATAAGGTTCCGTTTGGGCTTCCTGGCGCGACGAGTTTTTCGTTGTTTCTTGGTGCGCGGTGGTTGAGGGCCTGGATGCGTCTGGTTGATCGGGGTTGGTATGTAGGTGGGAATCGTGTGGTGATGAGGTTGATCCGGGAAATCTGGGGCATATTCCTCATATTTCCGGTGGACTGATTGGGTTTGATAAGCGGCCATGTAACGTTGTGAGAGGGTGATTTGAGAGTGAGGAGCGGCGGTGATGGCCACTGGTCTCCATAGGGTGTGCAGGGTAATTGGCTGAGGGTGTAATTCAAAATTTAACGGCAGAACGTCGTGGAAGAGTTGGAGGAGCTCGTCCTGGGTGAGCGATACCATAGTGGCAGGGGGATGCGACCAAAATGACAGACTGCGACGGAATGAATGTTCTGTAGGGTTAAGGTTGTTTATATTACCGTTGCCCTCGTATGAAAGGTAACTGACCCCGCCGAGCCCTTCCGGGATCGCAGTACTCTCGAGGTGCGATTACCTGAGTTTTCACGGTAGTCCACGGGATTAGGGTGTAGCAATGGAAGAGGTTCACCTATCAGGGTAGTAGAGGAGTTGTCCTCGTTATTCGGAAGGACCAAAGCAGCCTTGGCCCTATCGATTGAGATAGTCTCGGGTTTCCCGCTTCTTCGAATCGTAAGGGTTTTGGCAGTCCTCGAAAGGATGGGAAACGGACCATCATAGGTTGGTTGAAAACCCGTTTTAGGCATACCCGTTCTGACATAACAATGATTCGCAGTGAGCAGGTTCCTTGGTAGGTATGCCTTCTCCGTATTACGTAGATCCTCACGTAATTGCGGAAATTTTTCACCGAATTTCGGTTGAGAGGGAGCAATGATGTCGGCGGGGAGGCGTAGTGGCTGACCGAAGGTGCGGTCAGCCGCCGATAAACCGTCTGTGTCGCTAGTTGCCGATCGGAGTCCTAGCATGACGAGAGGTAAATTTTCGAACCACTTGGCGTTGTTGAGCTGGCACGCCAATGAGGTTTTCAAATTTCTATGAAACCGTTCTACTTTCCCATTTGCCTGTGGGTGATATGCACAGGTGCGTTTTTTGTCGATTCCCAATATTTTTGTGATGGAGTTAAAAAGATCAGACTCGAACTGCCGGCCTTGATCCGATATAATCGATCTAGGTGCACCAAAACGAGAGACCCAGTGGGAGATGAAATTCTTAGCTACTGTGTCCGCGTCGATTTGTCGGAGCGGAATGCATTCAACCCACGAGGTGTTACGATCAATCATCGTGAGGCAGTAGGAATGGTTGTTTGACGGAGGCAGGGGACCCACCAGGTCGACATGTACAATTTCGTTCGCGTTGAATTTGTTCGCTGGTGGAAATTGCTGTAGTGGTGATTTTACGTGCTTAAAAACTTTATGTCTTTGGCATGCAGTGCATGCCGTGACCCACTGTTTGATATCTGAATTCATATATGGCCACCAGTATCGGGTAGTAATCAACCTCCTTGAGGCCTTAATTCCCGGATGTGAAATTCCGTGAAGGTCGTTAAATATAGATTTACGAAGGGGTTCGGGAATGAGCGGTCGGGGTTGGGAAGTAGACGTTTCACAGAACAGTTGCTTCCCCTCTGTTGTTAACCTTAACAGAGAGATGTTCGACCGGTTTTCAACGAACTTGTGCAGTTCGGAGTCTTCTTGTTGTGCCGTGAAAATCTGCTCTTCCCGTGTGGGGAGAACAACTTCATCCAGCCGGCTGAGGGCGTCGGCGACTACGTTGTCATCACCCTTAGTGTATCTTATGTCTGTGGAGAATTGGCTGATGAAGCTGAGTTGACGAATTCGTCTTGGGCAAGCAGTCTTCGGGTTTTGTGACATTGCGTGTGTTAACCGTTTGTGGTCTGTGTGTATGATTAATTGACGGCCCTCAATTATGTCGCGGAAGTACCGAATCGATTCGAAAATGGCCAGAAGTTCTCGGTCGAATGTGCTGTATTTTTGTTGTGCTGGCGACAGCGATTTGGAAAAGAACCCCAGTGGCTCCCAGGTACCATTATGTGATTGGTTGAGCGACGCGCCGATACCTGTGTCTGACGCGTCAGTTTGAAGGATGAGAGTGGCGCTTGCTCGAGGATGTGGGAGGAGGACGGCGTTTTTCAGGGCGGTTTTTAACCCCATAAATGCATTAGTCGTCTCTTGCGTCCAATTAATCATTCGTTTATCATTTTTCTTGGAATTAACGAGGTAGGTATTCAGTGGTTTTTGGATCGCTGCTGCGTTCTTGATGCATCGTCTGTAGAAGTTAACCATTCCTAGAAACCTGCGGAGGTCTCGGATTGTGGCGGGGGGTTTCATATTGGAAATGGCTTCCACCTTCTTAGGGATGGGACAGATTCCTTTTGAAGATATCTTGTGCCCGAGAAATTCCACCGATTCTTGTCCCCACACGCATTTATCTATGTTCAGTTTTAAACCAAACTGCTCAAAGGTGGTTAAAACGGCCCTTAAATGGATCATGTGTTCCGACATATTCCGTGATGCTACAAGGGTATCGTCTAAATACGTGAATGTGTATGTGTGTGGCCGCATGATGTGGTCCATGAGCCGTTGCCACGACTGTGCGGCATTACGTAGCCCGAAACCCATGCGCACATACGTCTTCCGGCGCGATCGGGATGTGTGGGAACGCTTTTTTTATGTCCAATTTGGAGTAAATTGTGGTGCCCTCCAATAGCGAGTTACAATCCCGAATGTTGGGGATATTGTAACGATCCGGTAATGTACGAGAATTTAGTGCTCGATAATCTCCGCACGGTCGGATTGACCCGTCAGGCTTGGTAACTACATGGAGCGGGGTTGACCACGGCGATTTTGAAGGTCTAATTACCCCTTGTTGTAAGAGGCTGTCGAACTCTTTTTTTACCGCTCGTAGTTTGTCAGGCGCTAGCCGTCGTGGCTTGGCTGTACAAGGCCGACCGGTAGTTTCTATGTGATGGTAGATACCGATCTCCTTGTAGGTTGTGTTGTCGTTGTTTGCGTTCAGTGTCGGAAACTCGCTGAGTAGCTGCACGATTTTCCCTTGTGTTGTGGGGGTCGGGGGTTGTGAAATTTCCCCAATCGTGCCCCTGATAGGTTCGTTTGTTGTTGTGTTTACGATTGACTTCCTTCGTATATCTACGAGAAACGAATAATGATCTAAAAAATCTGCTCCAATAATGGCTTTTGGGATGTCGGCTATAAGAAACTTCCACTTGTAGTCGGTGCCGTGGAGTCTGATGGACGCAGTGTGGGACCCGTAAGTGCGAATTTTCGTGTTGTTAGCAGCGAACAAATATCCATTAGAAGGAGGTAATTTTTGGAATCTACATGACGGAATGACTGATGTAGTAGCACCAGTGTCAATGAGAAAGGGGATCTGCGTTGTCATGCATTTGATGTATAGGCGGTTTGTGGGCCTTAAATTTGTCCTCTCCGCCAATAGAACGGCCCCTCCTAGTTTTCCGCGTTCATGGAGCAAGGGGCGGTGCATTTGTGGGCTTTAGCCCCGAAACGCCGATGGTAGTAACACTCCGTCGGTTTCGGGGTGCCTTCACGCTTGTGGGTGGTTCGCATCGAGCCGCCACCACTTGAAGAACGGTTTCTCCCTGCGTCCCGTGAGAACGAGCGATCGCGGCTGCGGCCGCGTTCCCGTTGAGACGTCATCCGTTTTACAGCAGATGTGAGGTCCTTAATTTGTTGGCGGAGGTCGTCAATCTCTGTATTCCGTGATAACGCTGCAATAGCTGGACGTTCGAGAATAGACAGGCGGTCGGCGAGCGCTCCAAGTTTGTTGATGTCTTGTTCGCCGGAGGTGACAAGATTCTGTTGGATAGAAGTGGGCAGGCGCCTGATCCAGAGAGTTTTAACGATTTCAATCGGGGTGGTCGTTCCTGCGATGTATCGCATGCGGTTGAGCGCGAGAGATGGTTTTTGGTCCCCGATAGGTACGTCTTGTAGGAGAGTTAGCAGCTGTTCTTCTTGGGTTTCCGTGTAAAGCGTGTTGAGGCGCTCTTTAAGTGTTGTGTAGGGTGAGTCGCCGGGCTCTCCGATGAGGTCGGTGACTTGTTGTAACACCTCGATAGGAAGCTGGCTAATTACACGGTTGAATCTCGTGGTTTGTGACGTGACTCGCTCGGCGGAAAACTGTGCATCGAGTTGGAGAAACCATAGTTGGGGATCGCTAGCGTAGAATGCGGGAAGTTTCGCGGAGACGGGAGCTAGCGAGTCAATGTTTTGATCGTGCTGCATAGTGACCAACGTCGGGTTTACCACTTTTGTGACTCCGTGTGGACGGGGAACCAAGAAGGGAGCTAGTTTTTATACGGTAGGATTCTAGCTTAAGTGCTTGCTCAGGATCACTCGCATCGGGAGGATCTCCAATACAAACAAGGGCTAGATGAGGTTGAGGTTAATTTTAGCTTGGATAAGCACGCAGGATCTCTCGCATCGGGAGGATCTCTACTGTACCTAGCGGCTAAGATGGGGAAGGTAAGGGTAGGAACATTTTTTGGATATTGAGTTCATAATATGGAAAAATTAAAAATAAAAAAAAAGAGGATTTTTGACTCTGAATAACTACGCTTAGAGGATCGACCAGGCGACTGACAAGGGACCGTGGTGACTTCTGGGGACAGAATGGTCTCAGGGGCTGAAACCCTTGGCTTATATAGCCGTGAGGCGGCGAGTGAAGGGGTTTTCCTCGTAATCCCTTCTCGTGGGAATGGTTACTATTTTGCCTACCCCTGGTCCATCCTTATACGCCTTTATGTTTATTTAATTTAACTAAATACTAAGTAAATGTACAAGTGGTTCACCACAGGTATAATTAGTGATGGTTAATGTCTAGTCCAATATCAGTAGGTATATGTGGAGGTGTGGAAATGACCAATCTAGACTTTTTCAGTGGAAACTTCTTTTATTGTTAAAACAATAAAAGAAGTTTCCACTGAAAAAGTCTAGATTGGTCATTTCCACACCTCCACATATACCTACTATATATATATATATATATATATATATATATATATATATATATATATATATATATATATATATATATATATATATATATAGTAATCCATGGATTAAGTACATAGCTCAGCCACCACACACCATCAACATTTAAATAAAAAAAAACATGCATTGCCCTTTACGGTTTAAAATATAGAAAAACATCCCCTTGGCAATATAAAACAATATAACACGAGAAAAATGAGAAGAAGTGATGTGTGGTTTTCATCGATAACGTTATCAGAAAAATTTAAAATTTCTGAGCTTTTAACAGGTTCAAGATAAAATATTAAATAAATATTTAGTATTTATTCTGAAGGTAATTTAATCCTCTGCAACTTCTGTCGGTCGTGACACCCCAAAATGAGCGGTTTTTCATCATTGGCGGCACCGCACTTGGGCGACTCGGTGGCACCATAATTCAAGTAACAAACGCTTAGGCGGCAACAAGAAAGGTTCGTTCCAGTGCGCTTGAGTTAACTAATTCTGAGTGATCGATCTGCGCAGGCCTTGGCAGTCTGTGAAGCATTCCAGCGAGGTTAAGTTCTTGTACTGTTATACCCGCACAGAGTTCTTAAACCGGTACATGAACTTCTCGCTCCGAACGGAGGGCAGGGTTGTGAACTGAAAACTCGAAGGTAACCTCGCTGACGTGTATAACCTCCCCAAAAGTTTCAACGCATCTCCTGGTATTCTCACGCACTGGGATCATCTTTGAAATTTTGGAACGAGCCAAATAGCTGCATTTTCTTTGGAAATTCGATATAGTTTTTTAAAGAATTTTAATTTTTGAAGGCGAATATCTCGAAACGTATTAGAGATAGAAACGAAATCGATTTCCCTATCTTGTAGGAAATTTAATTCTCTTTTATTTGATCGGGCTGCTTTTGATGTTACGACGAACCGTAGCCGAGCTATGAGCGAAAAACCAAATCACATATTGGCTCGACTAAAAATGTGATTCATGACGAAGGTATCGCATATAATCTGTGTATAGTTCGGATAATCAGTTACGGCAAATGCCGAGGTCTTTATTTACCTGGGAGGGCTGTAGGCGGATTTCTTTCGGAGGATCGAAGTGGGCGGAATGAGCAGCGTCATGTCCGGGAGAGGTATCTGCGAGGTTATCCCGAGCGCCAGCATGTTCTCCTGGTTCTCTCTGATCGGTAACGGGATTTCGTCGACTTGCACCTGAAAAATACGTCGATTTTATACAATTTCCAAGGCGGATCGGTCGTTTTTCCAAATCAGTCGTTTTTCGAACAGCCCAGGCAAATTAGTGATGAAAACAAAAAGGCTTTGCCTCCGATTACCCGAGAGAAAGCTGGAAATGATTTCATACCACTTTGGGAATCCCAAATAGGAGTTATATTTGTTTGCGATGGTTTCTGATGCTAGCTGAACTTACGGGAGCCAAAAAGGCGAATTGTTTGTTTTTTCCTTCCGTTTTTGGCGTACAAAATCTGAAAGGAGCATCGTAAAGTCGTTTACTGTTACCTAAATTAAACAGAACTGAATTTTGCGTCGAATGAACATCTTAAACATAAAATTTGGTTCAGCGGTTTCGTCAGAATCGCCAGTCAAATAAGCAAAAATAAGCAAATATTTCCATTTAGTACGAAAAATTTGTGATGCTCGGTTTTCTTTCATTTTCTTTTTCTTTTTTCTGTTTCTTTTTTTTATTGTTGCAATTATAGTTTCTTTCATGTGCAATAAATGAAACAGCTATTTTTGATGGTTTCCACCAATTTTGGCCCCCAAAAACTCGAATTATCCTCCTATTTTTGACAAATTATCTTCGATCACTGATAGTGCCATTTAATTGTCTTGATTCACCTGTTGATACTACTTCTAGTGTTATTACACAAATTGATGGTGATTTCAGACAATTCTCCAGGTTTCTGACTCATAAAAAATGAATTTTGGGAGCTGAACCATCGTTACAACGTCAATTCTTCACTTTTTGGTCAAAACCAACTTCATGTCGCCCTAAAAAACATGGAAAACGATATCTCAAAAGCTCATGTTCATTAAAACCTCAAAAAACTCGAAAAACACTATTTTTACACCCATTTTTCACCCGTAACACCCCTGGGTGTTCTGATCGGGCTGCCGAGCTTCGGAGCAAAATTAGGACCCAAACTGTTTGTGGAAGAACGACGATTTTAGACCAAATTTTAACATAAATTTAAGGCTGGAACTTCGTTACAACCTCAGTTTTCCACTCTTTGGTCTAAATCGACTTCATATTCGGTCTTCTCGCCGTAAAAAAACATGGAAAACGACACCACAAGCTCATGTTCACTAAAACACCAAAAAACTCCATTTTTACACCCATTTTTCACCCATAACACCCCTGGGTGTATTACGATCGGGCTGCGATGTTTCGGGACACAAATAGGACCCAAATGAAGCATGTGTGCGAGAGAATGAATTTTCTAGACCGAAAATGAAGGTAGATATGGATGATACAGTGGATGATAGTGAGTTCGGGTTACTCAGGTGTTGTTGAGCTTACGGGTGGGACTCCGGATATGAAAAACAGTTCGATGTATCGACAAACTCGAGATACTGCTGTTCGATTTATCGAGTTGCGGACTGTAATCGACTTCACCCTGATTTCATTTTGTGTAAGCTCGTACAATAAATAACGTATCCTTCACCTGTTGAGCGTGCCGTACGGCTTCGGAGTACGTGGCCATGGTGCTTCGCCGCTTCTCGTATTCCGCCTCCGCCCGTTTCAGCTCCTCCCACTTCTCGGGGTCTTCTTTTATGTACATTTTGAGAACCCTGGAAATGGAAAAAGTGGCGTTTGAACACAGGTAGAGACCCATCCGGTAAGGCTTTCATCAACCGAATACGGCTGAGGAGGTTCCCGTTCAAAACGGAATAAGTCCATTTTGGTTTATTATTCTGTGAATAACAAACCTATGTATTCGCTCAGCAACAAATTTTTCGAACACCCCCACAAAAAAAATTTTTTTCCGTTTCAAGGAGCGCAGAGTCCAAAAATGCAATGTTCGCCTGCCGCATCATCCCTATCTACTTTATTTCCCGTCTAAAAAATTTGGTCTTTCGCACACAGGCTCCATTTGGGCCCTAGTTGTGTCCCGAAACATCGCAGCCCGATCGGAATACACCCAGGGGTGTTATGAGTGAAAATGTGTGTAAAAATAGGGTTTTTTGGTGTTTTAGTAAACATGAGCTTGTGAGGTACCGTTTTCCATGGTTTTTAGGGCGAGAAGACCGAATACGAAGTCGATTTTGACCACAGAGTGGAAAATTGAGGTTCCAACGAAATTTCAGCCTCAAATTTACGCTACGTTTTGGTCTAAAATCGTCGATTTTTTGCACACAGGCTCCATTTGGGCCCTAGTTGTGCTCCCAAGCTTGGCAGCCCGATCGGAATACACCCAGAGGTGTTATGGGTGAAAAATGGGTTCAAAAATAGGGTTTTTCGAGGGATTTTTGAGGTTTTAGTGAACATGAGCATGTGAGGTATCGTTTTCCATGTTTTTTAGGGCGAGAAGACCGAATATGAAGTTGATTTTGGCCAAAGAGTGAACTCGAATTAGGCTCCAATTTTTGACAAGTTATCTTCGATCATTGATAGTGTCATTTAACTGTCTTGATTCACCTGTTGATATTACTATTGTTTTTATAATAATTTATGGTGGTTTCAGACCATTTCCCAGGTTTTTTGACTTATTAAAAATGGATTTTGGGCGCTCAACCTTCGTTACAACCTCAATTCTTCTTACTTTGGTCAAAATCGACTTCATACTCGGTCTTCTCGCCCAAAAAACATGGAAAACGATACCTCACAAGCTCATGTTCACTAAAACCCCAAAAACCACTTGAAAAATCCTATTTTTACACCCATTTTTCACCCATAACACCCCTGGGTGTATTTCGATCGGGCTGCCGAGCTTTGGAGCACAACTAGGACTCAAATGTGCTCCCAAATGGGAACCCAAAACTGTGCGCGGAACAACGACGATTTCAGACCAAAATTTAACGTAAATTTAAGGCTAAAACTTCGTTAGAACCGCAATTTTCTAGTCTCTGGTCAAAATCGGCTTCATATTCGGTCTTCTAGCCCGAGAAAAACATGGGAAACGATACCTCACAAGCCCATGTTATTAAAACACCAAAAACCCATTTTACACCCTAACACCCCTGGGTGTATTCCGATCGGACTGCAAAGTTCCGGAACACCACCAGGGCCCAAATGGAGCCTACGTGTGAAAGAACGAATTTTTTGAGACCAAAACTGCATTATTGGAGTTTACGCACCTTGAAACGCGTTCAAAAATGTATTTTGCTGAGTGCATACATAGGTGTGTATTAATCACAGAATAATATACCAGAAATGACAGCTAGGACTAGAAGATCGTGTAAGAAATTCATACGATCTTCTGTATCGTATTGCAGAGAGATCGTATTGAAGATAGCTGGGGCAAGCAGACCAGATGCTAACCACTGTGACAGAGTGTAACAGTGGGGGTGGACCCTTGAGAGTTCCCCTCCTAGACCAGCGAGATCATCACCGGTTAAGAAGGGATATCGATTAGGCTTCCCCAAGCGATCCCGTCTCCACCGGACGAAAAAATGTATCGAGGACAGCCCACACTGTTACACCACTGATTTATACGAATTTATGAATATTTTCCTCCTGACACCGCGTAGGTGTTTTTGTTACCAACACATCCGATTTAAGTACACACAAGTGACACCAGAGCTCGCTAGTCGCGAGATGAAGCTGTCAAGGGGGCGAGTCGTACGGATCCGGACTCGACAGCGCAACTCACCGGTCGAGCGTCTCTCGGAGCTTCCTCCGCTTGTCTTTAAGGACCTTCTCGTTGAGTGGGGACGGCTGGAGGACGTTGTACTCCATGTTGTCGATCTTCTCCATCTCCTGGATGAGCTGGAGCGGGTCCTTACCTGCGAAATTAGTACTCTCTCTGAGTCTGCGACAAGATCCACGTGCGATAAATAAATAAATAATATAAAAATAAGTAAATAAATAAATAATTGTGTGAACTGAAGTCCTACTGATGTTCCTTTGCTGTGGGTTTTACGGGTGGACTTGCAAACCAGTAGCAAATTAGTTTGTGAGCACCCGGTATGCTAAGACAACAGACGCGAACTTGAAAAACATTTGAAACTCAGGAACACTTCATACGGGTTTGGCCAGAACTTTACAGAACGAGGAAGCTCGAACAACGAGCACGCACAAATCTAAAGAAACCATGATTATACTCGGATAATAATTGGTTCGTTCCAGCCACAACGAGTTCATGAACACGGGGTTAGGATGAGTTCACCGAACGAGTTCGAATGGATTCGACGGAGTTGAAGCGGGTCCCAAGTTCATGAAACCAACTGCTGGAACGCCCCGAAAGCGAGGAGACACCGAAAGAGACGAGCCAAAGAAGAGACAACCGCCAAATACTTCCCAAACATCTGAAATGGCGATGTCGGAAAAAAAAAATGAGGCAGGTTACGATTTTGGGAGTGTTACGCCGAGGTTACCTGTGGGTGAACTCACTTCTCGTTGTGTCCAGTTGAGTTCACGAACTCGCCGAACTCGATTTCATGAACTTCACGCAGTTCGAAAACCTATTCACTAGGCCAAAGGGACATCTTTTTTCAGTCCAACTCTTTTGGCAGAAGAGATTTTTATAGTATCCATGACAGGGTTATTCAGTAACTTCTAAAAGAGAGAGTTGGCAGCCATCTTGGCATGTTCGATCTGTGTCTTCTCGAAAGAGAGAGTCTATTTCTCATTTGGGTACTTATCGGTTAACGGGAGGCCACTCATTTAACGATTTAAAATTATTTAAATTATTATTTTCTGAATTATTAGTTATCGCTTTCGTTCGTTGTCTGGATGTGTTTTCAGTCAGCGTCGAATGATGGCAAACGTGGAACGTGTGGCAGGCGGTACCAAGTTGGGTAAAGACGCGATTTTTTACAATTCTTTCAAATTTGTTTTACAAAAAAAGCTGAAGGTTGTTTGGGACTTCTGAATAGATTAGTGGAATGCATTGTCAAGCGATCTGGATGCTCGCTGACGCTCTCATCTCAAAAAAGATAAACAATCCCAGAAACTATCCCGTGAATGAGCAGGTTGTTTGGGACTTCTGAATAGATGAGTGGCCTCCCGTTAACCGATAAGTACCCTCATTTGTTTGATAGTGATATCGTGTATCATCCTTCGTTCATTGGCTACTATATCGGTCATTTTGATGTATTTTTTTTTTTCATATTTTGAAGGTAAGTCGATTGTTCATTAAAAATACATACATATTATCAATTCATGAGTAAAAACGTCTTAGTAGGTACGGGTTGAGAGCTATTCAGTAAAATAGACGAACCTGGGAGACACTGGAAGAGGCTATCTCTCACAGGATCTTTTCAAACTGGATAGGTAATTCAACATCTCTTTTAGTGAATCGAACTCGGTTCATGAACTCAAAACGGTTGGAACGCGTCCCGACCATCCGCCCTGCGCGGTTCCTGCACCGAACCTCTTCATGAACTCGGCACGGCTGGAACGAACCTACGGTTTTCTACTGTAATATATAAACCTATCGGTAATGTACGGACTACGGACAATACGGACATCCACACTACCTTTGAGGACGGCGGCCCTCACGAGCTGCCTCTGCCTCTTGTTTTTCTTCAGCTCCTTTTTCCTCGCTTCCTTCCTCGCCTGGTCCGTCGGGTTCATGTACTTCCCGCTCTTCGTCGTGTTGATCGACCGCCGCCCCATTGCGCCTTCGGTGTCTGAAGTCTACCAACCGGAACTGTTGGGGAAAAAAACAGGAAATTTAATAAAATATCCAGCTTATAACGTAATGTTATGATTCATCCGGTTTTATAATAGCTCTTATCACGTGTTCTTTTATCATTACCGTACGTTTCACCTCTTCTAATTTCTGTGAACCTCTGACGTGTTCAAATTCTACGTTTATTTTGAATAATAAAGCACAATTTGCTAAGGTATTTGTACACGTAGACAGCTTTCCCCATGGCCGCTAGGGACCCTAGGCCAGTATTTATCAATGCTCTTTGAACCCGTCCTTCACTCGCCACAAAGGAAGCCTTCAGTAAGTAATCCTTTACTACGGGTGGCCAATCGATCAGGATTTTCATTTTTCCTGATTTCTCCCCGATCTTTTTGTCGGTTTCCCTGACTTTCAGAGATTTTTTAAGCCATTTTCCACCTTTTCTCCCAATTTCTCTGCTTTAATTTTAGCGTATTCCCTGTCAAATTTAAACGTCTGAAGGGTAAATAAAAAGGTAAGTTGACCAAATATTATTAAACAGAAGGATTTATGTATTTATAACTGTGCTAACCTAAATAAATTTCTGATTTCGAGGTGCGAGAAAAGCCAACCAGCGTTCCTAGGCTCCTATTTTCGACAAATTATCTTTGACCACTGATAGTGATATTTGATTGTCTTGATTCACCTGTTGATACTAATTCTAGTGTTATAATACAAGTTTATGGTGATTTCAGGCAATTTTACAGGTTTTTTGACTCGGAAAAAATGAATTTTGGGAGCTGAACCTTCGTTACAGCCTCAATTCTTCACTCTTTGGTCAAAATCGACTTCATATTCGGTCTTATCGCCCTAAAAAAACGTGGAAAACGATACCTCAAAAGCTCGTTTTCACTAAAACCTTTTTTGAAAACCCACGTTTTTCACCCACAAGACCCCTGGGTGAGTTCCGATCGGGCTGCCGAAATTTTGAGCACAACCAGGGCCCAAACTGTGTGCGAAAAACAACGATTTTAGACCAAAATTAACGTAAATTTAATGCTGAAACTTCGTTAGAACCTCAATTTTTCACTCTGTGGTCAAAATTGACCTCATATTCGGTATCCTCGTCCTAAAAAACATAGAAAACTATATCTCACAACCTCGTTTTGGTGTACTATTTTGTAAATAACACACCTATGCACTCAGCAAAAAATTTTGCAAAAGGAGTGGTGAAAAATGGGTGCAAAAATAGGGTGTTTGCCGTCACTAAAACCACAAAAACCCTATTTTTACACCAAATTTTCGCAAAATTCCATTTTTTCCATGAACAATAGAGATTGCCAACTTCCATTTTTTTCATTTCAACGTCTCAAATTCTTCAAAATTCCAATTAACAAAAGAAAAATAAATTAATAGAAAACTTACGAGTTCCTGTTTTTGAAATGTTCAAAAAATAAAACATAAAAAGCTCCAGTCATGCAGCATGGCTATAACGAGCGAATTTTCAAAGAAATATTACTATTGAGTAAAAAGATGGCACAGCGAGAAACCATACAGCTTTTCCTAAAATTATATACTTTTTTCCCATGATTTTTAGACATTTTTAACCCTTATAAAAGTCAAATTTGAATCACTCCTTTTTGAGAAAAATATTTTTACCACCGAAATAGTCCCATTTTCTGTCGTGAATCGCCATCCCACACAGCGTCAGGTGAATTGACATCGATTTCAGCCCTTAAATTACCAATTTTTGACTCCCAAAAATCCCAATTTGACTCCTATTCTGCATGAAAAACGACTCAAATGGTATTTTTCCGTGGTTTCTCTCCCTTCCATACGACTTTCAGTGATTTTACATGTATTTTTCCGATTTTTTACTCCTAAAAACTCATATATGACTCCCATGGAATTGTTTGAAAATTGAAATTTTGGCGAAATTTGAAAATTTTTCATCGTGTACCCAAGGTGAGATTTATCGTCTTGAGTGACACATGAATAAGATCATAATCAAATTTTTATTTAAAATTCAAGGATGAATTCAGGGTAGTCTGAAACGGACAAATTTGCCAATAAAAAAATTTAAAAAAATTGAAGCTCTGAAAACTCTGGACCCACTGCAATTTTTTTTGAAAATTCGCTAAAATGTTTTACTTAACAGATGAAACTGACAAATCGGCTGCTTCACATATTGCATTTCAGAATGAAACGACAAGTTCTTCGCCTGATTTTAATTATATTATAACTCTTATGGTGTAGGAGAATGTGCTCTGCACTCGCAATAAATAATAATAGGTGTGCGCAAATTACCAAATGACGAAAATGAACTAATTTATACCGACTAAGGAGTAAATTACTGAGGAAACGCATATTTACATTTGTGCCGAAATTGAATCCTGGTGTGGTGATGGTTCCAAATACGAACAGGAAATTTCACGATACCTACGCTTGAATAAATTCAATACTTACATGAAATCACCAACAGCAAAACCCGGGGATAAGTATTGTAATAATTACTGTCTTTTGGAACAATGTAAAATTTTAGCGAGATGAGTTCACATTTCACCGCGATTGTAGAGTTCTTTTTACTGACGGTTCACTCACATCGACACAGTACAAAGCAAATACGATAAATACACAACTTGAATATGAATCGAAATAAATAACGTAAGAACAGCGCACAGAGTGAAAACTTATTGGAATTCAGGAAGAATGAAAATGAAAACTAAAGGAAGAGCCATACAAGTTTATGAGAAAAATGAAGTTCGTTGAGTTTGCATGGAAAACCCGAGTAGAGTATCCATGGTGCACTGGGAAGTTACGACGAGGTTATCTTCGATCACATTAGAGAAGGTATGGAGAGCACATTAATTGTAACGATTTCTGTGACCGGTGGCAGCGCTGCAATCGCAAACAAGATGGCGCCTGTAATTATCAAAAAACGCTGCAAAGTCCTTGTCGCATGGGTTTATTATTCTACTGGACTTACCTACAGAAATGCTGGCTGTTTATTTGTTGTTTCCTTCATGTAAAACAATTGAAATAGCTATTTCTGGTGGTTTCCACAAATTTTGGCCCCCAAAACTTGAATTAGGTACGCTCCTTTTTTTTTCAAATTATCTTTGATCATTGATAGTGCCATTTAATCGTCTTGATCCACGCGTTGAAACTTTTACTAGTCTTATTGTACAAATTGATACACTTTTTCTAGTGTTATTCTACAAATTGATGGTGATTTCAGACGATTTTCCAGGTTTTTGACTCATAAAAACATCAATTTTGTGAGCTGAACATCTGGTAGAACCTCAATTTTCCACTCTTTGGTCAAAATCGACTTCATATTCGGCCTTCTCGTCCCCAAAAACATGGAAAACGATACCTCAAAAGCTCATGTTACTAATATGTTGGTAAAACGCAAAAAGTACCTATTTTTACACAAATTTTCACTCATAACACCCCTGGGTATATTCTGATCGGGCTGAACACAACTAGGGCCCAAATGGAGCATGTGTGCGAAAGAACGAATTTTTTAAACCGAAAATGAGGCCTGTAGACGTGATACGGCATACCCGTACTCAGTAGTAATTTGACTTCGCAGAGCCATTTTCTTGCCCCTGGTTCTCCAAAAGTACTTGCTCAAATGAAACGATTTTTTTTCTGTAGGTAGCACATTTAGTCAAGTGCATTTTAGTCATATAGATTTTGAAAATTATTATTGAGACGGTAGTTATGATCTTTCCAAAGTCCGGAAAATTTCTCCGGTTTTTTGACAACTTCAAAAAATCATTCCTGCGCCTGTAGGGGTAAACATAAGAAACTATACGACTAAAGTCAAGATTAATCATAGTACTCCCCAGGAAAAATTGCCTGATCACCATCACTACTAGCATTGCCAAGAAACAGGGGCAGGAAGGTCCTAAACATGATTATTCAGGAGAGCGGTTTTTCACGAAACATCATAGAACCGGTGTCAAATGTGAAGAATAATCATCCAAAGACTCACAGCCACTACGACAACATCTACCTTCAACGGCATCAAAAGAATAAAAGTGAAGAAGAAGAAGGAAAGTTCAAAACACCTTGACCACATTTTCTGAGTTTTGACGAAGTTGATTTTTGCGTAAACTTGTGTTTTCGGTGATTTTTTTAAAAATTTGAAAATGGTCGGAAGTTCGAAGGTTTTCAAAAAACTGAAGAGAACAAGGTGTGTTTGGACACTCCACCAGTACTGAAATTCGGTGCAATAGAGGCCATTTGTAATTACAACAATGGTAACATTTAAGGCGCCCATACACTGTCCAACCGTTGGACCCAACAAGGGGTGGGGAGAGATGAAAACGCCTCCCATTCCCTACTGTTGGATCGTGTGTGGGAGGACGTCCAACCGTTGGATCAAACCAACCTGGTTGGGTGTGGTCGGATGGCAAAACCGCCCAACAAACATGGTTGTGCCGGTCCCCCTCCATTACTCCCGACCAAGTTGTACTGTGTGGCTCTGTCGGACCAACTTCTTCTTCTTCTCCTGTAATGTTTTGTTCGTCTGAAGCAGGCACACATTGTTTTACATAATTTTTATCAGTTTCTCCTGTTATCAGTTGTGCCAGTACCTCAAGATACTGGAGTTTGGATAATTGGTGTTTACTGTTCACAAAAAAACACTAATGTACGTAACTACGAAATCCTAACACTTGAAGCGTTCGGGAAAAATAAAAAAAAGCGGGCAACTTGGTCGGATTGGGTGCTCGTTTGGTTGGATCGTGTGTGAAGCGCCGTCGGGTTGGCAGGGGGGCGCGTTTTCGCCTCTCCCCACCCCTTGTTGGGCCCAACGGTTGGACCGTGTATGGGCGCCTTTATAAATGCCGCCTTCTCGATGAACTTTCAATTGAAAAGGGAGACAATTTCATCCAATTCTGTAAGGCCAATGATTTGGAAAGGATAAGATATGCCAACAAAGCAGCATTGAACATCACTAAGGAGGCCAGGATCAGGAAAAGAATAGCTAGGAGGAAGCTGGAGGACGATTTGGCTGAGGAAGAGGAAGATGATCCAGCATACGGAGCAGGATTGTTCGGAGTCCGCGCGAATGACTGTCAGCCCCATGACATTGGTGCTAGTTCACGGTTCTGCTACTAACGACCAGTATTCGCTGCGATCGCACGTCTTCTCCCACCCTACCCACCCAACCACCCAACCACCCAACACCTCATGTAGACGCTCCGACTCCGTTCCGCCATTAGTATTTTCTTGTTTCTCACGTATACGATTTCATCACTACAATTTTTACGTTTTAACCACAGAAAACTACTGCACTACGTTTTAACGCGCGAGGAGGTATTCATTCCTTTAATTCTTTTTTTTTTTTGTTTTCTGTGAAGAAAACTCTATTGTAAGTTCACCTCACAAACTTACAGAAACTTTCTACGTTTTAACGTGCGACGAGGTTAGTAATAAAAGTTACGTAGGTAATGGCTCGTGAAATTTGAAAATACCGCTTTCGTGTACGGAATTCGTATTTTTCATTAACTGAAGTCGTTCGTTTTCTAGATAAGTATGAGATGGGTTGTGAATTTGAAGTGCGCCAATATCAGATGTGACGTTCGATATAACACTCATCCAACTGCTTCCTTTTTTTGCTTTCCCGTCCCGAATGTGACCAATTAAATTAATGATATCAACTATCCACGAACTGTGATGTCAATATATATGTTCGAATTGTAATAACTAGTCAATCCATATTGTTGAATAAATATTGTTTTACTGTACATTATTTGCTTTAATTGTATTAATTTCATCCTTTCTCGTCTTGTAACGAATTGGTCTACACTTTCATTCGTTAACTGTCTGTCAACCCTGAGCCTGAGTTGAGCTGTCTGAAATGTCTATATCTAAATAGCATGCCCGCAATAAGATGTACCCACTGTTGTGAGTACACTGTCATGTTGGTGAACACCAACCTGTCCTAAGAGGGCAAAACCCTCAGACTGCCTCCAACCTCCCCTTACAGCAGTCCCAATGCCCATCACCACTGTAACTGTCTTTGCACAACCGGACCTGTCTATGCCCAAACGAGCCTGTCTATGTCCAACCGGACCTGTCTGTGCCCAACCGGGCCTGTCTATGCCCAAACGAGCCTGTCTATGTCCAACCGGACCTATCTATCTCTTTACAGAGTACAACATAGGTCAACAACATTGACCAATTTGTCCTCCAAATATATTAGTATACAAAAGGAATAGTACTTACATTGTCTTGGTTTCTTACTGTAAACAATACGTAAATACCTCCTTTCAGCAGCCAGTATCAGAGCGAGAGTCAGTCTGCAACCTGCTATACATACCTTCCTGTCAACCTGTTTTTATTTCTCCAGTTTCTGCGTTTCTGTTACTCATAACAAGTATCTACCAGTTCTCTGTCTCTGGCATTTCGCCGTTGGCGACACGTCTGTCCTTTGCCAGACTGGTACATTTACCAAAGGTGTGGAAGAGAGGCGGATGGAAATGTGGTGGGGGGGGGGGGGAATGGTGGCGGGGGTTTGTTGTAGCAACGAAGTAGGAGAGCGGTGGTAACCAAGGTGTCAGGCGCATGCGCGAGGATTTGGGGGGTCTTAGTTCAGCCTTTGGCCACCAATTTCCGCGTCACGGGAGCTGTATGCTGGCAACCACCCCCCACCCTGAGTGTCCCTTCGGTACGTAGTATAGTAGTGTTTTCTGTGATGACTGTGACTTCACTCGGTTCGAAGTGAAATTTCTACACTTTCAATATAGTTAGAGATTGAAAATGATACACCAGTTTGTTCGTTTTTGAATACAGATTTTTTTTCTGTGAAAATTGGATTTTTTTTTCTTTTTTTTTTTCTTTTTTTTGGTACCCCTTAAGAATGGCAAAATACTAATGCGTCCAAAATCCGACAGTTTCGTTGGTTTGGGAATTTTGGACAGGGGTTTCACAATAGCAGACTTCCAAGATGAAGGATAGGACGATGACGTGAAAATGAAATTGAAGAGAGACGTGATATGAGTGAGAAGGGCAGGAAGGAGAAGCAAGCACGTAAAACTCAAACGTGTGATTGAACTCGATTGGCTCATCGGGTTTACGCTCTTTACGCGAGACGACTTTTGAACCAGAGTGTCCAAGATAATAAAAAAATCTAGATATTTACACGCTTCACGGATCTGCGCGTGGGTTCTGCGCAGGCAGAGGCTGAACCCAGTGTTGTCTATGTGAATGGTTTGTTGTTTTTACGCGCTCTACACGAACCTTTACGGGCTTTGCGTTTTACGTCGGTTACGGGTCAACGTGAACCCAGCTGGACGCTCATACAAGTTTGGAAAGGTGAAGGTAATCTCATCCGTGGCAAGCAAAAGCACAGATCCCAAATAAAGTAGATACGGACGATAAGGCGGACGGACAGTGCATTTTTGGAATCTACGCACCTTGAAACGGAAAAGAACAAAGTTTGAGGGGGTGTTAGATTTTTTGCTGCGCAAACCCAGACATAGGCTAGAGGGACACAAAAAACAAATATATAGATATATACATTAATACATATAAAAAAAATTTAAATCTAGGGATGAATTCAGGTTGCTCGAAAACGGCTTTGCCTACCAATAATTTTCAAAAATTCATGTTTTGAAAAGTTTAGACCCACTGCTATAGCTTAGTTTTCTTCGAAAATTTGCTGAAAAATGTAAAATTATATTAAAATAATGTAATTTCATTTATATTGTACGCCATGAGGGAACACTGTTCCTATGTAAATTGTAAATAAATAAATAAGCATTCCGTTAGGTAGCTATTTACCTACACATATTTATTTATTTTTTTATTTCTTATGTACATAGGAACTTTTGTCCCCTCATGGTGTACAAAAATACGGTGCTAAATATATTACACACTCAAATAAACAAAAAAATTTACCGATATAATATAATTATTGTAATATATATTGATTATTTATGTACCTCAATAGTACATGCTCAGTAACTACCTACTCCTCATCCAATGTCAAATGTCAAATGTCAAATGTCAAAGCAGCTTTGATAACCCGGGAGGCCCTGCGTGGGAGGGGAGGATCTATTGATTTTTTCCCTCCCCCACCAACAATAACCAGTTACGGGAAGAACTGCTACGAGATGAACTGCTACCGCTGCTACTCCTAACAGCTGGTTTCCAACCTTTTGCTTGCCATCCCTCCCCGTCATTCATCCCTCCCCTCATCCTTCCCCTCCTTCCGCCGTTAACCTCGCCATTTCCACCCTTTCCCCTTTCTTTTTGCGGTTTGAACGGTTAATATTTGAGTACCAGTTGGTTGTGAGGCGCCTGAGGCGCCCGTTGAAAAGGGCCCTTTCCATCCGCGCCACTTCAAACCCCGCCAATATGTTTTTTTCCACCCATAAAAGTAGGTCAGTTCGAGATCTCGGGTGTCGGAATTGCGTAGAAAATTGTAATAAAAATGACCTAAAAATCGATATTAATTCGCCGCAAGTGAAGACAGAATGGTCAAAACTCGAGACACGAAAATACCTTTTAAATAGTCAAAAATACAAGTTTTCCCACAAAATTTGGATCGAATTTGAGTTCTTGGCGTCACAAATCGCTACAAATCCGAAAACGCTGCAAATTATTACACAACGGTTTATTATTTACTTCCATATCCCCTTCAGCGTGGATCACTGTTTTCTGTGGTCAATACCTTCGAGCTTTTTTTATTTATTTATTTATTTAATTTATTCATTTCCACATTTCCACAAACATTGTAATAGGTATACAAATAATCGTTATTTTAATGATATTTTAAAAAATGTAGTCGATCAAATAAAATTTACAAAAACAGAAAAGTTTGTGGGTACGTACAATGATTTACGTTACAATTTTAGAATACGTTAAAATATTTAGAATTTAATTTTAAAACATTTGCGCTTTATTTGAACACTTGGGCCCAAGCTCCACAAGGCTACCTATCATGATTTGGTTGTAAAATATAAGGAAAATGGCTGTGAGGAAGGAGGTATTTAAAAACAAGGGAAAAATAGGTGCAAGAGATTTGACTAGAAGACTTAGAGAAAAAAAAGTAGGTAGGTAGTAATGCTGTCAGAATTTAAATTTTGGATAAATTGTTTTATTACAGTTTTCGTTTAATTTATTCAAATTAAACCAAAATTAATTTGTCCGAAGTTTAAATTCTGACAGCATTAGTACCTAATTTTTTCTCTAAGTCGTTCTAGTCAAAGCTATTGTGGTGTGCTATTGCATGGGCCCAATAAAAGAGATATAATCTGATGCCTAATTTAGTATTACATTGAGGGATGGTAAAAAAAATTTCTTTCTTTTGGTTTTTACAAATAGAATTTTTATTGAACAGACAGTGATTATTTATTAGGAATTAATAATAGTTATTAGTGAGTATGAATAAGACAGTCCGTCAACTATACCTCCTACAAGCTCTTAAATTCGTAATAAATAATCACTGTCTGTTCAATAAAAATAAAAATTAATAATAATAATAATAATAATACGTGTAATAGTAATAATTAAATATGTGCAGGTGCGGGTTCGTTTCTTGCTGAAATACAGTAAACAAAACGGTACATATCGATACGTATCATCTGATACCACTAACGAAAAATAGGAAAACTCACCTTACTATGTTCTCTACTGTTTTGACATGAATAAAAATTCTTTGGGCTAGTAAAAGCGTTACACTCTGGAAACCTCACGACTGACACAAAAAATTGACCAAAAAAAGTTTAAAACCTTCAATTCCAACATTTTTATATTTTTTTAAACACTTATATAAAATTTAAAAAATTTAAAATATTTTTGATTTGATATGTACTTTTTCTGATATCGGGGATTTTTTCTGATACCGGTGTCAGTATCAAATTGAAAGTACTTTTACCAGAAGCAGTGGTATCAAATGAAAAATTGGTACCTAGCTGTCGATACCATATTATCACATCATACAGTAGGTATCCACAACCCCTAAACACGAGGATCATGGATCGATTATTCCTAATCAGTGGTGATGGTAAGTACGTGTGTAAAACTGTAAACCCACAGCACATTCAGATATTAAAGGAACTGTATCTGCCTATCATCATAATTATTACCTTCTTGAAATGACCATATAATTGTATTTCCAACTCCAACAAATCTTCTTTAGTAGTATAAATCAGAACTGTCCATAGAGAAGAAAACTTACGCAGCATGACTTTATAATGGAATCTTTGAAGTACGTCACCTGTCGTAAATTATACGATCTTTTCATATGGTAAGTAATTATAGCAGGTAGGTCTGAATTGCTGTTACTAATTTATAATAACGATGCCCCTGTACTATCATCATCATATATAGTTTCATAAGGTTTTACCTATGTTAGGCTTATACCTACAGTGTGTAAGGTAGGTATTCCTTACAGGTGGAGAGGTCCTTCTTGGGCAATGTCTTCCTCGTGACTATCAACTTCCATGGTGGTATTATAGGTGTAGCGATTACGTGTATTTTACCACAACACAATTTCGATTTATAGTGAAAGTTGGTGTTCCTTTATGCGACAGATATGAAGGACGGTTAGCCCTCAACAGCTCTGCTTTGGTATTCCAAAACACAGCATTGTTGATCCAATCAGCCAATTTTTGTTCATATTTGTTAATATTGATCACAATTTTTACAGCAAAAAAACCTCAGTTTGGTGCCTTTATGTTATAGAAACAGTCCTTTCCTGTCACGAGTTTTCCTTACATGCGATTTAGGAAGGTTATTAGTACATTCTGGCGGTATTTAGCTTTTTTCCGCAATGCTTTTCAGCGATTTTTGGGCCCTCGAGAACTCAAATTTGGTCGTCCAAATTTGGTACCTATTCCAAAACTGTTTTTGTTAAACTCGTCCTTTCTTCAGGATTTCCTTTCGTTTTCCGATTGAAAAACGCCTGCTTGAGAGGTGACGTTGACACAATCAAGGTAGGCAAGCAGGTTTATGTGATTCTCCCTAACAATATGATGGGCAATCGAGCCAATTTTTGTTCAAATTTGTTAATATTCGATAACAATTTCGAACAATTTTTACAATGAAAAACACCAGTGCATTTTTGCTTACTGAACAT
This sequence comes from Leptopterna dolabrata, assembly GCA_954871275.1. Lineage (NCBI taxonomy): Eukaryota > Metazoa > Arthropoda > Insecta > Hemiptera > Miridae > Leptopterna > Leptopterna dolabrata. Next base: position 492,200 of record OX940990.1, read on the forward strand.
CCTTTTCTTGTCTGGAATTTCCCTTATACATCAACGATTTTGGTGAGGACATTTAGCAATATATCCACGGTTTTCACCGATTTTGGGGCCTCAACAACTCAAATTTTGTCTCTCAAATTTGGTATTCCAAAACTTTTTTTGTTCAACGGTAAAATTTTAAACCCACAGCACATTCAGATATTAAAGGAACTGTATCTGCCTATCATCATAATGATTATCTCCTTGAAATGACCATATAATTGTATTTCCAACTCCAACAAATCTTCTTTAGTAGTATAAATCAGAACTGTCCATAGAGAAGAAAACTTACGCAGCCATGACTTTATGATGGGATCTTTGAAGTACGTCACAAGTGGTAAATTATACGATCTTTTCATATGGTAAGTAATTATAGCAGGTAGGTCTGAATTGCTGTTACTAATTTATAATAACGATCCCCATCTACTTACCATCATCATAGATAGTTTCATAAGGTTTTACCTATGTTAGGCTTATACCTACAGTGTGTAAGGCAGGTAGGTATTCCTTACAGGTGGAGAGGTCCTTCTTGGGCAATGTCTTCCTCGTGACTGTCAACTTCCATGGTGGTATTATAGGTGTAGCGATTATGTGTATTTTTACCACAATACAATTTCGATTTATAGTGAAAGTTGGTGTTCCTTTATGCGACAGATATGAAGGACGGTTAGCCCTCAACAGCTCTGCTTTGGTATTCCAAAACTCTGCATTGTTCATCCAATCAGCCAATTTTTGTTCATATTTGTTAATAGGTATTGATCACAATTTTTACAGCGAAAAAACTCAGTTTGGTGCCTTTTTGTTACAGAAATAGTCCTTTCCTGTCTCGAGTTTCCCTTACATGCGATTTAGGAAGGTTATTAGTAAATTCTGGCGGTATTTAGCTTTTTTTCCACGGTTTTCAGCGATTTTTGGGCCCTCAGCATTTCAAATTTGGTCGTCCAAATTTGGTATTCCAAAACTGTTTTTGTTAAAGTCGTCCTTTCTTCAGGATTTTCTTTTGTTTTCCGATTGAAAAACGCCTGCTTGAGAGGGGATGTTGACACAATCAAGGTAGGCAGGTAGGTTAATGTGATTCTCCCTAACAATAGTTTGGGTACTCGAGCCGATTTTTGTTCAAATTTGTTAATATTCGATAACAATTTCGAACAATTTTCACAATAAAAAACACCAGTGCATTTTTGCTTATTGAACAGCCTTTTCTTGTCTGGAATTTCTCTTATACATCAACCATTTTGGTGACCAAATTTAGCCATATTTCCGCGGTTTTCAGTGATTTTGGGCCCTCAACAACTCAAATTTGGTCTCTCAAATTTGGTATTCCAAAACTGTTTTTGTTAAACGGTAAAATTGTGAACCCACAGCACATTCAGATATTAAAGGAACTGTATCTGCCTATCATCATAATCATTACCTTCTTGAAATGACCACATAATCATATTTCCAACAAATCTTCGTAGCAGTATAAAGCAATGCTTCCCATAGAGAAGAAAACTTATGCAGCAATGACTTTATGATGGAATCTGTGATGTAGGTCACAAGTGGTAAATTATACGATCTTTTCATATGGTAAGTAAGTAATTATAGCAGGTAGGTCTGAATTGCTGTCACTAATTTATAATAACGATGCCTCTGTACTATTATCATCATGGATAGTTTCATAAGGCTTTACCTATGTTAGGCTTATACCTACAGTGTGTAAGGCAGGTATTCCTTACAGGTGGAGAGGTCCTTCTTGGGCAATGTCTTCCTCGTGACTGTCAACTTCCAAGGTGGTATTATAGGTGTAGGGATTATGAGTATTTTACCACAATACAATTTCGAGTTATAGTGAAAGTTGGTGTTCCTTTATGCGACAGATATGAAGGACGATTAGCCCTCAACAGCTCTGCTTTGGTATTCTGAAACTGTTTTTGTTAAACTCGTCCTCTCTTAAGGATTTCCTTTCGTTTTTGAATGAAAAACGCCTGCTTCACAGGGGACGTTGACACAATCAAGGTATCGCATCAACTGACCGGATACCTCCTAATTTGGTTCATCTTTTCAAAATTTTTCACAATTTCGAACAATTTTCACAATAAAAAAACACCAGTGCATTTTTGCTTATTGAACAGCCTTTTCTTGTCTGGAGTTCCTTTTATACATCAACGATTTTGGTTAGCATTTAGCATTCGCAGACGAATGAAAGTCATGTGCAATTATCAAAGTGTTATTCCTGATCGACCCTCCAAATCTGAACTCGTTTCAACGATATTTAAGGTAATTATGGGCGTTTCAATTGTTTCACGTTTGCGCATGCGCAGACGAAACGATTTCCTTGATTTTGAAATGGGATCATCTGCGATCCAACCCACGTGTACCCTCAAAATTTCAGCTCTCTACATCTATTTTTCGCGTACATTAGAAGCGTTACAAGGAACCGGTCAATATTTCATGTTCGCGCATGCGCAGACGAAAGTTACTGTACGATTCCAATGAAATTCATGTGGAACTAGCAAAGTACTATTCCTGATCGACCCTCCAAGTCTGAACTAATTTCAAGGATATTTAAGGTATGTTATGGGCGTTTCAAGTATTTCACGTTTGCGCATGCGCAGTCGAAATTTACAGGATTTTTTCAATGATTTTTGTACGGGACCATCTGTGACCCAACTCGCACCTACCCTCCAAATTTCAACCCATTTCGACCATTATTTCTGGTAGTTATGGGCGTTACAAGGAATTGACCACAGACAGACATAGGAACCAAAAATGTTCCTCGATCTCTGAAACTCAAAATGGTTGTGGAAATCTTCATTTTGGAGGAAATAAATTTTGGTTTATTTTTTTACTTATAATGAATCAATGGCTTCCCTAGCTTCCGTAGTGAGGAAGCAGCAAAAAATGGCGCTGTCAGAGCCGGAACGGCTACAAGTAGCAGCTCTCCGTGGAACGGCTGCCGAGTTACCGGTTCCGTTCCCAGCCTCCCTTGCGAACACACCCCCTTCTGAGGAGTCCCAGAACGTCTCAGATCTCCGGACGTGCTCCGGATTTCGGTTTTTTGCGCGTATACACGTACGATTTTTTTTCTACGCGTCCGAAACGAGCGCTTTCATGTCGGTTCCGAACGACTCTCGTGGAAAGCCCGTTGTTTTCGAGCTGTTCCGGGCTCAATCCGGGATAAATTCGTCGTAACGTCTTCCTCCATTCCACAGTCGAGCTCCCTGCGAGCTGATACGATTCTCAAAATGCGTCAAAATTCGACGTAAATTTGAAAAAAAGCGCTTGCCGCTCAAAAACCCGATCCCCGTTTCGGTTCTCTTCAATTTTCAAAAATTTTTTTGTCGAGGTCATAAATTCAAAATTTTCGGTTCGTGCCTGCACAAAATGGGTTCGCCCAATTCGAAATTCAAAAAGTACATGGCCCACGGGGACGAGTACACCGCCATGCAGGTAAGCCACACGCCTCGCATAATAATATAATTATTGTATAATTAATACCAGTCTACCTAAAACGATAATATACGAGCTTTACATACCGTGTGCAAGGGGTCTGAACTGGTTTTTCGGGAGACCACAAAATTTGATCACAAAAATTCGCCCAAATTCTGGTGGTAAAATATATTTTTGACTCAAAAACTGATTTTTTTTTTAGAACATGTTTTTGACTTTTAAACGGTAGGTATTTGTATGTCTCTAGTCACCATTCTATAATTTCACTTTTAGGGAATTCAGATCATTTTTTGGTTAGTTTAGCCATTTATAATCAAATTCGACCAAATTTTTGTAATAAACCTATTTTAGCGAATTTTAAACAAAATGAAGCTAATTGCAGTGGGCCCAAAATTTGCAGAAAAACGAATTTTGAATTTTTTTTTGGTAGGCAAATCCGTTTTGAAGCATCTTGAATTTATTCATCCGTAGATTTTAATAAAAATTTAAATTTATGATCTTATTTATTTATGTGTTACTCCAGATGATATCTGACCTTGGTTACATGGTGGAAAATTCCAAATTTCGCCAAAATGTTCGTATTGCCAAACAGAAGGATGAGTTCGAAAATGAGCAATTTTCAAAAATTCGAAGGAGGTCAAATTTGAGTTTTTAAGGGGTCAAAAATCGGTAAAAACGTCTGAAATCGCGAACAATTTATATAAAATCACTGAAAGTGGTATGGAAGGGTGATTAAAGACAGAAAAATACCATTTTAGTTGTTTTTAATGCAGAATAGGGGTCAAATTTGGATTTTTGGGGGGTCAATAGTTGTTACTAAGGGCTAAAATCAATATTAATTAACCTGGCGTTCTGTGGGATGGTGATTCACCACAGAAAGAGGACTATTTTGATGGTAAAAATTTTTTTTTTTCCAAAAAAGAGTGGTTCAAATTTGACTTTCTAAGGGTCCGATAATAAATCGGTAAAAACGTCAGTGGCCTTCTCTGCTGTCTTTTTTACTCTTCTTCTTCTTCTTCTTCTCTCCTCCCCCCCTCCCCTCCCTATATGTTTTCTTATCTTTTCTTCCTCTTCTTTTCTCTAAAGCTTCTTTGCCTTGAGGGTTCCGGACTATGTAGGACACAATCCTCTCCCAGGTTCCCTGCCTGGAGTTTATCTTCCCGATCACATTATTTGGTGTGGTTTCGCCCTCCTGTTCTTCTAGAATCTCCTTTTCCCTGCTCCACCCGGAGCAGTGGAAGAACGTGTGTTCGGCGTCGTCGTTTGGTGCATTACAATACCAGCACGTTGTGGTGTCTGCTAGCGCCCTTCTGTGCAGATAGGACCGGAAGTATCCATGGCCCGACAGGAACATTGTGATGTAGAAATCCACTTCTCCGTGCCTCCTGTCAAGCCCCCTGGGTCCATACCCCCCTGTCATCAGTTTCCCACTCATTTTGCCACTGCTGCAATTTTATTTCGCTCTCCTCTTTCTTGATAAGGGATTTTGACTCTTGGGTGGATCGCCAGGGTAGATACAGTTCCTCTCCATTGTAGGCCTCCGCCCGCGCGGGCCAGCGCCACCTCCCGGGCCCGAGCGTGCGAGGGCCTCTTCCCACTCAGCCGGTCACCCATCGCCCTATCTGACCGATGACCGCTGCGCAGCCCGGAGTAGAGGGGATTCCTGCTACCTCAGGGCTCCCGGACCTCCTCTCCGGGCCAGATGTCTTTTTGCCAGAGTGAGTTAATGACCGAAGTTTTTACGTCAAGAATTTGTGGGCTTCTATTCCGAGTGCAGTGTTTCAAACAGTAACGTGTTACTTGTCAGTGCGTAACGAGAGTGTTGGATCGTAACGCAACCCGATCAACACCATTGTTCCCCTCTCCCTGAGACAGAGACTCATTATTATTTTCAACAAGCAAGTCCTACCTTCGGGCGACCTCTGCATCATTCCCCCCTTCCTCCCCCTTCGTCGAGACGCGCAGAAACGCCGGCGACACGGAGCAGCCAACAGGTCAAAACCTTTACCATTGTATAAAATCACCTTTTCTATTATTGTACCCTTTCCGTACCTAGCATTAAGTTCATTTTATCTTCATATGTTCATATTGTTTCACTAGTAACGTCATCGTAACGATCTTGTTTTAAGCTAAGATAGGTTCAATCTTATTTTTCTTGTTATCACTTACCTTTTGTATTTGCAACCTGTAACGTAACGTTCCCGCCTGGTCTTCAGCACCTTTTTCTCATTAACAGTAACGTAACGTCTTTTGCCTTCAGCTCTTGCCTTTATTTCAATCGTAATTTAACCTCACTTGGCCTTCAGCATAACGAAATTAGCACCTTCAGTGACCCCCCATATCAATTGTGTGCCAGCAACGTTTCTCTTATCTGATCATAATATACTTCTTTCGTAATTGCATTTTACATACGTGTATTTTCGTTCACCCGATTTCCTTCAACAAAGTGTGGTATCTTGCGTATTTTGGCAAACCCCCGAAACGACCCTTCTGGTGCCTCCGTAACGCTAGGCCATTAGCCTCATTAAAGCCAGAAACGGTCACTTCACCTAAAGGGGGCTTACACCATTGCTAGGAGGTCGATTGGCATGGTGGCAGCAATGATCCATCCCAACGGCAGGGAAGGAGATGGTACGATAGGCACTTGCTATTCGTAGGGCTCCTCTCCTCTGCACTGACCGCAGGTGGTCTCGGCACTTTTTAACTTGTAGTGCCTCAGCCCACACCTCCACTCCATATAACATGATTGCCTCGGCTATGGTCATGAGCATCTTCCTTTTCTTGGGGTCCACCAATGTTTGCCATTAGCCTGCTCAGGTTTGCTGTCACTGCAGCTGCTCTTTATCCTGCTCGCTTGATGTGCTCCCAGAAGGTCTGCCTGCGGTCGAGGGTCACTCCCAGGTACCGCACCGAATGAGATGAGTCAATGGTTTCGTCCTCCACCTGAAATTGGGTGACACGGTTGATGTGCCTCTTAGTCAGTAACACTATTTCGGTTTTGTGAACTGCAAGCTGCAACCCATGCTCCTCCATCCAACCCTGCTCCAGTTCTTGTTTGTATAATGTTAACCCTTGTATATCAACTACATGACTGAGTACAGTTTGTCCCCCTATGTGCAACGTTTGCTTTTTATTAGAGAGTTTTCGCAAAGATTTGGCTACTAGCCCGCTGAGGGGCTAAGGCCTACGTACGAAGGAAAGTGCAAACTGCGCATGCGCACGTTTGGGGAACGACTTAACTTAGCTCGTCAACTTTGGATGCCACCATTCTACGTAAACGACCTAGCACTAGGTCGTATGGGCCACTTCCCGTACTAACCTTCCACCAAGGAAACCTCATCGCATGGATTGCCTTCTTCCGTGGCATTTGTGATTATTTGTTTGTGTTGTGTTCGCGTACCTGATAGTATGCACCTTTTTTCTCTCGATTTTCGGTTTTTCTGCTGTATTAAAACCCTACATTTCTATATTTAAAAAAAAAAAACAGTATTAGGAAATATTTCTGTGACCCTTGAAGACTGGAAAATGTCAATAAATTGTACCTGTCCAAGTTCTCTATGTCTATGGACAACCTTACAATTTTTTGGCTAATAATGTCTACCTATTAGCCACTAATTTTTGCCAAATAACTATAATTAGCCAAACCTTTAGTTTATGGCTAATTTGTCTCGTGTCTATGGACAACCCTACATTATTTTCCATTTGAAAATAGTAATAGGAAATGTTTCTGTCATCCTTTAAGACTGGAAAATCTTAATTAATTGTATCTGACTAGTCTATGAACAACCATATAGGTAGTTGTACTAGCGAAGATGAAAACTAAAAACGGCTTTTTAAACTGATGAGAATATGATGAGAACAGTTCAACGTTAACGTTAGCATCACCCATCCAATCAGCTTTGATCGTTCAACGACTTAACTTTCACGACCTTACATCGTCTCACGATCTAAGAGGTTAGCATCCGGTTTTTTCCCCTTAGATCGTTAGCCCGGAGATCCTTAGTCCGTCAACGACCTAGTGGCCAAACTTTTACGAAAACTCTCTTTCTTGAAAGCGTACCAAGAGGAATCTGGTATGTCCTTGATGCCTCCCTTAGAGACATCTCCCTGTTTCTCACCTTCGAAATAGCAGTCTCAAGATTTTCCATAGTGTAATTTAATGTAGGGCTTCACCCCCAAACTCCTGCTATATTTTCTTCCCATTATCTGTAGAAAATCATAACAAATCCATTTCCATGGCTCCCAGGGAGATGGAGTTGTGAGCAAAACAACCAGTGAACCCGTGGAAAACACACATAAAATCCACGAAACCCTGCGGTTTTCGGTAGGAGCTTGGGTAACAGAGTTTTACAACTACATTACTCCCTCTGTAATCCGGCAGATATAGGACCAGAGCAGTGTCGGATGACCGAAAATGCCGGATTACTGGGAAATATTGAGAAAAACGCAGTTATCATTAAAAAAAATCAGTTTTAAATCCATACATTGTACTGTACAATGTAAAAAGGTAGAAAAATACATCGTGTAACTCAAGTTATTCCTTGGAAGTAGACGGCTGAAAATATTCATCAATCAGTCATCGCTTTGTTTACTCAGACACCAGTCCAAAGTCAAATCAAGTGTTGAGCTCATAGTCGAATACAAAACGCCGGATTACTGGGAGTGCCGGAGAGCTGAGATGCCGGATTACAGAGGGAGTACTGTGTACAATATCATGGAAATCGCCTATCAAACTTTCAAATTCGAAAGAAAAAAAACTCAAAACACTTCAACACAAAGTCAAAACCTCACGCTATCCACTTGTTGAAGGTCATTGATCAACAACCAGTGGCAGGAGCTGACCGAATGTTTCTCCAGTGTTGCCAACACGCGAACAACAAAACTGAACAGCTGTCTGTTCCACTTCACACCCCCTGACGGTACCTATTACCATCTGGCATTGATAAGCTGCAAGAGTGCATACTTACCTAATACGGTAACCACTTTGGAGGTTTCAGTATAACTAAATTACACAGGGAATCCTATATTGTCCAGGTGTATCAAAGCTCGCCGGACCTGAGGAGGAACCTCGACCCCAACATGAGCTACGGTGACCACCACGACCACAACACGGCTCTCCACTACGCCGCCAAGCATGGGATGAAACACCTACTGAGGTAACGTGGCGCTTAGTCGGGTTTTCCTGATACTTCAACGCGCTCTAGCGCCCAAACCGTGCAACTGACGAAGAAATGTGTCGTTATCAAATTGTTATACAATTTTCGTATATTTATTTTTTTATACTGATTGTTTTGTTGTAGAGTCAACCGTTTTCGGGATATACGGGATAAAAACTGAAAAAATTGCAATTTCTTTCACCATTTTCTTATAAGTGTAGACTAGACGTGAGGTGGCAAAGTCCAAAAGCTTAATAAGCATCCCAAAAAACATATAGAACCGTTCAGAAAAAAATTTATATGATTTTGTTTTCAAATTTTCAATAGCTTATTGAAGACTACTACTGCTAAAGCCATTTAATGGAGTTATCAAAACGTTATCTAATTCCACGAACAAAACACCTTGTTAAACCATCATCTTAGGTTATAGGTATACAGTCAAGAAGTGAAAGGAGGTCGATTGTGATTGGCTGTCGAAGTGAAAGGAATCCCAGTAACACGATCGTGATTCTTCACAATAATAAAATCAGAGTTATCAAAACATTATCTATTAGGTACCTACCACGCAAGGCCAGTTGTAAAACTTGATGAATTGAAGAGTAGGTACATAATGTTTTGCCTACACTTTTTTTTTATTAGTGAGAAGATTCTCGACCGTGTTACTGACAGGATTCCTTTCACTTCCACAGCCAATTACAATCGACATCCTTTCACTTCTGAACAACATAAGCTAAGGCAATGGTTTAACAGAGCAGATAAAACGTTTCGATAACTCCTTTTTTTTGGTAAGAGAGAAGACTCTCATTCATTTTACTGACAATATTCCTTTCACTTCTATAGCCAATTGCTATCTAAATCCTTTCACTTCTGAAATATGTAACCTAAGACAGTGGTTTAACAGAGCTTTAACAGAGTTTTGATAACTCTTTTTTTTTAAATTAGTGTGAAGACTCTCAATCATGTTACGACAGGATTCCTTTCACTTCCATAGCCACTCACAATCGACCTCCTTTCACTTCTTGACTTTATAACCTAAGACAATCATTCAGTAGGATATTATGTTGTTTTTCAGTGAAAATATGTAGGTACCTAACGTTTTGATAACTCCGTTTTCATTACTGTGAAGATTCATGATCGTGTTACTGACGGGATTCCTTTCACTTTAATAGAAAATCACAATCGACCTCCTTTCAATTCTTGATTGTATAAGCTGACAATCACTCAATAGGGTACCTATTTTGTTTTCAGTGAAAATAGATAACGTTTTGAATAAGCTGTGTTTTCATTACTGTGAAGATTCATGGTCGTGTTACTGACGGGGTTCCTTTCACTTCCATAGCCAATCAGTCGACTTCCTTTCACTTCTTAACCGTATAAACTAATACAATCATTCTTTTCATTAAAAATATATTGGTACCTAAGTAACCTTTTGATAACTCGGTTTTCATAAGTGTGAAGATTCTCGATCGTGTTACTGACGGTATTACTTTCGGGTTGCCCTCTCTGAGCTTGGGCGCTTTGAATAATTGTTTCTTATTTTCTGAGATTCGCCAAATTCCGATTTTCAAGCGAGAACTTCTGGGGTTCAATCGACTCAAAAATTCTTCTAATTAGTATAATCTGAAAGGAAATTTAAAGAGCTTGTCAACGTAGTCACCAATCGTTTTTTGTAATTTTATGGTGTTATGGAGAAAAAACCTGCATGCCAAAAAACATGAAAACCAAGGGTTTAAAAGAAAATTGCTAAGAGACATTTTCGATCGGAGACGACCTGAACAATCGATCCCTGGCTTCTTGCAGACCTGTTTAAAGGACATCGTGTATAGCCCAGAAGTGAAAGGAGGTGGACTGTGATTGGCTGTTTGAGTGAAAGGAATCATTTGTCGTTTCTTAACAGTGGAAATGGTGAAGGTTTGGTTCGAATTGTAGGTGTGATTCTTCATAAATTCGCTAATTAAATTACGTTAATAATCATTAATAGGTAGGTATATTATCTAAATTAATATGAGTAATTCAATTGTGTTGGCCAGAATGTTCCTGAACGAGGCGGGCGGTAACCCGAACAAACGGAACGGATCTAACGAAACCAGCCTACACTGTGCATGTGCCTTGGGAGCCCACAAGACGTATTCAGCTCAAGAGAGAAAAGGTCTGGTTATTATAATATAATATATAACTAAATAATTTCGTTCAATAGCAAAATAAGCAGTGTGTGCGTAACATTGGGTTATATATGGAGCTCCGTGGTTACACTGTCAGGGGTAGACGGGATACAGGCGATGGCTGACCTTCCAGGGGACTCGGATTTGTCCGGTTTGTTGGTGGGAACAGAACCAAATCGGTGATTGGCCGAAGGAAGATGGGCTTTTTATCTGGTGCCATCCAAGATGAACAGCCGGTAGGAAGGCAGGAGTTTTCCAGGCACCAAATTCAACCTTATCTAAGGTCCGGTTTCACAAACGCGGACGGACTATCCAGAGATTAATCTCGGCCGAGGTTTAACCCACCGATTCTGAGAAAAGACAGTTTCACGAACGCCTAATCTCGGAATAACTCGCGCTATCGACGTATTAAGTTAATACCTTCTTTTAGGTAGTTTAAACCTCTGATCTATGGTTAATACCTCCTATCAGGTAGTTTAAGCCTCTGATCTACGGTTAATACCTCCTTTCAGGTAGTTTGAACATCTGATCTACGGTTAATACCTCCTATCAGGTAGTTTAAACCTCTGATCTACGGTTAATACCTCCTTTCAGGTAGTTTAAACCTCTGATCTACGGTTAATACCTCCTTTCAGGTAGTTTAAACCTCTGATCTACGGTTAATATCTCCTTTCAGGTACTTTAAACCTCTGATCTACGGTTAATATCTCCTTTCAGGTAGTTTAAACCTCTGATCTACGGTTAATACCTCCTTTCAGGTAGTTTAAACCTCTGATCTACGGTTTATATCTCCTTTCAGGTAGTTTAAACATCTGATCTACGGTTAATACCTCCTATCAGGTAGTTTAAACCTCTGATCTACGGTTAATATCTCCTTTCAGGTAGTTTAAACCTCTGATCTACGGTTAATATCTCCATTCAGGTAGTTCAAACCTCTGATCTACGGTTAATACCTCCTTTCAGGTAGTTTAAACCTCTGATCTACGGTTAATATCTCCATTCAGGTACTTTAAACCTCTGATCTACGGTTAATATCTCCTTTCAGGTAGTTTAAACCTCTGATCTACGGTTAATATCTCCTTTCAGGTACTTTAAACCTCTGATCTACGGTTAATATCTCCTTTCAGGTAGTTTAAACCTCTGATCTACGGTTAATACCTCCTTTCAGGTAGTTTAAACCTCTGATCTATGGTTAGTACCTCCTTTCAGGTAGTTTAAACCTCTGATCTACGGTTAATACCTCCTTTCAGGTAGTTTAAACCTCTGATCTATGGTTGATCTGATCTACGGAGGCCATCGCCATTTTTAAAACCTTTTTTGTGTGTATACTTCTTCATACTCATAATTTTCATCAACAGTTTTGTGCGATGAATCGTTTCATTCAAGTGTTTGAGTCATCCTCATCTTCATCTTTCGATGAAGATTTCAACGAACTTACGGAAGTGGCCGTGCCATGCCAAGACGGCGGATAATTCACGAAGGGGTCAAAATTTCCACCAGAAATATAATATAGTAGATATAATAGAAAACTTCCTAGTTTTCCATACAGAAGTATGTGACAGAGCGTGACACTGGACCCTCGAAAGTTCCCCTTCTATGACTAGCAATATTATCACCAGTTAAGAAGGGATAGCAATTAGGCTTCTGCAAACCGGACCAAAAAACGACTCGAGAACAGCCACACTGTCACACTTCTTCCCACATACAAGATAGGGAAAGGGGTGTTGAAAATTAGTATGAAGTTCTCGTTCAGGAAAAGACATCTGAACAATTTCAAGGTGACTAACCTCCATCGTAATGGAACTATCTCAATAATATTTTACTGGTGGAGAACAAAGCTCCTACGTACGAGTATTGGCAGAGAAGGTTGTTGTCCAGTGAATTATGCTCATCTGAGCAACCTCCGTCGTTATGATAGAATAACTATTGGGACTTGTAAATTGGGACACGGCATTAACCGCCTTCAAATGAGCTCAGTATATTTTAATTACAAGTATTGACACTGTAATGGGGGGAATGGTGGTGGGGTAGCCAATATATGTATTTATAAAAGGGACAGGATGTTTGTAAAGGAATCCTTGTAGAGGACCCCAGTTGCCTCGTGTCGCTTCCTCGAGTGGCCTGATTGCTCGGTATCGCTTCTTGTTGAGGGCCGGCCTACGGATACATTGCACTGACACGGACGCTTATGAATGCTTTATTTTAGATTTAAAGCTTGAGGCGGGGTATTGACGGGTGGGGAAGGGACTGTTAAGGTTAACTGAAATGAACCTGATTGTTTCAATTAACCCACATTGTTTCCCCCCCCCCCCCCCCCCCAAATCAATAAATAAATTACACGTTTCAGGATCATGTGTTACGTTAATTCTGCAATGGAGGGGCGACCTGCTTGATTCCGGTGAGAGGGACCGGATTCAACTTGATCTCAAAGACTGTGTAAGTTTTTTGTGATTTAACCCACTAACCAATTTAACAAACTTCAGCGCTGATTTGAATGACAAATTCGAAATCAAAGCCAAAAGCGCGAGTTTGCAGTTTAAAAAAAAAATTATTCTTTCAGAGTGGCAACACGGCCTTGCACACGGCGGCTTTCCACGGTCTGACCCGCTGCGCTCAGTTGCTGATCGCCGCCGGAGCCGCCGTCTTCATCGAGAACCTCAACGGGGAAACGGCTTGCGACATAGCGACGGCGCAGCAGCACCACCAGCTCGCTCGGATCCTCGAAGCCAAAATGGTCTTCGTAAGTTCGTCGCGATTTCCTCTCAAACCGGCTCTGGAGTCACTGGGACGACGTGTTTGAACATGCACTCAAGCAAGCGGTGGCGACGGGAGGGGGGGGGGGGGGGGTGCTTACTAAATCCTGTGACACCACTCGAATCAGCATATTTGAACCATGCTCCCTAGCCCAGGCAAATTAGACTTTGGCCTGCAAAAAAAATTATGAAAACCTGGAAACGATTATAAACCACTTTGGGCATCCAAAAAATAAGATTAATATGATTTTGCGACGGTTTCTGAGGCGAGCTAAACTTTTTGAAGCCAAAAAACCCGAAATTTTGGCACTTTTTTCAGTTTTTGGCTCATACCACCTGAATGGTGCAACCTACAGAACATTTCGTTCTAACCAAAATTAAAGAGCATTCAAGTCTGCGTCGAATGAGTTCCTTAAACATCAAATTTGGTTCAGCGGTTTGGTCGGAGTCGCCAGTAAAAAATAGGCAAATTTTTCCGTTTTGACTGAAAACTGTGTTATGCTCATTTTCACACGCCTCTAACTAAAAAAAAAGGTTACTACAAATGATAAAGTCATAAAGCTAAAGTTGTAGAGCATCAGATTCTGTGCACCCATAGTTTTATCAAAATATTCAATTTAAAATTTCAAGTTTTTAATCAAAATTTTGAATTGAATGTTTCAATTAAAATAGGGCTGCTCCGAACGCAGAATTTGCTGCTGTACAGAAGCTAGTTACATGAAATTATCTATTTGGAATAACTGTTTTTTTTTTAAGTTACAGGCGTGTGAAACTGAGTGTAACACATGTTTCATTCAAAATGGAAAAAATTTGCCTTTCGACTGGCAAAATATGAACCAAACCGCTGAGCCAAATTTAATATTAAAGGTAATCATTCGATGCAGAATTCGATGTTCTTTAATTTGTATATGAGTAAACTTTTCTGTACGATGCACTTTTCAGATGTTATAAGCCAAAAACTGAAAAATATGCCAAAACGTCGCGGTTTCTTGGCTTCGAACGGTTTAGCTCAACTCAGAAACCGTCACAAACTCATGTTACTCCTATTTGGGATGCCCAAATTGTTTTAAAATCATTTTCAGCGTTACTAGATTATTCGCTGGCACCGCCTTTTTTTGTCTAGTTTGCCTGGGCTCCCTGTCAAACCAGCTCATTAGATAGAAAAGGGGGCTTCTGGAATGGCAGTTCCCCTGCCAAGGTCGATAGTGTGCAAAACCTGCAGCACACGTTACAAATTTTATTTTTCAAACATTTACAAAATTTTTGAAAATTTTGTGAAATTTTTGAAGGAAATATTACACATTATTGAACATTTTGTAATTTTTTCGAAAAATTCCTGATGTGTGTTGCGGGTTTTGCATACTCTCGGCCTTGGCTGGGGAACTGCTGTTCCAGAAGCCCCGTTTTCTATCTACTCAGCTCGTTCGATTTGTCGTCAATACATCGTCTACATATCTGCTTGTCCGATTGGTGTATGGAGGAGTCACTCAGCCACTAACCTGTGGTGTTTGGATGAGAAATGAACGAATGGTAACGATCACGACAAGTTGTCATTGCTAGAATTTACGCGAAACATGACTTTTCTAGAGCTGTTTTACCTTTGTCCAAAGCTTTGCCCATGTTTAAACCTGGTTTTTAGTTGGTAACTTTTGTAATTAGTCAAAATTCTATGTCCGTAGTTTCAGGATTGATTGATGCCTCTGTGTTTCTAAAGAAACATTCCAGAGAACTCACAAATATTAGGTTCGTTCCAGCGCTCTTGAGTTCATGAACTAATTCGGTGCAATCGCTCTGCGCAGGCCTTTGCGTGCTGTGGAGCGTTCCAGCGAGGTTAAGTTCACGTACTGTTTTACCCGCCCCTGAGTTCTTGAAGTGGTACATTAGAGAGTTTTTGCAAAGGTTTGGCTACCAGCCCGTTGACGGGCTAAGGCCTACGTACGAAGGAAAGTGCGAACTGCGCATGCGCATGTTTGTGTGGGAACGACTTAACTTAGCTCGTCAACGTTGGATGCCACCGGTCTACATAAACGACCTAGCACTAGGTCCTACGGGCCCAACCTTCCACCAAGGAAACCGTATCGCATGGATTGCCTTCTTCCATGGCATTTGTGATTATTTGTTTGCGTTGTTTACATGTACCTGATAGTGTGCGTCTTTTTTCTCTCGATTTACGGTTTTTCTGCTGTATAAAAACCCTGCATTTCTATTTTTTTTTTTTTTTTATAACAGTATTAGGAAATATTTCTGTGATCCTTGAAGACTGGAAAATGTCAATAAATTGTACCTGGCCAATTTCTCTATGTCTATGGACAACCTTACAATTTTTTGGCTAATAATGTCTACCTATTAGCCACTAATTTTTGCCAAATAACTTTAATTAGCCAAACCTTTAGTTTTTTGGCTGATTTGTTCCGGGTCTATGGACAACCCTACATTATTTACCATTTGAAAATAGTAATAGGAAATGTTTCTGTGATCCTTCAAGACTGGAAAATCGTAATTAATTGTACCTGGCTAGTCTATGAAGAACCGTATAATTGTACTAGAGAAGATGAAAACTAAAAACGACTTTTTAAACTGAAATCTTCAAGTGATGAGAATATGATGAGAACAGTTCAACGTTAACGTTAGTGTCACCCATCGAATCAGCTTAGATCCTTAGATCGTTCAACGAGCTAACTTTCACGGCCTTAGATCGTTTCACGATCTAAGAGGTTAGCATCCGGTTTTTTCCCCTTAGATCGTTAGCCTGGAGATCCTTAGTCCGTCAACGACCTAGTGGCCAAACTTTTGCGAAAACTCTCTATTAAATTCTTGCTCCAAAGGAGGGCAGGCGGTGAAAACTCGAAGATAACCTCGCTGACAGGTATAACCTCCCCAAAATTTTCATGTATCTTCTGGTCTTCTCAAGCGAAAAAATTATTGTTCTTCCACTGAACTAGTACACGGTGCTGGAACAAACCCATTGTGGAATATGAATTGTGCCTCTTCCCATTGGTTACTAGTAATGGAACTTCGTCCTCCAGGCGGACGCTGCAGACGTGGTGAATGAAGCGGAAATCGACTCCTCGGGCTCAATAATCGGAAGTGACCTCGTCTACCACGGCCTCCGCCCTGAAGACCTCCAAGAAGTCAGTATACGACATGATGATTCGCTCGGACAGACAGTCGTGGATCCAGTCCAGGATGGAACTGTGTTCTGAAAATGATGGGATAGAACCGTCCAGGATTGAGACCAGAACTGTTTGTCTGCACACACGCTGATGATTCCGAACGGATAACCTGAAGCATTGTAACATTCCTCATAAGCTGAAGCTAGAAGCACTGAGTGCGCGCGTGCAGGATCAACAGTACTCGAAAAAATCCAGGACTGTTAGAACTGGTCCCAAACCGTCCTGGACTGTCTGTCCGAACAGCCAACTCTCGATCCAGGACCAGTTCTGGCGCTGTTTAGACGCACAGAAAGGTGCGTGGCTTGTATAGAATGATCTGGAATGGTCCGGGACTGTCTGTCCGAACGAACCTTGAGTTATATTACATGGATGTATTAGAGCAGTGTTTATTTTCTCAAAAAATCCAATGGTTCGCCATCAAGAACCTGATTCATCTCGGTATCGTGTTTTCAGGTTAAGGACCAACTTCTCCTCGACACGGCCGACATGCTCAACATACCACTGCCAACCGCTCAGTCCCTGTTACGTGATAGCGGTGAGTTCTGAGTTCAAGTACCACTCCTACTTAGCTTCCTATACCAACAATCAACAGCCTTATCAGGTGGAATAAACCGGTTCCCGTGAGATCACCAAAGTCTAGTAGCAAGGATTAGAAAAACATTCCACCTCTTCGTCCTATTGAGAAGCCGGCTTAGCCAAAAAAAAATCTACGTATGGTTTTTCTATGCTTATGTTTATAGCATATTGATCTATGTATACCCATTTGTGGAGGTGCGTACACGAGTAGTTTTGGTAACCTAAATTTGGCAAACAATCCCAGAGTGCTCGTACCAAAAAATCTGAATATCCCGTGACACACACGACACCAAAACCAGGACGAAACCTGGGATACGGAACTCTAAGACATAAAAATCAACTTTTCAAATGAGCATAAAAATATATTTCAGGGACAGAGTATTTTATGTCTTATGGGCAGTTATTTTTTAAAGATACTTATCGCAGAGATTTTTGAAGGTAGGTCGGTAGAAGTGGAAATAATAATGACGGTTTCTTACGAGTAAATGTGAGGTGAGAAGACCTGTAGATTTCACAGAACGTTTAACACGTTCAGCGCGTAATTGCTCGAGTGAGGAAGGTGCAACGTAAGTTAGGGGCGGAGTGGCTCCAGCGTACCAGCTCCAGGCGGTGGTGGCGCTCGGGTATTTCACCGCCAAACTATGAATCCTCGATTCTGATTGGTTCTGGAAGGTTTCCCTCTTGTTTTAGATATCCTGACCACCGCTAGATCGTGTGCCGTTCCGTGTTTACACGTTTTACAGACCACCCTTTCTGCCTCATTCTGGAACCGTTCTTCCTGGAGTCACCCTATGTACCAAAGGTCATTTTTTACGTGTTTTTACCTTGCGGTTGACTGTGTTTTCCCCTTTATTTTATGCTCTGAATGCCCACTAGCTCTGAATTAGAACACGATTGATCGGAGTAGTCATCTCACAGTTTTTTCAAGGTCAGATCATTGAGCGCTGGGTGGTATGTGATGAAGAAAAATCAACAAACAGTTTATTCGAAGCACTGGTTGGAGTGGGCAGTGTGGAGAAAAAATACAGAACTTCACTGTTTTGGGTGAGATCCGAACCCGATACCTCAGAAATGGCACATGTATTGCGGGAACTATACCCTGCAGTAGGTTACAGGCGGAGTGGTGCGCTTGAGCCAAGCTTCAAAACTCTATGAATTCCGATAAATTATGGGCCCAAAACATTGTTATCGTTCATTAATAACCATAATGAGAGGAAAATAACGTTGTACTCAAAAAATTAGGTTCCACCCCTGGGAATTCCCGTGGAAAACAGGGTCCGCATCGAATGTGTTAAGAAACCCAGTCATTTCCCCAGAACGAGTCAAAAGGCAGGACATAAACAGACCAAAAACCGTCCAAAATCCAAACGTGTCCTGAGTAACCAGGGCGGTTGGCAGCCCTGTAGTAGAAGTTGTCAGTCTTGTTCTGTCTCGCATGCCAAACGAGAGACTGACGGCGATACCGCATGAAAACACCTGTCCACTCGTTCGCAGAATGGTCGCGGGAGGCGTTGCTCGAGAAGTGGATCAACGACCCGACCCAAGCCTGCATCGACGCCGGCGTCTCCGTCCTCTCGGAGCCCCGGGACGACGACGCGTGCTCGGTCGAGTCCGAACACGTTTCGACCTGTTCGAACCTCCTCGCCGCCTCCCCTACCAGCCGCTGGGTCACGGTCGGCAACCCGTCGAGAAATTCCAGCGCCCGATCGTCCGTAAATTCCATCAAAGAAGATACCACGGTAAGGATTCCCACCAAATCATCGAAAAGATTATATCACATTATGAATCCCTAAATAATTATCAACTACAGAAACAAACTAACTGATTTCTTGTATTATCAAGTGTGGAATTTGTCTACTACCTGCAGTTGAAAGGAAATCACTAGACTGCCACCACGAGTTCTGCATCGAGTGCTGGGAAACCTATCTCACGGGAAAGGTACTCAATTCTTCATTTTACTGTGCACTAACAACGATAATTTTTCAGTTTTAAACTCGTATATTCACGTTATTTGAATCTGGTTTTGGCAGATCCTTAGCGACCATGTGAGCTCAATCGAGTGCCCTGCAAACGAATGCTCGATGGTGGTTTCCTACGATTTCCTGCACACCATCGTCTCAGCCGACATATCCTCCAACTACAGACAACTCGATATCAAAGTTTGTTCATTTACCTTTGTTTCTATCAAAGAAAAACTTTTAAAGAATTATTTATAAAAAATCTTAAATGAGGCCAAAATTTTGCTATGAGATGAAAATTCTGATGTTTTTCAGGAGTTTGTGGAGCAAAACAAAAGCATCAAATGGTGCCCTGTGGGTGGCTGTGGTCGCGGGGTCAAATTCACACCGCAAATTGAGCAAGGTGAATCTTTATATGAATTTACTTGTAATTTCCATTTGGGTTTGTGAGAAGCCTCATCAGTAGGTCATTTGGTTCAGCCGTTTGGCCCTGGTTTGTACAGTCGACCAGATTTACTCGCATAGATTGAAAATATCTTTGTTTCTGCATGTAGGGAACACTGGGAAAACGTCACACGCTGTAGATTGTGGCGAAGGACACTATTTCTGCTGGTGAGTTTGATGGACGTGTTCGTCACGAATGTTACGGCATGTGAGGTCTCAACCTGCACAGACTTGTCTCTGCTGGATCCTTATTGCTTGATGAACTGTATCCCCACCATACTCCCTTATGTGTGTTCTAGACCTTGAGATGCTCTGAACCATTGGAATGTGAGTCCTGTAGTTTGTAAACCTGCCCCAACATGTCCAGACTTGATTTAACCTTCTAGGTGAACCACATACTCCCGTATATGAATAAACAGAGTTTGAAATCCCAACCATCACAATGGGAGCCGTAACGACCCAAACATGTTTCAACTTCCATCCTGCTTCCAGGCAGGATCCGTCCTGCTTCCAGGGAGGATCCGTCCTGCTTCCTGGCAGGATCCATCCTGCTTTCTGGCAGGATCCATCCTGCTTTCTGGCAGGGTCCATCCTGCTTTCTGGCAGGATCCGTCCTGCTTTCTGGCAGGATCCGTCCTGCTTCCAGGCAGGATCCATCCTGCTTCATGGCAGGATCCATCCTGCTTCCAGACAGGATCCATCCTGCTTCCTGCCAGGATCCATCCTGCTTCCAGGCAGGATCCATCCTGCTTCCAGGCAGGATCCATCCTGCTTCCTGGCAGGATCCATCCTGCTTCCTGCCAGGATCCATCCTGCTTCCTGGCAGGATCCATCCTGCTTCCTGGCAGGATCCATCCTGCTTCCTGGCAGGATCCATCCTGCTTCCTGGCAGGATCCATCCTGCTTCCAGACAGGATCCATCCTGCGACCAATATCCCCTACAATAAACTGTATGGGCATGCATAAACTTGATTTTCCAAGGCTTCCTGCCTCCTCAGATGCTTCCTAACATGGAATGCCGAACATATCCTGACCTTCACAAACCTGACAAACCACGCGCATGCCTCCCGCTATCATTGCAGTCCCTTCTGCTAATTATTCTACAGCTATCTTACTCTGACTGTATCCAAAAGGGAGTGCCTAGGGGAGGCGCACGCCCCCTGCTCGTGCACCGATTGGACCAAATGGATCAACGAGATTGCCACGGTGAAACCCGAGGAGCTCCAGGACTCCGTGTCCGGCCGGTGGCAGGAGGCGGCTAACAGCCTGTGGCTGGTCACCAACTCCAAGCCCTGCCCCAACTGCGGCTCGCACATACAGAAAGGCGACGGTTGCAACCACATCAAATGCGTCAAGGTGATTAATGCACATAAATATGTAATCCTTAATGTACATAAATGAATTAACCCGTAATTAGTACATAATCATTAATTAATACCTTAAACCTTAATAAATAATT
The DNA here is from genome assembly GCA_954871275.1 of Leptopterna dolabrata. NCBI lineage: Eukaryota > Metazoa > Arthropoda > Insecta > Hemiptera > Miridae > Leptopterna > Leptopterna dolabrata. The sequence goes on from OX940990.1 coordinate 513,331, forward strand.
AATTAAACCTTAATACATAATTACATAATCCTTAAAAAATAACCATTATAATTAATTAATCCTTAATAAGTAATTCATTGATCCTTAATTTATACATAATCCTTAATCCTCAATTAATACATAATGTTAATACGTAAATACGTGTTAATAATGTAAATACGTACCTTAAAAAATACATAATCCTTAATATATATAAATTAATTAATCCTTAACATACATAAATACGTACCCTACATCAATGGATACATGCCCTTAACAATAAATACATACAAATGCGTTGAGGTGATTAACATACATAAATACGTAATCCTTAATTTACGTAAATATGTACCCTACATCAATAAATGCGTAACCTAAATCAGGGTGATTAATATATATAAATACGTACCCTCAATAAATGTACATTCCTAGTAAGTCTTGAAGTTGATCAGCTACATCACCACAGAAATATCGCCACAGCTCGCATTTTTCTGTGGCTGACCCGTTGAAATGCACATTCTGACGGATTCGGCGCAACCACAAACGGACCAGTACGTCACTGCGCTACCTAACAACTATATTTGACTGTAGGATATATATTTTTATTTGTCTAGTGCAAATTTGACTTCTGCTGGGTCTGCCTCGAGTCGTGGAAGAAACACAGTTCCGCGACAGGCGGATACTTCCGGTGCAACCGCTACGAAGCCGTCCACAAAGCCGACGAGAAACAAGAGGCTCTGATATCCGAGGTCAGCTACCGAAAGGTTTTGAAATTTCTGAATATAACAAGTCAGTAATTAGTTCATTTATTTAATTACAGTATGGATGAGCCCAGTTGACTGATAAATTATTAGAAAAAATATACTTATAATTTATTATAATAAAAATAGAGTAAACAATTGATATATTTATATGTATGTGGGCGCAGGAATTCTCGAGTGGAGGCACTAAAGAGTGCAGCGAACCTGGTGGCGAAAGCTCGGGTGGATAATGCGGAAAATAAAGAAGAAGGTGATAAGATGGAAATGACGCATGGAACATATATCCGGGATTCCACAATCCATTAGGGCTATTATTATAATTTTTTTTTTTTTAAAGCTCAAACTATATAATAGCCCTAATGGATTGTGGAATCCCGCGATATATGTTCCATGCGTCGTTTCCATCTTATCACCTTCTTCTTCATTTTCCGCATTATCCACCCGAGCTTTCGCCACCAGGTTCGCTGCACTCTTTAGTGCCTCCACTCGAGAATTCTTGCGCCCACATATATATATTATATATTAATATTGTTGGTAGGAGGAGGTTGGTCACGTAATAAAATATCCACTATGCCGACGTTTCGATTTATTTATAAATCCTCTTCAGGGCTGTAATGATAGGAACTATTTACTCAGAAAACATTGACTCAAGCAGGTGTAGGATGGACATTTACTTATAAGTCCATCCTACACTTGTTAAATGAATTTAATGAATTTTTCGTTAGTAATTTGAAGGTACATCACCCGACCTACTTGAAAGAGGTTATTATTTTATTAACAAGTTCATCAACTTTGTATTCCCCTAATAAACAACTGTGTTCCTATTAATGATCTTTATTTACCTGAGCCGAACAGTTCTTAGGCAAATTCAATGCCCAAAAACATATCCGTGATTCAACGTTTTTCGATGAAGTGAAGAAACCCAGTTTCACTCCGCATCAACAATTTCCCTGCGGAACTTTCTTCATCCACAAACTCTGTATAAGAAAATGTTTTCTCGCTCATTCCAGTTTATTATTTTCTTTTACATTTCATCTTCAGGCCGTCTTGCGGAACAAGCAGAGCAACGAGTTGAGCCGCTTCCTCCACTACTACACCCGGTTCAGGAACCACGACGTCTCGCGGAGGCTCGAGGAACCTCTGCTCAAGACGGTCAAACAGAAAATGGACATCCTCATTGGGGCGTCGAAAGAAAGTGAGTGCAATGGAGAAATCGAACGGTCTCACCCCCCTTCAATTGGTATTAGCCTGGTGCAACAGCCGTGATGTATTTTTATTTTTGAAAAAACACTGATATTTTACGTAGGTGTCACATTATATAGCATAGTACAAAATTAAATAATAATAAAAATATTAGATCTTTACTGGTTTACAGGACAGGATGTTCCACCAAGCATTAGATTAAACTGTAGAATAAGTGACTATATTTGAATAAAAACATGTGAAAGCCTGAAGGGTAAAAGAAACAGCCCGAAGGGCGACGATTGAAAAATGTAAAATAGAAAAGGGCAATAAGGGCGGCAACAAAATCACAATTTAATACTGGAAAGAAATAATAAAATAGTAGAGAACATGAATATCGCAGTGAGAATGAAGAGGAAACGGTGAGAGTGAGGAGGAAGCAATGGAGAAGTGAGAAACAGAAAATAGTAGATCGCTTGTTGTAGGTCCAGCAGAGAGCTTTCCAAAAAGGTGCTGTACGATGGGTCGCGAAACGCCGGAAGTTGGTGAAAAAGGGGAAGGAAAAAAGCGGATGACGACGTCATCAGGTATGTGCTGCCCTCTCGCTCCGGCACGTGGGAACCGAGTGAGAGGGAGATACATAGCAGATGACGTCACGCGGTTTTTTTCTTTAGCTTGTTCCCGCCAAATTACTCGGATTTTGGAGCTGAAAATTGGGATACTGGGGTTTTCGAGGGTGTTGAATCCGATTCTGACGTCAAAAGCAGCGAATTTCGACCCACGTCCATTCCTCATTTGGTCATCCTCCTCTAATCCTCATTATTCAAGCAGTCAGTCGCCTCATCCCGAGACAAACCCTCTTCAGTACTATTATTATTATTATTAGAGTTTCTCAAAACTCTAAAGAAGAAGAAAATGGGGAGTTGTCATTGATATAACAGGAAATCAACCGGGTCAAACGCCTTACTCATATCAAACAACAGAACTCCATACAAACTGAGCTGATCGCAGCTTGAGTCCTAAGCAGTAGGTCCGCATATCAAGACACACAGAAGGCTTGACAATTACTGAGGGTTTGTAAGACCCCCAGTTCAGCAACAGGGATCCTTACGCGATCCACCGAAGGACAGTGTGATGGATGAATATGAGCACACATCCCACGAGAGGTGTAGGGAGGATGTGCCCGGTTTGGTTATGGGCGGACCACCACCATGCCCAAGATCTTTTAGGGAGAGTTTGCTTGGTTTGGTTATGAGCGAATCACCACCATGCCCAAGATCTTTTAGGTAAAGGAGAGAGAGAGATAAGTCAGCGACTTAAGGAGAGCGTAGAATGGCTAGAAAGGCGAATGAGGCGAGTTTTTATAGGCTTGGGAGCCATCTCCCTCCGTCCTCCAGCTAGTGGAGTATGGTGGGGATCCCCAGGCTGGCCCTCGGCTCTCCTGCATCTTCCGTCCCCACTTCTAAGTTTATTTGGTGAGATCTTAATTTCACATAGTAAAGTTGTGGTTTGGGAGGATGCCACGATGGACAGCAAGAAAAATAAAAGAAGACGAGAGGAAAATTTCATGAAACCAGAATCGACCGGAACAGCTCTGCGGGAAGTCGATGACTGACACAGTTATTCGGTCGATTCTGGTTTCATGAAAATTTCCTCTCATCTTCTTTTATTTTTCTTACTGTCCTTCGGTGGTTCGCGTAAGGATCCCTGTTGCTGAACTGGGGGTCTTACAAACCCTCAGTAATTGTCAAGGCTTCTGTGTGTTGATATGCGGACCTACTGCTTAGGACTCAAGCTGCGATCAGCTCATTTTGTATGGAGTTCTGTTGTTTGATATGAGTAAGGCGTTTGACCCGGTTGTTTTCTTGTTATCTCAATGAGAACTTCCCATTTTTTTCTTCTTCAGAGTTTTGATAAACTATAATAATAATAATAATAATAATAATACTGAAGAGGGTTTGACTCGGGATGAGGCGACTGACTGCTTGAATAATGCTGAGGATTAGAGGAGGACGGCCAAATGAGGAATGGACATGGGTCGAAATTCGCTGCTTTTGACCTCAGAATCGGATTCAACACCCTCAAAAACCCCAGCATCCCAATTTTCAGCTCCGAAATCCGAGTAGTTTGGTGACAACGAGCTAAAGAAAAAAAGCCGCGTGACGTCATCTGCTATGTATCTCCCTCTCACTCGGTTCCCAGGTGCCGGAGCGAGAGGGCAGCACCACAGAAAACCCTACTATACTACGTACAGAAGGGACACTCAGGGTGGGGGGTGGTTGCCAGCATACAGCTGCTGCGACGCGGAAATTAGTGGCCAAAACCTGAACTAAGACCCCCCGAATCCTCGCGCATGCGCCTGACACCTTGGTTACCGCCCCACTCCTACTTCGTTGCTACAACAAACCCCCGCCACCATTCCTCAACACCATCCCCCCTCCACCCCCCGACCCCATTTCCATCCGCCTCTCTTCCACACCCTTGGTAAATGTACGAGAAAGGATGAAATTAATACAATTAAAGCAAATGTACGGTAAAACAATATTTATTCAACAATATGGATTGAACAGTTATTACAATTCGAACATATGACATCACAGTTCGTGGATAGTTGATATCATTAATTTAATTGCATTCTAATTATCTATTGTCGTCAGTGGCGTAGCCAGGGGGGGTTAGTGGGGGTAATAACCCCCCCCCCCCCCCCATTGGCTCGAAAACCTTATCACAAATTAAAATTAAATCTTAAGAATAGTCCATCACAAAAGTAACAAACAAATACAAGAATCACATTAAACGGTAATTCAAAATATGACTGAAAAGCTAAATAATATTACGTTTATTTGACTCCCTTCGAATTTTTGAAAATTGTTCATCCTTTTGTATGGCAATAAGATCATTTTGGCGAAATTTGGAATTTTTATAACATACCCAAGGTCAGATATCGTCTGGAGTGACACATACGTATACATTTATGTTAAAATCTATCTATGATTGATATCATTAATTTAATTGCATTCTAATTATCTATTGTCGTCACAATGAAATTGTTAGACCATCGTCAATATTGATAGACTATTATTACAATTCGAACATATACTGACATCACAGCTCGTGGATAGTTGATATCATTAATTTAATTGCATTCTAATTATCTATTGTCGTCACAATGAAATTGTTAGACCATCGTCAATATTGATTGACTAGTTATTACAATTCGAACATATATTGACATCACAGCTCGTGGATAGTTGATATCATTAATTCTATTTTATTGTCGTCACAATGAAATTGTTAGACCATCGTCAATATTGATTGACTAGTTATTACAATTCGAACATAACATATTGACATCACAGGAAAGCAGTTGGATGAGTCTTATATCGAACGTCACATCCGATAGCGGCGCACTTGAAATTTACAACCCAACTCATACTTATCTAGAAAACGAACGACTTCAGTTAATGAAAAATACGAATTCCGTACATGAAAGCAGTATTTTCAAATTTCACGAGCCTATTACCTACGTAAGTTTTATTACTAACCTCGTCGCACGTTACAACGTAGAAAGTTTCTGTAAGAAAGTTTGTGTGGTGAATTAAATGAAATGAAATGAAAAACAATGGAATGAAATGAAATTAAAACCTCCTCGCGCGTTAAAACGTAGTTAAAACGTAAAAACTGTAGTGATGAATACGTAGTATACTAGGGTTTTCTGTGGATGAAATCGTAGGTATAATATTATTGTCATACAAGAAAATACAAATGGCGGAACGGAGTCGGAGCGTCTACATGAGTTGGTGGGTGGTAGGGTGGGAGAAGACGTGCGATCGCAGCGATAACTGGAAATTAGTGCCAGAACCGTGAACTAGCACCGGTGTCATGGGGCTGGGCAGCACATACCAGATGACGTCGTCATCCACTTTTTGCTTCCCCTTTTTCACCAACTTCGGGTGTTTCGCGACCCATCGTACTGCACCTTTTTGGAAAGCTCTCTGCTAGACCTACAACAAGCAATTTTCGTCGGCTACAAATTCTCCTTTGTTTGGCCAAATTCTGTTCGATAAGGGAAATCAACACTTATGGACCAAATAATGAGGTGTTTATGTCGGAAAGTCTAGGCAAAAAACGAGCGTGAAATTTGAATTTTTGAGTTCTCCCTAGAAACGACGTGTCTGGTGAATCGCTGAATAGTTCAACTCAAATCCCACTTAGATCGCTAGTGCACCACTTTAAACGATGTACAGAACGACAATGAGTGAATAAATAGAACCGCAAATCTATACATATAATAAAACAGTGTCTGTTTGTTTGTTTGTTTGTCTCGGCATCAATTGAGAACGGCTGAACGTAGAAAGTTGCGCTGGTACCATTTGACGCAGAATTTATCTGGGAAGGTTTATGAAAAATCCGCATTTGAATCTGTCCATCCGTTGAAACGCTATGAATGAAATACTACTAAAAAACGTGTTATAATCACTTCTATGAGGACGTTTATGCTTATAATAACTTTGAACGGTTGGACGTAAATCCGATTGTAATTAGATTCTGGATTCAGCTCGACGAGTACATTCAAGTGGTACTTCAATCAGGATGTTAGTGGGAGGGGGGTACAGGTTATGAGAGGGGGGGGGGGGGGTCTACAGAAATTTCAAAACTACTTGACCAATTGGAGTGCAACTTTGGGAATTTGTTGTGTGAACATTGAGGAATGTTTTTAACCAGGTAGGGAGGGTTCATAGGATACGGGGGGGGGGGGGGGGGTTAAAGGCAGTTAGGGTTGGCATTGGGGAAGGTTTCTGATCAGTTGTGGTGGGGGGGATACAGGGGGTGTCTGTTCTACCGTTGCGAAGCGCGGGTACACAGCTAGTTTATAAATAAATTTAAAAAATACGTCCTCAAAATCAAAACAAGGGAGAGCTCATGTCAAATGTTCTTGAAGGTTGCCATTTCTTATGTTGGGTTGTTGGCAGCATTGAGCCTTTGTGTCCGAGGCCTCGCTCTGCCTCCTTGGGCCAACAGCCAATCAGGTGTCAGTAGACCTGATACGTCATTTTTTGCCGAATTTCTGTAACTCATCCTATAACTTGGCCTTACAATATAATGGTCGTGAGGGAATTTAATTTTTTATGTCGTAAATAACTATTTTAACGAAGTACATCAGTGAATTTTCGTTCATTTCATTTTATTGACTTGATTTCTATTGTCTGAACTTCCGGCAGGCGGTTTTAATAACTTTGCCATATTTTTTGTTGTTACCAATTTGGATTTTCTCAAATAAACCTTCTTCTTCTAATAATAATAATACCGCGTGACACCCACTTTTGACAGTTTTCCTTGTGTTGCAGGGGACACAGACTGCGTCAAGTTCATCGAAGAAGGCGTTAAGGAGCTTCTGAAAGCCCGTCGCATACTTTGCGGATCCTACATTTACGGATATTACCTCGAAGACAACGGCTACAACAAGACCATTTTCGAATTCATGCAGGTTATTCACTTATTTGGAAATTTAAAAAATCTGTAAATGAATTCTCGATTGATCCGACTCCTGTGTTTGTCGTATATAACGAGTTTTCGATGTTCCGGCCTGGATGAAGTCAGGGAAAATTTCAACAGAGCCTTTCTATTAGGTAGGTCATAGATTAATCCCTTGGACCGCATCCTCGCAGCACCAAAACAGCAGTTGCCTGCAAACCTCGTCATCCCCCACTGTCATCGCCCATATCGTCCGACGTCTGCCTTCCAACCCGGTAGCCGAATCAGTTTAGTTTCCTGCTACGATTTGCCGACGCCGAACCTCTGCCAAACTTTTTGCCTAATTTGCACGTGCAGCACGCAAATTCCGACTGGGCTTACACCATTCATATTGGTTTCGCATCCAAATATTGCGAAATCACCACTAACTTCGATCTGCGGACAACTGAGCGGCCGCTTATCAGAATTTCTGGCGAAATTGCTTCCCCCTTGGCAATTTATACACCTCTTTCAAGGAACAGCCCGCCTGCAACGGACTAATTGGGTAAGGTCTGACCATTTCTACCTATTTTGTCTCCTCATCCTTCGGATCTGCACAGCGTCAACTTCATCTGGGCCCCAACAAGCGCTTTTTATTTTTATGATTTGACTTTTCAAGTGCGTACCTTTATTTTACATCAACTTTGATTTTGGCCTCTGTAAATATAACATGTGCTCATAATTTTCAATTCTCTTGTGGTTCTTATCGCAATTCCGAAAGGCTCATATTTACCAGTTCTGAAAACAGGGGTGAATACAAACCAGCTACCTGCTTGTGCAGCGCTGATAATTTGCTAAGGTCCTTCGTTCAATGCATAACCTATGGATGATAGGCTGATGTTTGAGAAGTTGAACATAACCAATTTCAACTCAACTATCCATGGCCTGCGTAGGAAGAAGTGGAAGAGGCGACGGAGAGGTTGTCCGAGATACTGGCCCGCCCGTACCTGAAGACGCCGAAATGCGAGATCGTCCGGGCGACGGGTCTCCTGCGCAGGAAACGGCAGGAGCTGTCCCGCGCCGTGGCGCGGGGAATGGTTCCCGTCGAGTCACCGACAAAACTTTCCAAGGTAAGATCTACGAAATATGGATGAACATCGCTTATCAATTAATTATTTAGACAGGATGACTGCGTAGGCTTCTACAGACTTGAGACTTGTTCGAGCTGGGAAAGACAGTGTGGTTGTTTTGATGAGGTAAGGCGAGGAAAGGTGAGTGAGTGTGATGGAGGAGAAGGTTACTGTCTAGCGTCTAAAAGGTTAACACCTATCGCAAAGCCATGAAGGTTACCACCACTAAAGACGCTAGAGGGATTCGCCCACTGGTTACCACTCAAGGCTGGTTATCACCAATGCAGGTTCCACCAGTCTGGGATCTTTTGTGAGAAAAGGTAAGGCATGAGAGGAGAGAGAGAGAGAGAGATAAGTCGGCGACTTAAGGAGAGCGTAGAAGGAGGTGACAGGCGCAGCCGGCGAGGTTTTATAGTCACCAGGAGGACTGGTGGGGAGCTTTCAGGTCTCTGCGCCTGTGGTCACGTACGCCACCTCACCCGTTGCGTTTATTACTTGAACAATCTTAACATACAAGACTTGATGCTCTGGGAGGATCACGACAGACAGCTTTGAGAGTACAGTAAACTTTCGATTAACCATCATGGTTGGGGCACAAGGTATGTTGGATAATCGAACAAGTTGGATAATCGATAGGGCCCAGAAATGCTCATGCCCTTTACGCGTTGCACTTTTGATGTAGACTCTCCTGAATCGATACGACATAAAGCGTTCACCTTGTCATCAATTGAAATAACAACGCGTTTTCTTTTTTTGCGGGTTGAGGCATCGTGAAAAACAAATACAGCGGCACTAGAGACTTGTGTGTGGACTGCACCGAATGACGAGTGAGACTAATCAGAGGATTGTGGATATCACGCGAAAGTGTTTTCATATTGTTTACATATCGAGCCCAAAGAGTAAGGTACTCAACGGTTGGTTAACCGATCGGAAGGAACGATTTCCTACGAAAATGTGTGGTTAATCGAATGCCGGTTTTGTGATGGATAATCGAATTGTTGGATAATCGGACGTTGGTTAATCGAAAGTTTACTGTATTACTGTAGATTTTTTCTTTTCCCGAATGCCTGCGGATTTTGAGCATTTAAACACGTTGGTCTCCCTAGGGACTTTAGTGGTTGTTGCTCTATACCGGTCGAGTTTCTGCAGTCGCGTGCAGGATTGAGATATGGAAGAGCCCCACCAAGGACAGTGTTGGGGCTTTAGGTTCGTAGAAGTAGACCAGTACCCTCGCTGGGCACGGGGACTTCACGGACAAACTAACCTCCTTCAACTCGAAGCCCTTCCCCTATGCGCCTGCGGACGGCCGGAGACAGTGGACCACGTAATGCCGGAATGCCCCTGATAACGACAACCAAAGAACGAGGTGGTTCGCAGTGACAGCCGGCAGTGGGCAGGAACACCTCTGGCAGCAAGTGGTTAAAGACCGCAACAAGTTCCGTGCCACAAAGAAAATGGTCCGCAAGATAATGGAAATCAAGAAGCGGCACATGAGGAGCCCGCTATCCCCTTGACCCAACCTTGGTGGCACCATGTTAGTAGAGTTCGGATCGATATACAATAAAAAATAGCTGAAATATGCAACAAAAATTAGCAAAATATGCAAAAACATGCAAAAAATCAAAATAATATGCAAGTTGAAATTTTGGTCCAATTTTTTCAGTTTTCAAGTTTTTATTGAGAAGTCTAATACGGGAATGAGGAATGTAACCCCAAACTCTTAATCATTCATCTAAATAACAGAAAATAAAACTGTACAATATTAAATAAAATTTACAATGATTAAAATTTCAATGTGTAGGTGTAGGTACAGATTAATTTTCCTGGACTATCAACACTTTTTCGAGGTTTTCGACTGTGAAATTCCTCCGTCGGTCTGATAAGAGTCGTTTTCAGCGCGGAAAAGGACCTTTCAACGTCGCAGGTGACAACAGGAAGGAATTTTAACACTCGTTGCTGGCCCGATTTCTCAGTCTAACCTCCCCTCCTGAAGCAGGTTTTTAGTTTGTAATTAGTGCTACGCCGTTATTTTTACACCTATGAGAAAATCCTTTCACACCCATATTAGGTATTATTCAGAAAACATTTTTAGGTAATGTAGTTCCGGAACTACGGCAGGAGGTGACGGTAGGCCGAGGTAGGCAAACCCTCAACGTTTTGTATTTTACCATCTCTGCGCTACTGGTGTAGTTCTGGAACTACGCATCTTCACTACGTACTGGTGTAGTTCTGGGGTCTTACATTGTCGGTGAAGGGATTTTCGGCTAGGGATGTGTAAGATCCGTTCAATTCCGGGAGTTAACTCCCACCAGTTCACTCTTTTCTGGGATCAGTTCTTTGGGATCCGTTCACCGTTCTTCAGTTCTTCACTCCAAGTTTGACCCTCCAAAGCCCGTTCAGGTAGAATCCCCGTTCAGAAGAAGGGGAGATGTGAACGGTGAGCGGTGAAGGGAGGGTGATGTGAACGGTAAGGGGTGTAGGGAGGGGTGATGTGAACGGTAAGGGGTGTAGGGAGGGGTGATGTGAACGGTAAGGGGTGTAGGGAGGGGTGATGTGAACGGTAAGGGGTGTAGGGAGGGGTGATGTGAACGGTAAGGGGTGTAGGGAGGGGTGAAGAGAACGGTAAGGGGTGTAGGGAAGGGCAGAAAGAGAGGAGTGGCCTATCCCTTCCACAACGAAGCCCTTAATGCGTAGAACCCACGTAGTTCCAGAACTACGGCAGTAGGCCCAAGGAACGCGTCCGTAGTTCTGGAACTACACCAGCAACGAAAGTGTTAACTTGGCAATTTCTCCAGGAGTGAGATATCCCGGAGAGATCGAAAGGGCAGTCATACAAAGGCACGTATAAGACCTTTCACATGACCGGAGATTGGAAATTTCACTGTAGGTACGCAGATATTTCTTAGAAATATGCCATTTATATGCAAAACTCTGTAACATATGCAGATGCATGTAATATGCAAAAAGCAGCAAAATATGCACGAATATGCCATTTTAAATTCAATTTTAAATGTCCAAAACATCTCCAAATACCTTAATTTGGATAAGTATGACACTTTCTATTGAAAAAACCTGATATGCAAAATATGCAAAATCCAAACTCTACATATTAGTCCTCGAGAGCAAAACCTGTTCAAAGTACTCCGCAGCCCTGTGATATTTAGTCCAGGCTCTGTGTATGTCTGTGTTTATTTTGGGTATGTGTTTTAACGATTTTCCTTCCTGCAGTAACCCTGTAAGAAGGGAATTTATTTTCTGCCTGCTCCCTAACAGATTACAGGCTTATTTAAACTTGACAGTTTTCATTTACGCGTAATGAATCGTTCATTACGAACTAAATCACTCGCTTCATTAAATACATAGCCATCTTGATAACCTGATGTTTCAGCATATTTTACAGGTCCTTTCCGGGCCGTGTTTCTAATTCGTAGTCACAAGCTCTGAACTGTATTTGAATGGAGATAAGCGCACTAGGTGGGACGCGGCGGTCACGGCACGGGGTAGGCACAGGGCGGGTTACGCCGTGATCGCTCTCGAAGCGAAAAACGGCGGTGCCTGGCACGCGACGCTCCCCCTCCACCTTCTGATGTTTACGTTCCCTCTAACCTTCCCGGCGTTCATCCTCACACCCTTGCTAGAGACGAGGGGAGCACGGCGAGCGGTGGGGGAAAAGAGAGTTGAGGAACGTCCCGCCTGTTGTGGGTATAGCCGCAGGACGGGACAGCCGCATCCCGCGTCCTACCCACGGCGTTTCCTGTCCTGTTCCCGCATAGTGTGTGAGAACCTTTAATGAGACCAGAAAGATCCATTGGTGCCGGTTCAATACGCGCCCCACGCTCCAACTGTGTGCGCCCCACAGAAGGTGAAGCACCCCATTCTTGTAGGCGAATGTAAGATGGGTTCTGTTATCCATTCAGACGAGTGGGCGGCTTACAAAAATTTGAGCAGGATTGGTTTCCACCACTCCACCAGCAAAACGACGTCAACCCTTCAACAGGAGCCCACACGCTGAGCATCGAACAATCCTGGCTCGATGCAAAAATCGAAATTTTAAAGAAAAAGAGAGGGACGACGCGGGAGCTGTTCCAGTCTCACCTCGCCACGTTTTGCTGGCGGCAATTGAGAAAAGATGTCCCTGACCTATTCTTGGCATTCTTGGAGGACGTGAAGGTGTACCGATCCTAATCCCGGTCCAGAAATCGACGAAGCAGCTTCTGCTGATTATTTTGACAACTAGGTAAGTCACATGCACATTTTCATTTTTTTTAAATTATTGTGGGGTGCGTACTGAACCAGAAACACGACTGTGGGGCGCGTATTGAACCGGAGACACAATTCGGGGCGCATATTGAACCAGAAACACGACTGTGGGGCGCGTATTGAACCGGCACCGATCCATTTTGACAGCTGTCCCTATTTCCATTTAAGAACCCTAGTGATGGCCTCTTCTCTCACAAAGTGAAGATTAGAGCAGGTTCATTACGGGTTGTAATTATGTCTTAGCGGTGTCCTTATTTTGACGGGTTTCTCTGTCAGTCAGTTATGTTAATTTACTTTGATAAGTAACCACTATGTTAATCTTAATCCTATTCTTTCACAGTCGATTTGAAGACCGATACTATTTTTCTGTATTAATGCCAATGTTCTCTTGCCAAGAAGGTAGAGACAGCCTTCGGGTCCTGTTTTAGTTTCCATATACAACAATCAATCAATCAGTCCACAGATACGAAAACCTGCGCTCGCCCGGGCTGCCCCAAGGAACTCAAGGACCTCGACCACGGGCCGTACTGCGAACAAGAGTGTGAGAAGTCCGACAGCGTGTCCCGTAAGTTCAGTATCATTCTACGCCATCCTCCTGTTAGTGGTGGGCGTTATTGCTATTTTCATAAAATGTCAAATCGGGGCCTATTCACTAACCAAAAGAGACATCTCTTCTTGGTCCGACCCTCTCTTTTGGCAAAAGAGATTTTTTAATAGTATCCATGACAGGGCTATTCAGTAACTTCTAAAAGAGAGAGTTGGTGGCCATCTTAGTATTTTCGATCTCTTCAGAGAGACACCTAATTATGTGTCTTTTCTCGAAAGAGTTTGTTTAATAGTAATATTTTGTATCATCCTTCGTCCATCCGCTTCCACATCGGTCTTTTTTGATGTCGATTGTTCATTAAAAATATACACATATTATCGATCTATGAGTAAAAACGTCTACAAGTAAGGGTTGAGGTAGGCCCCGGTGGCCTATGCAGTAAAATAGACGAACCCGGGAGACATTCGAAGAGACCGTCTCCTCGAGAGAGACTGTCTCTCCCGGGAGATTTTCAAAATAGACGGTCTCTTCTCACTATCTTTTAGTGAACAGGCCCCAGGCTGTTTGTCGCCCAAAATGGCCAGTCACGAAAAAAAAATTATGTAAAAATTATATTAGGGTGCGGTGTGATGTCTGATATCAATCACGCGCTGGATTGTAAAAGAGGGGGACTGGTAATAAGAGGCCATATGTCAGGAGGCCGTGACGAGTGCGCGAAAATGGCGAGCCTTGCATGAGGAGGCGTTGCTACGGAACCGGTCTTGCGAGTGGCGGAAGATGGAAGCCCAGCGCCTGGCGGCGGATATAAAAATCCAGGGGGTTTCGGACGGCGAGAGGCCGGCGTTTTTTGATAACCGCATTATGACTGCCGACGCTGCCTCTCACTGTACCAATGACTGGGACGCCGTGGCTAATGCAGCAGCCAGGGAAAAACACGGAAAATATGACAGGGCTGCCGAGGACAGACGGGGGGGGGGGGGGTCATTCACTGCACAGGGAATACTGTACTGGTGCCGCACTTCGCTGGGGGGAAACGAGCCTCCAAAAACCCGTGAGAGAGCAGTTCTGATCGAGGCCGCAAAGAGTTTTCTCAATAAAAAGCTACCTTACATTCAAGTGCCGTTTTTCTTCTATTCTCCCGGCCAGTACAGGTACATATTTGGCGCCCCACGTTGGACAGCCGGTTCTCTCAAAGGGGGGAGAGATGTACCGAAGGAAGTGCTGAGGTAAGCACCGCCGCACTCCGCAGGGGGGAAACGAGCCTCCAAAAACCCGTGAGAGAGCAGTTCCGATCGAGGCCGTGAAGAGTTTTCTCAATAAAAACTCCCAATAAAAAGCTACCTTACATTCAAGTGCCTTTTTTCTTCTATTCTCCCGGCCAGTACAGGTACAATACTCCGTATTCCTGAAGCGAATGGCCATCACTCTGTCGACGAAGTGGTCGAAACCGTATTCCCAAGTTCTGGGGTCGGTTAGAGTGTGGACGCAGTTCTCTATAATACGAGCAGTTTCGCTTCGACTGAGAGGAACGCAAACCTATATGCGGTGTCTGGGCCTGGAGGATTGAGCTGGGGTGAACCCCCTGAATGCCCGGTGGTAGAAGTGGAAAACACCAAGTCCATGCACTGCACGGTCGCCCCTCTCTGCTAGGCCTGTCATTCCCCACTTTAAGATATGAATAAACACAAATTCAACATTTTAAAAAAAATTCTATTACAATTCCAGACCAAAAATTCTAAAAAATCTTTTTCATTATAAATTTTCATGCGCAGGTAACTTCGTGTTGGTGTCGGCCGCCAGAGACGAGAACGTGGACTTGGCGATAGCCCTGGAGATGTCGAGGTTGCAGATGCTCGAAGACCAAATCCTTCGGCTCAACGACCAGTCCGGGTAAGAAATCAAAGGGTTTCAGGTTACAAAAGGGCGTAACAAGTGCCATTTTCGACTTTTTCCAAATAATATTTTTTCTGGACCTATATTTATATCAGTAGCTATTTTTCTGGAAAGGGCCTGCGTTCCGATCATTTTTAAATCGACCGCCACGTCACAGTGTTACCAACGTCCTCCGCCCAAAATTCACCGTATTTTCCATACTACCCAAGTCCACGGGGTATTTTCGGTAGGAAGGGCGTAGGTGCCATGGTGCAACACTGTGCGTTTGAAACCTTCAATGTCGGGTTATGTTTGTCATTCTCGTTGTTTAGGGTTAGTTCAGTTTAGTATATTGTTTAGTTTTTAATGTTTAGAAGTTTAAATAATGAAAAGACTTGAAAGACGGGGTACGGGAAGTGGAAGATGGAGAGAGGAACAGAGGAAGAAATTTTGTTTTTTAAGAAATTTTAAGAGGAATATTTTACTTAGTTTTGAATTTATTATTTAATTGACGAAAAGTTATACTGAAACTACAGATTTTACTTAGTTTTCAGTTTTATTATTAAAAATTTATACTGGAACTACAGATCACTTTCGTGAGAACATCGTTTTTCTTCTAATTCCCCAAAAAAACTCCGTTAGGTACACCTACCCTACCGTCCTACCTGTATGGAAAAAGATTAGCAATGTTTTTAAAACTGTTCACTTGGAGAAACCTTGAAGATAGGTGGGTACTGCACTTCGGCATGTGGTAAACAGAGGTGGCACTTAGGCCCTTTTCGTAGGGTTGTGAACAAAATCTTTTTTTTTAAACTGTGGGAAGATCATTATGAACAAATCCAATGCACAAATAAAACGTATTTCAGTAATATTTAATTTTTTTTTTAAATCATCTCTTTAGAACGCATATTGTGAGAGTTACGAACAAATTAAAATTAAAACAGCAATAACTTTTTTTTGGGATTTATGGCACTTATGCCCTTTGTATTTGTGGGGAAAGCCGTTCGGCACCCGGGCCCCAAAAACCGTTGCTCTCGGCACCCGGCCTCAGTCAAAACTGAGTTTTGCCCTCGGCACCCAAGTTGTGTTAGTCACCCGTGTTATAAGAAAACTGACTTTCACCCTCGGCACCTGGATTGCGCTGGGCACCCAGCTTATCTACTACTGAATAAAGTAGTCGAGTAAATAGCGTAAAATAACTACCTGGGCCTACCTTTCGAGGGGCTGCGGAGATGTCATCATCGGCTCTGCGTTTGACTGCCGCCCTCAGCGTAACATCCGAAATGTCACCCGTGGCTCCGTGATTGTGTTTATCTTGAGCGAAAACAAACACCCCATCTTTGGTTCTTAAATAGCAAGTACACTTGAAACGCCTTCGTCCCGGACAAATCCACCTCAACTCACCACATTTCAGTTGTTTTTGGTACGTGAATCTGAACCCGTTGTGGTAAAAAAACGTCGTGGCCACTTCTCGACCCACCAGCCACACAAACATCTCCTGCGCCGTCCATCGTTTTAGCGAAAATGACGAACTCAACGCTTTGAAGTGATAAGACCCGTTGGTGTTTGTTTTGAATCTGCCTGGGTGCCGGAAGCCAGAGGTCACACGCGAGGTCCGTTCCACTTTCACTTACGCCGTGTGCCCACAGCAAACGAGGTGCCGAGGGCAACCAGGACTACGAGTGCTGTTTTGAGAGGTCGGGGTGCCCAACGGCTGGTACCCCTGTATTTGAAGCCCTTAAGTTGTAACAGATGTGGCTCGGTACTGACAACACTGTTCACGCAAAACATGGCGCACGTTTCAAACTGTTCCCGACGTCTGTTGCAGGTCTGAGATGGGCCAGCCCGGCGCGACTATACAGGACCAAGGTAAGCTTGTCAGTGTACCACCCGGTCTGGCCGGGGATTTTTGTAAAAGGGCGTTCTTTCTATACAGGTCCCTAATCCAAATTCTAATTATCCCGACCTAAAAATCACAAAAACGGGGTTTCGATAGGTTTGATTCAATAAAAAGTTACACACATTTAATAGTTTAATAATATAGCATATTTTCATACAAAATCACAATGGTTTGGAAAATCCATTGCCTGGGCGTAAGCAATTTCTGGGGCCTCTACCCTCCAAATTCCAAGTGAAAACACCCGAAATTGCGGCTTGTAGCGCTGTACAGACTTACCTACATAGGTATGTATAGGTAGTCACCCACAAAAATGTCGCGTGAATCTAATAAGTAAAGAAGCCTTGTTGAGGATCAGCAACGAGTGGAGAAGGGAGGGGTCGATGAACGGATGAACTGGTGGGAGTTGTGAGAGGAACGCGAGGGGTAGGGGTGGCCGATTGTCGATAGTAGCCAACAATCGATTGTTTCGATGCTATCGACAAGAAACAATCGATTAATCAATTAACAATCGATCATTTTTAATAACTTTTTTTTTAAAATTGTAATGCGATACAGAAATTTATTTGTCATTGGAATAGATTAACAGGTTCCGAGCGGCGCCGATTTTGGTGGAGACTCCCTGTGACGGCACCCGTTTTTTCGAGTTATTTGTTGATAACTGCTTATCATGATTAGTTATGAACGAAAACTACAATGTGAACCAAATTGGATGAAAATCATTGATTTATAGACGTTGGATCTATCGATCCACTTCGGCGGTAACGTACGACGGAATATGCAACCCGCAATACAATCGGCGGGTTTTGGTGGAGACTCCCTGTGACGGCACCCGTTTTTTCGAGTTATTTGTTGATAACTGCTTATCATGATTAGTTATGAACGAAAACTACAATGTGGAACCAAAATTGGATGAAAATCATTGATTTATAGACGTTGTATCGCACTTCGGCGGTATAGGAAACCCGCAATACAATCGGCGGTCTTTTGAGGCCTAGACTCATGAATAACGGCCTACCGTGGTTGGATGCCAAAGGGGAACTGAAACAGATTCCTCGAGGAAAAAAGGAACGCAATAATCACAACAAAACTGGAGATTGTACCCGAAAACATCATCCAAACGCGGCGAGAAAATGTTGGTAAACAAACGGCTTGGAATAACGAAACGGAACGCAGTCTCTCGGAGGTCAGATCATCTAGAATAAAGGTGTTAAACTCAGCAGTCACTAGAGTGCGCGATAGTTCAGTTTCAGAGCAGAATGTAGCGTAGAAACGCTCCCCGTAGCTGGATCGATAGATCCAGGCTGGGTGAATTGAACGGCAGGCCTTGGATCGATCGATCCATTCCGCTCGGAACGTGTTAAAAAAAATGAACTGTGAACAATGTAAACAGTTTATTGTTGAATTAAATCATAAATGAACAATGAAAAAAAGGAATGAGCATACATGAAAAAAGTAAGGAAATTTAATCTAATAGCCATAAATTTTCTAGGCCCAACTGTGAATTTTCTAGAAACATTGTTCAGCTGGCATTCGTAAAAATAGATGAGCATCTGGGTAAATATTAAAAATTCCAAGAGCAATTCCTTTGTAGCAAAAACCATCGAAACTGTTGATTGTTGGAAAAAACAATCGATTGCATTTCGATTGGGAGTAACAATCGATCGATCGATTGTCACAATCGACAATCGGCCACCCCTAGCGACGGGTTAGGAACACGAGCGAGGCGGAAGAACAGGTGAGCTGAGGAGTTGTGAAAATGGAGGGAGTTGGGAACAAGTAGGGGTGGATGAACGGCTGAACACGTGAACTCGGTTCACTCGTTTGGCACGAGGAACTGCGACAGGGGAAGGGAAAAACTAGGGGAACGGCAAGGGAAGAACGGTACAAAGGTAGAGAGGCGAAGGGAGGGGATGATGAACAGGTGAACTGAGGAGTTGTGAAAATGGAGGGAGTTAGGAACGCAGTAGGGGCGGATGAACGGCTGAACTCGTGAACTCGGTTCACCCGTTCGGCACAAGGAACTTTTTTTTTTTTAACAATGCCGAGAAGTTTGGCTCTGGTGCCAAGTCGTCAAGAGGTCTGTAGCAGCCCAATATTGTTTCGCTGACTTCAGGTACAGAGGACTCAATGTGAGAAGGCGTCATCTCGACGTCCAACAGGCAGAGAGGGCAAAGAGGACTCTCTGCAAGTCCAATCCGGTGCAGGTGTGACTGCAGATAATCGTGGCCTGTCGCAAGGCGGAAGGCTGCCACGTAGACGTCACGGGGCTTGTCTGGCGGTGGGCCATTGGTAGGGAGGAGTAGGGAAGACCACGACTTTTGCCGACAGCGCTCTGTCTGATCCCACTTGACAGCATCCAACACCCTCCTCTTGATCTGGGTCCGAGCGGCACCGTAAGAGACAGGCTTTTCAATTTGGGGCATCCTGGAGCCCAGCTTCGACAGAGCATCAGCTCGCTCGTTTCCAGGTATTACGAGGAACTGTGACAGGGGAAGGGAAGAACTATGGGAACGGCAAGGGAAGAACGGTACAAAGGTAGAGAGGCGAAGGGAGGGGATGATGAACTGGTGGGACTGAGGAGTTGTGAAAATGGAGGGAGTTAGGAACGCGGTAGGGGCGGATGAACGGCTAGACTCGTGAACTCAGTTCACCCGTTCAGCACGAGGAACTGCGACAGGGGAAGGGAAAGAACTATGGGAACGGCAAGGGAAGAACGGTACAAAGGTAGAGAGGCGAAGGGAGGGGGTTGATGAACTGGTGGGACTGAGGAGTTGTGACAGTGGAGTGAGGTTAGGATCGCTCGTTCAGTGAGAACGTCAACTCTTTGGTCATCCGTTCAGTTGAAAGATCCGTTCAGTTCGGATCCGTTCAGTGCTGAACGCCACATTCCTACTCTCTGGGAGGAAGGCCGAATGCTGTGATCAGCTTCTTTCATGAATGCTCGATAACATGGGGAGGATTTCCACTTAAGGGATGTGTACCAGTGTTGCCATGTCTACGGATTTTTAGAGGCATTTACGGATAGAACAGATATTCGGATCCTTTGATACTTCTGTTAAATCTATCGATATTTTTCCTATGTATCCGTATGTATTCGGTCAGCAAAAATTGTTTGTAACACCCCCTCAAAATTTCTTTCTTTTACGTTTCATGGTGCGTAGATTCCTAAAATGCTATGTTCGCCCGCCGTAGGCCGTACGCCATCCATATCTACTTCATGTTCGGTCTAAAAAATGCGTTCTTTCGCACGTACAGAGGCTCTATTTGGGCCCTGGTTGTGTCCCGAAGCTTTGCAGCCCGATCGGAATACACCCAGGGGTGTTATGGGTGAAAAATGGGTGTAAAAATGGGGGTTTTCGAGAGGTTTTTAAAGGTTTTAATGAACATGAGCTTGTGAGGGTCGTTTTCCATGTTTTTAGTGTGGGAAAACCGAATACGAACTTGATTTTGACCAAAGAGTGAAGAATTGATGTCGTAACGAAGGTTCAGCTCCCAAAATTTATTAATTCATTTTGTATGAGTCAAAAACCTGGGAAATCAAACTGTCTGAAAATCACCATAAATTTGTATAATTACACTAGATCAACAGGTATTAACAGGTGGATCAAGGCAGTTAAATGGCAATATCAATGGTTAAAGATAACTTATCAAAAAAATAGGAGCCTAATTCGCGTTTTTGGGGGCCAAAATTGGTAGAAACCATCAAAAATAGCTGTTTCAATTATTGCACGTGAAAGAAACAATAAATGAACAGCCAACATTTTTTGGAATCTACACACCTTGAAGCATAAAAGAAAACATTTTTTGAGGGAGTTGTTATAAAATTGTTTTGCTGAGCGAATACAATACATAGGTGTGTTATTCACAGAATAATAAACCAAAATTGGGTTCACTATCGGCCTCGGGGTGCGCCAAACTTGCGTCTGCCACTGACTCGAGTGATAGGATTTCAGCAATATTAAATGAGGGGGTCTTCATTTAAAAATCCTATGGACGTGAACGTACATGTTTTGCGGGAGACACACTGTATCGTGAAAACGTTTTGTTTTTTAGTTGACCCCGAGCTGAATCTGGCGATCGAGAGGTCCCTTCAGGACTCGGTAAAGAACGAGACGGTCGACTGCTTTTTGAAATCCCTGAGCGGGAAGAACATAGAAGTGGACCCTCCGTCCGTCTCGAGCAACGACAGTTGGAGCAGGACGGTCAAAGAATTGAGGTAAGTCTTTTCTAGGAGGCTTTTTCTGTCTCTTTTGGTCGATCTGTTGGACGGTTGACGTCACAAATCCTGTCGAATCAGGCACCCATGGATACTGGCGAAGTATCCATCCTATGTTCCGACAGTCGAACCTCTTAATAGTCCCCTAGTCCTATGTTGCACTAAAGTAACGTAAGAAACAAAGTGAAAAATGTAATAGGCTTATTTATTATTATTGATTATTGAATGTATTATGTTTATTGTACGATATTTCTATCACTCATTTAACCCCTCAGTTTTGACTTATATTTAGCGATGTATCGAAATTCTGATATATCGTACCTATATATCGATACTTTCACCCGAAATTTTTGTACCATCAATATGTTGCTTGGGATATACCTATCGGAAAACCGATATATCGATTTCCATAAAAATTTTGCCATCCCTATGAACTGCTGCTTGTCCCCTATCAACAACTTTAGAAGGAGGCTCCAGTGTTGCCAACCCCACAATGAGGGAGAGATCGAATTTTCCTCTTTTCAAATACTTGAAATGGCGGTTGATTCGTCTTGCCCCTGGTTCATGTTGCCACGGTCTTTCCTACTCGAAGCCGTCTCACTCATGATCGAGTTTTTGATTCACCTGGATGAACGAGGATATTACACGATTTAATACTATCAAACAAACGAGAAATATACTCTCTCTTTCGAGAAAAGACACATAATTAGGTGTCTCTCTGAAAGAGATCAAAATGCCAAGATGGCCTCCAACTCTCTTATGGAAGTTACAGAATAACCCTGTCATGGATACTATAAAAATCTCCTGATAAAAGAGGGAGTCTGACCGGTAAGAGGTGTCTCTTTTGCTTAGTGAATAGGACCCAGGATAACTTCCTATTTGATTTATCGGTGAAACTCAACTCACTGACAGCGTCATGAAATGTTCCTTTGAAGGTCGCAAAAGGAAGATGGCCGCTTCCGCGTCGGGGACGTCCACCAGCTGGGGGTCTTCCTGGGTTCGGAGATGACGTATTCCCTCACGAGGAGCCACTCGACGGGGGACCTCTGCCGCCGAAGCGGGCGACTCCTTCTGAGGGACGAGCCGAGGCAAGTACCCAAGTACCCGCACCCGAGTATCGCATGCTGTAATTTAAGCCTGGTATCCACTTGTGTCAAACTTCCGTACCGTAACTCAGTCACGTAACAAAAATCGCCTATTTGTTCGGATTCAGGGCGGATCGGTCCGTTGGCGGTTTTCCACCGTCATACCAAAGGGAATGATACGCTACGAGGTTCGGATAGTGGAGACGGGGTCGGGCGCCCTCCGGTATCGTAACATCAGTCGAGACCCCCGTCCCGTCGATTCACGTGGCCCTCATGTGATTCACACTCTCCCTTCCTCATTGATTTTTCTCTGGTTCTGTTTCTGCCATATGGAGTGGGACAAGGAGTTAACTTTGGAATAATTTATTGAACGTTACGAGGGACCCGAAAAACCAAAATTATTTCAATAAATTTGTAGCAATAAATTATTTCAATAAATTAGAACAACAACTTTTGTTACGCAGTGAATAAAAATGTAAGCAGCAGCCACTTGTTGTTGCAATGAGGACATTTTCACGGTTTACGACGGATCGGTCAGAATTGTACGGAACGATGTTACGGAACGCAGTGATGGTACAGGCGTTTTTTCCCCGTTTGATACGATACGGAGTTACGGTACGGAAGTTTGATACAAGTGGATACCTCTAGCCTTAGCAAGGGCAGGCCCCGCCCCCCAAAAACAAGTTACAGTCATGCAGCATGGCTATTCGAGCGAATTTTCAAAGAAATATTCTTTCTGTTGTGTAAAAAGATCATATTTTATAGCAAGAAACCATACCACTTCATAAAATTATATGTTTGTTGTTGTAATTTTAGCCATCGTTACCGGTTTTTGACCCTTATATAATCAAATTTGAACCACTCTTTTTTGAGAAAACTATTTTTATAATAGAAATAGCCCCTTTTTCTGTCACGAATCACCATCCCACGCCATTTCAGGTGAATTAATATTGATTTTCGTCCTTAACACCAATTTTTGACACCCAAAAAATCCAAATTTGACCCCTATTGTCTACTAAAAACAAATAAAATTGAATTTTTTCTGTCTTATCCGCCCTTCCATACCACTTTCAGTGATTTGTAGATAAACTATTCGCACGTTTAGCCGTTTTTTACTGATTTTTTGACGCCTAAAAACTCAAATTTTACAATCCGAGCATCGTTTTTACATATTTTGACCAAAAAACACTCGGAAAACAAAGAAAAATTCTGTTTTTGTTTGCTTGTAGTGTAGATACGTTGTAGGGCATTAAATTCTGCGTAGAATGTGGTCAAATTGAGACCTCGAGTGTATGTTGACTTAATTTTTATTTTGATAGTAGCAACTGCAAATGATTGTGTCTGACATGAAGTTTGGTGTTGATTTAAAAAAATGTGGTCGAGAGTTTAAAAATTCAAATTTGAAATTCGATATTTTTCAAGGCACAATTCACAACAATATTGTGAATTGTGCCTTAAAAAATATAGAATTCCAAATTTATCTTTTCTTAAAATGTGAACTGTGTAAATGTGCAAATTTTTTAATGCATTGTGCGATTTCTTAGTGCACATGTGCAAATTTGAGTCCCGCAGAGCACACCAATTGCAATGCCGAGTGATTTTTCCGCATTTTCCTTCGAGGGTTTTTGGTCAATAACTCAAAAAACTATGGTCAAATCGAAAAAACACCTCGAAATGAACGTTGCGGGAAACGAAATTTTGCGATGAATTAGAAGAAATGGTGTTTTTGAGGATTCAGCTGTTGTTTGGTAGTGAATTTCAAAATTGGAGCCTCGTAGAGGTTCTGTTGTGAGTTTCACCAAACGGTAACGGTCGTATTTGTCTTATAAATGAGGGTGCAAGTTCGAAATTGTTGACAAACAGTGGGAAAAACGAGGTTTTTGTGTGAAAAATTGATTTCTCTGTGAAATAACAAGATTCAGAGCCGTTTTTTGGCATTCTCCTTGATTTTAAATGTAGTTTTACGCAGTTTTCACCGTCCGGCTCCGGATGGGACGCCAATAGGTTCGTACCGTGTAGGCGGTTTGATTGGGGAACCCGTTCCGGGTTGGGCCTGTCAGTAGCGGCGCTGAGCCGTTCCGATCAGTGATGAACGCCTTTCTCGAAGCAGGTACCACTTGGACTCGGACCACTCTTGGGTCCACGTCGCGAGGCCCGAGCAGCTCCCGAGAAGTTCCCGCTTCCGCCACAAGCTCTCCGAAGAGCAGAGCAGCGTCGACGAAACATCCGATTCTCAGGTAATCCCCCGCAGCGTCCGCTATTTAAAAAAAAAATTTTATTGACTGACACAGACAAAGCTCAAATTAAAAGGTAAAAAAGATAAGAAGATAACATAATGTAAAGGAGAAATTTATTTATTTTTAAACTTAAGTAAGTACCTACCTACTTGATTGAAGAAAAACAGAAACTGAAAGCAACCAATGGTGAGAATAAGCAGCTAAAGGAAGAGACATACTTAAAATAATTTATACATAACACGCATATTGAAGGCAACTTATTTAAATCAATTGAATAAAACTGCATGCATGCCTTAATCCGATTTACAGACCAGCTGAAAAGATCTAGCTCTGGATTTAGATTCAGAAGGGAGTTAACTAGGCGGGGGAGGCGGGAAAGTGGGCCGTGGTATGTAACAGGAACTGTTAGGAACTGTTACAGGTAGAGATAATTTGTCGGGTTGAAGAGAACGCGGTAGGGGGGGTGAAGTGCGAGTGACGTGCTGCGTTGCTGAAAAGCCTACCATTGAGAGAAGGGAGGGGCAAGTCAAATCCAAAAAAAAAAGTCAAATCTGACAGAAAAGAAAGAGACATCGATCCACTCTCCTGCGATGCTCAAGCGATTGCAGGTTGCAGGCCCCGCGAATGGCCTCGTAATTCGGGACGGGACTTGACGTTTGACCAACGACTGTCTGTTTGAGATGTGAGTGTCTTCAAACGCTATCGCCACAAGCGGTAATATGTTGAACTAACGCACGTCTGCATACGATACCGCTGCTACCGCATTGTGTTGGTCGAGTGTTGAACTATTGAAACGGCAGACAAGCGCAGAATAGAAGTTTTATTCAATGAAAAATAGTCGGTAAAAGTTATTATCACGGCGAATTAAAAAAGTAAATACTAGTAAAAAAGACGGTAAAATTTCGTGGCACACCTACAGGGACTTCAGGGCACACCAGTGTGCCGCGGCACACTGGTTGGGAACCTCTGCTTTAGAATGATAATGCTGAACAACACACCTATTCAAGCAACAAAAAAAAAAAAAAAATACATTGCCAAGGTGATGGCACAGGAGCTTCCTCGTCACAATCAGAGTGACCCATTATAAAATAGAACAGACTCGGAAGCAAAATAACATAACATAACATTACATTACGTAACGTTAAATATACATATTACATAACATTACATTACATAACATAACATTACATAACATTACATGAAATATACATATTATACATAACATGACTTCCATAATACATTACGTCCATTATACATAACTAGCCTGACCGCTCGCTTCACTCGCTATCCGAGATTCGCTGTACGCAGTATCGTGGAACCAACAAACGACGGAAAAATCCCATACCCTACCGGGTATTTGTGCCCAATTTTATCAAAATCCGTCAAGCCATTCAGGAGTTGACCATGGTCGACCATATTTCCGCTATGGTCAGGGAATTAAAAATGCGCCTACGTTCAACTTGGGAGGCTACTGGATATTGGTGCCAAATTTGGTCGATATCCGTTGTGCAATTCGGGATTCGACCATGGAGGGGCCCATGGATGCGCTAAGGTCGACCGCGGGGGTAGTCCGAAGGGTCGATCGTAGATAGAATTTCACGTAGATTACGAATACGCGATAAAAAATAGGGGTTACCATTTCAATTAACGAAGTTGACCATGGTCGACCATAGTTCCGCTATGGTCAGGGAATTAAAAATGCGACGTTGCACAACTTGGGAGCCTACTGGATATTCGTGCCAAATTTGGTCGATATCCGTCGAGCCGTTTGGCCGTGCATAGAAGGACAGACAGAGCGCATCCGCAGGGCGAACCGCTGGCTCTATCATGTTGAAATTTATATGGGACCTCAATGGGCCCTACCCGCTTAATCCCTGAGAATTACATTGAAATTGGGTGAAATCTTTGGTTACTACGGCTGTAACAAGGAAATTGAATCTATTTCACGCCAGCGCATGCGCAGAGCGCACCGAGGGTCCGATCATGCTGAAATTCATACTGGAACTCACTAGGCCTTGTCCAAACAACCCTTGAAAATTTGAGCGAAATTGAATCAAAATTGTGAAAGTTATGCGTGTTTGTTGAATTTAACGTTAGCGCATGCGCAGGGCGTACCGCTGGATCAATCATGTTGAAATTTGTATGGGACCTCAAGGGGCCTTATCCGCACCATCCCTCAAAATTTGAGCTGAATCAATTCAAAATCGTGGAAGTTATGGCTGTAACAAGGAAATGCGGACAGACTCACAGACCCACAGACCGACAGACACGGAACCAAATTTGTTCAGTAGGCTTTGAAACGCATAATGCAAGTGGAAATTTTGATTTCTGAAGACAAAAATTTTTTGGCTCACGAAAGTGAACACAAGGCTTCCGCTGCTTCGCAGACTCAGAAGCAAAATAGGTTGTACTCGAAGGACCATAATAGAAGGTACTAAGGTTGTGAAATTACAAGTCATAAAAGGTAATTACCTGGAGAACGAGGTTTTAATGATACAGAGAATTTTGGTAATTGTGGTAGGTACACTGTAGAGGAGACCGATCGGTTCCGGAGCTGTAGTTCTTGGTTGCGGTCACTCGCTGGAGCCATTTCCTGATTTCTGGTGGTTCCTGGGGTGGCGATGAGGGTGCGTACCTGACTCATCCACTCGTGAAAATCCAAGTCGTAGTGGTGAGGGCTTGGCGAGTACTCAGGTTCAGGGCACTCGATGTTTAAGTCAGCAAAAACGCCGGCCGGCAACACAGACAACAATCCAACAGTATACTCCGCCAGATTTCTCGTTGAGACGATGATGAATCTGAATTGGGTTGGTTGAATTTCAGGGGGAGAGCGCAACAAGTGGTATACGGTTTTTCTGGGTTAGTCAAAAACAAGATGGCTCCAAGCGGTGGTGGTGGTTCTCAGTTCCGTTGTCCTCCTTTGGATATCGGACATAGTTCAGTTTTCTTTATGTTGTTCAGTTGACTCATATTTCCATTCCACTGTCTATTACTAGCTGGTTGATGTCACGAAGAAAAGGAACATCGTGTAGGCGATAATTCAGGTGGGACTGGATCGGAGTGTCGATGGTGTGTCGTAGCACGAAGGCGCGACGATTGGCGTTGAATTTGGTGCAGTTGTTCAGGAGATGATCCATATCTGCAACTTCGTCGTGGTCAGAGCAGTTAGTGCAGTAGGGGGAGTTGTTTTTCCTCATGAGGAACTTGAAGAAGGTGGTGTTGCCATGGCCCAAAAGGATTCGGTTGATGTTTGTAAAGAAAATGTTTGGGCCAGACATACCTGTGTACCATGGTACATTCATGGGGTATTTGATTATGGCTCTTGTCCACTGTCCTCTGTTCGTTGTCATATTGTCATGCTCGGTTCTCCAAGTGGATTCTCTAACAGACTTGAGGAAACTCACATGATCGCTGAGCGGGATATTGTTGTGGAGTCCAACTGATCCCATCATCGCCACTCATCGAGCAGTCGCATCAGCTATCATGTTTGATGTTATGTGCACATGACTAGGAATCCACTGGAATGCTACAGATGCGGCGGAATTGATAATGCTGATTTGTCTGGTGGTTTGCAGAATTATAAAAGGTGGTTGATCACCAGCTTTAAAGCGTCTCAGGTACTGGAGAGCTGATTTTGAGTCGGATAAGATTAGGGTGTTCATTAGAGGTGAATCGGAAGCTGGGTGTTGGGGAGCAATGAGAATAGCAGTTAATTCAGAGTGAAAGATGCTGCACTTCTTATTTAATCCTATTCCAGAGAGGGCTTTATGCTGTTCACAGTAGAAAGCTGCAGCGGCATTGCCGTTTGCAAGTTTTCTCCAAGCCGTCATGCCAGTTGAGCCCTTCTTCCTCTTCGAATATAGCCTCACTTGACTGCACGGCAACCACGACGGGCATCAGCAATGTCCTGATACAGCTCGCTGCTTATAAGTAACATGGTGAACAAAATTTACGTTATAACAAATAAGTACCAACATTTAGGTTTTGTGAGTACGAGCGGAAACCAATGATAACGAGGACACCAAGATCCCGGGTCATACCCACTCTCGGGATGGCACCACCCGCAAGATGCTACGAAAAGTTCAAACGCTCACCTCCACGCGCCAAAGAGAGGACCGAGCACTTGCCGGGGTTCAAAAACATGGAACTGGTCAAACACCATCCGCACAACCTGTCCAAACCCGTCTGCAACCGCTGGCAATCACAAGTGTCCCGGACTTGGGTGAATATTTTTGGGTCATCCGCAAATAAGACAAACCTTACCCCGTTAAACAAATCACATACCCCATTAATAAGAACCAGGAAAATTAAAGGCCCTGTATGAGAGCCCTTCGAACCATTCGACCGGGAACATAACATTTCATAATGTATTGTATGCAATATATGTAACATATATCCATATATTATATGAAACGCTTGTGTGTGTCTTAAGACGGACGGGAGCCGGTGCCAGGACGTGGAGCACGGGATACCCAAGTCGCCGAACCTCTACATCAGCGGCGTCGGGATTTGTCGAACGTCCGACGGCATCTCACCAGGTAAGCCATGATCAATTAACCCTTGAGTAATAATTAGAAAATAATAATAATTATTATTATTATTAAATAAATAAATAAATAAATAAATTTAAAAAATCCTGTCATGCAGCATGACCGCATCAGGGAATTTCCGATGTTTCATCCTCCTCCTCGATGTCTCATAAATTCTGCAGATTATTACACAACGGTTTATTATTTACCCGTGTGGGTGCCCTTTCTGCGTAGGTCACTGTAAATTTCTCAGGTAAATAATAAACCCTTGTGTAATAATCTGCAGCATTTTTATTGCATTTTCGGGTTCCAAGTCCCTTGAAACGGAAACCATCAAATTGTGAGGGGGGGGGTCAATTGTTTTTCCATGCTCCATTCCGAAAGTTCATTATTGAAAATCATAAACTAAAAATCCAGTCTTGCAGCATGACCAGATCAGCGAATTTCCGATTTGTCATCCTCCTCCTCGGTGTCTTGAAAAAATCAGCGATTTTCCTCTGGTTTTTAATTTTATATCCTGTAATAAATTAAAAAAATTGTTAAAAAAATATTTAAAAAACTGCTTCTAGATTTATTGATGGCACCAGAAATGGTTGAAGCCGTGTAAAATTCACGTGCGGGAGGTGACAGCGAGTCGCCACCTTCAACGCGGCAAACAATACGGAACTGCCAACACTAACACAGCATGGTATGGTAGATATAGATAAAGATTGGTACGGTAGATATAGATAAAGAGTGCAGGTTGCAGATTAGGTGCCTAGTGACAACCAAGAGCCAGAATTGGCGTGCGTTGTACGCTGTAACCGACATTTCGGCCGCAGGGACGCACAGGTGTACGCTCTAAATGGTGTTAAATGTATTTTTGGTTTATTATTTTCAATAATAAACCTTTGGAATCTACCATCAAAAAAAGAAAATGTCAACACCCCCTCAAAATTCGTTGTTTTACGTTTCAAGGGACGTAGAATAAAAATATCGAATGAAAATATTCCCGTCCGAACGCCTTCCGCGGCGGATCTGTAACACAAAAGGTGCTGTATACAGAGAGCTGTGATCTGGAACAGAAGGGTGTTCTATACAGAGAGCTGTATCTGTAACAGAAGGGTGTTCTATACAGAGAGCTGTGATCCGTAACAAGAGTTATCTATTCAGAGAGTTGTGATCTGTAACAGAAAGGTGCTGTATACAGAGAACTGTGATCTGTAACAAGAATTATCTATAGAGAGAGCTGTGATCTGTAACAGTAAGGTGCTGTATACAGAGAGCTGTGATCTGGAATAGAAGGGTGTTCCATACAGAGAGCTGTGATCTGTAACAGAAAGGTGCTCTATACAGAGAGCTGTGATCCGTAACAAGAGTTATCTATAGAGAGAGCTGTGATCTGTAACAGAAAGGTGCTGTATACAGAGAGCTGTGATCTGTAACAAGAGTTATCCATACAGAGAGCTGTGATCTGTAACAGAAGGGTGTTCCATACAGAGAGCTGTATCTGTAACAGAAGGGTGTTCTATACAGAGAGCTGTGATCCGTAACAAGAGTTATCTATACAGAGAGTTGTGACCTGTAACAGAAGGGTGTTCCATACAGAGAGTTGTGATCTGTAACAGAAAGGTGCTGTATACAGAGAGATGTGATCTGTAACAAGAATTATCTATAGAGAGATCTGTGATCTGTAACAGAAAGGTGCTGTATACAGAGAGCTGTGATCTGTAACAAGAGTTATCTATAGAGAGATCTGTGATCTGTAACAGAAAGGTGCTGTATACAGAGAGCTGTGATCTGTAACAGAAGGGTGTTCCATACAGAGAGCTGTGATCTGTAACAGAAGGGTGTTCTATACAGAGAGCTGTGATCTGTAACAAGAGTTATCCATACAGAGAGTTGTGATCTGTAACAGAAAGGTGCTGTATACAGAGAGCTGTGATCCGTAACAAGAGTTATCTATAGAGAGAGCTGTGATCTGTTACAGAAGGGTGTTCTATACAGAGAGCTGTGATCTGTAACAAGAGTTATCCATACAGAGAGTTGTGATCTGTAACAGAAAGGTGCTGTATACAGAGAGCTGTGATCTGGAACAGAAGGGTGTTCCATACAGAGAGTTGTGATCTGTAACAGAAAGGTGCTGTATACAGAGAGATGTGATCTGTAACAAGAATTGTCTATAGAGAGATCTGTGATCTGTAACAGAAAGGTGCTGTATACAGAGAGCTGTGATCTGGAACAGAAGGGTGTTCCATACAGAGAGCTGTGATCTGTAACAGGTGCTCTATACAGAGAGCTGTGATCCGTAACAAGAGTTATCTATAGAGAGAGCTGTGATCTGTAACAGAAAGGTGCTGTATACAGAGAGCTGTGATCTGTAACAAGAGTTATCTATAGAGAGATCTGTGATCTGTAACAGAAAGGTGCTGTATACAGAGAGCTGTGATCTGTAACAGAAGGGTGTTCCATACAGAGAGCTGTGATCTGTAACAGAAGGGTGTTCTATACAGCGAGCTGTGATCCGTAACTAGAGTTATCTATACACAGAGCTGCGATCTATAACAGAAGGAAGATCTATACAAAATAATAAACCGTTGTATAGGGATTTGCAGCGTTTTTCTTATGTCATTTCACGAAGCTGGAGGTTTTGTACGCTATATCCGATTGTACGTTGTACATGACGTTATAAACGTTATCCACCGGCGTTCGGCCAACAACTCCTGACGATTCCCGTTGTTTTCCAGGTCTCCGGAGCCGGGGGTTCGGAGACGGGGACGACACCGTCTTCAAGTTCAACCTGACGCCGAACCTGACGCCTGCCGACTCCGGTGCCCTCAGCTCGGTCCTCCACGTCGAGGCCAAGACGGCCGACCACTTCCATGAGGGGATGTTCTTCCTCACGGCCGACGTCAAGAAATGAAAGGGATACCCCAGGAGACGCTGTCGCATCTCGCACTGCCGACATTTTATAATTGCTGTTTTTTGTGTGGAGGAAATGGACTATTTGCACGTATTTATTTATTTTTTTAATGAAAGTGGATTCCATCCTGAGAATTTGGAGACCAACTGCACGTTCCTACAATAAGTAGTTCTTTTTCTATGATTTTTCGAAGTTTCCGGAGGTTCCTACTTCACAGTGTGCACGGGGGTCCCACCCATGCGAGGGGTGCAATGACGTAGGAACCCCTGGAATCTAAAAAATCATAGAAAAATAAGTACTTATCGTAGGAGCGTGTGTTTGGTGTCAAAATTCACAGGATGGAATCTGCTTTCATTTAAAAAAAAAATAACAAACCGCTTTTTTGACCCGTGCAAATAGCCCACTGTCGTTTTTTTTAACCTCTGGCTGGTTATAGGGACACCTGGGCCGTGTTTCATAAAACCACAAGCAACAAGGTTGCAAGTTCAAAAATAGGGATGTGGCGTTCGGCGGTGAACGGATGGCCAAAGAGCTGATGACGTTCTCGCTGGAAAGGGCGATCCTAACCTCACTCCGTTGTCACAGCTCCTCCCACCAGTTCACCCGTTCATCCCTTCCCCGCTCGCAGGTTTCCTCCTCAGTTCACTAAGTACATACCGTCTACTACATAGTTCACCTTTCTAGCTGTCTACAAAGTGCGTTCACACTTCACCTTGTTCTGCAACAAAAGCGTTCCGAAAAAAGCGCAGAGTAAAGAGAGCACTTGCAAAAATGCATCGGCTGCCATTACGTTACTGTGTATTACTGCGTGTGTCGGCCAGCTGCGTAAACGTTTGGAGGAGAAAACGCCTAAGCCAACGGTTTGGAGGAAAAACGCCTCAACGACGTTTTTAGCGAGTTGAGACGTTTTTCCCCAACAAAATACAATAAAATACGCTAGTTAGGTTGTTTCAGACGGAGTGCTGACGTGTTTTTACTTATCAAACACGGCATTCTAGGCGTTTTTACTTCAAAATTGAGCATCTTTCAGATTTCAACCCCTTTCGGGTCGAATTTTCCGAATTTTGACCGGACCGTCGGAAAGGCGGTGTTGGAATTGTGGGGGTAACGTGAAAATCCCGTTTTCGGCAATTTTGGAGTTGAGGCGTCTTTTCCTTCGCACGGCAGCACAGGTCGGTACACTTGTAAAAACGTACAGGTAAATTAATACGGATTCAGGGAGAGCCTATTCACTAAAAGAGATATTGAAAAGAGATAATCTATTTTGAAAATCTCCTGGAAGAGATAGTCTCCTGTGGGAGGCAGTCTCTTGTAATGTCTCCCACATTTGTCTCTTTTACTGAATAGCCTCCCCTGGCCTACCTCAACCCGTACTTGAACGTTTTTACTCATGAATCGATAATACGCATGTATTTTTAATGAAAAATCGACTTACCTTTAAGAGATGAAAAAACATACATCAAAATGTTGTTATACATCAAATGATCGATATGTTAGAGGATAAACGAAGGATTATACACGATATCACTGTGAAACAAAGGAGAAATGAGAAAGAGACTCTGTATTTCGATATAAAAGACAACTAATTAGCTGTCTCTCTGAAAGAGATCGAAAATGCTAAGATGGCCGCCAACTCTCTCTTATGGAAGTTACTGAATAACCATGTCATGGATACTATTAAAAAATCTCGTTTGCCAAAAGAGGGAGTTGGGAACAAAAAGATATGTCTCTTTTGCTTAGCGAATAGGCCCCCAGATTTAGTCGAAACTCACACCTATTTAATTATTATCCTGGCAGTTCCAGAAATTTTTCTCCTGGCCGATTGTAATAATTTCCGACTCTCGAAACTGGGTGATTCGCAAAGTAAAAAATGCCACTCTTTTGTGATCCGCGTGTTGACGGGATTCGAGCAGCGCCCGAAGCCGCTCGAACTGAGAAATCCTGTCGCGGCTGGCGTATATTCGTTCCGAACCAGTAACAGGTAAGTCAAGGAACGCTAATATCCGTTCGTGACGGAACAGCTAATTTTCGGTATTGCCGCCTGTCCCGATCGAACGAGTTTGTCTGATTTTGAAGTCCAATAGAGACGGCCGAAGACGTTCGGAGTTCCTCCGGAACGGTCCGACTAGTCCGAACTAAGTAAGATTACGCCTATTAGAGGTACAAGTTACAAGTTCGGAACACGATTTTTCACGGCCTAAACGAGGGCCAAATTTTTCAAGTTATCAAATGTCTTTCTCATTTCATTGTGATCGAACAAAACAAATTATTTTAGTGTTGTGAACAAATTTATGTCGTTAAGCTCGTTGAAATTGGATCAAACTGTAAACATAATAAACCAAACAATACAAAGTATTTAATGTAGTTAGTTTAGTTGGAAAAAAAATTAAATATTTGAATAAAATTATTTTTCTTGTCGGGTCAGTTTAACCCTTAACGAGGCATGAGGGCATGAAATGCACCAAAGGAAGGTGTGAATGTTTTGGCACTCCTGCCTCACTGGGAACCATAGGCTCTCCTTGTATATGCACTTCAGACCCTTTTAACACACATACGAGGCACGAAGCCGCACCGAAAGCCTGTTCCGGGCTAGCCGTGTCCCCATGGGCCAATTTGAATATGAAACGGCATAATCCTCGTTTTAAAACGGTCACTCATCGAGCAACCGACGAGCCGTTTCGCAGATGTTCGAAATGTGGTCATAACGGCCGATATTGAAAACGTGCTGTGACGCGGAATTCGAACAGACGTCAAGACGGTGGGGCCGAGTGGCTGAGGATGGTAGCAGATACTTCACAACAGCAGTCCAAGCGCAGGATTAACAGAGATCGAGCATGAAATTCCGCAAGCGCTGGAGAATCCTCAAAGATCCGTACGCTTTCCCTTACTAAATGAGATACGTGTGCACACCAGCTTATTTGAGAATCCAGGAAAAGTCCAAAATTTTGCACGGAACTCTGGCGGTTTTCGTATTTTGGATGGTAATTCCCACATTTAGTTTCTCCAATTCCTCCTTCCACACTTGTCGATTGAACCAAAGGTCCTTAGCTAACCCAGAGATGATGGCAACTTCGTCCAGAAAAGCTAATTCTGATAGGTACACTGGCTACAGTTTGAAGTGCCCTAAACAGAATTGCCGACCGGCCTGTTTCGGCATAGTGTGGACGCACCCCAAGAAGTCCAAAATTTTGCGCGGAACTCTGGCGGTTTTGGTCTTTTGGATGCTAATTCTCATGTTCAGTTTCTCCAATTCCTCCTTCCACGCTTGCCGATTGAACTGAAGGTCCTTAGCTGACACAGAGACGATGGCAACGTCGTCTGCAAGTAATTCTGATGTGTACACTGGCTGCAGTTTGAAGCGCCATAAACAGAATTGCCGACCGGCCTGTTTCGGCATAGTGTGGACGCACCCCAAGAAGTCCAAAATTTTGCGCGGAACTCTGGCGGTTTTGGTCTTTTGGATGCTAATTCTCATGTTCAGTTTCTCCAATTCCTCCTTCCACGCTTGCCGATTGAACTGAAGGTCCTTAGCTGACACAGAGACGATGGCAACGTCGTCTGCAAGTAATTCTGATGTGTACACTGGCTGCAGTTTGAAGCGCCCTAAACAGAATTGCCGACCGGCCTGTTTCGGCATAGTGTGGACGCACCCCAAGAAGTCCAAAATTTTGCGCGGAACTCTGGCGGTTTTGGTCTTTTGGATGCTAATTCTCATGTTCAGTTTCTCCAATTCCTCCTTCCACGCTTGCCGATTGAAGTGAAGGTCCTTAGCTGACACAGAGACGCTGGCAACGTCGTCTGCAACTAATTCTGATGTGTACACTGGCTGCAGTTTGAAGCGCCCTTAACAGAATTGCAAACCGGCCTGTTTCGGCATAGTGTGGACGCACCCCAAGAAGTCTAAAATTTCGCAGGGAACTCTGGTGGTTTTGGTCTTTTGGATGATAATTCTCATGTTCAGTTTCTCCAATTCCTCCTTCCACGCTTGCCGATTGAACTGAAGGTCCTTAGCTGACATGGAGACGATGGCAACGTCGTCTGCAAGTAATTCTGATGTGTACACTGGCTGCAGTTTGAAGTGCCCTAAACTGCCCTAAAAAGAATTGCCGACCGGCACATTTCGGCATAGTGTGGACGCACCCCAAGAAGTCCAAAATTTTGCGCGGAACTCTGGCGGTTTTGGTCTTTTGGATGCTAATTCTCATGTTCAGTTTCTCCAATTCCTCCTTCCACGCTTGCCGATTGAACTGAAGGTCCTTAGCTGACACAGAGACGATGGCAACGTCGTCTGCAAGTAATTCTGATGTGTACACTGGCTGCAGTTTGAAGTGCCCTAAACTGCCCTAAAAAGAATTGCCGACCGGCACATTTCGGCATAGTGTGGACGCACCCCAAGAAGTCCAAAACTTCGCACGGAACTCTGGCGGTTTTGGTCTTTTGGATGGTAATTCTCATGTTCAGTTTCTCCAATTCCTCCTTCCACGCTTGCCGATTGAACTGAAGGTCCTTAGCTGACACAGAGACGATGGCAACGTCGTCTGCAAGTAATTCTGATGTGTACACTGGCTGCAGTTTGAAGTGCCCTAAACTGCCCTAAAAAGAATTGCCGACCGGCACATTTCGGCATAGTGTGGACGCACCCCAAGAAGTCCAAAATTTTGCGCGGAACTCTGGCGGTTTTGGTCTTTTGGATGCTAATTCTCATGTTCAGTTTCTCCAATTCCTCCTTCCACGCTTGCCGATTGAACTGAAGGTCCTTAGCTGACACAGAGACGATGGCAACGTCGTCTGCAAGTAATTCTGATGTGTACACTGGCTGCAGTTTGAAGTGCCCTAAACTGCCCTAAAAAGAATTGCCGACCGGCACATTTCGGCATAGTGTGGACGCACCCCAAGAAGTCCAAAATTTTGCGCGGAACTCTGGCGGTTTTGGCCTTTTGGATGCTAATTCTCATGTTCAGTTTCTCCAATT
The DNA here is from genome assembly GCA_954871275.1 of Leptopterna dolabrata. Taxonomy (NCBI): domain Eukaryota; kingdom Metazoa; phylum Arthropoda; class Insecta; order Hemiptera; family Miridae; genus Leptopterna; species Leptopterna dolabrata. Next base: position 550,357 of record OX940990.1, read on the forward strand.
CCTCCTTCCACGCTTGCCGATTGAACTGAAGGTCCTTTGCTGACACAGAGATGATGGCAACGTCGTCTACAAATAATTCTGATGCAGTTTGAAGTGACATAAACAGAATTTCCTCACTCCGGCTCTGCATCTTTTCACCACCAGATCCACCAGGATTACGAAGAAGAGTGGACTGATGCAGCAGCCTCGCCTCACTCTGGTGGAAGTACTGACATCTCGGACTCTTCATTCCCTGATCGGACCTTATTCAAACTGGTACTGTAAAGACTTTTGATAGCGTAAGTCAAAGCCGGGATCGCTCCGCGCTCCTCCCAAGTTTTCCGGATCTCCTGTCCAGGCAGTCGGTCGAAGGCTTTCTCCAAGTCGACGAAGGCGCGATGGAGCGTTCCGCCGACTTCGACCGCTTTCTCGCTTGCTTGCCTGGCAATGAATGTCAGGTCTCGAGCACTTCTTCCTGGTCTAAAACTCACTGTGAGTCCTCCATCTGAGCTTCTACCACCATCCTGTCTGCATTCCAGGACTCTACCGTACAGCTGGCCAGCGTCTGATACTTTTCAATGTAAAAACGCCCCTGAAAATGTCATTGAAATCCATTCACGGAGCCGGCAGCCTGTTTCGAGAACGCCATCTTTCGGCCTAAAACACTTAATGATTCAAATCCGCCATGCAAAACGCGTTTCATGCGCTGCAACCCCCACCTAAGCTCATATACTAACTTGTAATAATTTATATGAATTCCCAATAATATCGTTTATTTTACAGTATTAGGCAGCAATCAGGCCAAGCGCCCCTGAGGCCTATAACGTCACGAGATGACTACTCGGCCAGGCGTTTTCTGGGCCTCTTGAGGCTCACGTATCACGTTAAGGGTTAAATCTGATGGTTTACCACGTAAATTAGAAATAAATAAAAACTTAAATATCGTTAAATAATGTTATCGAAGTGTTAACAATGTTATCGGAGTATTAACGAATTTTCTCAACTGCCACACTGGTGTTCATCTGTGAAATAAACTATTTGAAAATCCCATCTGCGGCTGTTGGTTTATTTTTTCCCGAATCACTCTAACGCCTTTTAGTGTGAAGGTTTTGTATTTCGCGATTCCGAGCTCAGTGATAGCCCAATGAGCTTCAAGCATTCTCTACGCGTATACGCAAAGTTATTCCCGTGTAGAAGAACTACACGTTTACGGGAAGAGAAGGCTTCAAGCTCACTGGCCCGTCTTCCCGTGTCACCGTTCCCACGACTGAACGTGTAAAGATAACTGGAAGTACAAAAACGCAGCAAAGTCCTCGTCACATGAGTTTATTATTCTGTTGGACTTACCTACGGAAATTTGAAACAGCTGTTTTTTATGGTTTCCACAATTTTGGCCCCCCAAAAAACACGATTTTTGACAGTGATTGATAGTGCCATTCAATTGTCTTGATTCACCTGTTGATACTACTCCCAGTGTTATTATACAAGTTTATTGTGATTTCAGACAATTTCCCAAGTTTTTTGACTCGGGAAAAAATAATTTTTGGAGCTGAACTTTCGTTACAACCTCAATTCTTCACTCTTTGGTCAAAATCGACTTCATATTCCGTCTTCTCGCCGTAAAAAAAACTTCGAAAATGACACCTCACAAGCTTGTAATGTCGGATTCAGCTCTCACCAAAATGGTAATCTTTTGTGGTATTCCTAGTTGTCCTAATTAGTGTGGACGGCAAAGCTAGCGGGCTACAATCCAACAAATACAATTATTACCTGAATTTTGTAGTTCTGCACAGTTCCGACACAGGTTTAGGTCAGTGCAAGGCTGAAGAACTAAGGATGAAATTCTAACGAAAGTTAATGCCTGCTGGCTGACTGAATGTGTGGTTCTACGACGCCTGGAGAAGGATTTGAATGGAGCAACTTCAATAACGTAAGTAAATATATTAAACACTAGCATGACCGCTCGCTTCGCTCGCTATCCGAGATTCGCTGTACGCAGTATCGTACTTAATTCCGACGTTGCACAACTTGGGAGCCTACTGGATATTGGTGCCAAATTTGGTCGATATCCGTCGAGCCATTCAGGAGTTGACCATGGTCGACCATAGTTCCGCTATGATCAGGGATTTAAAAATGCGCCTACGTTCAACTTAGGAGGCTACCGGATATTGGTGCCAAATTTGGTCGATATCCGTTGAGCAATTCGGGATTCGACCATGGAGGGGCCCATGGATGCGCTATGGTCGACCGCAGGGGGTAGTCCGAAGGCTCGATCGTAGAAAGAATTTCACGTAGATTACGAATAAGCGATAAAAAATAGGGGTTACCATTTCAATTAACGAAGTTGACCATGGTCGACCATAGTTCCGCTATGGTGAGGGAATTAAAAATGCGACGTTGCACAACTTGGGAGCCTACTGGATATTCGTGCCAAATTTGGTCGATATCCGTCCAGCCATTCAGGAGTTGACCATGGTCGACCATAGTTCCGCTATGGTGAAGGGGACCGAAAAATTCCGACGTTGCCCAACTTGGGAGCCTACTGGATATTCGTGCCAAATTTGGTCGATATCCGTCGAGCCATTCAGGAGTTGACCATGGTCGACCATAGTTCCGCTATGGTGAAGGGGACCGAAAAATTCCGACGTTGCCCAACTTGGGAGCCTACTGGATATTCGTGCCAAATTTGGTCGATATCCGTCCAGCCATTCAGGAGTTGACCATGGTCGACCATAGTTCCGCTATGGTGAGGGAATTAAAAATGCGACGTTGCACAACTTGGGAGCCTACTGGATATTCGTGCCAAATTTGGTCGATATCCGTCCAGCCATTCAGTAGTTGACCATGGTCGACCATAGTTCCGCTATGGTGAAGGGGACCGAAAAATTCCGACGTTGCCCAACTTGGGAGCCTACTGGATATTCGTGCCAAATTTGGTCGATATCCGTCCAGCCATTCAGGAGTTGACCATGGTCGACCATAGTTCCGCTATGGTGAAGGGGACCGAAAAATTCCGACGTTGCCCAACTTGGGAGCCTACTGGATATTCGTGCCAAATTTGGTCGATATCCGTTGAGCAATTCGGGATTCGACCATAGAGGGGCCCATGGATGCGCTATGGTCGACCGCGGGGGTAGTCCGAAGGGTCGATCGTAGATAGAATTTCACGTAGATTACGAATACGCGATAAAAAATAGGGGTTACCATTTCAATTAACGAAGTTGACCATGGTCGACCATAGTTCCGCTATGGTGAGGGAATTAAAAATGCGACGTTGCACAACTTGGGAGCCTACTGGATATTCGTGCCAAATTTGGTCGATATCCGTCCAGCCATTCAGGAGTTGACCATGGTTGACCATAGTTCCGCTATGGTCAGGGAATTAAAAATGCGACGTTGCACAACTTGGGAGCCTACTGGATATTCGTGCCAAATTTGGTCGATATCCGTCAAGCCATTCAGGAGTTGACCATGGTTGACCATAGTTCCGCTATGGTCAGGGAATTAAAAATGCGACGTTGCACAACTTGGGAGCCTACTGGATATTCGTGCCAAATTTGGTCGATATCCGTCGAGCCATTCAGGAGTTGACCATGGTCGACCATATTTCCGCTATGGTGAAGGGGACCGAAAAATTCCGACGTTGCCCAACTTGGGAGCCTACTGGATATTCGTGCCAAATTTGGTCGATATCCGTCCAGCCATTCAGGAGTTGACCATGGTCGACCATATTTCCGCTATGATCAGGGAATTAAAAATGCACCTACGTTCAACTTAGGAGGCTACCGGATATTGGTGCCAAATTTGGTCGATATCCGTTGAGCAATTCGGGATTCGACCATGGAGGGGCCCATGGATGCGCTATGGTCGACCGCAGGGGGTAGTCCGAAGGGTCGATCGTAGATAGAATTTCACGTAGATTACGAATAAGCGATAAAAAATAGGGGTTACCATTTCAATTAACGAAGTTGACCATGGTCGACCATAGTTCCGCTATGGTGAGGGAATTAAAAATGCGACGTTGCACAACTTGGGAGCCTACTGGATATTCGTGCCAAATTTGGTCGATATCCGTCCAGCCATTCAGGAGTTGACCATGGTCGACCATAGTTCCGCTATGGTGAAGGGGACCGAAAAATTCCGACGTTGCCCAACTTGGGAGCCTACTGGATATTCGTGCCAAATTTGGTCGATATCCGTCGAGCCATTCAGGAGTTGACCATGGTCGACCATAGTTCCGCTATGGTGAGGGAATTAAAAATGCGACGTTGCACAACTTGGGAGCCTACTGGATATTCGTGCCAAATTTGGTCGATATCCGTCCAGCCATTCAGGAGTTGACCATGGTCGACCATAGTTCCGCTATGGTGAAGGGGACCGAAAAATTCCGACGTTGCCCAACTTGGGAGCCTACTGGATATTCGTGCCAAATTTGGTCGATATCCGTCCAGCCATTCAGGAGTTGACCATGGTCGACCATAGTTCCGCTATGGTGAAGGGGACCGAAAAATTCCGACGTTGCCCAACTTGGGAGCCTACTGGATATTCGTGCCAAATTTGGTCGATATCCGTTGAGCAATTCGGGATTCGACCATAGAGGGGCCCATGGATGCGCTATGGTCGACCGCGGGGGTAGTCCGAAGGGTCGATCGTAGATAGAATTTCACGTAGATTACGAATACGCGATAAAAAATAGGGGTTACCATTTCAATTAACGAAGTTGACCATGGTCGACCATAGTTCCGCTATGGTGAGGGAATTAATAATGCGACGTTGCACAACTTGGGAGCCTACTGGATATTCGTGCCAAATTTGGTCGATATCCGTCCAGCCATTCAGGAGTTGACCATGGTCGACCATAGTTCCGCTATGGTCAGGGAATTAAAAATGCGACGTTGCACAACTTGGGAGCCTACTGGATATTCGTGCCAAATTTGGTCGATATCCGTCAAGCCATTCAGGAGTTGACCATGGTTGACCATAGTTCCGCTATGGTCAGGGAATTAAAAATGCGACGTTGCACAACTTGGGAGCCTACTGGATATTCGTGCCAAATTTGGTCGATATCCGTCAAGCCATTCAGGAGTTGACCATGGTCGACCATAGTTCCGCTATGGTCAGGGAATTAAAAATGCGACGTTGCACAACTTGGGAGCCTACCGGATATTCGTGCCAAATTTGGTCGATATCCGTCGAGCCGTTTGGCCGTGCATAGAAGGACAGACAGACAGACAGACAGACTCACAGAGATCCGTTTTTATAATATAGTAGGGATAATAGTGTGAGTAAGCTTTGCAAGAAAATAGGGTTCACGTGGTTCGGAAAGGACTCGATACAAAAGTGCGCGTAAAATGAAATTAACGGGTCTGATCGGGATCCTAATAGAACGGCGAAGGGTCAGTTGATATGATAAACTGAATGCAAGAAATAGGCTGAATTTGAGGAAATTGTTAGTTGAAGATGTTGCACTGGAGTCGTGGGTTCGGTTCGTGATGGGGTCAACTTGGGTTCAAAGATGGGTTCAATTCGGGGGTCAAGTGGCGAACTTGGGGCCACTTTTGGGGCCAAGGCTCAATATTAAGAGAAGTCGATCGGAGGTTCTGGAACTTAACGGAACAACTCCGTTGTTACCTCCAACTAGATGTCTAGGAGTGCAAGATGCCTGAAGGGGGTCACTACAGGACAAAGTGTCTTAAAAGTGATAATCAAAGAGGAGATACTTTTAGGTCCTACCTCTCCCGGAGGATGTGGTGGCTCGGGCTTTTTGCGGCTTCTCCGTACTCGGCTTGGCCTCTCATCCAGCTTGCTCTTCGTCTTCTGCCGCCGTCCGTCCAACCCGAGGCGAAGTGATTTCGTCTGCGACAGGAATATAGCTCGCGGCAGTGTTGGGTTCAAAATGTGGTATGGGGCCAACTCGTGCTTTCTGGCGGATTACGTTTTTCGCCGCTATAATCGTGAAAAACCCACTCTCCTCCCCTCTCGGTGCTATCAAATACAGTCCAAGTCTGAATCTCAATCAAAGCAAATGTCCAGGTCACAACTACTACTCTTACGACTGGGGTCACAATGGCGGCTCTGTCAGTCGACAATCACAAGATACTAGAAGTTCACCGGTTAAGTCTCGGGGTGGGGGAGGGGGGGGAGTGGTGTCATGGCGGCTGACGCTGTAAAGCGTGCGGAAGAACGAATTTTTTAGACCGAAAGTAAAGTAGATTTGGATGATACGGCGGACGGTATGTTTTCTCGCTATAATACCACATTTTTACGCAATAGCACGAATATTTCTTTGAAAATTCGCTCTTTTAGCCACGCTGCATAACTGAAACTTCGGTTTTCACGTCGTGAAATACTGCTTTTACCGAATTTTTGGAGAAATACGCTACCACAATGGGTCTCACCAAAATCTTTTGTAGGTACAGTAGAACCTCGATTAACCGACACATTTTCTCGAGAAACTGGCTCTCGATTAACCGGCGTTTTTTGTGATAATAGGTCCCGACTCTCCGATTAACCGTCAACCAACCTTCGTTCTCCACCCGTGGTCAGAGTTAGAACATTTTTGAAGCTAAAGGGTTTGCCAGAAAAGGCCGCACTTCTGATGGATAACGCCCCATCGCATCCAGGAGAAGACGTCTTACGGTGTGGTGAAATATGCGCCAAGTTCATGCCTCCCAACGTCACCAGCCTGATTCAACCCATGGACCAAGGTGTGCTGGAATGTTTCAAACGCCGTTACAGGAAACTGCTTCTGCAAGAACTTTTGCTGAAGTTTGAAACTGATGACCTGGAAAAACGGGTGCGCAGCGTTAACAGTTAAGCTCGCAATATTTTGAGCAGCTGAAGCCTGGGACTCGGTAAGCGAGTCAACTTTGAAGACAGCGTGGAACAACCCGCTTGATAATGACAGTGGAGATGAAGAGTCGGCAGCGCGTGATGGGATCTCGAACGAGCCACTTCCGCATCTGATGGGAAATCTTCGAGGACTCGAGCAAATCACAACGGACGAAATTCAACAGTGGGTACTGGGTAACGACGAAGACCCTCGAAATGAACGACGATGAATTAACTCAGCGGATTGATTCACGCAATACCACTGAGCAGGATAGCTCTGACGATGAAATCCCTGGGAACGATGCGGCAACCGTCTCCTGTGCCAAAGCGTTCGAGGCACCCGAAACTGCCCTTCAATTCGTTGAGCAGCAAGAATAGCCAACTGCAGCTGACATCGGAATCATAAAAAAAATGGATCGGGCCGCTTTCGGGAGACTGTCTGCACCCAAACAAAAGAAAATTACTACTTTTTTCGACTTAAAATAATTTTCTCACATGGGTACGCTTCCGTTATTTTTATTATGTATTATTATTTTTTTCACAATATGTACATAAACCACTTCGACCAGTAAAACGTGAACAATTTTTCAACTCCCTCGGTTATCCGAATTTTTCGATTATCCGACATACCTACTCCCCCGGCCATGTCGGTTAATCGAGGTTCTACTGTAAATGAATTTTTGAACACTTTTTTTTCCTTCAGATTCTTTACCCAATTTAGAGCCTTCTGGAACATTCTGCAGTCCACGCAACAACCCGCGTATGTTGTCCGGCAAACATTTTTCAGGGTGGCTGTTACGTTTAGCAATACGGCTGTTACGTTCCCTTCGAGTCTGAGGGAAGTACAAAATAACTGCTACCACCGATGACGTTTTTATTTGATCTACAACAAAAATATCTTCACAACAATCATCAACTCCCTCACAAGTATATTTAAAAATACATTCGATATATTCAAAGAGAAAAATACAATTTAAATACACAAACTCCCCTACGAGTAAGTTTCTTAATTTCTATTCGACAGGTATTCTAAACTGGTTTTTCTTCTTCAGAATTCTAAGATATGACTCAGGTACAAAGATTAGTGGAGGATATCAATTAATATAATAAAATTATAATTACACCAATTTTTGGAATTATTTTGTCTGGAGAAGGAAACGCTGGATTAAAAATGTATAATTGTAATTATAATAAAATACAGTACGAGCTGTAGGGTAACATTATATACGTACATCCAAAAAATATATACAGGTACAATCTTAAATGGAATCTTAATTATGTATCTAAAATGATCTACCACAGGTAAGGAAGTCTTATAGTTTTTTTTGTTCAAAGGTACTGGTAGGTTTGTTCGCGCAGGGGTTTTTCTTGGTTAGGTAATGTCGAGGTTTGTTCGGAGCAGTTCTGGACCGTTCCGGACCGTTCTGTCCAAGTAACAGTTTTTGTGGGTTTGGACAGTGCCAGAACTGGTACCGGGTCGAGAGATGGCTGTTCCGACGGGCTGTCCAGGACCGTTCAGGGCTAGTTCCAGCAGTCCTGGATTTTTTCGAGGACTGTTGATCCCTGCATATGCTCACTGGATGCTTCTACCTTCAGGTTATGTGGAAAGGTTACAATGCTTCAGGTTATCCATTCGGAAAGACACATTTCTGTACTCAATCCTTGACGGTTCTATCCCCTCATTTTCTGAACACAGTTCCACCCTGGACTGGTTCAGAACTGTCCTTCAAATACAACGCATTCTGGTGGAACACAGTTTTATTAACATTGAAACTGTACATCACTGGTGACAGGTTAGGGCTTGAAATACTCAAGCAACGTTAGCGTGCAACACTATCACGGAGTTACAGAAGGAAGAATTAACAGAATAATATTACTCAGTCTTCTAGTATCACTGGATAACGGAAGGATATCTATTAACTCTCAAAGCTGAATAACGGAGAAGACTGCAACGGGGCCACCGGAAGAGTTTCGAATTGTTACCTTCCCGAGGGTTAAGTTTTGGCATTTTTCTTGCAGGAAATGGCGTCGAGGGAAGAATTCAAATTTGCCCTAAATATGAGCTTAATACTGCTCCACCAGGATGCGCACTGTGCTTCGGGGAGAGGGGGGGGGGAGTTCACCTTGAGAAAGTGCTCTTCTTCCACTTCACATTCAGGAATAAGAAACTGTGGAAAAAAAATGCCAAAAAACACCAGCCGTTTTTGATTTTTGCGCGCATTTTCATATTCTCAAACGAATTTTCTGCAAGAAAAATGCTAAAATGCAACCCGTGGGAAGGCAACACTTCACAACCCTGTAACCTTCTCCGTTTTCCAGCTTTGCGAATTAGTGGACTTCCTTCCGTTATAGTCTGTGGTAGTCAAAGACTGAAGGTTCGTTCTGTCAGACAGTTCTGTTCAGGCCATGCACTGTTCTGTGTTTGGACAGTGACAGAACTTGTACTGGGTCGAGAGTTGGCTGTTCCGCTAGACTGTTCAGGGCTAGTTCTAGCAGTCCTGGGTGGTTTCGAGGACTGTTGAGTCCTGCATATGCGCACTAGATGCTTCTACTTTCAGGTTATGTGGAAGGTTACAATGCTTCAGGTTATCCGTTCGGAAAGACACAGTTCTGTACTCAGTCCTGAACGGTTCTATCCCCTCATTTTCCGAACGCAGTTCCACCCTCGACAGGTCCAGGACTGTCCGTCCGAACGAACCTTCAAATACAACGCATTCTGGTGGAATGCAGTTTTATTAACATTGAAACTGTACATCACTGGTGACAGGTTAGGGCTTGAAATACTCAAGCGACCTTAGCGGGTAGAGTTACAAAAGGAGAATTCGTTCGAGAGCATTTTTCTATCACGTTTTAACCTGTACAGTTGGGTTCGCATTGATGCACAATCGACGTAAGATGCAAAGGCCATAAAGGTTGTGGGCCAACAGCCTGCCAATGGATACTATAAAGGCCCTTGCACCAAGTGCCAAACGCATTTTTCTGTCACGTTTTAACCTGTACAGTTGGGTTCGCATTGATTCACAATCGACGTAAGACGCAAAGGCCGTAAAGGTTCGCGTAAAGCGAGTAAATATGTCAAACCCTTCATATGGACACCACTAGTTACAGACGTAAAGTGCGTAACATCGAGATATAGCTTGTGCTCCAGCCTCAGCCTGCGCTGAACCCCACACGCAAATCCACAAAGCGCGTAACATATCCAGATTGTTGATCTGGGACTCCCTGATCAGGCGCAGAGCGTAAACCTGATCAGCCGGTAAAATTCAATCACGCATTCGCCTTTTACACGCTTTACGCCGATTACTCGTCAACGCGAAACCACTTCGAGGTGGTTCTCCTGCGCGAACAAACCTAACGAAAACACAGGTACATTCACGAGCGGGTGCTCAAAAGACGGCGGGTACATATTAGGTACGTACCCACCTACTAAAACCTACGTGGAAGATATCAATTAATTTTTTTAAACTGTTTTAACCACATTTATCGCTAATACTGCAGAGTTTTTCACCTACTTCAACACCGTACGAGCGGGACGTGTTACGTCTCCTCTCAAAAACGTGTGAAGCGGGCAGTTAATACATTTCAGTGCTGTACAAATCTATGAGATGCACTGAGTTTTTAAAATATAAATTTGTTACTTAATGTGGGGCTGGGTCTCACCATACGTCGCAGTATAATAATTTTTGGTGATTTTTCGACATTTTCTGAAATTTACCAACATTTCACTGAAAAAAACGTCTGGCAATTCGAGTAGGCAGTAGAGCTTCCTCACTTGAGAGGTGGGTAGTTCCTGAGTGAACTGCTCTTGAAGAACTAACTCCGCCAACTGAACTGCTCCTTGACTTAGTTTGCTTGACCTAACGGTAGTTCACTAGGAGCACAGAGTAAAAGAATCAAGGACCCTGTATACAGAGATGGATATTGGACGTAGGAAGGGGGAACTAAAGAACTGTCGTTCTGCCCATTATGAGCTAAGAACTAAAGAACTATTAACTCACTCACAAGGCGACTGAGTTAATTATTTAAAACGAGTTTATTAATAGTCTATTTCCACTAATACGTGAAAAAACGCGAAAAATACAGTGTTATACCGGTTTCGGTGATCAAACCAACAATAAGTTACTGTTTGTTAATGACGACTTCAGTCAGTTCCTGAATGAACTGCTCTTGAAGAACTAACTCCGCCAACTGAACTGCTCCTTGACTTAGTTCACTTGACTGAACGGTAGTTCACTAGGATCACAGAGTAAAAGAATCAAGGACCCAGTGTATACAGAGATGGCTATTGGACGTAGGAAGGGGGAACTAAAGAACTGTCGTTCTGCCCATTATGAGCTAAGAACTAAAGAACTATTAACTCACTCACAAGGCGACTGAGTTAATTATTTAAAACGAGTTTATTAATAGTCTATTTCCACTAATACGTGAAAAAACGCGAAAAATACACTGTTATACCGGTTTCGGTGATCAAACCAACAATAAGTTACTGTTTGTTAATGACGATTTCAGTCAGTTCCTGAATGCTCTAGAAGAACTAACTCCGCCAACTGAACTGCTCCTCGACTTAGTTCACTTGACTGAACGGTAGTTCACTAGGATCACAGAGTAAAAGAATCAATGACCCAGTGTATACAGATGGATATTGGATGTAGGAAGTGGGAACTAAAGAACTATCGTTCTGCCCATTATGAACTAAGAACTAAAGAACTATTAACTCACTCACAAGGCGACTGAGTTAATTATTTAAAATGAGTTTATTAATAGTCTATTTCCACTAATACATGAAAAAACGCGAAAAATACAGTGTTATACCGGTTTCGGTGATCAAACCAACAATAAGTTACTGTTTGTTAATGACGACTTCAGTCAGTTCCTGAATGAACTGCTCTTGAAGAACTAACTCCGCCAACTGAACTGCTCCTCGACTTAGTTCACTTGACTGAACGGCAGAGTAAAAGAATCAATGACCCAGTGTATACAGATGGCTATTGGACGTAGGAAGGGGGAACTAAAGAACTGTCGTTCTGCCCATTATGAGCTAAGAACTAAAGAACTATTAACTCACTCACAAGGCGACTGAGTTAGTTATTTAAAACGAGTTTATTAATAGTCTATTTCCACTAATACATGAAAAAACGCGAAAAATACAGTGTTATACCGGTCTCGGTGATCAAACCAACAATAAGTTACTGTTTGTTAATGACGACTTCAGTCAGTTCCTGAATGAACTGCTCTTGAAGAACTAACTCCGCCAACTGAACTGCTCCTCGACTTAGTTCACTTGACTGAACGGCAGAGTAAAAGAATCAATGACCCAGTGTATACAGATGGCTATTGGACGTAGGAAGGGGGAACTAAAGAACTGTCGTTCTGCCCATTATGAGCTAAGAACTAAGGAACTATTAACTCACTCACAAGGCGACTGAGTTAGTTATTTAAAACGAGTTTATTAATAGTCTATTTCCACTAATACATGAAAAAACGCGAAAAATACAGTGTTATACCGGTTTCGGTCATCAAACCAACAATAAGTTACTGTTTTTTAATGACGATTTCAGTCAGTTCCTGACTGAACTGCTCTTGAAGAACTAACTCCGCCAACTGAACTGCTCCTTGACTTAGTTCACTAGACCGAACGGTAGTTCACTAGGATCACAGAGTAAAAGAATCAAGGACCCAGTGTATACAGATGGCTATTGGACGTAGGAAGGGGGAACTAAAGAACTGTCGTTCTGCCCATTATGAGCTAAGAACTAAAGAACTATTAACTCACTCACAAGGCGACTGAGTTAGTTATTTAAAACGAGTTTATTAATAGTCTATTTCCACTAATACATGAAAAAACGCGAAAAATACAGTGTTATACCGGTTTCGGTGATCAAACCAACAATAAGTTACTGTTTGTTAATGAAGACGGTTTGACCACCGGTAAAACAGCGTATTTTCCGTGTATTAGTGGAAATAGACTATTTTTCAATAACTCCGTTCCGGGTGAGTAACAACAAGTTCCTTAGTTCTTAGCTCATAATGGGCAGAACGACAGTTCTTTAGTTCCCCCTTCCTACATCCAATATCCATCTGTATACACATCAAACCATCGTCATTATCAAACAATAACTTACTGTTTGTTACTGACGATGGTTCGATCACTGGTATAACACTATATTTTTCGCGATTTTCGTGTATTAGTGGAAATAGACTATTTTTCAATAACTCCGTTCCGGGTGAGTAACAAGTTCCTTAGTTCTTAGCTCATAATGGGCAGAACGACAGTTCTTTAGTTCCACCTTCCTACATCTAATATCCATCTCTATACACATCAAACCATCGTCATTATCAAACAATAACTTACTGTTTGTTACTGACGATGGTTCGATCACTGGTATAACACTATATTTTTCGCGATTTTCGTGTATTAGTGGAAACAGACTATTTTTCAATAACTCAGTTTTTCTCTGAAATGGGTTTCCACAATTTCTTCGCGAGTGATTTAGTTCGTATTAATTCTTCAGTTCATAGGAACCGTGGATACTGCGTGAGGAACTTATAGTATCCACTTAACGGTAGTTCCTTTAGTTCATTAGGAGTTATTTAGATAGAAGTTAGTTCAGATGGGGTGGATACTACATGAGGAGTTTATAGTATCATGGAGTGACAGTTCAAAGGAATGAGGAACTAAGTTGGTCTCTTATATCTCCGTTCTAGTTCAGTGTCTGTGTCCTGTGACTGGAAATGAAAAGGAACTGGAACGAACCGCTGAACTAACTCAAAAGAACTGCTCCTTTCAAGGAACGGAACTAAATGAAATTGAGTCCCTCAGAAGAACTACTCGTACCCACCACTAGTTGAATTATATGAACGTATGGAAGTTGAGTAGGTTCTTTCAGTGGACAGGTGGAGTATCCATACGTGGCATCCATGCATTTGAGTCCATCCAACACCTCGCCACCGTCTGGCTTCCGAATTTCACCGCTTTACGGCGATTTACAGGGTAGCTATGGGGACTGCGAGGATCTGGCGCTGCGCATGCGCAGAAAAGAGTTACGGTACGATTTCAATGATTTTGATAAGGAACCATCTGCGACCCAACCAGCGTGTATCCTCAAAATTTCAACTCTCTACGACTATTTTTCGCGTAGTTAGAAGTGTTACAAGGAAACGGTCAACATTTCATGTACGCGCATGCGCAGACGAAAGTTACAGTACGATTCCAATGAAATTTACAATGGAACTATCAAAGTACTATTCCTGATCGACCCTCCAAGTTAGGACTCATTTCAACGATATTTTTAAAAAAAGTGGTTATCGGTGTTTTAAGTATTTCACGTTTGCGCATGCGCAGAAGGAAATTACAGCACTTTTTCAATAGTTTTGGTATGGGACCATCGGTGAATAAATCGGTTATTGCTAAATTTGAGGGGTAGGTGGGGGTAGGGTCATTTGAATTGTACTGTAACTTTCGTCTGCGCATGCGTGAACACGAAATATTGACTATATCCTTGTAACACTTCGAACTACGGGAAAAATAGTCGTAGAGAGCTGACATTTTGAGGATACACGGGGGTTGGGTCACAGATGGTCCCGTAACAAAATCATTGAAAAAATATACTGTAACTTTCGTCTGCACATGCGCAACGTGAAATACTTGAAAGGCTCGTAACTAACTTAAATATCGTTGAAATGAGTTCAAACTTGGAGGGTCGATCAGGAATAATACTTCGACAGTTCCACATGAAAGGCATTTGAATTTTACTGTAACTTTCGTCTGCGCATGCGCGAACATGAAATATTGACCATTTCCTCGCAACACTTCGAACTACGTGAAAAATAGTCGTAGGGAGCTGAAATTTTGAGGGTACACGGGGGTTGGACAGCAGTTGGTCCCGTATCAAAATATAAATCATTGACCCATGCATGGATACTCCACCTGTCCACCGAATGAACCTACCCAACTATTCCATACGTTCATATAATTCAAGTGAGGAAGCTGCACTGCCTACTCGAATATGGCCGACGTTTTTATTTTGTTTAATTATTATTATAATAATATATTTATTTTTACATGATGGAAGCCGGGGGAGGGGGGATTTTCCCAGGGCTCCCTGTGGCCAGCCCCGGCCTCGGCTACTGATAACCGTACTGATAAGTACCGATATTAGTGAAATTGTGTCATTCGTGTCATAAAATCTACCTCGTAGATACTTAACTGTTACCTATATTTTCCTACAGGTACCGAATTATGACTTACAGAGATTACACCGACCCAGATATTGGGAACACGAGAAAAGTGAGTGATACGAGGGCCGAACATGACTAGATATGGTACGATTCACAGTGAGTGTTACAACATTATTCCTATACGAGTCCTGGAAAATACCAACTTGATACGTACACAACGGTACTGAACACAGCCTCTCCGAAACAACTTCAAACTTCCAAAACTTTCCAAAACTCAAGTGACCGATCTAAAACAACGCTCCCAAATATCGTAATAAATACGTCTACGTGCCTTACATTACGGCTTAGGCCCACTTTCACCAAAAATTTGAAACGAGTTTAACCCGGAAGAGGTTGCAAATTAACGGAGTTTACCGCTCACTGTCTTTCACCAGAGCTCTGTGCGAGTTTAACCTCCCACTGAGGCGGCTCGGGTTTAAACGCCCGAAATCCGGCAAGTTAACGTCGCTAACCCCCGTTAGCCGTGAGATCCCAATATGGCCGCCTAGCTCACAGCTGATTTTCAGCTTTGTCGTTATACGGTTGTGAAATGAATTCGCGCGAGTTGGCACTGTATTGGTATTCACTCTATACTATGTATTCCAAAATGATACTATAGGTACCTTACCTCGTGACTGGAATCGCCGTAAATCAGAAATCACTCAGGCAATTTACGGTTTATTATTGCAGCGGAACAACGGAAGCGGGAATGACATAGAGGTGTGCCGATACTGCCGAACCGGGAATGTGGAACCTAGTCTCATGCTGGAACTGTTCCAGAACTGTTCCAGGCCGCTCCACTTACCGGTCCTACCGATCCGAAGACTGGCTGGTGGAAGACAGAGCCACTGGAGTAGGGAGACCAATCAATCGCTCAACGTTCTGCTTCCCGATCCAGCTCCAGTGCTCCACCTTCTCGATCCAGTTCCACCTTTCCGATTCAGCTCCACCTTCCCGATTAGGACTCGTTCAGTGTTCTTGGTCCTCTAACTAACCATACCTCCCTTTCGGTCCTCGGAACTGGATCCCTTACCAATCTCCGACATGACTGCCTTGTCGATCCTTGGCGATCCTAAAAAAAAAGCTACAGGATGAAAATAGAATAGTCTATTTCCATGGAAACTAACAAACTGTAGACCGGTTTCGGTTGTTAAACCATCATCAGTATCCAATAGAATTCTAATGATGATGGTTTAACAACCGAAACCGGTCTACAATTTGTTCCGGTCTATTTTTATCCTGTAGTTTTTTGCTATAGATTTCCACTACTCTGCCGCAAGTTATCTTAGCGATCCTGTTCCGAAAATATTTCCCTCACCATTATTATTTAAATGAAATTCATTATTATTCCTCACATAATTATATCCAACTTTTATTTATTTTTTGAGAATGCATACGACATGTAACCTTTAACGCAATTAAATTTTATAATAAGTAAATAATATAATGTACCTAGGTGCTTACCTTTAAAAAATAAAAACGAAAATTGGTGTCCAACTTCTCAAAATGTTCCCAAATGGGACTTTTTTTAACTCGCGGTGCAAAAGACATCGGAAAGAATTAGAAATAAAACTGGGGAACGCAGAAAGAACTGAAAAAAATGACAACATGCCTCCTCTTTCTCCCTTCCCCTTTGACCTGAGTCCGAGGAATAGGTATTCGTAAATACCCGATGAAAGAAGTCCGAAAACTCCAAAGTCGAATGAACCCTAGGCAGGAGGAGAGCGTTAGCAAGAAGCGATTGATGAGGTGGGAAGAGGGGTGGACCCCCTCCCCCCTGCGGATCGGTAAGCGGAACAGGGCCGGTAATTTGGAGCTGGAACAGGTGGGAACGGTTCCGACAAAGATCGGTATCATCACACCTCTAGAATGACATCAGCTGAGCGGTGGTTGTTGTTGTTTCGACGAGTTTATAGTCCCGGCGTGTCATATTGTCCAACTTTCGCTTGGACATTTTAAACTAAACTCCGTCAGGCAAACTCCGTTCAACTGGGTTAAAATCCATTTGGGTTGGTGAAAGACGCCAGCTGCCTTTCCAGGTTTAAACCTCAACGTTAACTTTAACGGAGTTTAAATAATTTTCTGGTGAAAGTGGGCCTTAGTATGTACATTAAATTACATTACATTACCTTACATTATGACTGGATTTCCGTTTTGTTTTTTTTCCACTTCAACTTCCAGCGCGAAATCAACAAGAAAACAATTCAGGGAAAAGCGTCTCGAATATCGGCGGCTGATCTTCAAACGACGATTTGATGATGTGGGCCCGGCTCAGGATCTCTTCCAGTTTGCTCTGCAAAGTGTCCTCGTCCTTGGGTTTGAAAAAGAAAAAAAAAAGAAATGAAAAAAAATTGACTTACACATGGAAGAAAATATGAATTTTACCTATACACATGTACAAACACAACTCGTATTTTCAAATTACTGTTTGGATGACTCTTGTGACGGTGGGCAGTTCTCGAGTCGTTTGTGTTTCCAGTGAAGATGGCGGCGATCAGGCTGAAACCTAATCGCTATCCCTTCTTAACTGGTGATAATATTGCTAGTCGTACACTGGTCATCGTGCGGTTTTTCGGGGCTTACATAGGAGACACTGGGTTTTTCAGGGGTTAAACTGGACGTTCTGCGTTTTTTGGGACTAAGGCCTGCCGCAAATTGAACCCAGCACACGCACAGCCCACGCCGACCCCATCCCCAACCCACGACCATGGGCTGGGTCGGGTACCGCATATTGAACCCAGTCGTGTGCCACATCCACGTTTCGAGATGTTCTCCAACTCGCTGACTGAGCTCCTCCTGGATCTCGATTCAGAGTCAGAGACTGAGGAAGTCATTACTTTGTATTCTTCAATTAAACGAAAAAAAAGTAAAAGAAATACCTATTTAGCTGGGAGAAGTACTGGTGGTGAATTTGAAGTGTTTTCGGAAGTTCCTGACAATGTTTTCAAGGAAAGTTTTCGGCTTACCCGGGAACAGTTTGGCGAAATTCATGAACTAATAAAAAGTGACGTCACGAGAGGTGAATGCAACGCCCAAAAACCAATCAGCAGCGAAGAAAAGTTAGCAGTATGCCTGAGGTAAGAATCTATAGGTATCCATTAATCAAAAATGTATTTTCGTACAGCACAGGATGGTCCCTGACAAGTTCAGTTAACTTCTCATCCATTTTTGGATAGGAAACAACGCACCCACGACCCACGAAAACTGTGCGGCACATACAAACGGACCCACGCGTGGAGAGCCTGAGTGGGATAGCCGTGGGCTGGGTTCAATATGCGGTACCTAATGCAAAACTGTGGTTCACATTCCTACCCACGCGTGGGTCGCACGTGGGCTGTGCGTGTGCTGGGTTCAATTTGCAGCGGGCCTAATAATGGATAATCTAGGGTTTTTGGGACTTGGGTACACTGAATTTCTGCGTTTTTTCTTCGCATACACTGGATATTATGTTGTAGTTTTTGGAACTATTACTGTATATATACTGGGTTTTTTCAGGAATACGTTGAACATTCTGGGGTTCTTCGGGGCTGACACTGGATATTCTGGGTTTTTCGGGACATGCACTGGAAATCCTGGGGTTTTTTTTTTCAAACATACACTGGATATTTTGGATTTTTGTGAGGCTGACACTGGATATTCAGGGTTTTATGGGGCATACACCGGAAATCCTGGGTTTTTCGGAACGTTTCAACCGTTGCTATTTTATTCTAAACAAACAATACGGAGACAGACACGTTTAAATCATCTCAAACATGATAATGGACGATTTCACCTGTCTTCTTTTATTTTCTCAAGTCAAATATCTCCGTGCTTTCAAAAAAGGTTGCTACATGAGGGGCATCCTATGATGGAAAATAGGCGATAAACCAGCGGTAAGAAAGTGAAATGACGTCACAGGTAAAGGCCTTCACCCCCGCGTCCGCGCGCCATCCACTTACGACGTCATTTCGTTTTCTTTCTACCCGTCCGGTGCCCGAAATACACAGAGTGCGTGATGAAAATTGGCAATGAGGGGTTTTCAAGGGTGCTAAATCCGATTCTGAGATCAAAAATAAAAAATTCCTCCGCGGAAACAGAATAGTGCCCGTTAGGCCAGAAACTGGGGTACGGACCACAAGGTGAGGCAACAATTTCACAAGTACCGGGGAAAGGGTTGAACGATACGTAACAGGTACGTACTTTGACGGTGTTGTTGTTGACGATATCCTCGAACGTGCTGTTTCTGAATATTTCGAACAACTCCCGCTGCCGCCTCGCCTCGATGATCTTGTAGACTTCCGGGCTCTCGGTCTGGATTTTCTTCATCGACTCGAACGTCAGCTCCTCGTTCAGATATTTCTGGATGTAGAATTATTCAAGTTTAAGGTACTGTAACACTCTTCAACCGACTAAAATAATATACAAATCTGGATAATTGTGTATTTAAATAAATGCGAAGTATCCGTGTGGCGGCGAAGTAGCCGTGTGGCGAATGTCCAGTGCGTGTGGCGCGCACTGGACATTCTGGGGTTTTTTGGGACTCACAGTGGATATTCTGGGGTTTTTGGGGCTTGAACTGGACATTCTGGATTTTTCGGAACTTATACTTACCGGATATTCACGGGTTTTTGGAACATAAACTGGATATTCCGGGTTTTCCAATAATATTTTTACGTTACGAGTTCTATTTTTACGTTTGAAACGGACCCTGCATAGAATTTCGTGACGGACGGTAGGGAAGGGAGACAATATGAAGATATTAACTCACTCGTTGATACCCGGGGGTGGAGGAGGCCGATTCGAGATCCGCCGTCACATCCACGATCGACCCACGGTTGGCGCCCCCCGAAGAGTCGATCCAACTGTGCCTGTAAACAAATCATAAATTCCAGTCACGCAGCATGGCCGTAAGAGCGAGTTTTCAAAGAAATCAATCAAGTTGTGGGGAATAATGGACTTGTTTGTGTGTATGATGTTGCCAGAAATGGGAGTTTAAACGTGAAAAATCTGAAATAATATTGGGATTTAAAAAACAGGTCTGGTAGGCGGTTCATACAGGTATTATGGCAAGGTAGTAGGAAACTCACGCTTAACTGTGCCACTTTGTGCCCTATTGTCTGATTAACAATGTCCGATTAACTTAACCAAATCATAAGGGGAACATACCGGTTAACCGGGGCTTCAGATATTTACATTTCACCAAGCTAATCACGGCATCAATTTACTTACGGATTTGTAGCGTAGTGCATTTCAACGAAACTTAGAGACAACGTTTGAGTGGAATTGTATCGGAAGGAAATTCAGCTTTTGCCGCACGAGTAACAATGAGGGCGTAAGAGGGCTTACAATATTACAGATTGCGGAAGGGCAGTTGTTGCAAAGCGGTGGGGAGGTTTATCACCCCGGGCGACGTACCTAACAAACCGGCTAAAAAAGAGCCGGAAGGCACAAAATATTATTAGGGTTATAAGAGCGGGAGAATATAAATGACGATCTTGAAACGTCGATAGTCATAAGAAGTCAGGTGCTGGAGGGGAGGGAGGTGTAGATGACAGGTTGATTGAACGGGGCTTGAAATTAATGGATTCACAATGGATACACGAAGAAGTAATCTATTGGGAATTAGGTCAAAGCTCTTGTGGCAGGGGTCCATTACGGGCCTCTGTTGTTCAGTGCATATATATATATATATATATATATATATATATATATATATATATATATATATATATATATATATATATATATATATATATATATATATAAGGGTAGGTTCTTTGGGAATTGACTTTTTAAAAAAGGGACGAAATGAATTCGACACAGACTTTAAATTTACGGCAGATAAAAGTTATTAACACACTTTGGAACTACTTAGGAAATTACGCGGAACACACACAGGGTCGGTCGATTAAAGTAGCAAGCCGAGAACTGAAGGTTCGAGCTTGCTCGCAGGGGTTTTATGGTCTATAATGACTGCGTCGGCAGTAAGTGTCGGTCGGGTGCTGTAACTTTTATTTATCTTATATTGAAAAAATCATTTTAATTTTTAGTATTTTTTAGAAATAAAAGGATAATTTGATAGTTAAAACTATACCCCAAATATTGAATTAGCATTCTCAAGAATTACAGGAGGACCTCGTTATACGCGGGGGATACGGACATGAAACATCCTGCGTATAACAAATCCGCGTATAATGAATCTATTCACCCGTGTTGAAAGGGGGGTAGGGGAACAGAGATGGTCTGAGAACAGAATGTGAACAAATTAATCCTTTATTTCATGCAAAAATATAGCATTGTTAGTACATACAGTACATTTATTGAGGCTTGGGCTTAAAGAATTGCGTTATTGTACGTACATTTTCAAAGCTTTTGCTCTTATGAATGCAGCACTCAGTGGAACGTCTTTTTGATTAAGGTCCTCTATCCATACACTGCTCCGAATTTCTTGATCTTTACTTTTTATAGTACGGACTGAAGATTCGTTTAGACCGAATTCGCGTGCAACGGAAGCAATGTCCACTGTTGAGCCGATGTAATAATTTAATTTTTTCCGACAGAGGCAACACGTTTCGATTCTTTTTGGCGGGCACATTTTGATCGTCAGCGGGTTTACGTTTGTTAAGATTCGACATCGTGGACGATTCAACTCAAACTGATGCGATTGACATATGTACATACATTGAGTAGAGGTACGGAGGTCATATGTACATAACGTGAACGTAAACAAACTCTCACTAATAAACACCCACTGATCTCTGACCTCGTCTCCTCTCATTTTGCAATAAACCGCGTATAACAAGGCCGACAAGTGCGTACAATGAGACTCGGTCTACATTCGTCCAACAGCGTATAACAAATCCGCGTATAAGAAATCCTCGTATAACGAGGGCCACCTGTATACATATTTGTCGAGACGTTAACTTTCGAATCCAAATTTTCCCTACCTGTGAGTGAGAACTCTGGAGAGCGTGTTGATGTCGAGGCCGCACTCGCGGAGGCACTCGGCCAACTTGGTCTCGTCGAGCATCAGAGACGGGTCCGTGCTCAGCTCGTCGATGGCGTAGGTATCTTTGAGGTCTTCCAACA
Source organism: Leptopterna dolabrata (assembly GCA_954871275.1). Lineage (NCBI taxonomy): Eukaryota > Metazoa > Arthropoda > Insecta > Hemiptera > Miridae > Leptopterna > Leptopterna dolabrata. Next base: position 572,452 of record OX940990.1, read on the forward strand.
TGTAGGGGGCGCTCGTCTTCCTGGACTCGATGATCTGGAACAGGGAAGGGGCATGACTAGGGAACAGTGCTGCCATCCCGTACGGCAAACTGTTTTGTACGGTAATTCTGCCTTCTACGACATACGACCAACATGTTTGTACGGCAATTTCGGCTTAAGCCTAGTTCCCATGGACCGGTAGGTATGCGAACAGCTGTCCATTCTGCAATCTGATTGGCCAATGGCCGTCAGAGTCCGGCCATTGGCCTATCAGATTGCAGAACGTGCCATCGGCTGATCAGATTACGTGCAGCATGTGCGGGATGTAAGGCATCTCCAGTCAAAAACGGTAGAAATGGTCCCGACATGCCATGCACCACGTCCGAAATGGACAATATAAACCGTGGTTTATATTATCCATAAATTCCACGTACAGTAATTTTGCCTTCTACGACATACGACCAACATATTTGTACGGCAATTTCGGCTTAAGCCTAGTTCACATGGACCGGAAGGCATGCGAATATCTGTCCATTCTGCAATCTGATTGGCCAATGGCCGTCAGAGTCCGGCCATTGGCCTATCAGATTGCAGAACGTGCCATCGGCTGATCAGATTACGTGCAGCATGTGCGGGATGTAAGGCATATCCAGTCAAAAACGGTAGAAATGGTCCTGATATGCCATGCACCAAGTCCGAAATGGACAATATAAGCCGCGGTTTATATTATCCATATGTTCCAGTTCAGACCGTGGGTTCTGAAGGTACCAAAGCAACGCACTCCGGTCGCCCAGAAAGGTGTTCCATGTGAACGCATTGCCACCGTTCCTAAATCCCCTCCACCGCTTTTCCGGATCTACCAGCCATTCAGTACAGCACCTAACAATTCCGGCCCCTGTGCCTGTGAAGCTTTACTGCTGAAGGTGCCAACTTCTCTTTATATAGGAAATACGAATTTCGTTTAACACAGTGCAACGGAACGGTGTAAAATGTTCGGTTTACAACTAAAATAACCTAAAATTCCACGGAGGGCAAAACAAAGACAAAGAAACCTTACCTACCTGCCTGGCATACATCTGCAGTGGAGAGAGGGTCAAAAGGTTCGCAATGAGGTTGAGAAGGATGACCACCAGGCTGTGCAAGTTGACCTTTTGCAGGATCGAAAGCGAATGATTGTTCGTAGCTATGTCCTGCAAACAAGAGGAACAAAGTTGAAGGTTGAAAGCTTCCGTTTGAAACAACAAACATTAGAGAGTTTTCGCTAAAGTTTGGCCACTAGGTCGTTGACGGCTTAGTCCTCCGGGCTAACGATCTAAGGGGAAAACAACCGGATGCTAACCTCTTAGATAGTGAAAGTTACGTCTTTGAACGACCTAAGCTGATTCGATGGGTGACGCTAATGTTAACGTTGAACTGTTCCCATCACTTGAAGGTTTCAGTTTAAAAAGCCGTTTCTAGTTTTCATCTTCGCTAGTACAATTATACGGTTGTTCATAGACTAGCCAGGTACAATTAATTAAGATTTTCCAGTCTTAAAGGATCACAGAAACATTTCCTATTACTATTTTCAAATGGAAAATAATGTAGGGTTGCCCATAGACACGAAAGAAATTAGCTAAAAAACTAAAGGTTTGGCTAATTATAGTTATTTGTTAACAATTAGTGGCTAATAGGTAGACAATAGAGAGTTCTCGCAACCATTTTCCGAAAAACGCAACTGTAAAACGTAACTCTGTTCTAGAGTGACAAACTCGGATGCTCACTATCCAACGTAAGTTCCGTGAGAAAGTTACGTGTTCATGTAACTCCGGATGTATGTTGAAGTGACGTTAAAGTAATAACTTGTCAATGATATATAATTTGTCTGTCAAGTTAACATTTTTATTCTCATACTAGCTCGTAACATAATTATTCAGTAATAGCAATTATTCTATTTTGATGGTTTTCTGTGAGTTATGAACAATTTATAGAAGAGCAATCGAGCCCTTTTACTGTACAACCACACGCACGGCACGGTGAGACCTTGGGTTTTTTTTTTGTATATTTTATATAACCACAATGCTTGCGAATTATAAGGCACTCACTTACCGTGCTCATCGCTTTAGGATGGCAATGCCCAAGATGAATAGAATTACCTAAAGAGATCGCAAAATAAAGAGAACGCAAACGGCGGAAAACCATCCCGAGGCCGGCTCCTCCCTTCTTTCTACGAAATTCGGGGTGAAGCAATAGCGTAGCCGTGGAGATCGAATTTGGTTATCTGCGAAGAACTTTACTTACGAGTTACGTAGAACGCATCTTTCCAATAGTTATGTGGTGTTGGACAACGCGAGTCTTGAAAACGCTAAAACTTATGTCTCGAACGTAACACTTGCGTTTACGCTCTCTCTCCCGATCGTCAATTTTTGGTTGTGACAACTCTCTATTATTAGCCAAAAAACTGTAAGGTTGTCCATAGACATAGAGAAATTAGCCAGGTACAGTTTGTTGACATTTTCCGGTCTGTAAGGGTCACAGAAATATTTCCTAATACTGCTTTCAAAAAAATATAGATATGTAGGGTTTTTATACAGCAGAAAAACCGAAAATCGAGAGAAAAAAGACGTACACTATCAGGTACACGTACACAACACAAACAAATAATCACAAATGCCATGGAAGAAGGCAATCCATGCGATGAGGTTTCCTTGGTGGAAGGTTAGTACGGGAAACGGCCCATACGACGTAGTACTAGGTCGTTTACGTAGACCGGTGGCATCCAACGTTGACGAGCTAAGTTAGGTCGTTCCCACCCAAACGTGCGCATGCGCAGTTCGCACTTTCCTTCGTACGCAGGCCTTAGCCTGTCGACGGGCTAGTGGCCAAACCTTTGCAAAAACTCTCTATTATCGTGCGCTGGCGGCATTACCTGGATCCTGACCAGGAGAGCGAGGTAGGTCGGGAGGGTGTGGAGGTTGACCATGATCCCGATGAGAGCCAGAGTTGTGTAAAGGGTTAAAGCCCCGCGGACCGTGTGACCTGCACAACAAGACGTAACTAGCGGTTGCTCTTCGAAAACATAAATAAACCGGAAGGACAGGTTATTACAGGAAGGTACAGTTTGCGGGTACCTGGGTCGGTAACGGTGAGGAGCAGAGACGAGTAGATGTCTTCCTCGTACTTTTTGAGGAACATGGCATCGGGGCGTGAGACGGGCTCGCTGACCAGGTAGCAGGTTTCGAAGCTGCGAACAGGGAAAAATAATGAAATCTGTGTATTGGAAATGGCGAAATATTCAACTGCTGGAGTTCAGCAGTGAAACTGCGGCTGGGATACTCTTGTTATTCCTACGGTTTTAACTGACTCCGGATGCCACTGGACTCCAGATACTCTTGTTGCTCCGCTTGGACCGGAGCAACGAGGTGGCGGACTCGGAGGCGAAGGGTGCCGCATCGCTCCCTCAACCCCCTCCGTCACAAGTACCCACCTACTGACATGAAGCAGACAGCTAATAAAAAAACTTCTGCCCCAACGCAAAGAAATATTCTTGTCGTCACACCCGGTGAGTAGCCGGTACGAAGAACTATTCCTTAGCCCAAGGACAAGCTCGTGATGCGCTTCCTTGCATTGCCTTCTATGCATTTCCTTTGTCCTCCACCGAAGATGAAACTTTCGAAAACATCACCGCTCCCTTTGGCGAAGCCCATTTGATTTCATCGTTGAAATATTAAAGCTTACAATTACTTTGTATGACCTTGTAAGAACAGAATGGTAAGTAAAACAGAAGTTAAGATAAGAGATAAGATGGGTATAAACATACAAAATTGGGGGTGACACTCGCCAAAGAAGGCAGAAAAGAGAATAGAAAAGAAAAGAAATGAGAAGAGGAAGAAGAAGAAGAAGGTTACTTGTTCTTGAAGAAAGGGAGCGCAGCCTCACCAAAGGAATACCCCGAGCGTAGGCCACTGACGGACGCAGGAAGGGAATTCCACATTCTGGCCCCTGGGACCTTCAGAGTTAATGCAGAATCCCTTGATCATAACTCGCAGACAGTTCGGCAGCTCCATACAAAACCTATATGTTGACTGTTGTGTCCTTACCTCGGTTCCTGAAGCCGCACCAAGTTCCCGTGCCGGTCCAGAAGCACCTGGAGGACTTCCTGGCCCAACAGCGAGGTCTCGGGGTGCGAGCAGAGCCGCAGCAACGGCCCGAGAAGCGGAGCGGGGAAGGCAGAAAAGAGAATAGAAAATAAAATAAATGAGAAGGAGAAGAGGAAGAAGAAGAAGAAGAAGGTTACTTGTTCTTGAAGAAACGGAGCGCAGCCTCACCAAAGGAATACCCCGAGCGTAGGCCACTGACGGACGCAGGAAGGGAATTCCACATTCTGGCACCTAGGACCTTCGTAGAGTCAATGCAGAATCCCTTGATCATAACTCGCAGACAGCTCGGCAGCTCCATACAAACCGTACTTATATGTCGACTGTCGTGTCCTTACCTCGGTTCCTGAAGCCGCACCAAGTTCCCGTGCCGGTCCAGAAGCACCTGGAGGACTTCCTGGCCCAACAGCGAGGTCTCGGGGTGCGAGCAGAGCCGCAGCAACGGCCCGAGAAGCGGAGCGGGAAACGTCGCGCTTAGAGACACGTTTGTATAGTTCTTCGCCACCTTGAAAAACCAGTACCAACGAATGAGACAAGTTCCGGTCCGATACTTTTTCAAAGACAAATCGCCTTGTCGAAAGACTTACAATCAACAGACTTTTCAGGAGCATCTCCCTCAGGAGGACGTCCGTTTGTGAGTTCTCCGAAGGGATTTTCGACAGGATGAACACCATGATTTCGACTTTCTGGTAGTCGGGGAGGTGAGCGGTGAACTCGCCGAGGCAGGAGATGAGGGCTTCCATGTAAGTCGTTTCCGAGGCGTCCTGCCGCCGAGCGGCCGAGATCCGGATGTGTCCGAGGAGGGAGTTGATTATCTCGAGAACGGACGGGCCTGAAATGAGGAAGACAGAGAGAATAAAAGTGAACTCGAGTGCATAAATACAGTGCCTGACGCCTGTCCCGACAGGAGAGCCAAACACGAAGCAAATAGTTTGCGAATAGCCTTTTTGTTTAGGCGTATGTTCTACAAACAGCCGTGACCTGGAAATTCTGGCGAATGCCGTTCATATTTCTAATGACACGTGAACTTTCTCGTCATCTACTCATCACCGAAGCAAATTTGTTACGTCTACGTCCTTCTACAGACTTAGTTCGGTCAACAAATGCCAAAAAAAGAGGCTGCAGACGAGGGCGTAAGCGGACTCGCTCCGATAGGATTGTGGAAGTCCGCAGGCGGTAGGGACGGGATGAAAAACGTGAAACTGTTTCAACGAAACTGTTTCTTGAAAAGAGACGATGAAACAGTATCTCAAAACCTGAAACAAATGTTTCAAAAGAACGGCCTCAGACGAAACAGTGTTACGGTCTTGATTCGATTTCGGGTCCCAAGGTTGCCAATAGGCCAATAATTGTCATGATCTATTCCAAAGATTCTCATCTTTTGAAAATAATAAACCATAAAAGAAGGAAAAAACGGGTGTTACAAAACTGTTTCCATTACGAGAGACAGCTGCGCAGCAGGAAAAACGAAGAAACAGTTTCGTTTTTCTGTTGTTTTGACGGAGAGCCAAAATTTCTTGAAGCGTCACTGTTGCCGAAGCTGTTATTTTGAAACAGCTTTCCCGAAACTGTTTCATACAATAAACTAACTGTTTCGTTTCGTTTCTCAAAAAGAACAGAAACGCCCATCCCTAGCAGGCGGTTGTTGACTCGCTCCGCTCCTGTGACAGGGCAAAGTGTATACTCGCTCCATCAACCGATTAATCAGTTTGTTCCTTGTTTTTGTAAAGTTTAGAGCATCGTGAAGATGGCCGAAGTGGTTTCGATTGTAAAGGGTGGGAACTGAACGTGGGAAGGACGTTATTTTCGTGGCAGGTTTTTAAATTCTATTTTCATAAAATGTTGGCGAACGAAGAGTGTGACGCAGTGTAACAGTGGGGGTGGGCCCTCAAGAGTCCCCCTCCTAGAACAGCGAGATCATCACCGGTTAAGAAGGGATATCGATTAGGCTTCCCCAAACGACCCCGTCTCCACCGGAAGAAAAAACGTATCGAGAACAGCCCACACTGTTCCAAGTGGATGGATTTGCAGCAATCGGAGGTAAGAACGACAAAACTTTACTCGCGTTTACATCATTTTGTTTACGGAAATTTCAAAATTTTTGTACGCTGATTCAGGTAGGTGTAAAGTGTAAAGTTCATTCCGAACTACGGGACGGCGTAATAATCCAAACAACATCGATTGTGAGACCCGCCGGTTGACCAGCCCATGAATTTCAAAGTCCGAGAAGGTTTATACATCCGATTTTCAGTTATGACACCCAAAATCAGCAGTTTTTACCATCAGGAGTCGCCATATTTTGGCGACGAGGTGGCGCACTGGTTCTAAACTGTGGAAAAAAACTATCAAAACTTGGTGAAGTAGAAAACCCACGTAAACAGGTGTTTTCAACATTGAATCCTACGTATTTTTCCATGCTGAATCGATCTAGACCAGCGATTCCCAACCTGGGGTGCGCGAACCCCTTAGGGGTCCGCAAGGACTTGGTCGGGGGTACGCGGAAAAATTAGTGTAATGGCGGACATTTCGATTTTTGTTGTTGTTGTTGTTGTATCTACTTTCCTGGAGCTCGCTCGGAAGGTGGAGCAATTTTGGTGAATTGAATTTCATGAGTTTTACTCGTAGTATGACCATCGTACACAATTTTTTTCATGGATCAGCCGCCCAGCCATTGAAAATGTAAAGACGACGAAGAAGTATGGCTTATCTGATTTGAGTGACGTGTTCTGCAAGTTGAATGACCTCAATTTGTCCCTTCAGCAAAATACGAACATTTTTCAGGTTGGCGACAAAATCGAGTCTATGAAAAAGAAACTCAAGTTTTGGCAGCACTGTGTACAAACTGGCCAAGTTGAAGTTTTTGAGACGCTTCATGACTTTTTATCAGAATGAAAACTTCCACTATCGATCGGTGAAAGTATTGTGGAGTACCATTTGGAGGGTTTGAGCAAATCGTTTGAAAACTATTTTCCAAAATCCGGACTTGAATACATGTGGATTTCGAAACCATTTCTGGAGGAATACCTGGTACAAACAGCTTTTCTAGATGCGTCTGAAAAAGAGTCGCTGATTGAAATATCTTCGGATTCTTCTTTTAAAGATAATTTCAAACCGGGGAAAACTGCTCTCGTCACATTCTGGTCAGAAGTTAGCATAGATTATGCAAAACTCTCCGACAACGCACTTTCCTTTTTGTTGCCTTTTACAAGCACTGAGCTCGTGGAAAGGAGCTTTTCTTCATACACCTTCATCAAGAACAAGTACAGAAACAAGCTCAACGCTTCTCCGGATTTAAGAGTATACCTCTCTACAATTGAACCCGATTTTAGGAAACTTAGCGAGGGGGAGCTTCTTCACAGATATGTATATCTGGACCTTTCGATTCACAAATTTGGTTCTTCAGTCAATTCCTCTATCAGTCTATATTTTATCAATTATGAATTATTATTCTTCCTAAAACACATAATGTTACTATGCCTTGTCAACTTACATAGGTAAGTGTTGAACCTACTATTCGTGTGTAGTGATTCCAAAAGTTACCTATTAAACTTAATTGGAAAAGATAAAGTAAAATTTTAAATTTTAAATTTAATAATTCACCTATTTTGTTATGAAAATTAAAATATTTGTGTACATTTTTTATAGTTCATGTTTGTTGTTCATCGCTCACCTTTTAACACTGCATTTGTATAGGTATGTTACCTTGGCGTACCTTTTTAAGATTTTTTTTTCCAAGTTGAAAAGTCCGTTAAAAGAAAAGCTGACTAGAACTTGTCATCACGCCCTTCAAAAATTGGTTTTTGTTGGAAATAATAAATTATATTCGTTCACTATTCGTTCATTATTTGCACCCATATGTAGCACATACCTACCACCTTTATTTGGCCTTTATATGGCTTTATCTGTTCTCCAGGGAGCGAATTTATTTACAAGTTGCCTAGAGCAGAGACCTGAGCGAGTCTACAACATGAGTGAGAGGGAGATGGGAGCGAGTCTACGAGTTTTTCCGGCCACGGGAGCGAGTCTACGCGTTTTTGGCGGCCACGGGAGCGCGTCTACGCGTTTTTCCGGCCACGGGAGCTAGTTTACAGTCGCCCGCAGACGACATGGAGGTCGACATTGACTTGAGGGATGTGTTCAGCAGGTCAGGCAATACATTCTAACATACATACTAAACTTCCCCAGACCTACGATGGACGCTGGGAGTGGACGTTTTGTTATTTTGGTTTTTCGCCCATAGCTCGGCTACGATTGCTCGTAACATCAAAAGTATCCCCACCAAATAAAAGGGAATTAAATTTCCTACAAGACAGGGTAATAAATGTTTAATCTATCCGTCATACATTTCGAGATATTCGGCTTTAAAAACTACCACCGAACGTGTGGTAAGATAGCAGGTTGTTCTCTTGGTGAATTTTGCAGAAGCAGACACCAAACACGTATTTTTCGACTGGCGTCGCAGTATCTAACACCCTGGTGGCCACTTACGGCATTAACATGTAAAATCCTTATTGACAAAGTCTTCTTCTTCTTCTTCCTGTGCCTTATCCAACTAGCCAGCCGTTGGCAATCACTGCGGCAAGCGTCGCGGTCCTCTGCTGTTCTAAAGAATTCCTCCGGGGCTTTCTCATATTGTTCAGCCTAGAGAGCCATCTCCTTCCGACACCCCGCCAACCCTCGATCTTCCCACCCATAATTACCCGACGTACTTAGGACCTCTCGAGATACAGCCCGAGATTCCAGCACGCTTAATGATCTTCTTGTCTGATTAATGCGCTGTCCAAGGGACCACAAACATCCAGCGCAAAAGCCACATTTCAAAGGCTCCTGCTCGACTCAAGGTGGCCGCTTTTATGGGTCCCAAGCCTCTGCTCCGTACAAGGGGACGGACCAGCTGTAATACGATCCTCCAACAAAGCGAGAAGTTACGGTTCTTGTGGCAGAAATTTTTCATTTTAGAAAACAGAGCGAGCATTCTCAGTTCTGCGCTTGACCCATGGTTTCATTGATAAGCCAAACCAAACGCAGATCAAATCAAATATCCATACCTACCCACTCAATTCAGTGGCCATTGATTGTCAACACGGCATCATCATGAACTGAACGAGTAAAAAAAATAAATTACCATTCACAACATCGATTGTGAGACCCGCCGGTTGACCAGCCCATGAATTTCAAAGTCTGAGAAGGTTTATACATTAAATTAAAAATGGAGTTATAATATAACTCCGTTTTTAATAAAATGGGTTTCCACAACTTCGTCGCGAGTGATTTAATTCGTATAAGGTTTATACTCCCGATTTTCAATTCTGGCACCCAAAATCAGCAGTTTTTACCATCAGGAGTCGCCATATTTTGGCGACGAGGTGGCGCACTGGTTCTAAACTGTGGACAAAAACTATCAAAACTTGGGGAAGTAGAAAACCCACGTAAACAGGTGTTTTCAACATTGAATCCTACGTATTTGTCCATGTTGAATCGATATAGACCATCACCGATTCGACAGCAATGACTCCTAAGGAGATAATAGCCGAAACACCGAAAATATACCACAAAAACTAAAAATTAGGATTGTTTTCAAAGTATTTTTCCATGCTAAATCGATCTAGACCACCATCAATTCGACAGGACTGCCCCTTTAAGGAGATAATAGCCGAAACACCCAATATTTACCTCAAAAACCACAAATTAGGCTTGTTTTCAACGTATTTTTCCACGCTGAATCGATCTAGACCACCATCGATTCGACAGGAATGACCGCTAAGGATAAGATAGCCGTAACACCCGAAATATACCGCAAAAACTTCAAGTTAGGCTTGTTTTCAACGTATTTTTCCACGCTGGATCGATATAGACCATCCCCGACTCGACAGGAATGACTCATAAGGAGAAATTAGCCGAAACACCCAATATTTACCTCAAAAACCACAAGTTAGGCTTGTTTTCAACGTATTTTTCCACGCTGAATCGATCTAGACCACCATCGATTCGACAGGAATGACCGCTAAGGATAAGATAGCCGTAACACCCGAAATATACCGCAAAAACTTCAAGTTAGGCTTGTTTTCAACGTATTTTTCCACCCTGAATCAATCTAGACCATCCCCGACTCGACAGGAATGACTCATAAGGAGAAATTAGCCGAAACACCCAATATTTACCTCAAAAACCACAAATTAGGCTTGTTTTCAACGTATTTTTCCACGCTGAATCGATATAGACCACCATCGATTCGACAGGAATGACCGCTAAGGATAAGATAGCCGTAACACCCGAAATATACCGCAAAAACTTCAAGTTAGGCTTGTTTTCAACGTATTTTTCCACGCTGGATCGATCTAGACCATCCCCGACTCGACAGGAATGACTCATAAGGAGAAATTAGCCGAAACACCCAAAATATACCTCAGAAACTACAAATTCGGGTTGTTTTCAACGTATTTTTCCATGCTGAATAGATCTAGACCAATAGATCTAGATTAGCCGTAACACCCAAAATATACCTCAAAAACTTCAAATTAGGCTTGTTTTCAACGTTGTCGTGAGTCCCTCCCGGGAACACTCCTATCATATTAAGTTCTCACCAATATTCAAACGCCAAACTAAAAGCTCCGTAAATAAAGACATGAGTGGGGACAGGCGACAGAACCCAGGGTTACTCAACCTGGGGCCCCACTACCAGCTCCCAGCAAGGAGCTGGAGGGAGAGGCCCCCAAGTACTATATAACCCCGGATCCTGGCGCTCAAGCTTCATTCGACACTTCCTCTAACCAGCTCTCTCTTCTCTCTCTTACCTTACCTCCCAGATGATCGGTTGAATACAGCCGCCTGGGAATTTCAACTCCTCTCTTCTCTCTCCTCCTTCCCCCCTTGTCTAGATGATCGGTTGAATACAGCCGCCTAGACAAGGGACCTCTCCTTTCCTCTCCTTCACCTAGATGAACGGTTGACTACAGCCGCCTGGGTGAAATTCCCTCATCCACCTGTCTCTCCTCCAAAGTCGTAGATGTTCGGTTGATTACAGCCGCCTGCGACTTTTCCTCACCTTCCTTCCACACCACCTCTCTCTCCTCCAAAAGTCGTAGATGTTCGGTTGACTACAGCCGCCTGCGACTTTTCCTCCTTTTCTATCCTTTACCTAAATTCACTCACTCACCTTCCTTCCACGCCACCGTGATGAGAATTTTAAATTCATCACAGTGGTGAACCCGACGTTCACCCAACCTTCTTCCTTCCCACCTTCCCACCCCATGTGTCGCCCCAGTCAAACAGTTCGGTGTCCCGCATTTTAAATCAATTTAAAATTCACAAAGTTCAGTAATTTTTGCAATTTTGGCCCACCCTCAACCGCACGGAGATCAACTCTCAACATTCAACTCCAACGCTCAACTCAACCACCGCTCCCGCCGATATTGCAAATTTCAAAATTCAAAACCACGCCAAATTTTTGAATTTTATTTACAGAAATGGACCCGAACTCCCCGACGCCGCCGCTCCTGCGACCAGCCACACTGCAGCCGCCCGCCGCTGCGACATCCGCCGCATCGGCCGACAACCCCTTCTCCACGCTCTCCCCGCCCACCTCTGCGTCGCCAGACGCCGCCGCCGCCGCCGCCGCTACAGCCGCAGCCGCCGCCAACGTCATGACGGCGTCCGCTGCGTTCCCTCTGTCGCTGCCCCCCTTCTACACGCACGACCCGGCGCTCTGGTTTTTTCAAGTTGACGCAGCGTTTTCGGCCGCCAACATCCGCAGCCAGAAAACTCGGTATTCCCGAATAATCTCGTTACTGCCCTACGAGATCCTGCTGCAGACCTCCGACATCTCCCCCGACGCCGCCGCTGCGTACGACGACCTCCGCAGCCGCCTCATCAGCACCTACCAGCCGTCGAAGATCGCCCGAGTCGCCGCCCTCTCCCAACCTCAACACCTCGGCGACCAGAAGCCCTCCCACCTCTACCGACGGCTGCGACACCAGCTGCAGGGTATTATGACCGCCGACATCGCCCGCACGTTCTGGTTACGTGCCCTTCCCCACCCCGTCCAGATGGCCCTAGCCAGCCATCTCGACGGCCCCGACGAACCCCTCCTACGGCTCGCAGACACTCTACACGACTTGGCCGCTGCGGCCACCGTCGGTGAGGTGCGCACACCGCGCCACCCCCCGCCGTTCCGGGACCGCACACAATCCCGGGACCGCGGCCGCGCACCCTCCCTCAACGAACGTCGAGCCCCGTCGGCGGATCGCCGACGCGACTCGTCCGCCGACCGCCGCAGCCGGCGCTCACACGAGCGCCGCAACGCATCCCCCCCCCCGCCAACGCAGAGGACGGTCCCCAGCAGCATCCAAACCGGCCCGCCCCACCACAACCAACTACCTCCCTGCGGACCCCCCCCACCGTTGTTTCTATCATGTAAACTTCGGTGGGGAGGCCCGCAAGTGCCAACCCCCCTGCTCCTTCGCCCCTAAGCAGGGAAACGCAGCCGCCCGCCGGTAAATCCGGCGGGCCCCCCTCCTCGCCAACACGGGGGGGACCATGCACAAACCCCCCCCGCCCGCATTCACACAACCACCACCACCAAGCCTCGCTACCCCTCCTACGCCGCCGCCACGGCTGCCAACCTTCCGGCCGCGCCTGCAGCGCCGCCGAAAAATCCACCCCACCACAACCGAAACAACCCCTCCACGCCCGCCACCAGGGCAACCAACACTCCGGCCGCCACTCACGCCGCCGCATCCGCTTCCCCACCACGAAACGTCACCTCCCCGCCCGCCAACAGGGCAGACACCCTCCCGGCCGCCACTCACGCCGCCGCACCCGTTCCCCCACCACGGAACGTAACCTCCCCGCCCCCCTCCAGGGCACAACCCCCTCCAGCCACCACCCAACCCGGGGAGAAACCGAAACCTACCCCTCCCAAACCGGCCAAACCTCCCAACAACCCACCCCGCGTCTCCTTCGCGGAGGACTTACCACCACCATCACACATCCCTACCTCCACCATCAAACAGAACGCCCTACCGACCCACCAGCGACTTTTCCTGCGCTGCGGGAAAACTAATGTCCCTTTCCTGGTGGACACGGGGGCGGCGCTGTCCATCTTCCCTAACAACGTCCTCCGTCGTCAGGCGCGCTGCTACCGGCAGCTTCTCTACGCCGCCAACGGTACCACCATCCCCTCGTACGGGACGTACCGCTCCTCAGTTCACATGAGCGGGCTCGCGTACGAGTGGGAGTTTACCGTGGCGGACGTGGAGAAGGCGATCCTGGGGGCCGATTTTCTAGCCTATTTCGGTCTCCAGGTCGACGTCCGGAACGCGCGCCTGATCGACCCCGCCACCAACAAACCCATACCCGGCTTCATCCACGCAATCAACCACCCCCCCACACAGTTCGAACGCCTCCTCCTCAACTACCGTCCCCAGCGCCGCCCCTCTGCACACATCTCCACTGTCCAGCACCACATCGAGACCACAGGACCACCCATCACCGCCAAAGCCCGCCGCCTACACCCCCTGCAGTTGTCGAAGACCCGCCAACACTTCGACAAACTCATCGCCGACGGTATCATACGCCCCTCAAAATCCCCTTGGGCTTCTCCACTCCACATCGTACAGAAGCCCAATGGGGATATCCGCCCCTGCGGGGACTACCGTCGGCTCAACTCGAAAACTACACCAGACCTCTATAATGTCCCCCACCTGCGTGACTTTTCGTCACATCTCCATGGCGCCACTATCTTTTCCACCCTTGATATTTCGCGAGCGTTCCACCACATCAACATCCACCCCCCCGACGTCCCGAAAACCGCAATAATTACCCCGTTCGGGTTGTTCGAATATGTGAAGATGGGCTTCGGATTACGGAACGCCGCGCAAACTTGGCAGCGCTATATGGATAGTATCTTGCGAGGCCTGCCTTTCGTATTTTGTTTTCTCGACGATATACTGATCGCCTCCAAGACCCCCGAAGAACACCTCGACCACCTACAGCAAGTCCTCAACATCTTCTCCACCGAAGGTCTCCTGGTCAACACAGACAAATGTGTCCTCGGCCAACCCTCCGTCCGCTGCCTCGGCCACCAAGTATCCTCGGACGGCATCACACCCCTCCCCGACAAGGTCCACGCAATTCTTGACTTCCCAGAACCCCGCACGGTCACCGAGCTCCGCCGCTTCCTGGGTATGTTAAATTTTTACCGTAGACACATAAAACACGCCGCCCAACATCAACAACCACTCATACACGCCATTCCCCAACCCTCCAAAAAAAATGATAACCGCCCCATCACCTGGACCCCCCAACTTTCCGCCGCGTTCAAAATTTGTAAACAGGACCTAGTAGACGCCGCTCTATTGGCCCACCCCGACCCTCACGCTCCCCTCTCCATCACTACCGATGCGTCCGATTGGGCCATCGGGGCAGTGCTCCAACAGCACACCGGCGCCACCCCCCAACCCATTGGCTTCTTTTCTAAAACCTTATCCCCCACCCAGAAAAACTATTCAACTTTCGACAGGGAACTCCTCGCCATCCACGAAGCCATAAAACACTTTCGTGACTTCGTGGAGGGCAGGCAGTTCTCTGTCATTACAGACCACAAGCCCCTGACCCACGCCCTCCTTCAAAATCGTAAGTCCGCCTCCCCGCGTCGCCTCCGGCAGCTCGAGTTTATCGGGCAGTTCACGTCCGATATTCGATATCTGCCGGGGGCCGACAACTGCGTGGCGGACGCACTGTCCCGACCCACCCCTACCCCGGCGCCGGTGGCGGAGTTGCTGCCATTCCCCTCTCCTCAATCCATCAAATCCAAACAAAACCCCACCTCCGACCCTGCCCTTTCCAACCTCATTTCCGCATCCAAGTTGGAACAACTGCCTCCCCTCGACCTCTGGTGTGACGTAACGGCCGACTCACCGCGCCCTTACGTCCCACCGGAGTTGAGGAGGCAGTTGTTCCTCCACTATCATTCCCTCCATCATCCCGGCATTCGGGCGAGCCGGGACCTCATCAAGACGCGGTACTTCTGGCCCCATATGAATACAGATATTCGTAACTGGGTTCTCGGGTGCCAGAAGTGCCAGCGTTTCAAAGTCTCGGCCCACCCGCATGTACCTCCTCAACCAATCCCCGACTCCCTCCCGTGGGAGCATGTACATTTGGACTTAGTGGGCCCCCTTCCCCCATCCGAGGGGAAGAAATACTGCCTCACGATGATCGATCGTGCCACCAACTGGGTGGAGTGCATCCCCCTCTCCTCCATCACCGCGGACACCGTCGCAACGGCTTTCCTCTCTCAATGGGTCAGCCGTTACGGTTGTCCGCGAACAGTCACGGTCGATCAAGGGAGGCAGTTTGAATCGGCCCACTTCTCCGATTTACTACGCTCCCTCGGGATCCAAAAGATCCACACCACCCCGTACCATCCCCAATCCAACGGGAAAATAGAGCGGTGGCACTCGGTCCTGAAACAGGCCATTTCTACTTCAACAAATTCCCCTTCCTGGACTAAATCCCTTCCCTACATTTTGCTCAGCCTTCGAACATCCGCCCGTCCATCAGACCAAACTAGCCCCGCGCAAAATGCATTTAAAGACCCACTACGTTTACCGGCCGATATTTTCACTCCACACCACACACCGTCAATTAACAGGGAACCGCTACACTCAACAACACCGACAAACGACACCACTTATCCCAAACGATTTTTCACCACAACACACATGTACCTGAAAGAGCCCGGCATCCATAAAACTTTCCAACCACTTTACGCCGGGCCCTTTCAAGTCATCCGCACAACACACACCACCGCGACCCTGTTAATTGACGGCAAACCACATACAGTCCCGTTAGCCAGGTGTAAACCCGCACCTGTGCTAACCCAACCCACAAACTCTATCAGTCTCCCACCGTCCGTTCGCAATGTCGCACCTCTTCCCATCGCACAAGTCACCTCCGTCGCCGTTTCCGGATTTCGATTCGGATCCGGAAATGGCGGCAATTCTCCGGGACGTTTTCGTCCCGGACCCGCTCTCCCCCCTACCCCCTTCGCCCGGGCCGACTTCACCGCTTCTTTTCGTCCCGCCACGGATCACCGGACTACCTCCCCGGCCCCGGCGATGGAAGTACCCCCAGTGGAAAATACTGCGCGAATTTCGCACGGCGCAGGCCACGGGGGTACACCCTCCCTACTCCCCCACAGATCCCCTAATGTCCGCCATCCTCCGCGAGTTCCACCTCGCGGAACTCATGCCCCCACCGCCCCCCGTTCAAATTTCCTTGCCCCCGATAAATTTCAAACCCCCGCCCCCCGTTCAAATCACCAACCCCCCCGAAATTGTAACCCCACCAAATTTACCGCCCCCCCCATTTTCGATTTTCGACCCCCCCGTATCAACTTCACCCCCTCCAACACCCCCTCCCCCCCCTCCATCGCCGGGGATATCCACAATAGTCTCCGCCGGGACGAAACGGCCCGGGCGGCGAAACGGACGGAGGGAGCGTCCCCATGTTCCCCTCGTCCCGGCGGCCAAACCCCCCGCCCCGCTATGAGCAATCACGGCGGGGCCTTGAGATTCCGGGACAGTGCAAGTGTTTTTTTCATCCACTCGCACTGTACCGGAACTCGGAGCTCCGCCGTGCCCGCCTCGCCACGAGCTCGGAGCAGCCGCCGCCCCCACACAACATACTCACACACACACACACACAAACACTCGCCACACCACACCCAGGAACCGGCGGATCCTCGCAACCGCCTCCCACAAAGCGACCGAAAATTTGTACACACCTCTGTACTATCTCTATATACCAATTCGTCTGTAAATACTGTAAATATTCACCCGTCATCTGTACATACTCCATCTCATTGTAAATATTGTTCATCTCATTGTAAATATTGTTCATCTACCTCATCTCTCCCTTGCCGATCACTTCCCTAAACGCCAATGTTTAGGGATCATGACCACTGCACTGTACATACTCTCGCCTTCTCATCCTACTTATGTTACTACTTATCATCTACTCGGTTATTATCTACTTATTATCTACTACCTTATGTTACTTACTTATCATCTACTACCATGTTACCTGCCTTATGTTCCACCTACTCACTTATCATCTAACATGTTACTACTTATCTACTATGTTACTTATCTACCATATTACTAGTTTTTAAGCACCGCCTTCAGCTCATCCTCTGTTTGCATCGGCCCTCAGCCCCTGTCTCTTTGCGCCTTCCGCGCCTCCTCTTGTTTGCCGTAGCCCTCAGCTCCTGTCATTTTTGCGCCTTCAGCGACCACCTCTTGTTTGCCGTAGCCCTCAGCTCCTGTCATCTTGCGCCTTCAGCACCAATATTGGTTCAAACTGGGGGGACCTCTGTCGTGAGTCCCTCCCGGGAACACTCCTATCATATTAAGTTCTCACCAATATTCAAACGCCAAACTAAAAGCTCCGTAAATAAAGACATGAGTGGGGACAGGCGACAGAACCCAGGGTTACTCAACCTGGGGCCCCACTACCAGCTCCCAGCAAGGAGCTGGAGGGAGAGGCCCCCAAGTACTATATAACCCCGGATCCTGGCGCTCAAGCTTCATTCGACACTTCCTCTAACCAGCTCTCTCTTCTCTCTCTTACCTTACCTCCCAGATGATCGGTTGAATACAGCCGCCTGGGAATTTCACCTCCTCTCTTCTCTCTCCTCCTTCCCCCCTTGTCTAGATGATCGGTTGAATACAGCCGCCTAGACAAGGGACCTCTCCTTTCCTCTCCTTCACCTAGATGAACGGTTGACTACAGCCGCCTGGGTGAAATTCCCTCATCCACCTCTCTCTCCTCCAAAGTCGTAGATGTTCGGTTGATTACAGCCGCCTGCGACTTTTCCTCACCTTCCTTCCACACCACCTCTCTCTCCTCCAAAAGTCGTAGATGTTCGGTTGACTACAGCCGCCTGCGACTTTTCCTCCTTTTCTATCCTTTACCTAAATTCACTCACTCACCTTCCTTCCACGCCACCGTGATGAGAATTTTAAATTCATCACAAACGTATTTTTTCATGCTGAATAAAACAAGACTCTTTCTAGACGGTAAAAAGGTGAGGAGAAACCAAAATAAAATGTTACTTCCCTCTTGGTTACTGCTAAGTAGGGCGCTAACTCACAGTCGATCACCATTATAAGCAGAATTTTTTCACATAAAAATAATTAAAACCGATCAAGTGGCACGGAATAATGATTAAGATGAATGGAGAAATATCTCCCCCGCTCCTAAATAAAGGATTCCGACAAAGATAACTCACTCGTGCACAAATAGGATCTTACCTATGCACTCGTCGGCCGAGAAAGACATGATTTTGGAAAGCACGTGCGTGATACTCGTTCTCTTCTTAGCGGAGCAGTTGCTGTTTTCGTCCAAATGGTACATCAGGTTCTCGACAACCGCGTACGAGTATTGACGCTGGAATACGATACAGACAAATTCAATACAACTTTTTTTTTTGAAAAATATACTCACAAATACATAAATAACAACGCTGCAAACTATTACACAACGGTTTATTATTTACTTGTATATATATGCCCCTTCTGCGTAGAACACCGTTTTCCGTGGTCAAAACCTACACTCGTGCTCCCCCGCCTCCACCCACCGGGAAAGCCCTAAATCACTCGATTTAGCCGGCGTTGGAATGACAGTTTCATAAAAATGCGCGGGATTCAATAATTCAATCGTTAATATTATTATTTGTTGTTATTCATGAAGCACAGCGTTTGTTTAAGTTAAAAAAAAGTACCTTTCAACAAAATCCGAAAGAGCCGTCGTTCTTCAAATGAAATATTTGCGGTCTTGGCTGCGGCCCGACCCGCATTTAGATAAGCCTCTTCCGATCCCCCCCACTCTTCCCCGTCAACCACCACCGTTCTACTATGTTGGCAACCCTTCCGGCTGCCATGGCGCGTGCATCTATACCGGCATTTCTTGTTTCAGTATCCTGCTGCAACACATACAGCCAGTAGCCGTGCGTGGGGTCTGAAAACGGTGGGGCACCAAACCAGAACACAAAACCAACAGATTTGTCTACAAAATACCCCAAGGCAACTACACCTTTCCCTTATTTACTGATATTATTGATAGCAGTGATATTCAGCAAAGCTTATCTCTTTTAATCAGCAATCTATCGTCGTACGAAAACGTCGGCATTTTCTACTGCTAATTAGCCACCGATTTCGTGTGTTACAAAAATATATAGTAAACTAAAATACAGCAAAACAATAACCAGTCGGCTTGTACATACCTGAATCGTGAATAGAGACGCTATTGACTAGATGCATATATATGTAGATAGTTATCTGTGTGTTGACGCGCCGATCAACCCACAAACAGCAAACGGGACAAAACGCACGTAGGTACCACAAATACAAATCTGCCATCGGAACCGGACTGAACGCTAAGCGCGCAAAATGTGACGCAAAAAAAAATTAAAACCGACAACAGAGAAAGCGAATGCGATAACAAATCAGAAAACAGATAACTGACAGAGAAAAACAAATCAGAAGAAGCAACTCGTATCGAGTTGACAAATTGAATCGAAGGGATCGAATCGATTGTGAAATGAACGATTTTGAGGTTGAAATCAGATTCTGGGGCAGTGGCCCAAAGTGGGCGCGGCAAACAACATTTTTACTCGACTGAGCTTGCGCGGACGGGCCACTTTTCTCGGTTGCCATGGCGACACCAGGTCCCGGGACCTGCCAGTTTCAGGCGCCTGGGTTTCGATTTCGATTGCAAGACATCGATTACTGTCGCTATATTCTGATAATTATGCTCGGTGTGTGGAGCTGGAGGGAGCCCACATGACGGGACCACATACTGAATATCCATAGTCAGAGAACTCTGTCGAGTGGCTGTTGAACTTTGTGAAAAATTCTACAGTTTACTGAGGGAAATTCAAATGCTAATTTGAAATAGATAATCAACATGGATATGGAGCGGCCTTGATAATCCTCATAAGAAGAAAGAATAAATAAAATACATTAATTTAATGTATTGAAAACAGCTTATGAACAACCTGAATTGAGAACATGATGAGGCGGAAAGTATGGACAGCAAAATCATTCGGTACCCAGAGATCGTGATTGTCGAGATGCCTAGAAAAAAAGAGATAATTGCTGAGTGTAATGAAATGATGGAGTTCTAATTGTTTATGGATGTTTAATTGTTTCATTTGATATCAAAGACACAATTAGAGTCTTTAGCCCGGTACGCACTTGTATCAAATGCCCGTACGTATCACCGTTACGTATCAAATCAAATGCAACGCCCTCCACACGAGCCACCCGTACGCTCACGGCATATCTGTACCAATAATTCGTTTCATCGATGCAACGGTGAAATGACCGGAAGAAAAAAAGCGGCAGATTTCCATGATATGGAAGTCGGGATCAGGCTGAATGGTGAACGGATCAGATCCATCAAATATGCTGATGATACCGTGCCGCTGGATCTTCAGCTTCTCTTGGACAGGCTTTCGTGTGCTGGCGAGCAGGCGGGTCTCACGATCCGTGTCGCAAAAAACAAAATGGATGATTTTTAGCCGGCACTCGACACTCGACGGCCACCAGATTGAGCAAGTGAGGAGATTCAGGTTACTTGGGCTGCCTCGTCAATGAATCCATGGATCCGGACATGGAGGTAAAGTTCAGAATTGAGAACCTACCAAGCCAGGATCATCCTGACGATACGTGTGCTCGAGGGGGCGGACGGCGCTACTATTCAACGACTCCTGCGAACTCGGAACAAACCGTACCTACCTACCTATCTCCAGGTCTGTTCGTTCCATCTCTCCCTGCTCCAAACTGGACAATATTATATTCGATATGTTATAAGGCTTGGGTCCTCGAGGTATTGGAGGTAAGCCTTACCCGTCCAATAAAACCTTGGAAATAATATTTCAAAAGGTTCTTCTGTTCAAAATGTAATTTCGAAACCTTTTGAAAGGTTGTAGGACATTAAAATTACTAGGAGTGTTTGAATATCTCAAAATCACTCTTTATTAGAAATATCTGTTTGGGCTACGACAAATATAAAAATAAAATACCGACCTCTTGAAATGAAAAAACCAGCTTTGGGCAGCACTGTGAAACAAAGAGGCACCTTTTGGGGCAGAAAAGGATAAAATTGAAACGAGCTCAACAAATCCTTTTGTTTGGGGTAACAGTAAGTAACGCACTAAATGTTAATCGCAATATTTCGTTCTGAGGATGTCACACTCGTTCCGAGGTGCGACGCACTACTGATTCGTCCGATCCCCCCGCCACTGATAGTGATGCGGGAAAAGTTCACAGTCGAGCAGAACGGGATCGCTGATAGCGACCAAAAGGCGAAACGAGCTCCTCGTTTCATTCTTTTGCGCGCCAGGTTTATTGAATATTATAATATTTTACTAGCATAACTTCGATCTGTTATTTGTTCTTACCTTTCCGAAGCAAAGTTTCTCGGTTTAAGTAGAGGTGCTGGTTTTTTCAGGGAACCATACGCCTTATTTTGGAACCCCATAGGCTAGTGCCTCTTCAACGGACAAGAACGCCTGATGCAACGTTCGAAAGGGGAGGTGAGCGACTTCACGTCCACACCGCACTCGACCCCGTTGCGTATCATTCCTTCGATGTGACAGAGATAAACCTCCAACTGGCCGGTTGCGTATGTTTATGAATGAAAAGATACAGGGCGTTGCTTACTATTTGATACGCAAAGGTGATACGATACGGGCATTTGATACAAGTGAGTACCGGGCTTTTGATATTAGAGAGTTGTCGCAACCATTTTCCGAAAAACGCACCTGTAAAACGTAACTCTGTTCTAGGGTGACAAACTCGGATGCTAACTATCCAACGTAAGTTCCGTGAGAAAGTTACGTGTTCATGTAACTCCGGATGTATGTTGAAGTGACGTTAAAGTAATAACTTGTCAATGACATATATATAATTTTTCTGTCAAGTTAACCTCTTTATTCTCATACTAGCTCGTAACATAATTATTCAGTAATAGTAATTATTCTATTTTGATGGTTTTCTATGAGTTATGAACAATTTATAGCCCTTACTGTACAACCACACGCACGGCACGGTGAGACCTTGGGTTCTTTGTATATTTTATATACCCACAATGATTGCGAATTATAAAACACTCACTTACCGTGCTTATGGCTTTCGGATGGCAATGCTCAAGATGAACAGGTACACGAACCACATGAAGTTCAAGCTTCCAAATATGCCTAAAGAGAACGCAAAATAAAGAGAATGCAAATGGCGGAAAACCTTCCCGAGGCCGGCTCCTCCCGTCTTTCTACAAAATTCGGGGTGACGCGATAGCGTAGCCGTGGAGATCGAATTTGGTTATCCGCGAAGAAGTTTACTCACGAGTTACGTAGAACGTAGCTTTGAGATGAGTCACACGCATCTTTCCAATAGTTACGTGGTGCTGGACAACGCAAGTCTTGAAAACGCTAAAACTTACTTCTCGAACGTAACACTTGCGTTTACGTTCTCTCTCCCGATCGTCAATTTTTGGTTGCGACAACTCTCTATTAATGCAGTGGACGGATACGGTAACGAAACTGAACGCAAATAAACCGGTTTGAACACGCACTCACCTGAGAACGGGTTTCAACACGGACTTGACGTTGCCGAAGGACGCCCGCCCGACCAGCTCTTTGAGACAGGCCTCCGCCATCAGGCCGGGATTGTTCTTGGCCTCCTCCCTCTCGGGCTTCATTCCTGACAAATAATACCTAAAACAAGAACAACGGGCAATTATGAGGAATTCTGTCTGCATTTTGGTTTATTATTCTGAGAATAATGCACCAATGTATTCCCAAAGCTACAGATTTTTATAAAAACCCCTCAAAACTATTTCTTTTACGTTTCAAGGTTCGTAGATTCAGAAAATGCAATGTCCGTCCGCCGTAACATCCACATCTACTTCATTTTCGGTCTAAAAAATTCGTTCTTTCGCACACATGCACCATTTGGGCACTAGTTGTGTCCCGAAACTTTGCAGCCCCATTGGAACACACCCAGCGGTGTTATGGGTGAAAAATGGTGGTAAAAATGGGGTTTTTTGGTGTTTTAGTGAACATGAGCTTGTGATGTATCGTTTTCTATGTTTTTAAGGCCGAGGAGACCGAATTTGAAGTCGATTTTGACCAAATTGAGGTTCTAACGAAGTTTCAGCCTTAAATTTACATTGAAATTTTGTCAAAAATCGTCGTTATTCCGCACACAGTTTAAGCCCCCACTTGGGAATATATTTGGGTCCAAGTTGTGCTCTGTAGCTCGGCAGCCCCATCAGAATATACCCAGGGGTGTTATGGGTGAAATGGGTGTAAAAATAGGGGTTTTCAAGAGTTTTTGAGGTTTTAGTGAACATGAGCTTGTGAGGTATCGTTTTCCACGTTTTTCAGAGCGAGAAGACCGAATATGAAGTTGATTTTGACCAAAGAGTGAGAAAATGAGGTTGTAACGAAATTCATTTTTTTATGAGTCAAAAACCTGGGAAATTGTCTGAAATCACCATAAATTTGTTTATTAACACTAGAAAAAGTGTCAACAGGTGGATCAAGACGATTACATGGCACTACCCAATGATCAAAAATAATTTGAAAAACGCTGCAAATCCCTGCACAACGGTTTATTATTTTGTACAGAATACCCTTCTGTTACAGATCACAGCTCTCCGTATAGATAACCCTTTATATAATATATCGTCGGCTTACAAGTGAAATTCACTAAGTCAATTTTTTCAATTTTCGGTTTATTTGCTACTCCTATGTATTTTTCAACGCCCGATCGATTGGTGACGTCAATTTTGAGATCATAGGAACCGTTCTCACGGAAAATGCGAAATAGTTTTTCACTAAGTCAGAATGTTAAAAAAATACCAGAAGAGTAGGTATTGGATACGTAACAAATTTTTTGTTCCATTTTTTGCCGAGCAACACCTCGGTTTGTAGATTTTCCAACGCTGAACACGATGGTGAAGTCAGAATTGCGATATCCCATTCCGTTATCAGATTAGAGCAGACGAACCAGGAAGAACATCTCAAGAAACTCGTTTTCTGCTTGAGAATTATTATTATTATAAATTTCTCCCTTGAGAGGGAAAAACATTAAATCATGTTTAATGTTTTTCCCTCGCAAGGGAGAAATTAGATATAGTTTTTTAATGTCAAGAAAAAATGAAAGCCACAATTTCACTGAACTCTACAAGTATAATGTTGCATTTACTGTACTTATTATAGAACTCGCCATCAACATATGGTTGCTACAACAGAAGGTAGTATCTGTGTAGTAACCAATGAAAAACGTTGCATATTTGCGTGTCGGAATTCACAGAATGACCCCCAGACCTAAAACATTAAACATGTTAATTAGTCAGGAGAAATTCACTAAGTCCTTACCGTGATGATTATCGAGACTTAGTGAATTTCTCCAAAGGCAATAAATTATTGCCGTTGAAGTGAAATTCACTAAGTCACTTGAATGGATTCATATTTCTGATCATTTCGTGTGGATCCGGGATAAAAATACGACTAGGCAGAAAGGATTTTCGCGATTCACCTACCCACAGCATCAGTTACCTCGACTCGAGACAGTTATTAATGAAATAAATATAAAGAGATATAAATGAATATAAAGAACACTGTGTCAGAAAAGATGCAGCCATGAAGGAAAAGGATTTGGACAAAAAAAAGCCACTCATGACAAAAGCTTCATGTCGATAACTTGTGATCTTCAAAGCGTGCTTCAGATCCCCAGTTCTGGTGTAAGTTTGCTGTATTACCTCAGAAAAATAAATGTGTACAACTTTACTGTGTATGAGGCAGCACCCCCGAACAACGGATACTGTTTTTTCTGGACTGAAGTAAATGGCAAAAGAGGGAGTTGTGAGATCGGGTCCTGTTTGCTGAAGTTCATAATGGACCACGTTCCTCACACAGTAGAACACCTCACTATCTTCTCGGACACTTGCGGGGGTCAAAACCGTAACATTCAAATATCGGCACTGTTGTTGTACGCTGTACGCAATCACCCCAGCTTAGAAATCATCGAACAGAAGTTTATGGAGAGCGGCCATTCTTACATGGAGGTCGACTCAATGCATTCTGCAATCGAAACAGCAAAGAAAAATGTGGATGTCTTTAGTGTTCATGAATGGGAAAACATTTTTCGAATTGCACGAAAAAGTAAGGATGGATACCACACTAAAGAGCTCTGCTTTCAGGACATGTTAAACTTAAAACACCTTGTTCAGACAACAGTGTTCAACAAGAACGTGGACGATGCGGGTCAAAAGGTTAACTGGCTGAAAGTAAAAGTGTTTCAGTACAGAAGGGATGAGCCAGAATCCATTGGATATAAGTACGGTTATCAAGATGAATTCAGGAAGATTCCGTTGAGAATGGCATCAGCCAGAAAAAGCCGGGCCTCCACTTTGAGGATGACTGAAACATATTTAGCTCCACTGTACCGGAATCAGCTCCCGATTTCAGTGGCAAAAAAGAAAGACCTAACAACTCTCTGCCGTAAGGGTGTCATACCGCAGAATTTGCAGCCTGGTTCTATGGTTTACAGACAAGTAACGCCATAGTTGACCGGGCTGCTGAACCTGCATTGTCAGACGCTTCTGACGAAGAATAATAATTTTGTGAGAAGTGAAGTTTTGAACTGAATTGTGAGCATTATTTTGAATTTTAAAGTTCCTTTTTTTCCCACAAAGTTTCAAATAATAATTGTATTGCAGTCGAAACTCAGATTTTAAGCAATAAATTACTTTTAAAATCCTTAAAAAAATACTTATTAAAATCCTTCACCCCCTCATTAATGCGATCAAAATTCAGGGAGAAATAGATAGAAGAATCCCTAAGTCATCACATCTCAGAAGTTTTTCGACAAGTGAAAATCATTAAGTCACTATAGTCAGGTGAAATTAACTAAGTCAGGTCCCTTCGTACGAAAAGTACATTTTTAAGTTAGTTGTGAATGCGCTAACCACTTGGGGATCACGTGGAAGTAAGTAGACATCACGAAGCAGCTGCACACCAAATTTCAACCCTCTAATCCAATTTCTTCCTAGCAAAACGGGTCTCACCAAAAACTGAATTTTTCAAATTTGATTTTCTCAAAACTATAATATTTGACTTAGTGAATTTCACTTGTAAGCCGACGATATGTACTTCTATACATATGATATAGATTTACCGTTGTGTAATAATTTACCGTTGTGTAATAATTTGCCGTTGTGTAATAATTTGCCGTTGTGTAATAATTTACCATTGTTACAGATCACAGCTAATAATATTATGTACTATTCTATACATATTATGTATATCGCAGACCCTTCGTAGGTTAGTACCTAACCCCGTACACGTTACTAGGTACCTACCTAAATCACGAGTTAAATGTTGCTAAAATAATTCTGCCGGTGACAAACAGTGCCTAAAATGGCAAAAAGAAACGCACATCATTAAGTTCTGAAGGGAAATTGTTGATGAGGAGTGAAAATACTAGGTACCTACCTAAATCACGAGTTAAATGTTGCTAAAATAATTCTGCCGGTGACAAACAGTACCTAACAAAAAGAAACACACATAATGAAGTTCTGAAAAGAAATTGTTGACGAGGAGTGAAAAAAGTTGCAAAACTACCTACCAACAAACTCCAGCCCCTTCTACGTAGGTGGTATAATGAACCGTTGTGTAATAATTTACCGTTGAGTAATGATTTGCCGTAGAAATAATTTACCCATCAAAAATACTTCAACGTTTGTTCAAGTTTCACTTCCTACCAACAAACTCCAAAAGAGCCATCATTTTTCAAATGAAATAATATCACAGAACAACCAACTCGACTTCATACTCCGCCAATATAATCAGGTGATCCCTACCAATGATTGGCCGTATTCACAAATTCCTATTGTGGGCGCGTCTCTGGTTACGAGATTTGGTTTGAATTGTATACAATTTCATTCACACTGGAGTCGAAAATGCCTGTCGGTGCAAACTTCGGGGCCTTACTGTGAACGAACGGCTGGACGTACGATGCTCCGGATTGTCTTAAAAAACTCGCAAGTTCAAGAACTATTTAAAACCGTAAAAACATTCACGTAAAAAAAATGGTATAGGCGTTTTGAAAATTTCAACCCCTATTTTGAACCCCTTAGAGATGACTCACAGTAACGTCGAGCTTCGAGGACCAACTAGACGCCGAACGGAACCTATAACCCGAATTTCATCAATTTTTTTTCATGGTAACTAAGAAAAGTGGCCAGTACGGCGGACAGACAGAAATATTTTTATTGCAGTTTTGGATTCTACATACCTTGAAACGTAAACCATCAAATTTTGAGGGGGGGTAAGAATTTTTTTTTTCATGCTCGATTCCAA